>CM053787.1:248299352-248971852 GCA_028749045.1 Cupressus sempervirens | reverse complement strand
TCTATCATATTCCCTAATCTCTCTCTCACTATTTCTATCATAAGCCTAATCTCTCTCTCTCTCATATCCTCTAATTCTTCTCTCCATACCATCTCTCTCTCTCTCTCTCTCTCTCTCTCTCTCTCTCTCTCTCTCTCTCTCTCTCTCTCTCTCTCTCTCTCTCTCTCATTCTCTCTTTTTTATATCCCCTCCCTCTCTTTCTCCTATCCCCTTCGCTCCCTCTCTCTCATTCTCTTCATCTCTCTCTCTCCAGCCCTTCGGTCCCATTATCTCTCTCTATCACTCTCTCTCCTTCCCTCCTATCCCATAATCTCTATCATATCCCAGGTATCCTCTCTCTCTCTCTCTCTCTCTCCCTCTCTCTCTCTCTCTCTCTCTCTCTCATTCTCTCCATCTCTTTCTCACTCGTTGCATTATATCCTCTAATCTCCCATAATCCCTCCCTCCCTCTCTCTCTCTCTCTATCATATCTCCTCCCTCTCTCTCTCCTATCCCCTTCTCTCCCTCTCTCTCATTATCTCTATCTCTCTTTCATTATATCCATCTCTCTCTCTCTCTCTCTCTCATATCTTCTACTCTCCCATAATCTCTCTCTCTCTATCATATCCTCTAATCTCCCATATTATCCCTCTCTCTCTCTATCCCTCTCCCTTTCCCTCCCATAATTTGTTTATCTCTCTCTCTCTCCATCCCTTCTATCCAATAATCTCTCTATTTCTCTCTCCATCCCTCCTATCTCATAATTTCTATCATATCCTAGGCATCCTCTTTTCCTCTCTCTCTCCCTCTCTCTCCCCCCCTCCCCCTCTCCTCCCCCCCTCCCTCCCTCTTTGTATCCCTTTCTATATCTTTATCCTATCCTCACCCTCTCTTGCATTCTCTCCATCACTCCCTCCCTCCTTTAATCTACCTTAGTGTAGTAGTAAACCAAAACCCAATCAGGTTATAGAAACCTTGATTGGGTTATTGAAGAATATAAATAAAACAACATGTCAACTATTATTATGTTGTTTTTGTGTGATCTAGACTAGAATCTATTGATGTTTACATGTATTTGTATACTAGGTATGCAAGTTTAAGTTTTTTTATGCTTGCATATGCTATATTTGATATTTTTGATGTGCCAACATCTTATTTTATGTTAGTATCTTATTATTTATTTTATTCATGTTATTGTTTGTAGGGTAATTTGCATCTACAATCATGGGAGAAGAAAAGAGAGGAACAATTGAAAAATGAGAGGCAACAAGGAAAAAACAAGGGAGCGTATGAGGAGATTATGTGAAGGCACATCATCAAATGCCTCCAATGTAAGTGATAAAAATTTACCTATTGATATAGATGTCAAAAATGAACCTAATTTGACAAAATAAAATGTCCAAACATACCCCAGTTGAAATGATTATGACAAATACACTTATTTCACCTAATGCGTGTAAGAATTTGGAATAGCTCTGGTACCATGTAAGAATTTTCCTTAGTACAAAATTACACCAAGATCAAGAAGCCCAAGTGTCATGTCCCCTTTTCAAATAATTAAAAATAATAATCTTTTCTAAGGAAGGCAAACCCAAAAAGGTGAAGTTTCAGGAAAAGGGGATAATCTTTGGAAGCTAATGGACTAATAAATGAAAATTATTATTAAAATATGTTTTATTAACCCCTCTTGGAAATGAGTTAGGGTTATGCCCTCTTTTAAGGGGTTTGGAGGCATTTTGGGCTCATTCCAGAACTTGATTTTGTTCATTTCTTTGTTGTTCTTCAGAGGCTGCCAAACCTGTGGAGAAGGAGACCCAAGAACGGGAGTTTGTAGGTTTCCAAGAAGGCTAAGGATGGGATTTTAAAGCTATTACATGTGCATGCTCATGTAGAGTTTGCCTTTGTGCTGAATAGTGCAGATTTGTGGGTTTTCAGGTGTGTTTTTTGTAAGAGTTTGGTGTTTTCGGTTGAGTATTTCATATCAGTTTGGGTTGCTGCTATATTTCAGACTTTTAGATGTTAAAATAGAGGTGAATATATGTATTTCATTATGATTATACTTCTGTGATAGATTATGTTAGAAATGAAAAAAGAAACCTGTAAATAAACAATACCAGGAAAGAATCTAAGTGAGTAAATGCATGAAAAGATATTACCATAAAATAGGAGATAGAAAGCTTCAAGCTCCAACACCATGAGACAAGATATTTGGAAAGGGGAAAGCAAAAAAAACCCCTTGTGACATTATGAATGAGGCATGAAAAGCCTAAGAAGAGAGAGAGAGAGAGAAAGAGAGAGACAAAGAGAGCAATCACTCCTACAATAATTGAGAAGAGGAGAAAACCTCATTGTTGAATGAGATAGGAGGGTCATCTCTTAAATAGAGATGAGAGAGAGGATTTAGAATGTAACTCCCATGTCTATGAATGCCACCATTCATAAGTGTGTGAGGCCAAGTGTGAGATTCCTCTTAAGGAGGAATAATCTAAAATTAGAAATTACAATATATATTTGTCCTTACATATTCCACTAGATGACAAAATAAGATGTAGTGGAAAAAGGACAAAAAAGAAATATATTAGGAGTATATCCTAATATATTACAACAATAAAGAAAGGAGTTCTAACCTTGGTTTATAAATACACCAAGGAAAGATTACAACTTCTAACACCCCCCTTTAATCTTTACTTGGGGTAATTACATCAAAGGGTATTAAACCCATAATTTTTACAAAAATCTGCAACTTAGTCTTCAATATGAAGTAATTTGATTGTCTTTAAGCCATATGGAACATTTTTAGATCCAAGAGAAGTACATGAGTCCTTTGAATGTGATCAAGTGGAAGCATAAACACATCTTCAAATGTGCAAAATCAAGAAGGTTCCTTGATGGATCACCTGAAAAAAACAAAAAACAAAACAACTATCCACAAGTAGAATGCCATCATATATGCAAATTTGAAATCCTTTTGAATAAGGATAATAAAACTCTCATAGAGAAACAATGAGAAAAACATGTTACCACAAAACAATGGAGATAACCTGATATCAAAATAAATTATATGCTCAAAAATTGTCAACAAGGACAAATTGAGTAAAAATCTTGATCAATGCTCTCATGAAAAGTATATTATACTAATGCACAAATGACAACAGACAAGGCCAACTAATGATACTTGCATCAATCTTGCATCAATCACGTGGATATAGATAGTCCACTTAATGAATCATCCCACTGCAAGCTAATGGGCTGCAACACCATAACTTGCATGACTCATGATCTAAGAAATAAAGTATGCAGATCATTATCACATTAATATATGAAAATAAAGTAAAAAGAGAGCCATGCTGATTAAATTAGAATTAGCATGATTTGTTAGGATAATCAAAAGAATGGATTATGAGGATATAACAACATATTGCCTTCAAATTGGATCAAATTATCTGAATTTGGAGGGGAAACTCCAATAATAACATCCTCTTCATTGAGGAACAAAAATGGAACAACATGGAGGGAAACTCGATAAAAATATTATCCTATCAAAATGGAATAGATAGGATCAAATGGAGGGAAACTCCATATAAAATGAGTGCATACCAATATAGGATGGAGGGATACTCCATGGGCCAGATAAGGAAACTATGTATTAGTTATACTGAGGGGACCTACATAGTTAACCTTGAAAAAATATTAAGCTCCCTATGCAACTCAAAAAAAAATCATATAAATCATGTAGATCATTGGTATAAAACCAGAAAGTGCCAACATGGGCATAGAATGATGCTATAAAAGCATAAAATTGCAACCATGTGCAGATAGATCAATAGAACATAGTAAAATCAAATCATTAAATAATGAAGGCAATAGTGTAAGATTACTCATAATCCAATTAAGTAAAATGATTTAAGGAAGATCAACTAAATATAGATATCAGGTATAAAACTCCATTGAGTGTAAACATGAGTATTAAATTCATTTTGCAAAGGTATATATTAATTTTTGAAATATTATAGTCATAAATTATATATTTATCTGGGCATATATGTGGGCCCCCATATATACTCAAATAAACATACGAAAATAGATTGGTTAAAGAAAATAATCACCTTTCCATACTTAATATTTTGGAAAGTCACAATATTTACCTTGGTTCAAAAATATAACCTCAAAGTAATAAGAACATAAAGTCATGGGGCAAGAAAAGATCTCCCCATTTTTCTCATACTATGCCTTCAAGATTGGAAGTGATTCAAAAGAATTTTTTTGAAATAAAACATTAAGAAAGATATAACTAAAAAATTAGTAATTAATGATAGAGGTCAGATCTGGCAGATAAGAATATACTAAAAAGAGTTAAAAAACTTTTCTAAAAAAGATTTGAATAAAAGCTTGTAATGAGTAAGAGAGATTTAAAATAGAATATTGCACTTGTCTGACAATGAAAGATTATCTGCCAAAAATAGGTTGACAAGAGGCAATAATAAAAGTAAATGATGCTTCTGTCAAGAGCTAAAAAATAGGAAAAGAATCTTGCATGAAAAAAAAAAAAGCAAACATTTCAACTGAATCTAAATATAGAGAGAGGGGTTTGCATGTTATCAGCATAGAAAACACAAAATATGCTTGATCATAAGCACCTGCTGGTAAGATCACAGATAGGTCGCTTCTTTAAGACATTTCCCATAAAGTTCCCAAGCATACAATATACACCCTTATCTATGCCAGACTTTTCTTTGCGTTTTCATCCCATCAAAGGCATTTAAGTAGGTATGGTGACCTATCAAGGTACAGTAGAAAGATTGCTTTGCTTCTTCCCAGAAGTTAGAAGATATCGAGACATGCGAAGCCTTGTGTAATAGGTAAAGTAAGAGGATGGAGAAACAGACCTATGGGAGCCACATCAGCTACCCTAACGGTGGGAAGTAGCTTGTGGTTACAGTGCCTTCATCTCGAAATAGGCCAAACACACCCTGCAAATGATTCCAACAAATTGGAGTTGAGGTCGAAAGCGGGACACAGGGTCGCCAAAGAAATCTGTAAATTAACAATACCAGGAAAGAATCTAAGTGAGTAAATGCATGAAAAGATATTACCATAAAATAGGAGAGAGAAAGCTTCAAGCTCCAACACCATGAGATAAGATATTTGGAAAGGGGAAAGCAAAGAAAACCCCTTGCGACATTATGAATGAGGCATGAAAAGCCTAAGAAGAAAGAGAGAGAGAAAGAGAGAGACAAAGAGAGCAATCACTCATACAATAATTGAGAAGAGGAGAAAACCTCATTGTTGAATGAGATAGGAGGGTCATCTCTTAAATAGAGATGAGAGAGAGGAGTTAGAATGTAACTCCCATGTCTATGAATGCCACCATTCATAAGTGTGTGAGGCCAAGTGTGAGATTCCTCTTAAGGAGGAATAATCTAAAATTAGAAATTACAATATATATTTGTCCTTACATATTCCACTAGATGACAAAATAAGATGTAGTGGAAAAAGGACAAAAAAGAAATATATTAGGATACCTTGGCTTATATCCTAATATATTACAACAATAAAGAAAGGAGTTCTAACCTTGGTTTATAAATACACCAAGGAAAGATTACAACTTCTAACAGATTATTAGTATTTTTGTGGTTTTTTCGAGCTATTCTGTGCTATTTTCGGGAGCCCGATGAGCATTGTTTTTATCCTCCGTTTGGGAGCTGTTGTGTAAATTTTATACAAATCTGGAAATGTCATTTTGTAGGCTATTATGCTGCTTAAATTTCTATAAAAAATTTCCACTTTCAGATTTATTAATAATATGTGAAGCTGTGAAGTTTTTGGCACTATTTCGGGCATACTCGATTTGGGGTTTATTGAGAAATTGGTGGATCTTTGACATATTGGTTGTTTGATTTTAAAGATCTGATTAGAGGCTTGAAATATCATATAAAATTAGTAAAGGGACATTTCAGTAGTATCAGAGCTATGATCTTGCCAGGCTGAGGGTTTGTAGAAGTTTGCATGTTAGTTATGACAACTACCCAAATCTTGCATGTCATAATTTATGGTTGCATGTTGCTTCTAATCAGCTGCATGTCAAAATTTATGGTTGCATGCTACTTCTAATCATTTTCATGTTAGTTCTTGGTGAATTTGGTGGTTGCATGTTGCTTCTAATCAGCTGCATGTCAAAATCTATGGTTGCATGCTACTTCTAATCATTTGCATGTTAGTTCTTGGTGTTTGAAGAAGTTATAACCTATTGGGGTTACACTCTACTTTATCCAAAATGGATAGGTATAGTACAGAGTCTCAGAGGACACAATCTTGGACAATTGATATCCAGGGTCAGAACAATAGAAAGGATGGTTATTTAGACATTCGAGATAAACTTAGGAAAATAAGCCATGACATGTCTGAACAATTGGTTGAGCACCACCATATGATGAATGACATGTTGTCCGACCTAGCTAAGGTGGATAAGTTGACTAGATTTCTATTTGGCAGATTTTCTCACAGGGTAGATGACACAATTACCAAGAACTTGCATAAGGAGTTTAAGAAACTAGCTTATAGCTAGGCATAGGTCTCAGATTCTACTCTGCCACAGGAGGTAGTGGGTTTAGATGATGATTATAAGGATGTTGTTGTGCATGATGATGAGATACCTAGTAGAGATGAGTAGACATTGAGCATTCATGAATTTGCTGAGAAAGAGTACCAGGCATAGTTAGATTCTTCATCACATGAGGTTGAGGCAGGTAGTACTTCACATGATTTGTCCAGCCAGCTGAAGGTGAACAAAGATATTATTGTGACTTCATTATCTCATCATGACAGGATGTGGGATATGATAGAGGATCACATTTGAATGATTTAGTTATACGGTAGACATAAGGGAGTTCATGCAAAGTCTTCTTGTGTTGACTTACAAGTGATTAGGGAAGGAATGGGAATGATGAAGTTGAGTTATTTACATCTTCTATCAGATCGTGACCATCTTCTTAGCCTTGTTGGAGACTATTCAGATGCCTTGAGGAGGAAGGAGGAGGAAGTTGACAGGCTTTCTCACGAGCTTGAGGACACTTGAGTTTCTTTGGTGAATACTCCATTGGCATTACAAGACTATGAGAGACATGGGGATAAGCATGGCATGGAATTGAGTTTAGTTTCATCTTGCACTCCTGATACTCAGCTTTTTTGCGAATGGTAGATCATATGTGGTCATTGATAATGTTGTGAGTTCATCTTGCATTCACATCCAGGATATAGGGACAATGTCAGATAGGTATGTGGAATTAGTTGGTATTGGTCATATTACTCAGGTGAGCAGTTTTCTTGAGTTACTAGCTTATTATAGTTTACAGATATGGACTCGAGATTGTTATATTGGCATTTTGGATTCAATGTACTAGAAATCTTTAACACTTTTTGGTAGTAGTGATTGTTTGGGTGCTATCATGGATTTGATTAGTAGATTGTACGATGTTGTCTTTTCTTGTGCCAAGAGCTTATCTGATGATGGTATTAGTTTTTATACACCGGTGTTGGGCTTTGTTCATTTATCCAATCGACCATTTTTGCTAGAATGTGTTGATGATCTTTCATATTTGGCAATGTGTACAGATGAGTCTCAGGATCATATTGGCATTGATGACATCCAGGAGGATGGAGTGGGTAGTTTTGAAGACTTAGTTTCCTTGGTGGTTTCTTTTGGTACAGAGGAGTTGGATAGCAGTGCTATAGTTTTTGATACTCTGTATGTTGATATGAGCTTTGGAGTTGATTCACATGATATGGATGGTAATACTCTAGAGACCAGTAACCTTGAGGATACTCCTTTAGATAGTGCGTCAGAGGAGGTTTGTAGGATATAGTCTAGCCAGTGCCATAATGTGTCTAGTTAGTTGAGAGTTAGTGAGCGAGACATTGGTATTGCTTGCCAACATTTCGATGCTATTTGTCAATTGTTAGCAGTTTATGGATAGGGTTCTCCTACTAGTGATGAGCAGGGAGGTAGTTATCTTTCCTTGATAGAGTTCCACTCTTTATGGGAGGCTTTCTAGATTCTGAGACAGGATTATATGCAGTTGGTAGCCGATAGAGATTATCTTATGGAGTGGGGCAGTACAGCATACGATGCATTTTTTTCCAAGGAAGATGAGGTGAGTGAGCTTACTCAGTAGCTTGAGGTGACTTTTGAGATTCTTGAGAGTACACAGTTAGCTTTCAAGGAGTCATAGTTTCATTTGGCTAAGGTGACCATGGAGTTAGAGCAACTACAATCTTTACTAGATTCTATACAGTCACAAGTTGTGGTGTCTGGTGATCTGAGGATGTCCATGGTCGAGATTCTCAAAGACAATGGAGATAGGGATGCATCCATCCTTGATACTAATGTTGGCATATTGGGTTCATCCCCACTAAAGTCAGGTTCAATTGAGTTGGGTGCTGCAGCAGATTGTTGTGGTATGCCTGACATGGTGGTGACCTCTAGTACTAATGGCACAAAAATTAGAGATGTTGTATCAAAGACCATGTGTGATGTTGGCGAGCTGACAGTTGGCATGGTTCTTGCTAGTAATATTACTCCCTTGGCAATGTCTTCAGAGGTAGTAGTTAGTTCCAACTTGGTTAGTGATCAATTGCAGTTAGTTACACCTGGATTGCAGTCTGAGCCATTAACTGAGATTGGCACATTCTATCAAAATTACATTGTGAGGTGTGCTCATCAATTCACCTTTGATGACCATGTTGATGAGATGATGATACAGAGATGTACTTTGGTTCCTAGTGCTTATCATTAGTTATGGGATAGTTTGATGCCTCAGGCTGAGAGTTGTGATGGGCACGACATGGCAATAGGTTCTATAGTTGATAGCTTGATAATACATGACTTAGAGCAGGATTTTTGGAGTGATGCTTCAGCGGGTGTTATTATTGATTCTACTCCTTTGGCTATGACATCTCCTGACTTAGCTGGTGATCAGTCACAGTGGGTTGTATCACTTGTTCATGGTGAGCTGTTGACTGAGGTTGGTTTTTTTTATCAACATTATATTACAGGGTATGTACATCAGTTAGCATTTGATCCTTGTGTTCAGGAGTTGATGGCAGGCAAATTTGGTTTGGGTTCCATTTCTTGTTGTTTATCTTGTGATGGCTTTTCACCATCAGGGGTGCATGGGAGTTATGGTTATGAGATAGTGGCCGGTGATCTGCAGAGTTGTGTTGACTATAGGAGTTGTACATTGTGTGGATTCTCCATACTTGGTACAGTTTCATTCAGGAGCATTCACCATTGTTGCAGAGTTAGATTGTACATTCCGTATAGGCCAGTGGGATGCGTTGATGGTATTTACTATGTTGGTAGTTTGAATTGTCCACTTTACTTGGGTTTTGATGTTCTAAGAGTTTGTGTCTCATGGGTTTCTGACTGTGGAAGTTGTGACTTTGGAGTTTGGTTGAGCAGTAATTGTCAGTTTGATTATGGATTCCTCTTGGTTATATTGTAGAGGATATTGCAGGAGCCTGTATTAATTGACAATAGTATAGTCCATCACTAAATTTGGGATCTAGGTGGATTGATTGGTTTATTGTTCAGCCATTTCTTGAGGACAAGCAATATTTGGAAGGGGAGGACTTGTCATCTCCCCTTTTCAAATAATTAAAAATAATAATCTTTTCTAAGGCAGGCAGGCTCAAAAAGGTGAAGTTTCAGAAAAAGGGGATAATATTTGGAAGCTAATGGACTAATAAATGAAAATTATTATTAAAATATGTTTTATTAATGCCTCTTGGATGTGAGTTAGGGTTATGCCCTCTTTTAAGGGGTTTGGAGGCATTTTGGGCTCATTCCAGAACTTGATTTTGCTCATTTCTTTGTTGTTCTTTAGAGGTTGCCAAACCTGTGGAGAAGGAGACCCAAGAATAGGATTTTGTAGGTTTCCAAGAAGGCTAAGGATGGGAGTTTAAATCCATTCCATGTGCATGCTCATGCAGATTTTGCCTTTGTGCTTAACAGTGCAGATTTGTGGGTTTTTGGGTGTGTTTTTTGTAAGAGTTTGGTGTTTCTGGTTGAGTATTTCATATCAATTTGGGTTTCTGCTGCATTTCAGACTTTTAGATGTTAGAATAGAGCTTAATATATTTATTTGGTCATGATTATACTTTTTTGATAGATTATTAGTGTTTTTGTGGTGTTTTCGGGCTATTCTATGTTGTTTTCGGGAGCCCGATGAGCATTGTTTTTATCCTCCATTGGGGTGTTGTTGTATAAATGTTATACAGATATGGAAATTTCCTTTTGTAGGCTTTTATGCTGCCAAAATTTCTATAAAAATTTCCACTTTCAGATTTATTAATAATATGTGAAGCTGTGAAGTTTTTGGCATTATTTCGGGCATACCCGATTTGGGGTTTATTGAGAAATTGGTGGATCTTTGAAATGTTGGTTGTTTGATTTTAAAGATCTGATTAGAGGCTTGAAATATCATATAAAATCAGTAAAGGGAAATTTAATCAAGAAATAAGCACAATATGGACCAATAATGTATGATCATAATAACAATATGAGAATAAATATTTGATATTTATATTTTAATAAATGCACCATAGAGGTGCCTGTATATAAAGGCATCTAGAATGACTAGGAGTCAGCACTGTGATAACTATCACAACTAGTGCACATCCACCAGAAGTGGATTATCCTCCATTTTACATGGAATTTTGTGTGATGATGAGAGGATAAGCCTGCATAGGTGTATCTCATGAAGAGATGTTGTAGAGACCATGTGCTTAAATAAATTGCTAACTCCTATCTTGTCCACAAGACAACTCATATGACTATGCATACTCCTAGTTGTCTATATGACAACTAATATAATAATGCATCAATCTAAGTAATATTATGTAAAGTGTAAATAGTAATTAATTATTTACACTAACACCCCCCTTAAGTGCAACTTAGGGGAATGCACTTAAGCTCACAAAAGCTATGACGGGTCCTGGCTACTAGTCCATGTTAAGTACCCATGTACAAATACAATGCTATATATAAAATGTGATATAATGCAATGCAATCTCTTTGAAAATGGAGAAAGAGGGAAAACCTCATGGGAAAAACCTTCCCCCAAAAAGAGAGATATGTACAATTAAAAAAGATGCATCTATTGATGGAGTAATGAAGACCCCCTATTATGACATACAACATGCATATACAATGGAGAATCCTTCTAGAAAAAGGAAATATGGAGAAATAAAATCCCCCCCCCCTTAGTGAAAGATCTCCTGATGATAAAAAAGAATCCAATGCCTACAAACAACATTTCTTCCTTTAGGAAGAAGATACACAAAGTATAGGTGCAAGTATGCTTCCCAATGTGGATAGGAAGATGGAAGAGGGATCCATATGTAGTATGCTATGGATGTTGCCTATGAAGTCTACTCATATGTTTACAAGTCCTTGATGAATTTAGATGCCACAAGCCAATCGGGTGGATACCCAAAAGAAGGTGGCAAACAAGGTAACATGTCCATGTATGAAAGTGAATCAAACTCCAAAGATAAGGAATCATTCTTATAGGAAGATATGTGAAGAAAAGAAATGTATCCTCCCCTCAATGATGAATGCACACCCATGAAATAAGATCCTTGATAACTGAAGAAGCTACACCATGAAAACTTAATGATGTTCTTCCCTATAAGAAGAAGTGAGGCCATAGGTGTCATAGAGAATACTCCCAAACTAGTATGAAGAATCCTCAGAAGATATGATATCTAAGGAAATTGGAATACAATCTCCAAATACTAATATGTCTCCTCCGAAGTAAAAGATTCCTCCTCCAACTGTTGAAAAGAAGTGTCTACAATCATGTCAGTCTCAAAAGAAAGATCAAGTGGTTGAGGGTCAGAGTGTTCCCTCACAACAAGTGAAGAATAATTCTCCTCAAAAAAGAGGAGATGGATGTCATCAATAATGTCTCCCACATCTTTAATGTAAGACTCCACAAAAAACACTACAATGTCTAGAATGGAGTAATCTAATGAAGCTGAAATAGGAAGACATGGTGTTTCCTATTGCACTCGATCAGGAGCGTTTGTGGCTAGAATTTGATCAATAGAAGCAATAGGAGCATCAAGAGGAATGATCTCAATTGGAGTTGTAGCTATCATAACTAGAGTGACTGTAGGTAAAATGTCCTCTGGTAATGTAGGGATTTTTGGATCTCTATATGCTTTCCAAAGACATATCCAAAGGTCACAAGGTTCACTTACCTTTCTAAGGACAAAAAATTTATCATAACTGATATTTATAAAAATAGCATGAAGAATTAAGCTAATAATCAACTGATTAGTGTAAGAGGGTAGTTCTTTAGAACATAGATAAGAAAATACTTCCTTATGTTCTCTTAGATGATCAATCATCAAAGCACTCCATTTCTAATAGTTCCTTTTTTTCAATTTTAATGTTAAACCAAATTGACACTTGTGACATGAATCCATGAGATCAAATAATGTATGCACCTCCAACATGCAAAAACAATCAAAGAAAGCCCCCGAATGAATGCTTTAGGCACTTTATATTCAATGCAATTACAATAGCCACTTGCCAATTTAGGCCTCAGTGGTTTTCTAATTTTTTTTTTTACAACCTACTTTTGGAGTTCAAATCTAGTACTTAGTAATGTAGCTCGAATGTACAACAATTTTGAAGTTTGATCAAAGCAATACAATGCAAAAAATGACCTATTTCTAAAAGTTGTAATTATGTCCACATAATACTATAATATGATTATAGATCTAGAAGGTAGATGAAGAATTATGCACTTTCAAAAAAAGTGAACCTAATTATGTGTCTAGACAAGCGTGAACTAAGTCTTTGAGGTTGTAAAAATTAGGATTTGTGATTTGCAAAGAAATTTAGGAATAGAGATCTCAAACATCCTACACCAATGTGTAGATCATGAAATTCTACCCCAAAACAAACAAAATTTTCTTGATAAAAGGGATCCGTATGAGGGAGATATTATTGTTTGGAAATCACCTCTATAATTATTTTCCTTGAATCAAAATCGTTGTACCTCCAAAAACCAAATGACTCTAGATTTGACCTTTGATGTCTAATTTTGATGAGACAATAGTCAATTTGGGGTTTTTTTGACCTTTTGAATGTGATGCCAATATTTGATTTGCACCAACAAGCTCCAACCTTCACCTACAAAAAATCTCCCTTACTATCCCAAAAGGCCAAATTTTCATAGAATTTCAGAAATAAACTACAAATCCAAAAAATAATTATAGATCCGGATGGAGATGGAAATGAAAAATGCAGATCTGAAAATTAAATGCACAGATTTGAAGTGATCATACCAATTTTGTAAATCAGGTCTTCGGGCTCTAGTTTGTAAAAAAAAAAATCCTCAAACTTGACTATGGCCTAGGGTAGGATAATTTATAGTCAAAATTTACTAAATCAATGCTTTGGATGCAATAGTGAGGTCTACTTTGGCTCTAAGTGATTCTAATAGCTGCTAATACTCTAGATCTGAGTCATGGTCCTCTGAGAGGTGAAGCAAAAATGGTCTCCATTGGCTATGAAATGAAGATCCTTCATCTCTGATACCATGTAAGAATTTGGTTTAGCTCTAATACCATGTAATAATTTTCCTTAGGGAAAAAAGACACCAAGATCAAGAAGCTTAGAGATTAGAACAATATGGACCAATAATGTATGATCATAATAACAATATGAGAATGAATATCTGATATTGATATTTTAATAAATACATCATAGAGGTGCCTATGTATAATGGCATCTAGAATGAGTAGGAGTTAGCAAAGTGATAGCTATCACAACTAAGCACATGTCCATGAAAAGTGGATTATCCTCCATTGTGCATAGATGTCTATGCAATGATTAGAGGATAAGCATACATAGGTGTATCTCATGAGGAGATTTTGTAGGCACCATGTGCTTAAGTAAATTTCTAACTCCTATGTTGTCAACAAGATAATTCATATGACTCTGCATACTCTTATGTGTCTATATAACAAATACTATATTAATGCATTAACCTAAGTAAACTCAATTAAAGTATAAATAGTAATTAATTATTTACACTAACAATGCCGCTAATGTAGCATGTCAATTTTAAATGATGAATGTACATGATGTAAATAATGAAAATATAGAGCATGTAATGAAAATATAGAGCATCTACATACACCAACATCGCCTAAAATAATTCATAGAAAATCAAAGTTTCTAATTGACATTGATGAAACTATTTTGAAGTCAATGCATGATAAAATGTTAGAAAGAGATTATAAAATAATTGTTCAAAATATTTTGAATAACTATTTTGAAAATTTAAATCAAAGTGGAAGATACCAACTTCTTGTTGAAATTGGTAAAAATCTGAAATGTAGAGAGACAATGAGAATTTTGGGGTTAAGAAAATATAAAATAGTAGCGAAAGAGCCATTGTTAGAAATCTCTTTGATGCATTCAAATCCATTGGTCCAAAAGCACATACTAAAGATGCTAATACAACTTGATAGGTCCTCGCATCAACTATAATAGGAAAGGAAATGGAAAAACCTTATATGGTAAGAAAAATAAGTAAATCATTAAGGATAAGTAGAAGACCATTAGTCAAAGCCTTAGTGAGGTGAGAGAAAATTGTGAATTATATTGAGACTTCTTTGTGGTCATTCCAAGGTAGACTCTGATGTAAGGATATAGTTATTGTTGATGCACTAAGAACATTAATAAAAAAAATTGGCATGAAAACACAAGGGTTTCACCAAACCAAAAGGATGTTTTCAAAAGATGAATTGGAAAAGAAAACCATGACCCACATGCAGAACATTTTTTGGATACAACTCAAACACAATTTTATAAAATGTTTCTTCAAAGATTTCCTCAAATTAAAATCAGCCAAAGGTCTTTTGAGATGGCAAAAGTATTCTATATTAAGATAAATTATACATGCATTACATGTTATTGTAGGGTTCATGTTGAGTTTTCTATGGATTATGATTTTTATCATTATATATGTTGTACTTTTCATACTAACAAGATATTGTAGGAATGTGGTCTACAATTATGTCCTAAGTCACCAAGAGAATTTATTGCAAGTGTACTATGTAAATGAGATGATGGGTGCATTTATTATAAGACCATGTGTTTGAAAGGTTTTTACCCTCAATGTTGTGGTTTTCAAAAGTTGCATAGATGCCTATATCTAGATAGCACACATGAAATTGGTAAGACACTAGTTTCTCTTTGAAAGTACAAATTAGTTATATGTGGTGTTAAAGATGGAAAATAATTAAAGAGGGTAAAATAGTGAAAAGTGATTTATGTGTAGTTGATTTTATGAAATTATTTGAAGAGAAAATAGTTTATGACTACATAGGTCATACACATAGAGCTAGATGGTTAGATGAAAAATTCAAGTTGTGTAAGGACACTTTTCCCTTGGGTACAATTGTTTCAGTTGTTGACTTCGCTAAAAACTAGATACACTAAAACCTCAAAATGATGTGCAACCAATGTATTACAACTCTATACAAGTGTCAATTTTTTTAAACATAGCATTTATTCATGCACATGATAGCAAAGAGAATGATAGAAAAATATTAAGAGAGTTACACTTTCTGTATAAAATAATGAATGTTCATGTGTTTGATTAATTGCAAGAAAGTAAGTTGAAATAAAAGTTTGTATGCACACATTGAATTAGCTGAATGGAAATCCAAGTTTTATGTATATCAAAATGAAAAATATGTTATCTCATATCAATCATATAGTTAAAAAAAGATGTTATGTGTCATTGGTACAATACAAAAGTTGAATACCCAACAAATGTTGAATGTGTACAATAGAAATGTCAAATGTGCACAATACAAATATCAAATATATACAATACAAAAGTTGAATACCTGACAAATATCAAATGTGTTTAATATAAATATCAAAAGTGTATAATACGAATCTCAAATATATGTCAATGTCATGTTATGATACAACTGTATATGTATATCACTATCAATATCTATGACTATGTAGAATCATCAAAATTGGGCCTCTTTGATGTAATCTATGGCTCACCAAGTGTCTACAAAAGAAAAATTAAAATACACTATCAAATATCTTATGTATAAGTAATATGAAAATAACTAGAAATTGGGTTCTAAATTATTGATAGTTGAGTTGTTCATTACCTCATCCCTTTGTGCCACAATTGGATTGAATGATAGCAATAATGGGCTCCTTCGTTGATGGGTGGGGCTCCTCACAAAATGATGAGGTAGAGTGACAATGGGAGACACAACTATCAATGAATCAATGCTCATAGTAGGCACAACTTGTATGATAAGTGATAAAATGTTAGCATTATAGAGTAGCATTAGGGATTACAAATGGAGTAAAAAAAATGTATTGTAACCTAAGCTATATCTCTCATGCCAACAAGAGGTACAAGAAATGATGAGTCAATGCTAGTATGCAACACAACCTATATGATAAGGGATAAAATGTTAGCATTATACAGTGGTGTTAAGGATTACAAATAGAGTAAAGAAAAAAAAAAACATAATGCAACCTAAGCTATATCTTCTGTGCTAGCAAAAGGTACAGGCACTAATGAATCAATGTTGGTATAGAGGCACCTCATAATTATTACATGGTGGTAGGTCAAATACCATATACCACCTATCCCAAAAACATGATCTCTTCCTAGCATGAGTGCACGAATGAATAAGACAAGTTTTGGTTGTGTGTAATAGGGAGTTGCCAAATATAGAATCAGTGAAAAGAGAACATATAGTACCTTTATTTATGTCTTTATCTTTCACTTGCTGATATGATAACCCATTGACATAAAATGCACAACACCTATCCCTCCATGCACCCCATTTTGTAACCTCCTTAGACACCACATTTTCATTTTGGGCCATTTCTTCAAGTGTATTTGTTGGGGTTGAGAGGTGATCAGGTGTAGATGACCACAACCTTTTGACCATTTGGATAATGTTAGCACTATTTTGTGAGAGGTAGTTTATTTGGTCCTCTGGTGTAGTAGTTAAGTGATGTAATTATATGCATGACGGGTTTTTAGGAGGTAGTAGTTGTTGAACAGGAACATTGATTGGAAGGTTTTGCAGTTGTGTCACTATGGGTGGAGGGTTTTGAGGTTGTGTCACAATAGGTGGAATTTTTTATGGTTGTGTCGTGATGGGTGGAGGGTTTGATCATGTAGGAGGTAGTGTTTCTTCTCTCCTTCATTTTATTGGATTCCTTGATGCATCTATATTATTAAAAAATGATTTTTTTAAATAAAATTTGATAAAAAATACATAAATGAGGAATAAAATAAAGACTTACCTTGTTTTTGGAGGGTCATGGATGTAGATTCACTGAAAAATTAGTTTCTATGGTAAACCTAATCAAGTTTTGGTGTTGTCATTGTGTAATCCACATTATTGTTGTCATTTAACAATATGAAAATGCCCTCAAACATAGACAATGGTAAAAATATGTACTCTACAAAACCTGATCAAGTTTTGTAAAGTATAATTGCCAGGCTTGGATACCAAGCCTAGCTAGTATTTCACTTTTAAATAACCTAATTGAGTTTTTAAAATCATGATTTGATTATTGAGAATTTTTCTTTCTTTTTGGGGTAGTGTTCACATTTTTGTACACCACCTTGGTGCACATACCCTGAGAAAGTTTTAACATGTCTTGGTAAATAATGAAACATGGGTAGAGTTTACCATAGGTGGGTACAAAGATAAGATTACTTTTGATGTGTTGTTAGTGGATGCATACCACGTACTAGTAGGTAGGCCATGATAATATGTAAAAAAAAAATCATGAAAGGGAAGAAAACTCTTATTCATATCAAAATTATGTTACCACATAGAAGATTTTCTCTATAGTTTATGGGGAGGATCCCAAACCATTAAGTCCTAGGGTCTTGTTAGTTGTGGAGAAAACTATCTTGAATGTCATGAGAATAGGGGATGAAATTGGATTCTCCTTGGGGTTGAGTCCTAGGGAAGATAATTATAAACATAAAGTACAAGCTATTACAAAGATACAAACATTGCTAGATAAATTCAACGACACAGTGATTGATGGAATACATGCTAGATTGCAACCACTAGGAACAATTAGCAAAAAAAAAACTTTATATAAGGGGACTCCATTCTGAATAAAGACCATATAAAAATGAGGAAGTGGCTAGAAAAGTGAAATAACTATTATATAGTGGTTTAATTAGGAAAATAACTAGTCCTTGTGTAGTACCCTTAGTTTTGGCAGTAGAGAGGTTGTGGGGGGTGGGGAATTCATATAGTGTATTGATTCAAGAGAAATCAATATAATCGCTATTCAATACAACTTACCAATATCTAGAATTGGATAACAGACATGTTATTTTGGGGGTCCATATTATTTATAAAAATTTTCCTAAAAAGGGGTTACCACCAAATTATAATCAAGAAGGGATATCAGTAAAAGATAGTATTCAAAATGGAAGAGGGATCATATGTGTGCATTTTTATACATTTAGGTTGAAAAATTCCCTTAGAATATTTGTTTGGCTTAGGAATGAGCTCTTGAAGGACTATATAGGTAAATTTGTGGTTGTGTATTTAGACAACTTATTGATTATTTAATAAAACAAATGAAGGTTATATTAGGAACTTAATAATCGTGTTGATGAAATCACATGATGAAAAGCTAACCACTAATTTGAATAAGTATTAGTTTATGAAGTAGGAGTTGGTGTACCTTCATTTTGTGGTCTTCAAAAGATATTTAAATATGGATCCATTTAAAGTGGAGGGAAAGCTAAAATGGCCACCTCACAAATTTTATAGTAATGTTAGGAATTTCCATCATTTAGATCAATTCTTTAGGAAATTCATAATAAACTTCACTAAGATCTTCTCATCATTATTGGACATAATTAAAAGTGGTGTAAAGACCAATTTTAATTTTATAGAGGAAGAGAATAAGGTCTTAAAACCTTGTAGAATAAGGTAGATATTCAACTAGTCTTAGTGTTACCAAACTTTTCCAATCCATTCATTATTAAATGGGATGAAAGTAATATTGTAGATGCAGTTATCCTAAGTTAGGAAATTAGATCAATGGATTTTCATAGTAAAAATATAAATGAGGCCAAAATAAGTTACTCTTCATATGATTAAGAGTTATATCCTCTTGTTCAAGAACTAACAAAATGGAGGAAGTACCTATTTCCAAAATATTTTGTGGTATATAATGATAAACAAGCCCTTAGTTTCCTAAATTCTCAAGTTAAGATTAATAATGGGCAATGAAGTGGGTTGAGTAATTGAAAGCCTGTGTCTTAAATATTAAGCTCAAAAAAGGTTAAAGTAATAAATTGGTTGGTTCTTTGAGTAGAAGGATACTAATTATCAAAGAGATATAGTTGAAGAGCATTGGGATTGATATTGTCAAGGATTTGTAAACCAAAGAAGTGGACTTCTCTAAACCATATCATGTATGTGAAGCTTAAATTGAGAATAATTTTAGTAGTGAACATGCAATCTATACCTTGTGAAATAGTTTTCTATTTAAGTGTAGGTGACTATTGTTTTTTATTAAGTAAACCAAGTTTTACAGGGATCCTGAAACCCAAAAGTATTACAACATATTAATAATTAAAGTATTTAGAAAAGTCTAGCTAAAATGAAGCAGCTTAACAAAAGCCAACCATAAAACTAGCCCAAATTCAGAAACAAAAAACTAGTAAAACAAGATCAAAAAGAGCTAGGAACACTAGGAAAGAACAACAACATAACTATCAATTCTGTTTGTCAAGAACCTGCAGGGATTCTCTAGCTTCAATAGTCCTCTTGTTGCCTGTGTCCTCCTAGTCCTGGTTCTTAGCATCACCTAGTCCTAGTTCTGAGCATCCACCTGGTCCCTAGTCTCTTTTAGATTGTCATTAGCCTGCCTATTGTCCTAGTTGTCCTTCTCTAGAATATCCTTGCCAAAACCAACACTGGTCAGTGATTCACCTAGGCTATCGATATTTTCATTTAGGGTAGTCAAGGTGGTGATCACCTAATTCACAAGGTTATGGTGGAAAAATTCCATTCGTTGGACTCTTTTTTCAACCTTTGTGATTCTGTCCTCCTAGTCAACCATGTGATCCTAGACTTAGATAGGTGGTTGTGTTTCATCCTAGCCTCTGTCCTGATCAATATTCCACTGGTCATTGCTTCTATATTGGTCTCCTTCCTTTCTTTTTCTCCCCTTGAGTTCTTCAATTTCATTGAACAACCACTTGATAGACCAGAAGTTGTCTACCATGTTGTTCCTAGCATTGTTCAAAAGGTTAAGCCCAATTTCCCTAGCATTATCTAAAATCACGACTAGATCGGGGTCAATGAGGTCCTCATAAAATGGTTTTCCCATTAGTGTCCTCCATCACTTGAATGTTCAAAGGCTCCTTGATAATCCCCAATTTGGCTTTATTTGAATTAAAATTCCTCCCATACCTCCTCCTATTTTTCGTAACCAACTCCCCGCACTCTTTTCCCAAAATGTCTACAGTCGGGGAAGAAGTGGGGCCAGGGCCAGGAATCTCAGGAATCTGGTCTTTAATGTCAAAGGCCTCTTTAGCTTTCTTTTTCTTAGTATTACCCAACACATCTGCAAAATCCTCTTCCTCCTTTTCACTATCCCTCCCCTTCTTTTCCTTCTTCTCATCACCCTCTTCATTCTCCTCTTCCTCCAAATCAGTGTCCTCTTCCTCCTCACTATCATCCTCTACCTCTTGAGGCTCACACTTAGGGGGAATGAGGTGAAAACCTCTTGGGCTCTTTCTACAGGGGATGTGGGCTAAGGGTTTCCTATCTTCTTTGGATTTGGACTTCTCTTCCTCCAATTTTATGCTCTGCACTTCCTTGGAATCCGAGCTCCCAATTTCTTCGGATGCAATTCTAGCATCACCAAGGGATTTTCCCCTAGTTTGAGCTTCTAGATGCTCATAAACTAGGAGCAATCCCTCATGACAGGCATGATTAATAGTGGGTTTTCTCTTAAAACCCTTGATAGCCTTGCTCATGGAAATAAAAAGATAGAAGGAAAAAGAAATTTTGATTTTATTCCTAAAGTTATTAAGCAAGACAAAATGATGCGTTGTTATCATGTCAAATCTGGGGTCCA
This sequence comes from Cupressus sempervirens, assembly GCA_028749045.1. Taxonomy (NCBI): domain Eukaryota; kingdom Viridiplantae; phylum Streptophyta; class Pinopsida; order Cupressales; family Cupressaceae; genus Cupressus; species Cupressus sempervirens. The sequence continues at coordinate 248,950,671 of CM053787.1, read as the reverse complement.
GGGAAATATACTCAATGATGATCTTGAGAACATACCTCCATATCTTTTTTATTGACTCCATGTCATAGTACATCTCCATCTTGATGAGCCTATTCAGCTTTTTTTCATCCTTCACAAAAAATTGATAGCGTTTGTTGACATTTTCTTATCTCTAAAAAAATTGGTTCCTTCCAGAGGAATTTCAGCAACCCAGGCTATTAACTCCACATTAACTTGATGGGAGACCCCATCAATTTTGACTCTCCCATTTTTTGAGGAGTCCACCATGACCTTGGTTATCCTTGCATGAAAACCATGGAGCTTCTCTAGGAATTGAGAAATCCTGCTCTTTTCCAATTTACACCAAACTTTTAGTTTCTTCTTCCAATTCCCTACCTCTCCCGATGGCTCCCTTTTATTTCTCTCTCCCACCATGGTTTCATCTGCAACTAAAATCCCCCACCTACTCACAATTTTCTTCCAAACCTCAGCTTTCTTCAAATTGTGAAGCACTAAAATGTTATCGAGAATACCATTAGTAATGGTAGTATTCAAAATAGCCCATGAAATGTGTTGTACGTACATGCTATTATGATAAAAGAGTTTTGCATGATTTTTAATAACTCCCCCTCCTACGTGCAATCTTGAAAATCTTTCCATCATTTATTTTGGACATTTCTAGTACTTCCCTGGATGCAATCTTGCAATAGGAAATTATTTATTGTTGCCAAAAAGATGTCACCAATGTGCCACGTCCTCTCACATTTTTAGTGACTGCTTCATTGGCAAACCAGTCAGTAGCTAAATTAGCCTCCCTGTACATGTGAGTGATATAGGCCTTGTTGAACTTTGTTAGGTTAGACTTTAATTCATTAATTATATTTGAAATGGTCTATGAGGGCTTAGCATGACAATTGAGATAGTTGATGATGTTTAAAGAGTCCCCCTCCAGCCATAGGTTCTCAATCCCAGAAGCTAGGGCCAGCTTGACAATGTGACCAACAACACTAGCTCTAGTGAAATGATTCATTTGATGTCTGAGTGGGAAGGAAAAGGCCACAACTCCTCCCCCATGACTATTGTTGATGATGCCTCCACTGCCTACAGTTCTTGGGTTCCCTTTAGCAACCCCATCAAAATTGGCCTTGAACTAATTTTTAGGGGGAAAAGACCACCTGGCCTCCTGTCTTTTCCTATCCTTATCCATTTGCCTCTGTCTACTATTCCCTCCTTCCTCAATGCTGCCATCCTTGGTGGTGATGAAGTTTTCCTTCATTAGACCTTCAATTTTCTCTACAATGACAAACTCAAGGGCTTCCCTATCTCTAAAGATTTAATTATTCCTCCAAATGTGCCAACAAAAATGCAGAAGGGAATAGGAACCAATTAGATGAGAGATTAAGCCATTATGTGAGCTCCTCCATTGGCTGAAGAAATTTTGAATAGTGGCCAAAGGACACTAGTTGATCCTAGAATTCTTGTTAAGGAGGTTCTAGACTTTAGAGGAATAGGGAAAATGGATAAATAAATGATTGACCATTTCCAGATCCTACTTACATAAACTGCATCTATTGGGGATAATCTGACCATGTTTAGCAAGGTTGTCCAGAGTAAGGATCTTGTCTTAGAGCAGAAGCCAGAAAAATATATTTATTTTAGGGGTAAGACCAGGGATCCAAGCTTTTTCCCAGATGGGTTTCTCCATTATATCCCACAAAGAGAAGTATCCAGAGGTGACAGAGTAAAGGACATTCAAGTTACCTCCCCAAATGACTTCATCCACCTTATTCCTTATTGGAATCAAATTCAAAGTAATCATTAGGGTATTAAGATCTAGAGATATCAAAGACAAGTCCTGCCATCCGTTACCTATTCTATAATCACTAACTTTCAAACCATATCTTCTTATGCATTGCTCTACCCATCTACCATAATTAGGGTGATCGATGAGAGGTCCCTAGCTGGTCCAGTTGTCCTGCCAAAATAAAATATTCTCACCTTTGCTAACTTTCCATTTTGCCTTGGACTTAACCAATGTCATAGCCTTTAGAAACCCATTCCATACGTAAGATCCTTGAGGTATATCAACCTCATGAAGGAAAAGGCTTAGAAATTGCCTACTCAAGTACTTTTTAGTCATGATTTCCTTCCATTTTCTAGTACTCTAAAAAATGAGCCATATTTGTTTGGCTAGAAGGGCATTGTTAAGATGTCTAATTTTTCTAATATCAAGGCAACTAAATGATATCTTTTATGTTCTTCAACCCCTGGCTAGAGAAAATCCCTCTGAATCTTCTCCATTCTGTTAGCATGCTTAGCCAAAATCCCAAAGAGACTTAAGGCATAAGTGGGGAGGTTTTGGAAAATAGATTTTACCAAAGTGCATTTTCCTACCTAGCTGAGAGACACACCTTTCCAGCCTGCAAGTTTCTTATTGAATCTATCTATGATGTTATTCCCAAAGGATTTTGGGGGTTTAGAACCTAGAGGCATGCCAAGATAACTTACACAAAGGGTACCAATACCACTTCCTAATATTCAAGCTAGTTTCCTTTGTCTCTCTAGTAGAGTGTTGATGAAGAAATTAGAACTATTGTCCCAACTGATAGCCTGGCTGGATCCCTTGGTATAAGTATTGAGCAAGCTCTTGAACTCTCTGGCCTCCTGGACTATGGCCTCGGTCCCCAGAATAGTATCATCCACAAATTGCTTATGGGTGAAAGAAAGAGGACCATATGAAGGCTTGAGTCCTTGCAATCTCCAGTCTTGTCTTTTTCTTAATTTTTACCCAAGGTTTCCATGGGAGATTATCTTATACAAGAATTTAAGCATAATACTAGCTTACGAGGGAACTTTGGACTTAATAAAACCTTAAAGATAGTGCAGAGGTTCTACCTTTGGCCTAAATTTCAAAGGGATATTGAAATATGTTGCCTCATAATTTGACATGATTTCAAGTACCTTATGAAAAGGAAAATAATACCTAGGAATTATCTAAAGACCATAATAAGTAATTTAATGCAAATCACTAGGACCAACTATTAAGACTTTCCAATCTTCTTCCCTTTCAATTTTGTAAGATTTGGTAAGGTGTACGTCCAAATTTATCATTTCTCTCCTTAACAAGAATATTTAACATAAATTCTAGCATAATAGATGATTTCCTCTTGTTCTTCTAATCCGAGGATTGTAAAAGGGCAGTGTCATGTCCCCTTTTCAAATAATTAAAAATAATAATCTTTGCTAAGGCAGGCAGGCTCAAAAAGGTGAAGTTTCGGCAAAAGGGGCTAATCTTTGGAAACCAATGGACTAATAAATAAAAATAATTATTAAAATATGTTTTATTAACTCTTCTTGGATGTGAGTTAGGGTTATGCCCTCTTTTAAGGGATTTGGAGGCATTTTGGGCTTATTCTAGAACTTGATTTTCGCTTATTGCTTTGTTGTTCTTCAGAGGCTGCCAAACCTATGGAGAAGGAGACCCAAGGATGGGAGTTCTTAGGTTTCTAAGAAGGCTAAGGATGGTAATTTAAATCCATTTCATGTGCAAGCTCATGCAGAGTTTGCCCTTGTGCTGAACAGTGCAAATTTGTGGGTTTTCGGGTGTGTTTTTTGTAAGAGTTGGTGTTTCCGGTTGAGTGTTTCATATCAGTTTGTGTTGCTGATATATTTCAGACTTTTAGATGTTAAAATAGAGCTGAATATATGTATTGGGTTGTGGTTAAAATTCTATGATAGATTATTAGTGTTTTGTGGTGTTTCTGGGCTATTTTCTATTTTTTTAGGAGCTCGATGAGGATTGTTTTTGCCCTCCATTTGGGAGCTTTTGTGTAAATGTTATAAAAATATAGAAATGTAATTTTGTATGCTTTTATGCTGCTAAAATTTCTTTAAAATTTTCCAATTTCAGATCTATTAATAATAAGTGAAGCTGTGAAGTTTTTGGCATTATTTTGAGCATACCCGATTTGGGGTTTATTGAGAAATTGGTGGATCTTTGAAATATTGGTTGTTTGATTTTAAAAATCTGATTAGAGACTTGAAATATCATATAAAATCAAAGGAAGAGACATTTCAATGGTATTAGAGCTATGATCTTGCCAGCCTGAGGGTTTGTAGAAGTTTGCATGCAACCAAGTGAAAGAGAAAAGAGATATTTGCAGCGAGAAAAGAATAAAGAAATTTTGATCAAACCTCCAGTTAAAAGTAAAAGTACAAAATCCAAGGAAGGAAAAAGTATGGCTGATCAAGACAAGATGGAAAAGAATTTTTTTTGAGACATCCAAAATACTCAAAAGAAAACAGTGGATAGTTTGGCAGAAACTAGAGAGGCTTTGCAGATATTGACAGAAAAACTACAAGGAGTTGCATCTATTAATGAGAAAGGGAGCACTTCAGAGGAGCTAAGAAAACTGAAACTCACACCCTCTAAATCAACAAAAACTATTTTTTTGGCTACAAATGAGCCACCAGTACCAAATCCATCCCTTAATCCCATGGAAGAGGTTACAAGTAACTTGATTGCATTAAGAGCTACTTACAATGGCTTAGATGATGACTTTCACAGTTCAGTTCCTTTTAGAGAATATGTGGATATGATGAACACCTTGATGCCCAAGAAAGAGTACATGAGGGAGCATGACATAAGTGAAAGAGAGCTAAAAAATAAAATAAGCAAATTTACAGCACCTACTTTTGATGGAACAAATAAAATTTCAGCTAGAGCATGGCTACAAAAATTACAGACCTTCTTCACACTTAACCCCATGAAGGAGAGTGATGTTGTTTAATTTTCAAGTCTACACTTGGAAGATGTAGCCTATGATTGGTGGTATCATGGAATGACTACTCAAGGTCATGATCAAGTAACTACATTTTATGATTTTAGTCAAAGAGTCATAGATAGATTTGACCTCAAGGATGATGAAGAGTACTTAAAAAAATTGTCAAAGTTGAAGCTAACCAAATTAGTTAATGAGTATATAGAAGAGTTTCAAAAAGTGGCTGCTATGGTACCTAATATGAGTAAAAAGAGGATCGTTTATCTTTTTCTTGATGGTTTGGAAGATTCTAATAAGGTTTTGGTTAAGGCTTTCTCACCCTCAACCTTACAGGAAGCTATCAAAAGAAGCTTGCAACTTGAAACTTGCGTGCCTATGAAACCAGTCACTAATCGAAAACCCCCAAATCTTGGGAAACATAAGGGGAATTTTTAGAAAAAGACTTTTCCAACACTACCACCAAAAGATGTGATAAATGTGGCAAAAAATAAGGTAGATGAAGAGACTAGGAGTGAATTACAAAGGAAAAAAGCTTTGTTTCACTTGTAGAGAACCATGGGTTCTGGGACACAGATGTTTGGGGAAAGGTCAAGTGCACTATATTGAAGTTGCTTCAAAATCTGATTCAGATGACCATGAGGAATTTCATGACACTAAGGAGGAGGAAGAAGAAGAGAAAGAAAATGAAATCAGCAAGGATGGTACTTTAGCAGCATTATCAGGAGTCCCAAGATATCATCCCTTTCGAATTTGAGGGGTACTAGCAGGGAAAAGGTTGACAGTTCTTCTTGATAGATGGGTAACTCACAATTTTATTGATGAGGGATTTGTCATGAAAAGAGGGCTTAAAGAAAAAGATTTTGAGGGATTCAATGTTACTGTAGCTGATGGATTCACTATGCCTTGCACATGGGTGGTGAAACAACTCAAGATGACCTTAGGAGATTATGAGTTATGTGATGACTTCTATGTGGTTGGCATTGGGGAGACATATCTTGTATTGGGTGTTCAATGGTTGCACTCTATTGGAGGCTATTACATGAACCATCAAACTATGAAGTTTAAATTTCATTCCACTGGGAAAGAAGTCTTATTGAGAGGCTTATCGAATGGAGCACCTAAGGCGGTCTCTGAAAAGAGGATGGAGAGGACTTTTCGAAGATGACAAGTAGCATGGGAAGCAGGAGTCATAATCCATCCAACAAGCCCTCTAAAGAATCAAGGTAATTTCCATTCTGAAATTCAAAATATTCTTGATAAGAATAGTATAGTTTTCAATGACTTGCCTCCAGGATTACCACCAGATAGAGGTTTTGAGCATGTTATAGAGTTAGAACAGGATGCCAAACCAGTTATAACAACCCCATACCGCCATCCAAGAGGTTATAAGGAAGAAATTGAAAAAACTATTAAAGAACTCCTAGACATGGGATTCATAAGGCCTAGCTCTAGTCCATTTGCATCATCTGTGGTACTTGTCAAGAAAAAGGATGGTACAATGAGAATGTGTATAGAATATAGGGCTTTAAACAAGAAGACCATAAAAAATAGGTATCCCATACCATGCATAGATGAACTCATTGATGAGTTACATGGTGCTGTATACTTCTCAAAAATTGACTTAAGATCAAGGTACCATCAAATCTGAATGAGGAGTGAAGATGTGGAAAAGACTACTTTCAGATGTCACTATGGGCACTTTGAATCTCTTGTTATGCCATTTGGCCTCACTAATGCACCTGCAACATTCCAATCTTGTATGAATAAGGTATTCAGCCAACATCTTCAAAAATTTGTTTTGGTATTTTTTGATAATATCTTGATTTACAGTAAAACATGGGAAGAGCATCTAAAGCACATAGACACTGTTTTGGGAATCTTGAAGCAGAAATCCTTCTATGCTAAGCTATCTAAATGTGAGTTTGGTTTGACAAAGATCCTATATTTGGGACATATTATAAGTTCTAAAGGAGTACAGGTTGATCAACAAAAAATCCAGGCAATTTTGGATTGGCCTCCACCCACTAATCGTACATAGTTGAGAGGTTTCTTCGGGTTGTGTAGCTATTATAGGAGATTTGCCAAGGGATTTTCTCATCTTTCTGCCCCCTTGACTAATTTGACAAAGAAAGGAGCTTTTTTTTGGACTGAAGAAGCACAAAAAACATTTGATAAGCTTAAGGAGGTAATGAGTTCATGCCCTGCGCTTGCAATTCTAGATTTCTCTTTACCTTTTGTTGTTGAATGTGATGCTTCTGGAGAAGGTATAGGGGCTGTCCTAACTCAAAGGGGACATCCAATAGCATTTGAGCATAGAAAATTAAATCAATCAAAGAAAGGTTACTCCATCTATGATAAAGAAATGTTGGCAATCATGCATGCACTTCATAAGTTTAGACAATATTTGGTATGTGGGAGATTCATTGTAAAGATAGACCATAATAGCCTTAGGTTCTTCTTGAACCAAAGGGATTTGAATGATTGTCAACAAAAATGGGTAAGAAAATTGCAAGCTTATGATTTTGATATTGAATACATGAAAGGAAAGAATAATGTGGTTGCTGATGCTCTCTCAAGAAAGCCCACTTTGTGTTCCTTAACATCTATCTCTACTGATTGGAAAGTCTCCATAATTTCAGAGTATGCTAAAGATTCCTTTGCCACCAAGATTTTAGATAAGTTAGTGGATGATAACATGTACAAGGTTGTTGATGAATTGATTTATTACAAGAACAGGATCTTCTTAGCACTAGGATCAAAAACTAAGCAGAGGATATTGAGGGCCTTTCATGACACACCTTTGGCTAGTCATCAGGGATACTTGAAGACATACAAGAAAATTCGAGAGTGGTTTTCATGGAAGGGTATGAAAGAGGATGTCCTTAAACACATTAAGGAATGTATGGTATGCCAACAAAGAAAGAGTGAGAAAATTTTTCCTGTAGGGTTGTTGTAGCCACTTCCTATTCCTGAACAAAAATGGGAAAGTATTTCCATGGACTTCATCACTGGGTTTCCCAAGGTTCAAGGTAAGGATTGCATATATGTGGTGGTAGATAGACTAACTAAGTATGCACATTTCTTTCCTATCACATCTGATTTCAAGGCATCACAAGTGGCTAAATTGTTCTTCAAGGAAATTTTTAGATTACATGGCTTGCCTAGAAACATTGTCAGTGACCGAGACAGTAGATTCCTCAGCTCTTTTTGGAAGGAGCTCTTTCATTTGGCAAGAACTAAACTCACTCCTAGTACTAGCTATCACCCTGAAATAGATGGACAAACAGAGATAGTTAATAAATGGATAGAGGAATATTTGAGGAACTATGTTTCAAATCAACAACATGCTTGGGTGAAATGGTTGCACCTAGGGGAGTATTGTTACAATACATCTCATCACATGTCTATTGGTATGCCTCCTTTTCATTCTATTTATGATTATGATGCCCTTTCCTTTGTTGATCTAGTACTTTCAGATAGCAAAGTACCTGCAGCAAGTGATTTCATCAAGCAAAGCCAAGAAATAATAAGGTCCCTCAAGGATAATCTACAACATGCACAGAACCAACAGAAGTTGTATGCTAATAGGAAAAGGAATGAAAGATATTTTGAGGTGGGAGATTTGGTATTTGTTAGGTTGCAGCCATATAAGCAAAGCACCTTGAAGAGGAGTGGGGCAAAGAAACTCAAGCCAAGGTTCTATGGGCCTTATAAGATCATCAAGAAGGTAGGAGAGGTAGCTTATGAATTGGACCACCCACCAAACAGCAAAATACATAATATTTTCCATGTATCTTTCCTAAAGAATTTTCTAGGCCAGAAAACCATAGTATCTACAGAATTACCACCTCTTGATGATGAAGTGAAATTAGTTTTGATACCAGAAGAGATTTTGAATACAAGAGAGAAAAGATTGAGAAATAGGAGCATCATAGAGCATTTGGTCAAATGGAAAGGATTACCACTGGAGGATGCAACTTGGGAAGGAGCACATATTCTTGAGAATTCCAACCTTCATTGCTTAAGGACAAGCAATATTTGGGAGGGAAGGACTTGTCATGTCCCCTTTTCAAATAATTAAAAATAATAATCTTTGCTAAGGCAGGCAGGCTCAAAAAGGTGAATTTTCGGCAAAAGGGGCTAATCTTTGGAAACCAATGGACTAATAAATAAAAATTATTATTAAAATATGTTTTATTAACCCCTCTTGGACGTGATTTAGGGTTATGCACTCTTTTAAGGGATTTGGAGGCATTTTGGGCTTATTCCAGAACTTGATTTTCGCTTATTGCTTTATTGTTCTTCAGAGGCTACCAAACCTATGGAGAAGGAGACCCAAGGATGGGAGTTTGCAGGTTTACAAGAAGGCTAAAGATAGGATTTTAAATCCATTCCATGTGTAAGCTCATGCAGAGTTTTCCCTTGTGCTGAACAATGCAAATTTGTGGGTTTTCGGGTGTGTTTTTTGTAAGAGTTGGTGTTTTCGGTTGAGTATTTCATATCAGTTTGGGTTGCTACTATATTTCAGACTTTTAGATGTTAAATTAGAGATTAATATATTTATTGGGTCATCGTTAAACTTCTATGATAGATTATTAGTGTTTTGTGGTGTTTTCGGGCTATTTTGTGTTATTTTTCGGGAGCCCGATGAGCATTGTTTTTGCCCTCCATTTGGGAGCTGTTGTGTAAATGTTATACAGATCTGGAAATTTCATTTTTTAGGCTGTTATGCTGCTGAAATTTTTGTAAAAATTTCCGCTTTCAGATATATTAATAATAAGTGAAGCTGTGAAGTTTTTGGCACTATTTCGGGCATACCCGATTTGGGGTTTATTGAGAAATTGGTGGATCTTTGAAATATTGGTTGTTTGATTTTAAAAATCTAATTAGAGGCTTGAAATATCATATAAAATCAGAGGAAGAGACATTTCAAGTGGACAATGGCAAATTCTTCAAACCCAAAGACTCCCTAAATCAAGTAGGGGACAATTTTTCAGATCTATAAATAAAAAAATATTTTAAAGGTTTGATTTATGAATTTTATACCATATAGTTTATCCAGATTCTGTCAAATTTGATATATGACCAATGCTTTATCCATTTGGGATATTAATTCACAAAACTTGACAAATGATACCAAATCTATCCTATTAATTTACAAAAGGAAATCAATACTCAACATAGGATCCCATTCTTATCAAAATCTCCTCTTGAAACCCTTAATTTTCTTAATTTGTATCAAGAATTTACATAATCAATTTGATTATCAAAAAAAAATGAACTAAGATATAATTCAAAATTAATTACAATTGGAACTCAATAGACTTAGTAACCAAATTCCATAAAATCAAAAGAAACAAAAGTAGAGACAAGATCCAAATTAAGCAACCAACATGTCTATACATTGTATTATCTTTCTTGAAAATATATGATTCAATATCAACCTTTATGAGACAAAGAACTCAACATAGACTCTATACAATAATGGACCAACTCAAAACATAAGAAAATGCATTCATTTATATGAAAATTTGGATCTCTCTATCCTTGGGAAGTCACTTATATAGGTGAGTTACAACATGCTTTGGACTTAGAGAGAAAAAAAATAGTCACATTTTCAGTTCACAAACAAACTTGTTGTAGAAAGTGACAAAAACATCCATATCAATACTTTACAAAATGAGACAAGACAAAAAATATAAATAAAAAATCAACATATATAGCTAGTAACTAGAATCTTCATGATCATTCCTTATTTTCCACGTAGGGGTACCCATAATGGATGAAACAAAAAACATATATACCATAGTAAAATAATTTTATCCTCCCTATTTTACTGATGATTATTCCGGCATGCTTCTTAACTATCTTTTGTTTTTGTGGACTAATAATTTCTTCAACTCTATCAAAAACATGTTATTCGACCACCACCTATGGGTTATTATCTGTTGAGCCATACTTTGTCATCCATCCATTAAAAATAGTATCATTAGGTAAATCAAATTCAATAATTTATCTTTGCTTCACCATAATATTCTTCTATATTTCCCTCAACTCCTTAATCTCAGGTTTGAAAGAATCAAAGAATATTTGGACATCTGTGATTTCTGGAACTATTCTTGTAAAAAAATATTTTTCTCCTTGTTTATTATATCATTCATTCTTGGGCCCAAGGCCTCCTTTAATTCATTTCCCTACATTTTTAAAGCTTAATACAAGTTGTGTTACTGATAATTGAAAGAATCAAAGAATATTTGGACATCTGTGATTTCTTGAACTATTCTTGTAAACGAGATATTTTTCTCCTTGTTTATTATATCATTAATTCTTGGGCCCAAGGCCTCCTTTAATTCATTTCCCCACATTTTTTAAGCTCAATACAAGTTGTGTTACTGTTAACATAAGGGAAAAGAACAAAATTCTTATTGACATACCTAGAAAAACACCCCTTCATCTTCCTTGTAATAGTTCTCTTTTTATGTCAAACTCCATTAAACTAGTCACTAGAATGTGTGTCTTTTGTAGTTTGTCCTTTAATTTTAGATACTCCTAGGTGGCTAGGAAATTTGTATCAAATTCACACTCTCTATCAACCCACTTGTCCAGGGATTTTCCTTAGCACAACTTCATTCTTATTCAAAGTAACCCACATATTTACTGTTTGGACATTCTAAAATTAAAATATGCCCAATAAACTCAATCTAATAAAACTAAGAGTGTATCTCTGATTTTATCTTCATATCTTAGTAACACTTCTAATTGTATAGTGTTGAGCCAACCTTTTCTTGCTTCCAGTCCCTCTTTAGTATTATCTTCTGGATGCAATGGGGTTTCTGATATCTCAACAATTGGATTAGTCATAGCTAGGGGTTTAGGTTATGATATAATCATTTCCTAAGAGTACTCCCTTACATCTAATTGTCTATTTTATTGTCCTTCTTGAATAGATGCCTACTTTCAACATCCATTCTCTTATTTCTCTGTTCATTTTAGATAGCCAAAAATTCTTCATACCTGGCATGTAGTTTATCCATCCTTTTATTTTTCCTTATTGTTGAATCCAATGCAAAATATTTTGTCTCTCTATTCATGAAAGCATCTTGTTCATTCAAAGTTTCTTCTACCATTTTTAATATTAAACTTCCCATTTAATCATTATCAAACTTTTCAAGGCACTAGGAGTTTTTCCTCCTTTGTAATAACTAGATAAATAATGCGGCATGGTATTCACTGTACTTCAATCCCCTAGATTCTTGCTTAGCCTCTTCTTCAATTTTGTACAAAGTATTTGTCTATTTTCTCACTATATCAAAAAACATAACATCTACAATGTCTCAGTTTGGAATAATTTTTACTAATGCGTCTCTTATCATTACTCTTCCTTCCATTGGAGTAATCTTTCCAAATTCTTGCATCATCTCTACTTTAATCTCATCTCTGACAACAGATTCATATTTATTAGTTTTCTTTGTTTGTCTTTTCTTACAACTTTCTTCAAAATTGGAAATACTTGATCTCCAAGAAAATTAAATGAAGGCTCTAGACTTAATTACATTATCACCAAAAAAATAAATTTACAAGCATGTTCAACAATATGATCTAACTCTTTCCCTTTGAAATAATTCATAGTCAAGTCCATGATTGGTATAAGGGGCTCTTCTAGCAACCTTTCTTCTAACTCATAAGTAGTAGAAAAGACATCATCTTGGCTCCCCAAATGCACCAGTTGCTCTTCTATTTTAATAGTTCATTTTCAAAATGGAGAGGGGATTGAAATGGTGTCTACACATTACCTCCTAATGCAATGTTTCTTTCAATCCTCTCAAAGTCCTTAATGTTGCAGAAGGAGGTGCACTTATCTCATTGGGCAAAGGGGAATTTATCTATTTTCCCTTCCTAACCATATCTTCTTTTGTCATAACAATACCATACCTTGCTTTCTTCTAAATGACATATTGGCTAGGTTTTATGATAGGAGTAAAGGCCAATTTCTTCATTACTTCCTTGGATTAATCAGGCTATGGCAAGATTACAATAGCCTTCTTTTAATTCATTACTTCTATAATTTCACTAAAAAATATCATCAATTTATTTATCTTATCATTGATTGTTTTTAATCTACTAAGTGATTATTAATTTTTGTCAAAAGCATTCAAAAATTCAAGAATCTTTCTGTAGACTTTTCACTTTTCCTTCTTAACTTCTTGTTCATGCTAGGAAAACTCATTTCTGAAAAATATTATCTAAATAGTAAAATTTACAATCATGGTGTTTAGCTTTATAACATCTTATAAAAACCCTCAGGTTTAGAAAGCCTAGCTTGAGATGTTACCATGTTATAGAAATTTAGAAAATTATAAAAAAATAATCATCCCCCTTTGGTGATTATAAATTGATGGGCAATAGTATACGAAGGGATGATGGTTTCCATATATCTTCTTACAAATTCAGCTTCCTTTAGACCTTAAGAGGTACTTGATAATGAAAAAAAATGAGGAGCCCTTGCAAATCATAAACTCTTAAAATAGTAGAAACTAGCTGTAAGGAATAACATCACCCTAATTATGAAAAACCTTTAAGACTTAAGTAAAATCCTTAGGCTTGATGAACTCTAATAATGCCTTTGGAATCCTTATGTTTTCATGAGACAACACTACTCTTAACTTTGATGCATAATATCTATTGAACCTGATAAAAATTACATCTTCTCTATCCCTAGACATGTCTACTCTGTAATTGGTATATTCTCATCCTCCTGCTCCCTACTAAATTACATTTTCTCCCCAAAAAAAGTGGCTCCTTTCAATAGAAACATGTGCATCAGCATCAAAACTAGACAAAAGGTTTCTCGAGCTTACCTTTTCTAATTCGAATCAATTCATCATCAATTTCTTGAGCCAATAAAGAAAAAAAATAAAAAATTATATTTACTCCATAGACATGAATCTGAACCATCATATACATGAAACTAATAGACATATGGCTTTTTTAATCCTCCCCAAAGAGCCTAAACAAGGACATATATACTTCTAGGACACACAAATTAAAGAATTCTGTTAAGAAAGGTTCTAGACTTGAGGATGTTACTAGAGTTGTATTCCCAATAGCTTCCAAATATTCTCTTAAAGATCCATTTCTGATGTAGACCTTCTAAGCTTCATAGGTCTTCTCTAACTTCTCAAAGTTGATGGCATCATGATACTCAAAAAAAGGTTCCATCCCATAGACTTCACAGATCTCCTTAGGCATTACCTTAAAATTACAATTTCCTCTTATATCTCTAACACACTGAGAAATGAGATCATACATACTAGCAACTATGGTTAAAAGATTTGAGTTCATATAAACCCTGGATAGTTCTGTTTTCCCTAAGTTAAAATTCCAAACATTTCTATGCAAGGCAAAAAAATTTCACTCTAAAAACAACTTCTTATAGAGATGGAACCATTCTTGATAGTTTGTACATCCCGTGTCCAATTTCTTTTATCATATAAGCTCTCAAAAAGTTTTAGACAATGTGTAACAAGGACTAATTTTTTGCCTTGTGCAAAATCGTTAGTTGACCCACCTAATTATTGTAAAAGCTGGTTATAGACATTCCTTTCTTGATAGTGTACATCTTTCTTGTGAAATCCCTTCTAGGAAGCATCTTCTAACAATTATAAGGTTTCCACACACATAATATTCTCTCTACCCCCTTCTCAATATAATTTAAATTGGAAAAGTACACTTACTATTTTCTCAAATTTGCAATTTCTCAAACATCTTTGATTCAACCTTCCTTATCCATTTGCAAATTTCTTGAGCATCATGTATCTCTCTTCTCATCCTTGTCTTGGAAATGATCACCTTTACACAATAGAATATGGTGTACACACAAAATTTCAACAAATCAAAATCCACATGAAACTGAAATAAGTCTCCATAAATTCGTTGCAGACAATGTGCTTGCACATCCCACGGATAACTTTAGAAACAAACTATTGATTGAAAAATAATCCAACGATTCTAATTTAATTTTGCTACCAAATTACCTCTTTTCATGCTAACGAGACATTCAAACTGACTATACTATGTTAATTGTAATTCATCCTTTCCTTGTGGGTATTGACGCTTTGTCATTGTGAATAAACGTCATACATCTCCCTGTAATGAAAATGAAACCACCATTGATTTTTTTAAGATTTTGTGGCAAAAAAAATACATTTCTAAAAAAATTGTTGCATGACTAGCCCTAGTGTGAACGAGTGGCAAGGGATAAACATTAGCAAGTCTCTATGGTGACACAACAACAAAAAAAGATGTTTCATGGATCTAACGATCGAGATTCCATTCAATATTTCATAAGCATCGAGACCATATTAGATACGCATCAAATGGTCACATTATCACAATGAATACAAATCATATATGTCTCTATAAGGATACAACAACACCTATAGATCTCTAATAGATCTAACAGTTGGGAACCATCCATCACAAAAGTAACAAGGGCAAGGGTTTCTTGTTAAATTTCTTAGGCTTTCTATTGACGCAACCTTTTGAGAAATTAGAGGAAAGGTTATTGAAAAATTCAATTTAAGATCAAGACCACTGTGCTAAATCATCTTTGAAAAAAGGTCTAACAAAATGTATATGGATAGTTGCATAATTTGGCAAAAAGGATAAAATAAAATGCACAAATAGAAGGCTTTATTAGCCTTTACTCATTCCTAATTCCTAATAGACCTTGGGAGGGTTTGAATATTAATTTTGTAGTTGGGATATGATAGTACAAGAATGAACATGGTAGTGTTTATGTTATTGTAGACAAGTTTAGTGAGATGGTATGTTTCATTTCATGTAGGTTCACAAATGATACTTCTCAAATTGCCAACCTATTTTTCAAGGAGCTCATTACATTTCATGGTTTACTCATTAGCATTGTATCACATAGAGATACTATGTTTATTGGATGTTTTTGGAAGACTTTTATATGGAAATGGTTTGACGTAATTTATCTTCTAGGTCAGATACCATCTTCAACTTGATATTCAGATGGAGGTGATCAACAAGACCTTGGAATCATTTTATATGCTTGACCAAGGCACATTGATAGTCATGGGATCAAGTTAAATATCATATAGAATTTAGCTATAATGACACAATGAATATGAGGACACAAAGGATTCCATTAGAAGCAGTATATGGGATGCACCCCAAGGGAGTGATAGAGCTAAGAGACCTCACAATTTTAGAGAAGAACATACTATATGCTAAAAAATGTCAACAAGTAATACATGGGTTTTTTGAAAAAGTAATAAAATGATGGATGGGTAGAGGCACACAAAAATAAAATATGAAACACAATGTTGCTGCAACACAATAAAAGTTAATTGTATTTGATTACTCTTTGATTGAAAAAAATGGATACATACTACTCCTTTTTATAGTTAAGTTTACAATATTCTAGAAATATCTGACATTTTTCTGACAAGACAATTATCTACAGAGCTCTAGAAACTACTACAGCTGACACAACCTAGACCTAAACCTAAAATTCTAGAAACATTTAATGATGAATATGATTAAATAGGTTTTAGGAGTAGAAATTAATATTTCTAGCACTCCCCCCTAATTTCTACTAACAACTATTACAAACTTCTCTAATATTTACAACTCTCAGAGCCTCCTTCAAATTTTCAAATTGTACTTGTGGTAAGGCCTTGGTGAAGATATCTACAAGTTGCTCCTTTGATCTACAATGTTGTAAATTAATTTATGTGTTATTATCCAGCTCTCTATTGAAGTGATACCTTGTGTCAATGTGTTTTTTCCTCTTATGAAACACATTGTTCTTTGAAAGTGCAATAGCAGATTTGTTATCACAATAGATTTTAGTAGGTCCACCTTGAGCTTGCATTAAGTCTTTCAAAATCCTTCACATCGATACTGCTTGACATGCTATTGTTGTTCTTGCTACATACTCTGCTTTAGCTAATGAGAGAGTTACTATAGGTTGCTTCTTTGATGCCCAAGCTACAACACCTGTCCCAAGATGAAATGCATATCTAGATGTGCTCCTTGTATCCTCAGTATTCCTTGCAAAATCACTATCTGTATATCCAACTAATTGAAAATTATTTGAAGTAGAATACAATATGCCATGATCCATAGTTCCTGCAATATATCTCAATATTCTTTTTCATGCTTGCCAATGTGAGGTCTTTTGTGAATCCATGAATCTAGAGATTAAGCTCACTCCATACATAATATCTGGCCTAGTTTTTGTAATATACATTAAGCTACCAACCAACTTTCTTAATATAGTTGATTCAAAAGCTTGCTCATTATAATCTTCTTTGCTAGGTTTTGTGCCCACTATAACAGGTATAGAAATAAGACAACAATTTATCAATCTAAACTTCTTTAGAACATCTTTTGCATATTTACTTTGACAAATGAAGATTCCCTTGTCATTTTGAGTAACTTCAATGCTAAGAAAATATTTCACCAATCCTAGATCTGTCATTTCAAATTCCCTTTTCATTGTTGATTTAAACATGTCAATAAATAAATTTCCTGTAAAGATCAATTCATCAACATATAAAAAAAAAATCAAAATATGACCTTGTTCATTGATCTTGTTATATAGTGTAGGTTCACTGGTGCTACTCTTGAATCCATTGTCCATCGTGTATAAATCTATTCTATTGTACCAGGCTCTTAGAGCTTGCTTCAATTCATAGAGAACCTTCTTCAACTTATAAACTTTGTCTTCATGTCCTCTTATTTCATATCCTAGTGGTTGCTACACATAGACTTCTTCATCCTTCAAAAATGCTGATTTGATGTCCATTTGGTGAACCATCTACTTGTTTTGAGCTGCAATAGCTAATACTATTCTGATAGTATCAAGTCTTGCTATAGGTGGAAATGTCTCATTATAGCCAACCCCATATTCTTGTGAAAATCCCTTAGCAACTAACCTTGACTTATATTTGTCTACATCTCCATTAGCTTCAAACTTAGTCTTATAAACCCATTTTACACCAATGCAATCTTTGTTCTTAGGAAAATCAACTAATTCCCTTGTATCATTTCTCTCAATTGATTCTATTTCATTATTCATTGCATTAATCCAATGTTTTCTCTTAATTGCATCTTCAAAATACATAGGATCTTGAGAAAATAAAGCAAAATTTGATTGCAAATCTATTTTAATTCCTTGATCGTATTTCTCACTCAAGCTTTTAGTTTTCTTGCTTGATCTCAATTGTGTAAGTATAGGGTTTGAATTATTACTTACTTGTGAATTTGAAGATTCTCCATGCTCAAGTTCATTTTCTAAGTGATCTCCTTATGGATTTCATGGTGGAGTCCCTTCTTGGTCACTTGGTTGATCCTCTTGATCTTCATGATCCTTTTTATCCTTCTCATCATATGGTATTGTTTCACCACCTACTATGTTTGTATCTACATTTCTGTCCTAAGATTCATCCTCTTTAAATACAACATCCCTACCCACAATGAATTTTTTGGTGATAGGATTAAACAACATATATGTGTTAGATTTCTCATCATAGCCTGTGAGCATCACCTAGATCCAATGAGTGCTAAGTGTTCCATTTATTCTCATGAGAGATGGATTCATGTTGAATCACTACTCATTAAACATGGGTCAATGAGTTTGACTCAAAAATCACACTATTAAATCATGATAGCAGGTGCACAATTTGACTTGCTGTGGAAATTATCTCCTACTTATCACCATCATTTTTCCTTGGGAGGTGCTTGACTTCAAAAACTTGGCAATCATGACCAACTTGTTGAATGGGATTGGATCTGTCGTAGATCACTGCTTGCACTGATCTCTGATTTCATGCTTGGGATTCAGTCTCAAAGATGGCTCGGAGCTCACCCATATACCTTGATGTTAGGCTCTAATACCCCTTGTAATGTCCCCTTTTAGGACATTATTTATTTATCTTTAAATTCATATGAGTTTTATAATATTCCTTATGATATCCTTTTCAATGTGAATATATATATATATATATATATAAGTGTATTCATAGATTAGTGTCCTTTCATATATCAATATTAATTTTATTAATTATATAATTATGTCATAGTAATTAAATTATATTAGTTATATATTTATATTAATAAGCTTAATTATATAATTTATAATCATAAAATATATTATATTAATAATTATATTTCAACATATATTAATTTAATAATATATCAAATATATATATTATTATAATACTTTCTTAATATGGTATTGCTACATTAAAATATATCTTAATCATCATAATATCATTAAATTATTATTATACAATATATAATATGATATTATTAAATGATTATAATATAATATTACTTATAAGATATTTTTATTTTAATATTCTTATTAATATTAATTTATATATAATACTTATTTATTTTTAAAATTATATGCCAAAATGGGGATATCACAAGAAGCTTTTTAGGATCACTTCCAAGCTGGGTGAAAGACCTATACTTGAGTTTAACATGTTTTTGGGAAATCTAAACCTGAATAAGTTGATCGACTAGATCAATTGCTAGAGGAATATTTTGACTATGAGGATGTTTAGGAACTTGATAGGGTAAAGTCTGTGAAGGGCCATGAAAAAATCTAGTGGCAATAGATTTAGTCAGAGAGGAATAGTAGAGGGAAGGAGAAAATCACAAGATTGGATCGCATGGTGGAGAAACTAAACAAGCAGTTCATTCATGTTGAGTATGAGTTTAATTTATTCAAGAAGGGGTTAAAGAAAGTAGGTAAATATATCCAAGATTATATAGAGGAGTTTTGTCGAGTCCTTATTAGGACAAGAAATGTGGAAGCAAAAAAGGAGAAGGTCATTTGTTACCATAATGGGTTAAGGTTGCATTCAAGAGGTGCTAAGTCTTGTTAGAATGACCAACATTAAAGAGGCATACGAGTTTGTCTTGCAAGTTGAGGAGAAGATAAACAAAATGTTAATTGAAAGAAAAGAGAGAGTAGCCAAGAAGGTAGGGGTAGTAGGTCTTTTGGAGGATAAAATGAGGACTAGAAGAAAAATGAAGATGTGTGTACTATTTGAAACTAGAGGAATGACAGTTTCAATCACTCCTTTGATAAAAAGAAATTGGAGAACAGAGAGGAAGTGATAGAGAACATGCCCATGGCTTAGGAAGAGGAGGCTACTATGGTACATTTTTTCACTCCAATGAATAACTCCATTGAGCCTATGAGTGTCATCAATCAAAAAAGTGATAGATAGGAGAGTTTATGGTCAAGCAAGGGTTTCTCATGTGGATGATGATGTGAAGTCATCACATTTAGAGGATGAAAAAAGAGGGGAGGTTCAAGTTAATAAAAGGGTCTTATTGAGTGGTTAGACCAAACCTAGACATAGAAGGATTATGTTTGTCAGCATAAATGTTGTGATGTGATTATTAATGGTAGGACCACTAACAACTTGGTATCAGAGGAAATGGTCTCAAAGCTAAAGCTTAAGAGGAAGAAAAAAACACATTGATATCAAATTGCCTAGGTGCATGATTATCATCAAGTCCTGGTCAGTGAACAATATTTTATGAAGTTTAAGATTCGGAGTTACCACAAGGAGTTTCTCTATGACATTGTATCAATTGATGGATACCATTTTTTTTGGGGTGGGTTGTGGTGGTATGATAGGCATTCTATACATGATGGTTATTGGAACACCTATTCTTTGATGAAGGATGAAGTTTGTCACAAGTTGAAACCCTTGATAAAGGAAGATGGAAAGCTATGCAATACTACTAGGGTATATCTTTTTCATCAAATAAAATTTCTTTATGGAACGAAACATCGACATATGTATTATGCTTTAATTCCTAGAAAGGATAAGGAAGTTAGTAGTGATGTTCTAGTTAAAGTCTTAGGTTTATTAAATGGGTATGAAGATATCATATTTGATAATGTCCCAGAAGGGTTTCCACTAGTAAGGAAAATCAATCATCAAATAGGTTTAGTCCTTGGAACTAGCTTTCCTAGTAAGGCTTCTCATATGATGACTCCTACTATGACTGAGGAATTGAATAAACAAGTTCAAGAGCCATTGAGGAAATATATGATTTGGGAGAGCCTGATTCTATGTGTGGTACCTATAGTATTGGCACCAAAGAAGGATGGAGAGTGCAACATATGTAAAAAATATTGGGCTATAAACAAGATAACCATAAGGGACCAGTTTTATTTTCCAAGGATGAATGATCTTACAGTCTGCTAGAGTGGAGATCAATACATCACAAAGATGGATCTCAAGAGTGGCTATCACCAGATAAAGATAAAAGAGGGAGATGAGTGGAAGATTGCATTCAATCCAATGAAACCTCTATATGAGTGGTTAGTAATACTCTTTGGAATAAAAAATGCATGAAGCACCTTCATGCAACTTATGAATTAGGTACTAAAGGAATTTGTGGGAAAAAATGTCATTATTTATTTGGATGGTATTATGATTTTCAGTTAGTCTCTGGATGAAATTTTTTTTCATATTTGTAGTACCTTTGGGAAGTCGATGGAACATAAATTGTTGGTTAAATGGAAGAATTGTAGCTTTGTTAGAAAGGAGTTAGTCTATCTGGGGTTAATTATATCAGTCAAAGGTCTTGAAATGGACCTAGAGAAGGTGAAGGCCATCCATGGATGGCCTGCTCTAATGTCTATCATTGAGGTAATATCATTTCATGGTTTGGATAGTTTTTACAAGAAGTTCATTGGGAATTTCAGTAGTATTTGTACAACCCTTACCAAAATAATGAGAGGCAATAGAAAGGATTTCAAGTGGACTATAGGAGTTGTAAGGAGTTTTGAGTTCCTAAAGAAGAAGGTGAAAGAGAAACATGTGCTATCACTTCATAATTTTAATAAGTGTTCTAGTTGGATTGTGATGCTAGTTGTAGTTCCATTGGATCTCTATTGAGCAAGGAAGGTAAGCCTATAGCACATTTTAGTGAGAAATTAAAAGAATTCCAAGAAGAATTATTATGTTTATGATTAGGAGTCTACACAATAATTCAAGGTTTAAATAAATGAAGGCATTGTTTGTTTCCAAATGAATTTGTTTCATACACTGATTATGAGTAATTATAGTACATTAATAGCAAAGGTAAACTAAATTAGAGTCGTTTCAAATGACTAGAGTTATTGTAGAGCTATACATTTGTATTGAAACATAGAAGTGGAAGGTCTAATAGGGTTGTAGATACATTAAGTAGGAGAAAATTTCTACTAATAGAAATGCATATTGAAGTGGTTTGATTTAATGAACTTAAGATGTGAAGATGTTTGTGCAAATTTTTCTAGTGTACCAAACATCTAAGGGAGTCAGTCATAATAGTAAACTCTCTTAGCCATTTCTTTTTCCACCCAAGCCATGGGAAGACATAAGCAAGGATTTTTTTGAGTTGCCATGGAAATAATGGGATAATGACTTAGTATTTTTGGTGGTTAACAAGTTTTCAAAGATGGCTCATTTGATTCCCTGTCATAAGACCCATGATACAATCCACATTATATATTTTTCTTTTCAAAGATGTAGTTAGGCTACATGGTCTCGCAAACTATATTAGATTTGACTGAGATACAAAATTTATCAGGTATTTTTGGAGAGCTTTGTGGAAGAAGTTGAAGATAGGGTTTAATTTTAGTTTTTCTTACTTATGCAAACTGATGGACAAATAGAGGTGGTAAATAGAAGTCTAGAAAATTCACAAATGTGTTTAGTAGGATATAAGCCCAAGGGACGAAATTTAATTCTACCACAAGCATAATTTTCTTAAAGTAATTTTTTGATTACTAGTAATGCTAGATCACCATTCCAAGTGGTGTATGGGAGTAGTCAATAGACTACAAAAGAATTAAGGAAGATTGAGCAAAGAGAGAGGAATACTATTGAGGTAGAAGATTTTGTACTTGAAGAAGGAATGATTTACAGTGCACACCTACAACAAGATGAAGATGAAGCAATTTGGCCCCTTTAAGATTTTGAAGAAACATAATTTAGGGAATACATATGAAGTGGTGTTTCCATATGGGATCCATATTTATCCAATTTTCAATATTGCAATTTTAACAAAATATCATGAAGATGGTGCAGAGGAGGAATCCATACTAGTGCCATATGTTATTCCTCCTTTTGAGAAGGAGGAGATTGAAGAAATTATGGATATAGTCATCTGGGTTTGGATACTAGAAACATGTACCATGAGGATTACTTGGCTAAGTGGAAGGGATGACCAATATAAAAATTGACCTGGTTATCAAAGACAAAGGTTTCCTATTTTGGTTTTTCTCAACCAGCTATAAAGTAACAAGGTCACTTTTAAAATTACCTTGGGTGTCTAATGCAAGAGCATCTAGTGGTGTAAGAGAAATCTTGTATCACCACAAAATATGCTTCATGATAGATTATGTTTAATGATTCTTTATTCTAGATACTCAATTGGGCCACATAGATATTTCAACTCTCACAGTTCCATTATTAGTATTCAGGGTTAGTGTTTCTAAGCACCTCAAGAAACATACTAGTGTAGAAAATGGGTTATTTTGTAATTGAGCCTTAACAATGATGATATAGAGTATGTAATTTTATGGGATGATTATAAATTTCATTGGAAGACTTCCAAAAAGATAATCATGTCAAACGGATTTATGGTTTGAAAGTTATTACAATTTTCAGTTACCTAGAGACCTCCTAAGAATACTCCAAAGTCAAATTTGATGGACTAAACAGCCTCATACAATCCAAAAAATGTGGGATGATTTTTTCTCATTCAAATTCATATATAGTTCTCAAAGAGATTTCAGAAAATGTAAATTATGGTTTGTCAATCATAGCATTAGATCACAAGTTATGCCTCTTTGAAGTTGGACTGACATTTATGGATTCTTCTAATTTTGCATGAACTTCTAATGTGTCTTTTAGAACCTTGTGGTTTGGTGGTTGTTTCCAAAAGGCATAATATAAAATGTATTTCTAACCCTAAACATAATTCATCCTACTTAAGGTCATTTCTTGCATTGTCGTGGTACTGTTTGTGGAGTCTGGGAGAAGGTATTTTGAGAAGGGCATTTTCTACATAATTTGACTATGTTGTAAGTCCATAGGGAATATATTTGAGTCTATTTTTTCTATAATGAAGGTATTAGCATATCATTTCTGATTCTAAGATCCTACTATCCTATTGTGTTCATTTTTTCTTGGGTTGTGCCCTCATCAATGTGTTTCCCCATCAATCTTGTAGATAGAAGATCATAGTCCAAATATAAGATTAGTAGAAGTCAAGGCCTAGTCATGGAAGTGAAAAATATATTATCTTGGTTCTTTCACTCTCCCTATTTTTATCCTCCTAAAGGTTTCCATATTTAATGTGTATAAAATTATTTTTATTCATGCAATAACTTGTACCAATTACTCCCAAAGAAAAAACTAAATAATTATTGTATGCTTATGTGATTTAGGAGATCCACATGTTTGGTGTCAATCTTTGTTCTTTGAAAGGAAGTGGAATTTTTCAATAATGGTTCAAGGAAGAAAAAGAAATAGTTGAAGCATCACCTTTTTCATATTGAATTTTATTTTTAATAATGAAATTCATTATACAGATGTTGGAACCAACTGACATGCATGTAAAATATGTATTTATTTAAAGTGTTCCTTATTTTAAACCTTTATGACCATTTCCCATTGTAATTAATGAGGTTGACATGCACAATTTTAGTTTTATATTTCATATCGTTATACTTCATAGAGGCAAGGCCATATACAAAAGAAAAATCTCCTTAAAATAGTGACCTCATAGATTGTGTTCAAATATAGAGAATAAAATGGGGTGTGGATATTGAAGATGCTATTAATTTCATGAATACTGGGAAGTTTCTTGTTATGGATGATATTCTAGCTGAGTTTTACAAGAAGAAAAAAGACTAGATTTATATTGAATTTATTCAGATATATGATGAGACATATCAATTTGGCTCCCTTGGTGAAAACATTAATAATAGAGTGATCAAACTTTTGACCAAAGGTTGAGATAAATATTACATTAAAAGTTTGAGAAAATCACTCTTCTAAATTTTTCTTGCAAGATTATTGCCAAGCTCCTAGCTAGAAGGATTTCCAATATGCAAAATGATATTGTCTTTGTTTCTAAGACTAGATTCATCAAAGGGTGATACATTCTTAAAAATTTGATTACCACTTGGGAGACAATGCAAAGGACTAGAGATAGTGGTCCAAATGTAGGCATGATCCTCCCTGATTTTGAAAAGGACTATGATAGAATTGACTGACATTCTTTTATTAGTGTGTTGAAAACTTTCAAATTTCCCCCTTTCTTTTGCAAATAGGTGAGCATCATCTTCAAGGACACCTCTACTATCATTAAGGTGAATAGAGAATTCTTAGAGTTTATTATTCTTGGCATGTCCATTACACAAGGTTTCCCTCTTGCCCCTTCTCTATTTGTTTTGTTTGTAGATTCTATGTTCTATCCTTCATATAAGATTGTTTTGAAGAGAAGAACCTATAATGGAACAGTCATTATTTTGTCAATGATGTCATACTTGCTACCTGTTGGTGAGATAATTTCTTTTTGGTCTGAAAGCTATCACTTAGTTGATTGATGAATATGATTTGAAAAGAGGAGATAAAAATAGCACCTAGAGAAAGGTGGAGTTATTTGGTATGTAAAGGAAGCACTAAGACCAAGTAAGACATTGAGACTATATTGTATTGTTTATCTACTTAAAGTTTGAAATGAAAAATTACTCAACTTAAGACTGAAAGAAGATTAAGTAAGAAAAGTGTCTGCCAAGCCTTCCCAAGCAGTCAGTCCAAGCCGAGCATAAATCAGTGGAAGCCAAGTGAAAAGCAAGAGGTGTCAAGAAAAAATGAAAAATAGTGCAAGGAGAGTGATTTTTAGTATATGCCAAGTAAAGTTTACCAGGTGCCAAGCAACAATAAACTTTAGTGTTGGTTGAGTGATGGAACAATATAGATGCGAAGTGACAACAAAAAATGTTAAATCAAATATTCAAAGAATCAAAGCTGACTATTTTATTTTATTGAATTTTGTGAACCATGTGGAAGATAACTATCATTAGATGGTGGCACAAAATTTAAGATAAACCATTTTGAGGTTAAAATCAATGAAGATTATAGAAGTTTCTAGAGGAACCAAATGAAAAACTTGGTAGATTCATTATATCCTACCTAATTCTACCCAACCCAAAAAGGGTTGATTGTGGTTAAGAAAAAAGAGATCTAAATTCTCTATTTATATAGATAGTGGGTTAGAAGAAAATGTCATCATATGCGAGAACCCAATAAACAGAAGTAGTCTAGGGTATTGCTTCATTTAGTTGCCAAATAGAAGTGATTGTAGTTGGCATACAAAGAAAGAAGGCTTAATAGCATGAATGCTTGAAGGGAAAACAAGCTAATAGAGCTAAAGTGTGTGAATGCCAAGAAAAATGGAGGACTAAAACAAAGTTCTATAATCTACAAGTGAGTTGTAATTTATTATCAGATCAAGCCTTACTATTACTTTCTAATCATTATATCACTCTAGGGTAAATCCATTGGGTTAAGGTTGACCTAAAAGTCATTTGTAAATCCTTTAACTAATTGACATTCTGATGGAATGATTTAAAGTCCTTTAACAATGCTCACTCCTAATAGGGTGATTGAAATTGTTTAATCGAGTCACATTTAATAGTGTGTATTGTAACCTTTAATAGGGTTGGTCTTTCATATATAGGGCATCACTTGAGAAGAGTGAGAATTAATAGCATGTTATTGGTGTTTTTTCCCAAATTGGGTTTCCACATAAAATCTTTTGTCAAATTCTGTGAATGTTCTTATGGTCTTTCATGTTTATATTTCTAGAAATTTTTTACACCTAGGACAATAACCTAGAAAGTTCAAGTATTGTATGATATAATGGATGCATGCATATTAATGTTTTATGGATATGGGTCTACAAAACATTAAAAAGTTTTATTTGTACATTTGGACCTTGGATAAATTATTCACCCCCCTCTCAGTTATTCTAAAGAATTTCAACAATTGGTATTAGAGTCATAGTGCTTAAGAGGACTAGTTTCAAAGCACTAGAAGAAAAAGATCAAGATGTCCAAACAAGATGTACCCGAGCTTAACAAGGAGAACATCCCTACATGGAAAAGTTGTTAGAAGCTATAGCTAGGAGTTCTGGTGACCATGCATAATCTACCATCACCACTAAGCATGTTGATCCTACTGGAGCCCTAAGTACTGAGGATCTAAAAAATGAAAGAACACAATCAGACATCATTGGTGATTGCATCTGCCTTAAGTTATTCTGAGTTCGATGATATCAAGGATTGTGACAATGCAAAGAAGATGTGGGATTCTCTTCACACCATTTATGAAGGAGATAAAAGTGTTTTGAGAGCCAAATATGAAATTCTAAGATGTAATTTCAATGACATGAGGATGTGTTAGTAAATAGTTTTTCCCTTCCACAAGGATTACAAAGCATGACTCAATAAACCTGACAAGAAGGATAGAATGTATTACCAATTGGATTAGTTATTATTGATTGACAACTATCATTTGAATTAAGAGGTACACCTCCCTCATGAAAGATATACAATAAGCTCAACAAAATAATTATTTCTTTAACCTGAAGACATGAAGGGAATTCTAACTTTCACCAATAGACATGAAATGAATGCAATTTCAAGATTTAACTGGATTGAAAGAGAAAGATGAATAAGCAACCACAAGACTACTTAACCAATCTTTCAAATTACAAAATGGAGAGAAAGGAGACTAAAAATATGTTCATGCAAAAATGTGATTACATAATTGCAAGATTACATACATTACATTCAATGTAGTAATAAAATATTGTATTGAAAAATGAAATAAAGAACATAGTATTCTTCAAAAACCAAAAATATAAATGTTCAGACCAC
The DNA here is from genome assembly GCA_028749045.1 of Cupressus sempervirens. Lineage (NCBI taxonomy): Eukaryota > Viridiplantae > Streptophyta > Pinopsida > Cupressales > Cupressaceae > Cupressus > Cupressus sempervirens. The sequence goes on along the minus strand of CM053787.1, from coordinate 248,922,906 downwards.
AGGATTGAACACATATATATTCCTCTTCATTTCAGAGACATGACAAAACAACAATAATACTATTCTGTCCTTCTATTACAATCAATCTATAGAAAAATAAAACAACTCTCCCCTCCATATTACCAAAACTATGATTCCCTTTTCCTATAGCAACTCTAGAACTTGCAGACCAAAAAAAAGAAGAACCCATTACAATTCCTTTTCAAACCTTAAATAACTTTTCCCCAAGAAGTTTGGAAAATTCTTAACTTCTTACTGAACTCTTCTTTTAACTTCCTGGGTACATTACTATGATAATTAATTCATTAAAGAATTAATTATTTACATTCTTTTGTTATATCTCCCACTTTAATTTCACAAAACTTTTATGAACTAATTTCTTTCTTTCACATTATGATAATTAATTCTAAAAGAATTAATTATGTGAGAAGTTAATTTTCTTTTTAGATTAATTGAAATTTAATTATTTTGCATTTAAATATATTAATATTTAATTCTTTTAAGAATTAAATATTATATAGAACAAAATAATTAGTAAATTATTAATTTAAAAAGCTTTCCTTTTCTTTTAGTTGAATGGGAGAGAAATATTTAGGATTTGAAAACCCCAGGTAACATTGGTTCTTTCTAGGGACTACATTCTGTACTAGGATGCAGAGAACTCCAGAGTTTCTGTCCACTATTTTTATCCAGTGCCTTATCCTTTGGGTGTAGAGTAGAGTCATTATTCCAACATAACTTCATGAACTACAAAGTTGCTTCAACTTCAACTTTAGGTGAATAAAAATTGTCTTCATGAGCCAAACTCTCATTTGTTCAAGGAAAACTGTGAGAATTCGATGGAGTTTGTACTACATCTATTTCAAGGTTGAAGTGACTGCTACTTTTGCGTGCACCACTGACCATGATAGGTGAAAAATATTTTAAAACATTCTTCCTACTTGAGCCCCAATCTTCAAACAACATCTTTGACACGATCAGCAAGATTTTGAGTATCATTATGCAAAACTTTTTTGTGTCACTTGATCACCTGCTTCTGTACAAGCCTTCACCACAGGTACAAGAGCAACTATACGAACCCATGAAGGATCTACAGATGTTCATCCAATAACATTTTTTTGGTGAAGAAAGTCTAAAATTTTGTAGAATTGTGAAAGTAAGAGCAGTAGGAGGCTCACGTCCATCACGAGCTTTCATGACTTCTGTTAAGGCTTGAGCAGCAATACCAGAACTGGTCTAAGAACTCCTTTCGGTGTTTCCTTATATGATTAAACCAAGTTATGCAACAACATCAACAAAGTAATTGTAGATATTGGGAGTCCATCACAGTTGGTGTTTTATAACTTCATTTGAAGCATTGGGGCTATTAAGTGCGATACAAGAACCTGTAGCCGCACCACAATCCATTTGTTTCTCAAGAGCCAACTTCATAATAAAAGTTCCTTTTGGGTGATCTTCCAAATACAGATATTTGGGCATCATAATGACAGTTTAAAGGTGAAACATCCTCTGGATGAAGTGGCTGAACTGGAAGGGATTCCAATGAGTCAAAATAGAAAAACTTAAAAAGTGGGTGAAACTTCCAAGAACATGCTTTGACAACCTTCTGTCCAACAATTCTGCCAAACATAGATGCCATTGGATTTAGTACAGCTTGTGAACCACTAGCAAAATGCTTTAAAACATTTTCATCGATACTATCCAACTTCATCAACAGAAGATGCTTCATTAATGGTCTTTACTATTTCAACAAAAATACTTGCATCTTCTTCATATGCAGCATATGGAAAACGCCCATATTCATTTACAAATTTATCAAGCGCTTTCAAAGCTAAAACATATTACTTGCAATGAAACAAGGCCCGATTTCGAATTCATATCCTTCATTATCATCAATGCATCTTTGATGGCAGATAAGAATGATTACCTTGCAAGATGGATCGAGTCGGCCTCTCTTATCTTCCAGCTATCCAGTCACCACCCTAATTAGGGTTAGCACATTTTAAGTGCGAGACTTGTGAAAAATGATGCTAGAAAATGCTATCATTTGGAAATCTTCTTATGTATCAAACTCTTACATCTTGCGGGCAACTTGAACCATGACAATTCTTCCTTTGCAAAATGCACCAGTCAGTTATGGAACATGGTTGAACAACTCGGTGCTTCCACCATCGCGGAGTCTTCATGGAATTGAGGCCTGAATGTTTCTATCAATTGGGTATTCTGTCAAAACGTCTATCAATTGGGTATTACGTAGTGTTTCAAGACTGCACAAACACTTCAGAAAACTCTTCTTCTGAAGCATCAAAGCGTTCTAGAGCAAGCATGTATCTCACCCAATGTGACCCGTATACTTTGCATTTAATTGAGGAGCAAACTTCATTCTGGACACGTAGATGGATAAGAATTGTAAAGCATTTGAATCTTCATCCCCATTCTGCCAGCATTTTCGCTAATAAACTCCTTCACTGCAAGAATTTGACTAGATGCCTCAATTGAATTAAATTTGCGTGCGCATTCCAAAACTTCTTGTGCAAAACTTGTCAGAAGGATGTTAAGCTTCGCTGTAAACTCAGTATCTTGCTTGCCAAGCATTAAACTGTAGACCTTGCAAATTTGCAGCTGTCTAAGAAGCGCAATTTTAGATTGTGGATCCATCCACTTTGAAACTATAGCTCAAATGCATGTGGCAGTAGAACCTCTAAGCTCTGAAGCTCATTCTTCAATTGAAAGATACTCAAATAACATGGACAAAAAGCTATCATTCGCAAGCAGACAGATATCAATCTGGGTCACATACCTCTGCATTGTGTCAAAGACAGTGGCAGCTAAATCTGGCCTCAAGTCTCTATAAAATACAATCATATCATACCAGGAATTTACAATCTGAGCCACACATTGTTCTCTCATAGAATCATTGATTCTTCCTATTGTGGTAATTTCATCAAGCACATTAAAAATTTCTTGGCTACTGACCTGGTACCTCGACAACATTTGTACAAACCTTTATGCTCGAACGACAAGATGTGCTTGCTCTTTGCGTTGAGTTTGAGGACCACTTTTACACTGTCGCCTAGAACATTTTGAGAGTTACATGAACTCATTCATCATAGCAATATTGATAACATATATTTGATGCCTCTGCATACTCATGTCAGCAAGACTCTCGGATACCCTAATATGTAATGAAGCATTTTCTTTTCACTTATTACTTTAGAGATCCCATCTTTATCCTACCACCATATATAATAGAGTCAAGCTGGTTAAAATAGTAAAAAAATTATTTTCACCCCTCTTGATGATTGTGATCTGCAACTTATTTAACATTTTATCATCACCACTCCCAAATATTTTTAACTCTATATAGGCTGCATTTACAAATTCCTGATAAAGATAAAGAAGTCATAGTTGCTCCAGATTTTTACTTTGAACCACTACCATATACTTTCATACACTCCTCTTTCCAAAGATATCCTTTTAACTATAGTCTAGCACTGAATATTTACCCACACATTTAGCCTTTAAAGTGTTGCTGAATGGAACCCTTAAATGTTAATATTACTATCCAGTTATTCCATTGCTGACAAAGATGAATATTATTCTATTATACCAACTAAACATAATTTATTTTTCAATGAACCCTGATTTCTTAAAGTGAAAAGTCTGGAGCCCATGTAGTTGAAAAATATATCCGCTCCATTAATGAAAAGATCCATTAGGAAAGTTGTAGGGCATAGAACAAAGAGAGCTACTTGCAAAGAAGAAAAGAGTAGGGGAACACCAAAAACACCAAAACTACCAGCACCACAAAAACAAACAAACCAAACCATAGCTAGCCACAACAACAAAAAAACTATATGTAGAAAGAGTAGGGAAAGTAGCCCCTACTCAGAAAAATGTACATGGATGGTTATGGAAAACCTTTAACTAGTTGAGAGAAGTATGTGTCGGTGCGAAATAATGGTTGGTGTGCAAGTGAGTCCATTCCTAAAAATTGGGGAGCAACCATTGAAAAGAAAAACTCCACAGCTATAAGCTTTCCAAACAACAGGTTAAAACAAAGAAGCCAGCCAGCATTATAGCTCATCAATTGTGGCACCTCCATGTCTTCTTGCATAGATTGTTTCTTATCAGCACTCTTGACATCTTCCATGAGATTCTTGGCAAATAAAATGGAGTCTTTATGGTGATAGTCTTTCCTAAAATTATTGAAGTGATAACCCACATAGTTATCACTTAAATCTGCAACTTCCTCCTTCAAAGATTCAAGTTCTAAGAATCTATCTATGAAGTCTATCTCAAAACAAAAAGATTCTAGCATAGGACCAAAATCCATTAGTCCATCTTCACAATCAAACCTGAACACTTCTAATTCAAGTTGTGTGCATGGAATTGGTCCAGGGGTAAAAGAATTTCCTTTAACTTTCATCTCATCTTTCTCAATATCTTGGAATGCCTTGGGCTGAAAAGACTCTTCATTCATTTCAATGTGATCAAACAAAAACACTTCATAATTAGCTTCAATCTTTTCCTGTGTATGTTGATCTTTCGCACCCTCCTAAATAACATCATTTGATGAAATATCAATAATAGTCCCAAATATAAAAGAATCAAACTCTACATTTGAAACATCCTCTGATAGGTTTTCATTTGATCTTCCACCTTGTAACCCTTGTTCATTAGGAGGTACATCCAGGCTAATCATTGAGTTAGATGATTGGGAGACATATTCATCCTTAGACTCAACATGTAAATGGTAGAGTCCAACTATACTACAAGAAATACTTTCACTCATAGAAGGGATTAGAAAATCATCATCATTAAAGACCATTAGATTATGACAAAATGAAACAGTGGGCATTGATTTTATTGCTTTGAGAACAGGCCTTTTTTGGTTAGCCTTTACCTTCCAATACTCTTGTTGTTCATAGAGACAAATTTCTACCTGTGCAACTTCTTTACACCTCATTCCACTTAGGATCATGTCATCATCTAATTCAATAGCTTCCCTTTGTGCATCCTGCAATGTTTTCACTTTTAAATGAAGAAGAAAGAATTTAATTTCTATTTACATGGTCATAGTGAAAACACACAACTAATTGTTTTTAGTTTGTTGGCTAGTTAGGGGTATCTTACCAATAGTTCTATTGAATCTATCAATAAAATCTCTCATGACTTCCCCTTTTTTGATCTTGATTTGAAAGAAATTAAATAACATCTTAGCAACATCAATCACATGCATAAACCTTTGTAAAATTTTTACCTCAAGATCATTCGAGCAAGTGATGCAACTATTAGGTAAATTTTGGAACCAATTTGTTACACTTTGAATGAGGCTTCCAATAAATAATTTAACAAAGACATTCTCCTTTTGCACACCAAGAATCCCACAGGCAATTGTAATTTCTTTAATGTGATCATCAGGGTCTTGATTTGCATCACCAAAAAACTTTTGGATATATTCTAATGAATTCTTAGGTAATGTTGAGTATTAAGATAAAGAAAATTTCCCAATTTGAGCCCCCCATGGCTGGGCTACAGCCAAATCCATAACACCAAAATTCTTCCATCACAATCAATTAGAGTTGCCAACCTTCGTCCTTGAGGAGGTAACATTTAGATTTCTAAGAAAAGAAAAGCACTGGAACTTGCTTTCTTTCCCTAGTAGAGTTGCCAAAAACTATTAGTAAACAATTTTTCCCTTCAACAAGAATTATGAAGCATGATTCAATACACTTGAAGAGAAGGAAAAAATGTACTACCAATTGGATTAGTTATCATTGATTGATAACTATCCTCTAAATTAAGAGATACAACTCCCTTAGAAAAGATCTACAATGAATTTAAAAAATTGATTATGTCTTTAACCTGAAGCCACAAAGGGATTTCTAACATTCACCCATAGACATGAAATGAATGTGATTTTGAGATTTAAAACTGGATAGAAGGAGAAAGATGAATAAGCAACCACAAGACTACTTAACCAATCTTTCGAATTACAAAGGGGAGAGAAAAGAAACTAAATTTATGTTCATGCAAAAATGTGAGTACATAATTGTGAGATTACATACATTACATTCAATGTAGAAATAAAAGATTTTATCTGAAAAAGGAAATAAAGAACATAGTATTCTTCAAAAACCAGAAATATAAATGTTTAGACCACAAGATCGAACACATATATATTCCTCTTCATTTCAGCCACATGACAAAAAAACAATAGTACTATTATGTCCTTCTATTACAATCAATCTGCAAAAAAATAAAACAACTCTCCCCTCCATATTACAAAAACTATGACTCCCTTTTCCTATAGCAGCTATAGAACTTGCAGATCGAAAAAAGAAGAACCTGTTACAATTCCTTTTCAACCCTTAGATAATTTTTTGCCAAGAAGTTTGGCAACTTTCTAACTTCTTATTGAACTTTTTTTTTAGCTTCCTGGGTACATTACTATGATAATTAGTTCATTAAAGAATTAATTAGTTACATTCTTTTGTTATATCTCCCACTTTAATTTCACAAAACTTTTATGCACTAATTTATTTCTTTCACATTATGATAATTAATTCTAAAAGAATTAATTATGTGATAAGTTAATGTTGTTTTTAGATCAATTTGAAATTTAATAATTTTGTATTTATATATCTTAATATTTAATTCTTTTAATAATTAAATATTATATAGAGTAAAATAATTAATAAATTATTAATTTAAAAAGCTTTCCTTTTCCTTTAGTTGAGTGGGAGAGAGATACTTAGGGTTTCAAAACCCTAGGTAATAGGATGCAAGAATGTGAGAAAATTGTTCAACATTGCTCTAGAATAGAAGATGTCTTTAATGCTATTAGAGGAACTAATAATATCATTGATGATGGTACTATATTGAGAAAAGTATTGAGGACACTTTTTGCTATCTATGGCATTAGATTTTATACCATACAAAAGCTTATATAAGATAAATACCTGGTACAAATTTTTCCGTTTATGGTTTGGTAGGTAGGATCACTACCTTTGAACTCTCTAATTATGATAACTTCAAATCTGAGAATGTTAAATCTACTTTCAAAGCTAAACTATCATTAAAGGAACCTAAAGTGAAAAAGAAAAAGGTCAAATGTGTTTCTAGTGATAGCGACACCAATGAGGATGATGTAGAACAACTTGAAGCATTGGTGGCAAGGAGATTTCATAGAGGGGAAGGAAAATTCAAAGGTAAGTTACATATCATGTGTTTTCTTTGCAATGAGGTTGTTCATATTGCTAATATATGTCTAGACAAGAAGAACAATAGAAGTGGAGATAAATTAAGAAGCAAAAGAGATGACAAAGGTTATAAAAATAAAGACAAGAAGTTGTACTACATTGTTGAAGAGGGAAACAAAGATGGATTTGATGACCATGATGATGAACTGGTGTATGTTGCAATGAATGATGATTCTAGTGAGGATAAGGGAATTGCACTAGTATCTTATGTGAACAAGAGTGACAGATGGATCATTGACACTAGATGTTCAGATCACATGATTGGGGATAAAAGTAAGTTCATTACCCTTGATTATTATGATAGAAAAAGTATAAGGTTTGGTAATTATGGAACCTATTTGATAAAAGAAAAAGGATTGATCAAACTCACATAAAAGATCATGTGTGACAATGCTTATTATGTAGAAGGACATAACTAGAATTTGTTGAGTGTGTCACAACTAAATAGTTCAGGTTGCAAAGTTGAGATTGAGAATAAGATAGAAAATATTTATGACAATGATGGGAAAATAATTGGGAAGGTTGATTAGACTAGAGGTAACCTATTTTATCTTGATATGAATGATGCTACTTATCTTGTTGTAGAGTTTGATGATGTAATGTTATGACACATGAGGTTATGCCATTTGAACTATAATTACTTAGTGAGTATCAGTAACATAAAAAGAGTTAGAGGTTTCCCTAAACTATGAAAACCTAACAATATGATTTGCAAACAATGTCAGTTAGGCAAGATGATGAAATCTTTTAAAAGTAAGACTCATACCTCTAAAGAAATTTTAGAGATTTTTCATACTAATTTTTGTTGGCCAATTGATGTTCAAAGCTACAAAGGTGACAAATATTATTATCCTATTTGTTGATGATTATTCTAGGATGATGTTAGTTATGTTTTTGAAATAGAAATTTGATGCTTTCCAAAATTTTAAGTAGTACTTAGCTAGAGTTGAAAAGGAGACAGGAAAAATATTGAAATGTATGAGATCTAACAGAGGTGGAAAATTTACAACAAATGAGTTTCAGATGTTCTATAATGATAGAGGAATCAAAAGACAGAATTCTACACCTAGGACCCCTCGACAAAATGGAATTGATAAAAGGAAGAATTTTTTTTTAATGGACTATGCTAGGACTCATGATGGAGAAGAATGTTGCTTTTAAATATTTGAAAGAAGATGTAAGTACAACTATCTATACCTTGAACCATGTACAAGTCAAGAAAGGTAATCATTCAACATCTTTTTAGTTATGGTATGGATACTCACCCAATGTAAAATATTTTAAGGTATTTGGAAGAAAGTGCTACATTCTTAAGGATTTAAAGAATGGTAAATTAGATGTTAAAAGTCAAGAAGGTATAGTCCTTGGCTATTCCACAAGAAGTAATGTTTATAATTTTTTAAATACTAACACTAACAAAGTTGTGGAAAGTAAATGTGAAGTTTGTTGAATATACAAAGGTACATGAAGATGAGCTTATGAAGGGACTTGAAGAGTACATATTACTTTTACACTTTTATGAAGGTATTCTTTTTGATAAAGATGTTGTAAATCAAGTTGTAAATTAACAACAATTTTTTCTAACTGTCGAATCAAACACGCAATGAATGTTGAGTTGCATTCAAGAATTGAGTTATAGTCAGGAATCGAGTTATAGAAATAAGATGAGGCATGTTTTGATTTTTTGTTAAGTGTACATGAAAGAGATGTTGAATTACCTAATAGAAAATTTCATAGTGATTCCAACATTGACAAACCTATCAAGGAAAGTAGAGTAGAACCAAGATTGTCAAAGTATGTCAAGATAAATCACCTTATTGAACAAATTATTGGAGATAAAGATGTAAGACCAGTGATAAGGAACAAGCTGAGAAGTGATACCTATTTGTTGAGCATGGATGAGCCTAAGATAGTGAAAGATACCTTAGAAAATGAGGACTAGAGTAAAGCCATGAAAGAATTGTTGAGATCTAATTGAAAAGATCATTGCTAAAAGAGATTATTGAAAGAGGAAGATTATTGAAGAAAAATATGTGTTTCAATCATTGTTTTGTAACTGATGTCAAACCTGATATTTTTTGGTAAGACATTGCTTGTAAGATTCAAGTATTATCACTTAGTTGATTAATGAAGAGGATTTGATCAATAAGAGGTAACAATAGAACCTAGAGGAAAGGTTGAGTTATGATTATGTGATGAAGTACAAGGATTAGTTAAGATAGTGATGACATGATGTATTGATAATCCACTTGAGCTTACAAAGGCTACTTACACTTAGAAACTATAGAAGAACAAGTTACTCAAAGATTGTTTGCCAAACTTGACTGACTTATTAATAGGTGCCGAGAAAATTTAGTGTATGCGAAGTAGACCAATAGATGATGAGTAAATTTTAATGAATGCCAAGTGCCAATAAACTTTAGTTGATGCCAAGTGATTACACAGTTGACACCGAGCAACACAATATGTGATTTGCATTAGAAGATTGATAATGTCAAGCTAATGCATTATTTAAAAGATCAAAGATTTGTTAAATTTGAGTTAACAAGTTTATTTTTTTGAATTTTGTGAACCAGGTGAAAGATAAGGTTGATGAGATGGTTGTATAGAGTTTGAGGCAAATCATTTCTAGGTGAATTCAAATAGATTCTAGGAGAAGTTTCTAGAAGAGAAAAGATATGGGGTAGATACATTGTATCCTACATAATCCATCCAAACCCTAAAATGGAAGATAGAAACAAAGTGAAAAAGTATCCTAATTTCCTATAAAAGGAATATATGGTCATAAAGAAAAGATTTGTGTAGAGTAGTTGGAGTTGGAGAAGAGGAAGAGAAAGAAAAGGTCAGAGAAGACTAGGAAAGAATTGTTGGAGTTGAGGAAAGCCAACTCCGAAGACGCCAAGATCACCTGCATGCGAACCTGTCAAAGAGAAGCCATAGAAGGGGAGGAGCATGGAGCACGGGAAAAAACCCTAAACGGACATGAGAGCCAAAAATGCAAACACAATAAGAAATGTATTTACAATAAGAAATGGCTTTCAATATATGAAAATACAATGAGGAGAGCTCGAATATAAAGAGCTCATGGAAGCTTGTAGAACAAGCTAGAAGATAAGTGTGACAACTAGAAGGGAACAAACTCCCGTGTTGTCACAACATGCATTAAATACGAAATATTAAATAAATGCATGACCTAAGTAAACTTAAGCAATAGAATAAATAATTAATAATTAATTATTTACTCTAACACCCCCCCTTAAGTGCAACTTAGGGAAATGCCTTAAGCTCACAAAGCTAAGATGAAATGCATAATGGGTCCCAGCAACGAGGCCATTTTAGGTACCCAAATACAATGCAAGAAAAAATGCAACCTCTGTAAGCGGGAAAGAGAGAAAACCACATGGGAAAAACCCTCCCCTAAAAAGAGGTAAGAACCCAGTGAAGAGCTGAAGAAGTCTCCAACTAGGGAAAATGTCCCCTAAAACAGGAACAAGAAGTGATCATGAAGAAGCAGCATCACTGAAGCATGAAGAAGTCGCAAATCTGTCAAACTGCTGATCTGAAGAAACCTCCATGGAAGAAGAAGGCACGAGCCGAGCATGTCTATATGGTAGATGATCCATCTCACCGAAATGCATAGGTAGCCAGCCACTGCAATCGCCTTGTATGTAGGATCAACCACTGAATACATAGTTCACACTATCGAACCATCGAACCACAGATGCATTAGAACACAGCATAATCCCCCCTTAATGCAGATGGGGTGTGATGACAGGCAACTGAGAAGGTGAGCCAAAATCTTCTGCAAACGAACCAAGAACGAGGAGAGAGGAAAAGAAGTATAGACACCGATAAAGACACGGTCTAACTGACTCTGCATGGGCTAATGTCGTGGAAGGGACACTCACTTGACAAAGGGAGAATGCCTAAAACAGCAAACAAATAATCCCCCCCATGGTGCTTTATGAAATAGTGCAAGTACACCTGACTCAAAACAACGTTCATGACTCCCAGAAATACAAAAGTGACAGTTTATCTCAGTGCGAAAATGAAAAATGCTTCAAAAGGATAGCTACAATGATCAGAACTGAAAAAGAGCTGAACCAAGAGAAAGTACAGCCGAAAAGAAAGCAAACCATGCCAGGAAAATGATCCTCGGGCCTAAAACACTCAAAATATCCACCATGGAGCAAAAATGCCAAAACTATGATAGAAAGAGAAGAGGCCAAAAGTGAGGAAAAAAGATGATAGTTCTGAAAAGTTGAGAAAACCAGCTTTCCAAAAATATAAAGTTTTCCAAAAACAGACATGGGACGCAAAAGTTATGCATGCCGGAGTCAAAAATAGGACTTCGGACTTTAACTGAAAAAACAGCAATAAAAAAGCATCAAAACCTAAAAATACCTACACCAAAATCTCCGTCTTGGAACCAGCTTTCCGGCGCTTCTTTCGGATAGGAAAAATACCTCCGTATGCAAGAGTTATGGCCAAAAAACCACAAGTAGGTCCAAAAGAGAACTTGAAGGAGAGTGCAAGCAAGGATGATAATGCAGCGCTGACATCAGCAAGTCATGCGATTAAATTTGACGGCTTGGAGGCCGTCGCCGCAAAAAAGAGTGCCACATGGCATAGCCACATGGCAGGGTACAGACGATGATGTGGCAAGGGCCACGTGGCGCGCCTGCCACGTGTCAGTCACACGACGTGGCAGAAGACGCCACGTGTCGCTGACTGGGCAATAACTGCTGCAGAGCTGGCGCTGACTGGCGGAGGCGGCCGCAGGGCGGTGGAGCCGGAGGAGCCGCCGACGGAGGTGGCCGCAGAGCGGCGGAGCCGGGAGGAGCTGCCGGCGGAGGGCGGCGGACGAGCAGCGGCCGGGAGGAGGTCGGGCAGTGGCGGAGTCGGGAGGAGCCGCGGCGGAGCGCGGGCAGCGCTGCCTGCTGCGGCCGCTACGGGCGGCGCGCGGGTGGCGCGGCGGTGGCGCCCAAAATAAAATTTTTTTTAAAAAAATCCGCGCTGCGTCCGTACGATCCGTACGGCAGTGAACTAGAAGCCTCAAAAATTTGCCAAAATTGCCCTGTGTCCGAAATCGAAAAGTTTTATATGAATCCTGACTGCAAACGGCCTTCCGGATCCAATGGTGATGTCCGTTCGGGCCCAAAGTGCTCCAAAAAATTGCTGATCCCCTGATTTGAAGAAAAAATGCACAAACAAACTAGGGTTTGTGACTTCAAATCACGGCTTCAAAATTTCTTCAACGAAGCAGCAGCAGGAAGGCTCTGATACCATGTTGGAGTTGAGGAAAGCCAACTTCGAAGACGCCAAGATCACCTGCATGCGAACCTGTCAAAGAGAAGCCATAGAAGGGGAGGAGCATGGAGCACGGGAAAAAACCCTAAACGGACATGAGAGCCAAAAATGCAAACACAATAAGAAATGTATTTACAATAAGAAATGGCTTTCAATATATGAAAATACAATGAGGAGAGCTCGAATATAAAGAGCTCATGGAAGCTTGTAGAACAAGCTAGAAGATAAGTGTGACAACTAGAAGGGAACAAACTCCCGTGTTGTCACAACATGCATTAAATACGAAATATTAAATAAATGCATGACCTAAGTAAACTTAAGCAATAGAATAAATAATTAATAATTAATTATTTACTCTAACAAGAATAGGGATAGAGAATTAAGGACTTTGCTTCATCAAGTAACCTAAAAGATGACTACATTGGTGTGCTAATAAAAAAGGCTTAAGAACATATATGCTTGAAGGGTGAACAAGCTGTTAGAGCTACAAAGAATGAAAGCCAAGTAGAATTGAGAACTTAACAGTTATCTGAAATCTGCAAAGATAAGTTGTATTAGATCAAAGCTTCACTGTTACTCTCTAACAATTGTATTAGTCTTAATCCTTTAACCGGGTGGCATTCCAAGTGAATGGCCTAAAGTCCTCTAACAAGGCTTACTTTTTATAGGGTGATTAAAATCCCTTAACTGGATCACATTTAATAGTGTGTGTTGTAAACTTTAACAAGGTTCGCCTTTCATGGGGCATCACTTAAAAATAGTGAAAAGGGATAACATGTTACTGGTGGTTTTTCTCAAATTGGGTTTCTATGTTAAATCATTGTGTCATGTGTGTTGATGAATCTTTTATGTTTCATGTTTACATATTTGCAAATTGATTTAAATAGTAAGCTACAAGTTTTAGTGATTGCATGCATACATGCATAGATATGAATGTTTTATGGGTTAACTAAGGTCTTTGAAAAGTTTTATTTGTACATCTAGACCTTGGATAATGGATTCACCCCTCTCTTAGTTATTCTAAAGAATATCAACAATTGGTATTAGAGCCATCTGCTAAAGAGGACTAGTTTAAAGGTACGAGAAGTACAATGATCAAGATGTCAAAAAAAGATGTACCCAAGCTTAACAAAGATTACTTTCCTACATGGAAAAGTTTGATGGAGCTACATATTGGAGGACTAGGAGATCATGCACAATCTACCATCATAGTGGAACATGTTGATCCTACTTATGTTCCAACTATTGAAGATATGAAGAAGAGGAAAGAACACAATCAAATGATGTTGGAGATTGCCTCTTCCTTAAGCTATGCAAAATTTGATGATATCAAAGGATGTGATACTACAAAGAAAATGTGGGATACCCTACACACTATCTATGGAGGAGACAAGAATGTTCAAAGAGCCAGATTTGAAAGTTTTAGAGGTAAGTTTGATGATATGAAAATGGAATAATGTGAGAATGTTGCTCAATATGTTTCTAGGATAAAAGAAGTTGTTAGTGCAAGAAAAGGAGCTACTGGTCAAATAGATGATGACATTGTTCTAAGAAAAGTCTTGAGAACACTACTACCTATTTAGACTATTAGAGTTTCTGCAATCCAAGAATGAGATGCATTCCAAGAAATGATCTAACTCTTGAAGTTTTGGTAGATAGCTTTGATACTTTTGAGATATCTAACTTTGACAATTACAAACTAGAGAGTCTTGAATCTTCTTTCAAAGCTAAGTTGTTATTAAAATATTCTGATGAGAAGAAGCAAAAGAAGAAAAGAAAGATAAAACATGTGTCTAGTGATAGTGATATAGATGAACAAGATGTTGAACATTGGAAGCACTTTTGGCAAGTAGATTTCATAGAGGAAAAGACAAGTTCAAAGGTAAGTTACCCATCATTTGTTTCAATTGCAATGAAATTGGTCATATTGCTACTAGATGTCCAAAGAAGAAGAATTACAGAGGTAGTGACAAATGCAAAGGTAGAAGAAATGAAGACAACAAGGATTACAAAGAAAAAGGAAAGAAATGTTACATTACTAAAGAGGATGATTCTGATGAACATGATGACGGAGTTCTTTATATTGCAATGAAGGATGAATTTGATGAAGATGAGGCAACTACACTTGTAACTTGTTTCAAGAAAAATGATAGATGGATCATTGATAGTGGATACCCACATCACATGACTGGAGACAAAATTAACTTCATTACCTCAAATTGTTATGATGGAAATAATGTAAAATTTGGTAATGACGCACCATTTTTGATAAAAGGAAAAGGTTCTATCAAACTCACAAACAAGATCTCATGTGATAATGCTTACTATGTTAAAGGACCAAACTATAATCTATTGAGTGTGTCACAATTGAACAATTTGGGATGCAAGGTTGAATTTGAAAATAAGATTGCTAAGATCTATGACACAAAGGGAAATTTATTGGAAAAGGTGATCAAACTAGAAGTAATCTATTCTATCTTGATATAGAGGATGCTACTTGTCTTGTTGCAAAATTTGATGATGCATGGCTATGACACAAAAGGTTATGTCATGTCAACTTTGATAAGTTGGTTAGTATCAATAATATGAAGAAAGCTAGAGGTTTGCCTAAGTTGAAAAAGCCTAAAAATATGATATGCAAACAATGTCAGCTAAGCAAAATGACAAAGTCAAGTTTTAAGAGTAAAACTTATACCTCTAAAGAAATACTAGAGATTGTTCATACTGACTTGTGTGGAACAATTGATGTGCAAAGCTACAAGGGCAACAAGTACATAATGCTATTTGTAGATGATTATTCTAGAATGATGACTGTCAGGACTCTGAAACATAAATCTGATGCTTTTCAAATGTTTAAGTGGTATGTAGTAAGGGTTGAGAAAGAAATAGGTAAAAGTCAAAAATGCTTGAGATCAGATAAAGGAGGAGAATTCACATCAAATGAGTTTGAATTTTTTTGTAATGATAGAGGAATCAAAAAACATACATCTACCCCTAGAATCCCTCCACAAAATGGAATTGTTGAAAGGAGAACCAAGTCTATAATAGATTGTGCAAGAACACTCATGATGGAGAATAATGTTAGTTTGAAATACTAAATATAAGCTATAAGTACAGCTATCTATACCCTAAACCATGTATAAGTCAAGAAAGGTAGTCATTTTACACCTTTTGAACTATGGTATGGATATCCAACTAATGTGAAATATTTTAAGGTATTTGGGAGCAAATGTTACATTCTTAAAGATGTTAGGAATGGTAAGATTTATGCAAAAAGTAAAGAAGGTATATTCCTTGGCTACTGCATAAGAAGTAAAGCATATAAGTATTTGAATGGTAACACTAACAAAATAGTGGAAAGTGCAAATGTGAACTTTGATGAATATATAGAAGTACATGAGGATGATTCCACAAATAAGCTAGAAGAATACAAATCATTTGTATATTTTTATGAAGGAATGACTGATGAAAATAATGCTACAAATCAAATTATAAACCAATAGAAAGTTTTAGTGACTTCCAAGTCACACCCTAGGAATGTTGAGCTGCATTTAGGAACTGAGTTGCATTCAATTGCCAAGTTTTAGAATGAAGGAGTTACACATTTTGATTTTTAAGTTAGAGTACATGAAAGAGATGTTGAGATACCTGATAGAGATGTACATAGTGATTTTGAAGTTGAAAGACAAAGTGAGGAAACAAGGTATGAGCCAAGACTGTCCAAATATGTCAAAAGACATCATCCTATTGCTCAAATAATTAGAAATAAAGATGCTATGACAATGACAAGAAATATATTGAGAAGTGAATCATGTTTTCTAAGCATAAAGAAGCCTAGGACAGTAAAAGATACATTAGAAGATGTCGAGTGGTACAAAGCCATGGAAGAAGAGACTGAACAAATAGAAAAGAACAAAGCATGGAGTCTAGTTTCTAGGCCAAAAGACAAAAATGTGATTGGAACCAAGTGGGTATTTAGAAACAAGCTAGATGAAAATGGTGAAATCACTATGGAAAAAACAAGATTGTTTTGAAAAGGATATGCACAAGAAGAAGGAATTGACTATGGTGAAACATTTTCCCTTGTTGCAAGATTGGAAGGAGTGATAACTCAACTTGTTTATGCTCCATATAAAGGATTCAAAATTTATTAGATGGATGTTAAATCTACATTTTTGAATAGCATATTAGAAGGGGAGGTTTACATAGAAAAGCCAGAAGGTTTTGTTGATGTTAAGAATAAGAATATGCTATGTAGACTACACAAAGCTCTATATGGTTTGAAGCAAGCACCAAGCGAATTGTATGAGAGAATTCATAAGTATCTTGTGATGATTGGATTTGAAAGAACTGAAGATAATGACAATTTGTAATAAAGACAGAAAAAAATAAAGGTATTCTATTATCTGAAATTTTGGTTGATGATATAATATTTGGAGGTCAAGATGCTTTATGTAAGGATTTTCCAAAATAGATGAAGCAAGAATTTGAAATGTCAATGTTTGGAGAAATCAAATTCTTTGTGGAATTACAAGTATAACAAATGAAGTATGGTATATATATTACTCATTCAAAGTATATGAAGGAAATATTGAAAACTTTCAGACTAGAGGATTTAAAAGCAGTAAGTACACCTATGATAATAGGACAAAGTTGTCAAAGAATGATGATTCAGCTAAAGTAAGCCAAACAATGTACATGTCTATGATTGGTAAGTTACAATATGTTGTACATAGTAGACCTAATATTGCATTATCAATAGGGATAGTCGTAAGATTTTCTACAAACCCTAGGGAGAATCATTTAATGGTTGTGAAGAGAATAATGTGATACTTGAAATGAACAAAAGAGTTTGGCCTATACTACAAGAAGAATGAAAACTTTGACTTGAGAGCCTATACTGATGTTGATTGGGCTAAAAACATAGATGACAAAAATAACACCAGTGGAGGAGCACTTTTCTTAGGAAAGAGACTAGTTACATCGACTAGTAAGAAACAAAGTTGTACCTCATAATCTACTATTGAAGTTGAATATATTGTTGCTATTATAAACTACACAAATATTGTATGGATCAAGTAGCTACTCAAAGGAATGAAGGAAGAGATCATAGAACTAGTGATACTTTATTGTGATAATACTAGTGCTATAAATATTTCAAAGAATCTAGTGATGCACACAAAGATAAAGTACATTGCAATCAAGTATCATTACTTGAGAGATCTAGTTCAAGATAAAGAGGTGAAGATGGAATATGTTAACACAAAGGAGAAAATTGTTGATATCTTCACAATAACCATTACTTAAGGAAGCTCATCACTATACAAGAGGTAAAATAGGGGTGATACCCCTATCGAAGGCATTGCAAGTAATAAGAGGACTTCTCTTTATCAAACAAGCTAATTGCCACATGTTACAAATTGATGTAGAGGATATTACTTTAGGAACTACCTTAAGTAATAAAAATGCTAAAAACTCCAAAGTAGTCACAAGTAAGGTGATAGAGGGAGAAATTAAAGGAGAAACTAGAGAAGCTAATGTAACTACAGAAGTCTATATCTGAATGTTAAGATGAAAAAATGATATGTCTTTGGCATTGTTGTCAAAGAGGGAGAAATAGTAGAAATTGATCAAGAGCAAAGGAAGAAATATTAGTGATCATCTTTAGAAGGGAGATAATTGCTGATATTGTTGATTAGAGGAAAACACATGCATGATGAGGGAGATAGAGAAAAATGAAGAGGGAGCTACAAGAAGAAACTTATAGGAAGTTATAAGAGAGAGTTTTGCTACCAAATAAAAAGATCAAAGTTGCTGACAGAGGGAGAAATTTTGATACACATTTGGTTGAACAAAGTGTTTTACCATTTAGGTGACTTGGTTGATCAGTTTAGTTTGCCATCAATGTCTGTTGGTGTAAATAAGTATTTACTTATTACAATTACTTAAGTTTACTTAGGTTAATGCATTATTTTATTATTATTTTAGGTGAGACACTTAGGAGTTTTTGTACTCTCATTGAGTTACACAACTCTAATTATGCACATGGTGTCTACAACATAGGAGTATGCATCATTCACTAAGTTGTCATGTTGACAACACAGTTATCTGCACTCCCCATTTAGCACATGTTGTCTACACCACTAACTTGCATGCTACACCATTGTAGGCTTATCCTCACAACATCACACTTAATCATGTTATTAATGGAAGATAACCCATATCTAATGGACATGTGCCTAGTTGTATGACATATCATGATGTTGACTTCTATGCATTCTAGAAGCTCTCTTGAGGCCT
Organism: Cupressus sempervirens; assembly: GCA_028749045.1. Lineage (NCBI taxonomy): Eukaryota > Viridiplantae > Streptophyta > Pinopsida > Cupressales > Cupressaceae > Cupressus > Cupressus sempervirens. The sequence continues at coordinate 248,904,031 of CM053787.1, read as the reverse complement.
TTATATATAGGCACACCTAGTGTACTCTCAAGTTGGCTAAGCTGGCATATTGAATGAATATCATCATTTTGATCATACTCTATCTATTTTGGTCTACTGTGTGCTTGTGTTGAGTTTTTTAGTTCTTGGGTGAATTCTAGCCTAAGCCAAATTCTTACATGGCATCAGAGTTGAGGGAGATTATCTGGACATAGTTGTTCGAGACTGTTTATGCTTCAACACCTTGACACAAATCCAAAGGATCCATAGAAATTGAGAGCATCTAGAGCCAGATCTAATCTCACCATTGCATCTGGAGCATCGATTCGGTGAAGATCCTATGCTTGGTGAAAGTTGATCATGATGCCAAATTTTTTTTTGCAAATCGAAACCCAAAGGCCCCTATTTGTAGTTCGGGCATGATCGTTTCTTGATCTAATTATTAATTTTTGAATCTATTATTTCTCTATAATTTTTGGAATTATTTTCCCATTAGTTGTATAGGCAAAGAATTTTTTTTTTGTCAAACCAAGAAATAACACCCTTGCTCAGCTCTATATTTTTGGAGGAATTTTATTTAATTTTGCAGGGTTCTATTATATTAATTTGTGGGTCTCTGCAATTACATTTGGGCAAACTAAATTTGAGTCGTACTGTGCATATAATACGGGTAGTAAACCTCAAAAATCTAGAGGTGAAGGGCTAAATTTTGGCTAGGCCCTATGTACTAATTGACTATTGGCTTCAACACATAAGCCAGTGGCATGACACCCACCACAACCTGCCTTTGAGTTTGGGGTCACACGTTATTATTTTTATAAACCTGTTCGCATCCTTCTCCCACCAATGTGGGACAAAGATTGAGAAAATTGATAGCATCAAAATACATTCTGGCACTTGCAATATTGATTTTAGCAACTATTAAGCACATTCCAGCTCCCGCAGTTAGAAATCTAGCTTTTCAAATAGTCTGGTAACCCATCAAATCTACTCCATGTGGTCGAGTTTTATTCAACCACCTCTACACCTATTGCCAAGTCAGTGTAAATTCATTGCACATTCAGATCCACATGCAAGTCCCAGACTAGTCAAGGGAACGTATGCCTACCAGTTAGACACATCATTCCACATCTGCTAAATTCGTACAGAACTATAAGGACACACCATTGGCCATGTCATCAGGGTATCAAATTTTTTTGACATCATCAATTTACTATTCTAAATTTGAGACCTGTCTGGACATCAAAATAGGGCAAATTATAACTATTGTGATGCCCATATGACTATCAAATTTAACCCTCTCATTTTCTGATGTAACCCCTCTCCAGATTGATTTTGGTTTTTGCAGTCCAACTTCGAGAGGCCATTACTCAGACATCCAGACTCCAAATCAGGTGAATTTTTTTTTGAAATTGGGTAAAAGTTTCTAAATATTTCATTGATACAGCTATTTTCTAATTTTGGTGCATGGATTTTTCAGAAATTGCATTTTTTGGTGACTGTACACTAATACATTAGGGGTCAATTTGCGACGTCAATTTGTGACGGTTGGAAAAGGTAATGTGTTTTTGGCTTTTTTTTCAATTTTAGCCCAATGTCATCGCAATTGCGACGTCAGGTGTCGCAATTGCGATGACTGCGGGATATAAGAGAAAAAAAAAACCAAAAACCATCATTTGAAAGAAATCGCGCGACACAGGGTTCTTCCGAAAAGGAAAGGTAGGAGATCACTTCAGAAAAAAGGAAAAGAGGGGCATTGAGCGAGGCGAACTCAAGGCATTGAGAGGGTCGGGCACAGACCCGCATCGGCAAGGTGCAAAACAAACAAACAGACATTCACCTTATGGCAATTTTCAATTTTTTTTCCTTTCCCAAGTTTGATCTTGTAGATTGACTAATTTAAGTTCATTTTACTTTTTTTTGTTCTTCCTTTGCAGGGAAAATGGGAAATGCTAGTTTAAATGTCAAAATTCCAGTAAGGAAATTTGTCATCACACATATTCCTTTGTTTTTCTTTACCTCAGTCTAAGTCTCCGTTCCTCCTTGCTTGCGGGCTCTCGCAATCTCCCACTCTGCTATTGATCCTTTCTACTACCTTCTACTATCTTACCACTATCGAGTTTCATACCCACTCTCCATTCTTCGATTCTCGAGCTCCCTCTATCGAGTTTCTCCCCTCATTACACATCAGCTTCTGCATATTAAATCTCCCAAAAATACTCTTACCGGCCTCCAAAACTGGTAGAGTATCAACCAATTTTAAGAACAACCTCTCACTCCATCATTATTGTGCTCAGCCTCACATGCACCACTATGTCTCCCTTCCAAGTCGGGCTTTCACTTTTTTGCTATTCTTACATTTGTCAACCATCACCCATCATATCAGGTACAAGTTCATATTTTCAAAAGAGACTCCATCCTAATCAACTGAATCCAAACTAACCTAGCTACATCAACTAACTCAAAATGAATGCCTTGCATGGCATAGGAGTTGACATCAAGAAGACACAAAATGACTTACTAAGACAAATTGCAATGTAAAATAACCATCTAAAACTATGTAAACTACCTATGGCTTGGCCACATAACTCCCTAATGAAATAATGACTATCCACCATGATACCCAAATTCAAAATATCACCAGTTTTGTGATGCACCCGCATCAATTATCCTAAGTAAAATTAAGTAGTGCAATTAGTAAAATTTAATTACACTAACACCTCCTTTAAGTGCAGCTTATGAGAATGCAATTAAGCTTACAAAATCTAGAAGAAAATGCATGTTGAGTCCCAACTGCTAGACCATGTTAGGTACCAATGTGAAATATACAAAATAAAGTATCTGTCATAAAGAAAAGAAAGAGAAAAAACCTCATGGGAAAAACCCTCCCCCAAAAAGAGATGAGAAAAAAAAAAAGTGAATGGATGGATAGAGTAGACCTCCATTATGACATAAAACATGCATATACAATAAAAAATCTCCATACTAGAGAGAAGAAGTGGAAAATAGAGTAAGTAGCCCCCCTCAATATAGAATGTACACTTGTTGCAGATGTTCCATTCTTGATGTATAAACTACTCTATGAGTGTAGAACAACATTCCCCCCTTAGGAAGAAACAAAACCAAAGGTGCATCAATGAAGCCTCCCCAATTTGTAGGAAGGAACAATGCATGTAATCTCTAAAACCTATTCAAGTTTCCTCATGTCAACATTGGAAGGAACCTCCCCATATTATGTGTACTATGCTACTCTATTGAAAAAGATAAGTTAGGATCAATTGAGGATGAATGTAGAACATGTGTCAAAGACTCAAGTGTCTCCTTTGAAGATAAAGTAACATCCTCCAACTTTTGTATCAAAGTACCCACCATCATATCAACCTCAAAATAATGATCAACTAGAGAGTAAAGATGAGAATCAACATGTTCCCTTGAAAATATCATCTTCATCGAAGAGACAATGAATGCCATTAATAGTGTCTCCCAAAATCTACAATGTAAGATTCCACAAACAAACCTACAATGTCTATCAACTAGTCATTCCATGGATTTGACTCTAGAAGAAAATGAATATCCTATTGTATTAAATCACTTGAATCCATGGTTGTATGAATGCAAGCATCATCATCAACAATAGTAGAAATAATCTCAATAGGAGATAATACATTTTCATATTAGTTGTCATTAAGACACATAGGATTTTATATTTCATTTTAAGACATGGTATCAAATCCAAAGGAATATTTATTTCATAGCCATTGGAGAGCCTTACTTTCTTCAACCTTTGGAGGGCCATAACTCAAATCCAACATCAACACTTTGTGCGAGCATTTTGAGCAAGATCGAACCTCACCATTGCATCCGAGTGGCCATTCCAATGAAATTTGATTATAAATTTGTCTACCATTTGCAAAAGTCAAATTTGGAGCTATTTTTTTTCACAAATTAAACCCTTATAATTTGATTTTTTATTTAGTAATGGTTTATGATGAATTTTCATTTCAAATCTAATAATTATCTCATTTCCACTAATTTGATTTTCATCTTCATTTTTTTTATAATTTTCTATAGTATCTACCATAGTAGTAAATATCTTATTAGTAAAAAAAAGGCAAACCAAAAGATTCAAAAATTATCGAACTATCACGAATCAATCAAGAAAAAATCATATTTTCAACACACGTAAAATAAAGATGATAAAATTAACAAAACATGGTTTTATAGAATAGAGATACAAAAATAAAATAAAATTAAAGCTTATTCCATAAACTATTAGATACATTTTTTCTTATTTATGTTAATATTGTATTTGATTAAATTGTATTGCACAATACATACTACACACTGCATAAATGATAACTAATTGTTCATAGTTTTCAATTACAATTTCCTTTGTATGAAGTCAACCTAAAAAATAAGTACAAAGTTGCAAAAAATTCTATGTTCCTTTAGAGTCTTGGGAAGGGTGGGACCTAGGATCTTGATTTGGGGATGGTGGTTAGCAAGGGTTGATTTGGGGACAATCGTTGGCACAGGTTTAGGGATGGAGCACCTAAAAGGGTCAAGAGGCAATGTCCCTTATAGGGATTTGGGGTTACTACCCTCAACAAGATTGACAAGCAACATCCCTTTTGTAATACAAGCAACATCACACTACCATTTTTCACAGTGATAGGATGAAAATTGATTGTAAATCAGAGTAGATACAATTCAAACATGTCCTTCAGAATTACATAATCATGAATGTTGGCAATTAGTGATTAATCAAAAAATCATGTTTCTTGGCTTCATCAACACATTCCTTGCAGCATCATATGAAGTTCCTTACACAATTGGCAAATGTGGGCTTACCAAAAACTTTGGTAAATTAAAAATTGCTTAAGTTTATTTAAAAACAACTTTCTGTTATACATAACAATTTTTCTGCTATCCAATATTTTACTTGATGTTGTTTCAAGAAGAGATTGTATATGCTTTTTGAATCACAATGTTTCAGATCTCACTCTATGATCTATCATCTAGATGTTAGAGAGCAGAAGGGATAGAAAAAACATATTTTTTACAAAATTAAATGATAAAATATATCCAATGAGTCCAAAAATGAGTACAAAAGTGTTTTCTATCAAGGTTGACTCATTTGAATTTAATTGAGAAGACTAAATCCAAAAATGCATCAATGCATTCCTTGCAGCATCATACAAAGTTCCTTGCATGGTTGGCATACTTAGGACTCGACCAATATTAGAATTGTCTTTACAGTGATTATCTTTAAAAATCATCATCGTGATTCATAAACTCCATTAAAACATTTAAAATCTTCATCTTCCCTAGTCTACTAAACACTTTGGGAGAGGTTCTAATCCTTGCACTCTATTGCAGCTCCTCACTTCACATTAAAGGTTGTATTTTTGGCACTGAGTTGGCCAAATAATATGTGACAACTAATCATGCTCTTTTCTCTTTCTCGTTTAACTCAGTACCAAAAACATAATATAGAGCACTTGTGCTAATTTAGAAGCATTAGCAGTGATGGAAATGAGTTGATTGGCATCCTTGTATTGAGTTGATATTGACATTATTAAACTAAGTATGAAAATATGAACAATCACATTATATCTATCTCTTGGATCGGGTAGTATATCCCTAATCAAGATGGACTGAATGACAATCATATGGGATCGAGTTATGATCCTCTATATTCATATTAGAGGCTTTGATGTTGAAATTGGCTTAGCAAATAATCATGATGATGACCATAGGGTCTCTTGATAATTTGTTTGGTGACTAATCATAATCGATAACCTTTGGATTTGTTGGCTACTTAAGTTTATGCCTATGTGTCTCCTCAAGGAGACATGTAGTTGAACAGTTACAACCGCCCCTCATATGCCTCTTGATTTCACTAAATAAGATGACCAATCACAAGAGATGGATTATCGAGATTCATAAATGATTCTATCTCTTCAGATTGGGAATTCTAATAAGTGATCTAATTATATATTCAGACCTGGCAAACATTTTTCAATATTGAATTAATTCATATCCATTCTATATTGATTATCACCTAGAGAGATCCATTACATTTACAAAGATCCTTCATTATTTAACATGGTATAAGAGCTAGGTTAATAAAGGTATCACTTTAAGAGAGGAAGGCTGCCTTCTATGAAATCAATACCATATGCCTTTGCAATTTTGTGCCCAAGATGGTGAGAGATTTCAAGTCACCTCATTTTCGTCCTCTCTAATGTTTGCAACAAAAGAGTATCTGTAAATTTGTATGATGTTCTGCATAGATTTAGCTTCAATAACACTCGTTGAGTAGCATTTGGCCAGGAAAGAAAAGAGGCAAAAATCAAAAAATTAGTGTTTAGGTTGTTGTGCTTGCTGGCACATTTTGGCATGAGGGAGCAAGTACCAAAGTGTTGGGCCTATCATTCTTGCAGAGGGTGCTCCTGAGCTTCCCATTTCTACAAATGGTGTAACACTTGTTTAATTGCATGTTTAGTTTGGCATGCAGATGAGCATGTGTAATATTTTTCCTGTAGATCTATTTATTTTTCTTGCAGGGAGACATAGCATAATAAAAGGAAATATGGTTAAAAGTATTTGTTCAAAGCTCATTTTCAAATTGTTTGAAAGATCACTCAAGTCATTCTTTAAATGTATGGATTTGTGGTTTTTTCTGTCAATGCAAATCATGCTGTTGTTAGTAAGCTTAATTCCTTTTGATTACTATCTATGGCATTTTTTCATCTTCTTCACAAGGGTAGGAAAAGCCATACAAAAATTTTCAAGCAGTTAGCGTAGCTTCTGTTATTGCTCAACTAGTTAACAATGTACCAAAAAAATGCATCATTTATCCATCTATATATTTTTACTATTTTTCTTAAGTTGACAATGCTTCCTTTTGAATCTATTTATGTTCAAGACCTGATCTTTTTCTATCTTCATCAGCATCCTTTCTCTTTACTTCTGCTACAACCTTTTGAACCTTTTTGGTGTTAGGTTCTCCTTGCTCTTCAACACTTGATTGCTGCTCATTTTTTATTTGTCCTTCAAATGGACAACTTGTCTTCATATCATCCTTTTCTAGGTTCTTTTCCTCAACCTCATTCTCATTAGCTATTTGCTTCAAAGCATCATCCTTTTTGATCAAAACATCTTCCATTGCTTCACCATGTTCCTCTTTTCTTAGGAACCTTTCCCTCTCAAAGATGCCAATACTCGCTGACACCTTCGAAGTTGTCTTGTGCTCCTCCAATGGTGTTAATACCATCTTCTCTCCATTATTTGTGAAAGTGTAGGTGTTCTTTCTGCCATCATGTAGCGATCGTTAGTATTCTAATTTAAAAAAATCCAAACTAATATAGTTATTTGTTTTCACTCCAAGATTTTCTAAGACAACTAATTATTTTATCTAACTGCCTTTCGTCTTGCATTAACAACTGCAAGATTATTATTTTATCATAACTCTAATTTCTTACGATACCATCCTTATCTATTTGGAAACATTATAGGTAGCAATCACTTCCTTGGCTTTAGTTTTTAATGAATATTCTCTAAAGAGCCAATTTGAGACAAGCATCTACCTTCAAGTGAGTAATTTGTAGTGATCTACTGATATCCTAGAGATCATTACTGGTCTAATACAGGTTTGTCACTCGGGCATGCTTAATTAGTAGAAATGAGGATTTTCTATTGCTCATAAAACCTAGTAAGCATATGATAGTATTTTCTATGGTATTTATATTGAGTAGAAATTGTGTCCTTACTATTTGTGAAGTGCTAAAATGTTTTTCAACAAACATGATTGGTTTCACCCTGAAAGCTTTAGCTTCCCCCAATAGGTTGGCTATCTAACACTTGAGGCATTTGTTCAATTCTTGGACGAGTTTCAGGAGGAGAAACCTGGGGATTCAGTCCTGGAAAAAAATGAACATGAGGTTGGATGGCTTGAAGCTGGGAAGCCTTTCTATTCAACAATGTTTGATCCTGTACTTCAGATTTTTAGTCATGACCAACCACTTAGTTGTTTGGGAAGACCCAAGTGTGTAATTGCATTGTATTAGATATGGTTTACATTTTTGTCGAGATTCTATTTCTACAAAAATGTTGTGGAGTCTGTAACTTCTAATTGTATGGTGTTTTAACATAATTTTTGTTTTAATTTGATTTAGTTAGATTGAAAAATGTCTACACAGTTACTGCTAGAAGCTCTTTCAATTTTCACCTGATGGAATGTAGAAATCTCATGTCTTCAAATGTTTAATAGAATATGTATATGAATTAGGCCACACCTAATGTATATGAATTACGCCACATTAGGTGTGAGCTAATTCATATACATTGGTCAATCTCTTGAAATATTTTCATCCTTGTTGTCTTGGAGTTTCTCCCTGTCTTAGTCTTTTAAGTTGGTCCAAGGAATGAGTTTCAGCCCAACCTTACTTCAAATGCTAAATCTCTATTGGCGTGATGATGAAGGATTCACATACCATCAATGGTCTAATTTTCCAAGTTGCCTTTTTAGACGCATGATCTTTTCTTGATATCTTGGAGATCTTCTCCATCCTTGATCATGATAGCCACCTTCCCAACTTTGCTTGAGGTCTCATTTTTGGAATGCTTTTAGCTCCTCTTTCCATTCTCAGTCCTGCAACAAACAATTATTAGGATTGCATTTTGCCTTAATTGAATTTGATCCTAAAACAAAGGTTAGTTCAAGTCAAGTTCCTAGAATGAGAACTTCTGATGTTTATATTAGACTTGGAAAACAAACTAATTGAAGCCTATTGCATCCTTTAACACTACTAAAATTGATTCGTTTTGAGGCTAACGGCCGTACTGCTAGTAATATTACTTTTGCTAAATCAAATCTGATAAATATGTCAAAATCCAATGATATTAGTTTCTTAATCTGAACTAAGACTAAATTATGTTGAACTAGACTCGCTGTTTGAAAGGTCACCAGTGATCAAAATTAGAGTTTGGATGCTCAGAAAGGGAGCCCTTCAAAAATGGTTTCTTGTAGTGGATATAGGAATGATAGAGAGATTTTTGTATGTTGCCCTCTCCACTACAGATGTCTTTAAAAAAGGTGGATTAGAGCCCTGTTATGGACGATAGTCTCAAAGATCTCGTTAATCAGCCCTTGCAAGTTCTAAAACCAGCTCTTGATTGCGTTAGGGATGAATAAAATGGAAGCTAGGTTGTCTTATTTATATAGTAGCATCTAGATTTGGGGTGTCATTAAACATTGGAAATCCAAAGGAAAACCACTTACAAGATTCATATGCCCCCCAGGTGACAAAAAACATGCATTCTTTCCAAACGACAGCAATCTCTTTTAGTGTTGCAGGTGTAAACAAGATATCCCAAAAGGTAGAAAATTTGTCAAATGTCAATTTCATTTCAGAAACTCTAGAAAAGAACATAAGTTCTGGCTAGTCATGCAGTAAATCCAGATCATCAGCAGATCATGATGCATCATGCTTGCAGCAGGGCCGCTGTGGCGGCAACGTGAGCGGCCCCGCTACAAGCATGATGCATCATGATCTGCTGATGATCTGGATTTACTGCATGACTGGCCAGAACTTGTGTTCTTTTCTAGAATTTCTGAAATGAAATTGACATTTGACAAATTTTCTACCTGTTGGCTAGATATCTTGTTTACACCTGCAACACTAAAAGAGATTGATGTCATTTGGAAAGAATGCATGTTTTCTGTCACCTAGGGGCCATATGAATTCATATGCCCCATGATGCATCATGCTTGTGGCAGCGCCGCTATGGCGGTAATGGAAGTTGGTGTCGCCGCCATAGCGGCCCTGCCATATTGCTAATCGTGGACGTCAAAATTGTGACGTCCGCCCACACATTGCGAAAAAATATGTGTCGCATGCATAGTGTCACCGTCACAATTCCTCCCTTTGTGTCACAATTGTGACACATTAGAAACATTGCGACAGCCGGCGGCGTCGACACCAGCGCTACTGTGCCGCTAGCCCCATCGCAATTTTTGAGGGTTGTCGCAATTGCAATGCCTATGGGAGAACTGGAAAGGCTCTCGCCTCAGCCAACCCATGGGTAGATGTCGATGCCACCCTGTCGTAATGCATAGGGAAGATGTCAAAATTGTAATAGCCGTTGCATGCATTGCTACGGGAGCCGTGCCTAGTTAGAATGGTGAAATTATGACGGATAGGCGTCAAAATTGTGACGTCTAAGGATAGATATCATAATTTGTGACTAAAAAACAATGACGTCTAATATCATCATAGTGGCGACATATTGCCATCATAATTGCGACACTTACCCATCGTAAATCGATGCCAAATGTATTAGTGGTACTTGCATAATCCTACATTTCGCAACTTCAAGTGCTCAATACGGGAACTTTTGGAGTTGAAAATAGGTTCTATTTTTTTTGAAAGTGCATTATTTTTTGTCTACTTTCTAGATCTACTATCAAATTGTAGGGTTGTGTGGAAAAAAGTGTCACTTTAAGCAATAGGACCTTTCTTTTCTTTGTAATGCTTCAGAATTGTAGCACATTGTAAAGTTTCAGATTTGTACTAAATTAAGAGGTTGTAACAAGAAAAATTAGAATTATGTGAAGGCCAAAATTGGCAAGTGGCCCATTGTAATTGCACTACTGATAAAGTGCCCAAAGCATCTATTTTGGGGGGGTTTCTTCATTTAGTGAAAAGGAGGGGTGTTCTTGGTGTTGTGTTCTCTCTTTTCTGCACTTTTCTTTCATTTTCTACTTTATGGGAAACTTTAAGTTTCCTAAATTAACTCCTCATAAGTATGCTTCATGGTCAATCAAAATGTTGTATCACTTAATGCCTAATGGAGTTTCACAATATGTAGATGGTACTATTCCTAAACCAAAAGGTGATAATGTTTTAGCAAGTGATATTTCAGCTTGGGTAGCCATGGATAGGAAAGCCCTAGGTGATATTTGTGTGGGGATAGATGATAAGATCATGTATCAAATCAAGAAATGTACTACATCCAAGGAAGCTTGGGATACCCTCAAAAGCCTTTATGGTAAAGTGTCTGAAGAGGATGTATTCAAAATTGAAGATGAGCTTGTTTCCTTAGATCCTAAGTCATATGACTCTATACAGGATTTCATCATCAAGGTGAATGAGCTAAGGACATAGCTTACTGATTGTGGGAGTTCTATCAAAGATGAAAAACTGATCTATCTCATATATAACAAGCTGCCATCAGAGTATTCCACATTTGTATCTTCTTTTAACACCTCAAAGACTACCTTAGGGTCTACCTAAAAGAAATTCACTTTTGAAAAATATGCTCAACTATTGGATGATGAAGGAAAGAAGTTGATCAATGGGGATTCTCAAATCACCTCAGTCCAAAGCATTGGTGTCCAACAATGAGGATTCTCAACCTTCAGCTGGACAATCTTGAAATAAAGGAAAGGGTAAGAGAAAATGGAAGAACAAGTCTGAGGATGCAGAAAAGACAACACCACACTCCAATCAACAAGGCAAGTCCTCTAATTTCAACAAGAAGGGGGACAAAAACAATAAGGAGAAGAAGAAGTGTGCTTATTGCAAGAAATTGGGTCATGAAGAGCATGAGTGTTATCTTAAAAAGATTGATGAATTGACCAACATCATGAAGAAACATAATGTTCCATTGCCTAATGCTTACAAGGATAAAGGGTAGTCTTCAGATTCAAAGGGCAAAGGGCAAGCACCCATGGCAAATTTGAACTCTTCAAAGGAATGGATATTTGACTCAGGTGCCTCATATCATATGGGTTCTTCAAAGGAGGATTTCTCTTCATTTAATTAGTCCAAGGTACCACACATCTTCATGGGGAATGATAGCAAAATGGAAGTTGAAGGGAAAGGAAACGTGGAAATGGAAATGGAGAGTTTCAAGAAGTCCTCTATGTTCCAAACCTAAGTTTAAATCTCCTTTCAATCTACCAAATCACTCACCTTGGAGATGGACATAGAGTTGAGCTCCTTCCAAACTCAGTAAAAGTGCACAGTCCTAAAGATGATTCCTTGGTTGCAGTGGGGAAAGTGAATCATAAAAAAAGGTTGTACTATTTCTCTCATATTGTACCCAATTTTTCTTCAAAGGCCTTGCTAACTCAATCAAATTCAAACATGCAATTATTGCATGAGCGATATGGTCATCTTGACTACTACTACCTTCAACAACTTTGCACATACCACATGGTGAAAGGTCTACCTCAAATCAACTTTTCTAAGGGTGAGTGTTCAACAAATTCAGTGGATATGCATCTAGAGGGGAAGTTATAGAGAGGAAATTATTCTAGAGCAACTAGTGTTCTACAGAGGGTTCACATGGTATTTGCATGTCCTTTTGCATTCAGCTAGGGTCGCTACATACTTACCTTTGTTGATGAGTTTTCAAGGTTCACTTGGGTCTACTTTATGCATACTAAAAGTGAAGTGTTGGACACATTTCTAGACTTCAATACTCATGTAGAACAAAAATCCAAGAAAGCCAACAAAGTTCTCCTAATGGATAATGGAAGCATGTATGTAAATAGAAGACTTATGGACTTTTACAGACATAAGGGAATTGATCTTAAGACTCCACTTGCATTCAATCCTCATAAGATAGATGTTGCAACTTTGAGGATCCAAACTCTTAAGTCTATGGAAAGTTGCATGATTCATGCCAAGTCTCTAGATCCATCATTAGAAGTCAAAGGAATCTCAAGTGCCACTCACATTCTTAATCATTCTCCTCATACAGCCTTAAATGGAAAAACTCCTTTTGAGGCATGGTGCAGTAGAAAACCTATTGTGACACAGTTTAGAGTCGTCAGTTGTCCTACATGGGCAAAGAGATCTTCCAGGGGATGCAAGGCACAGTCATCTCGGCCTTGTACTTTCATTGGTTATGAAGATAGTGTGAAGGTATACAAACTTATAGATCTAGAGACACATCATATATTTGTGAAGAAGGATGTATATTTTGAGGAAAGTTCTCCAAGCTTGTCCTCTACTCCTCTTCGCACATCATATAGTGTGGATACTGATAGTGATTTCAGCGATAGTGCTTCAATAGATTTAGACATGTGGGGTTCTATTGACAATTGCAATGAGAGGTCACTACCTCAGTTCAGTTCACATGCATACATTGCCACAGTGATAGGTCCATAACAGAAAGGTACATCTAGTCTTCTAGATATAGGTTTAGTGATAGATTTGGGAGATAGTATTGATGATCTGCCTCTTCTTCTTGATGCAGAACTACCTTCTTCAGTTGTCATGAGGGCTCCATCCAACTCTCTTGCTCATTCTCTACATGATCGATTCTTATAGGTTGAAGTGATTGTGGATACTTATGATCAATAGTTGTAGCAGGCTTCTTCATCAGTTGCAAAGATAGATAGTTCCTTGGGACAGGTTCTTTAGCTAGTTGAGCAGGTTTCAGAGACATCACTTATCCATGGGATTCTTTCCACACATAGCAAAAGCATCTCATTTTTACCTTTGGCATTGTTTCTTCCTAACGGGAGGAACACCATTTTGTAGTCTTGGATCAACTTCTTCATCAGAGCAGTCACTATTTGACATTCTTCTCTAGGAAGGGGGGAGCCTCTTCTATCTCTCTTCCTTCTCTCATTCTCTTACGTATATACTAGATGTATGTCATAATGGGGGGGTCTTGATTACTCCATCTATCAATACATCATTTTATCTCTCTTTCTGGGGGAGGGTTTTTCCCATGAGGTTTTTCCTTTGTCCTCACTTTATGGGAGATTGCATACCATTATGTACATGGGTACCTAACATGGCCTAGTAGCCGAGACCCATTTTGCATTGCGTCCTAGATTTCGTAAGCTTAAGGGCATTCCTCTAAGTTGCACTTAATGGGGGGTGTTGCTGTAAATAAGTATTTACTTATTTCACTTTCTTAGGTTTACTTAGGTTAATGCATTATTTAATTATTTTTCATTATTTTATTATTATTTTAGGTGAGAAACTTAGGAGTTTGTGTACTCTCATTGAGTTACACAACTCAAATCATGCACATGGTGTCTACAACATAGGAGTATGCATCATTCACTGAGTTGTCATGTTGAAAACACAGTTATCCACACTCCTCATTTAGCACATGTTGTCTACACCACTCATTTGACCACTACACCATTGTAGGCTTATCCTCACATCATTGCACTTAATCCCGTGCTTAATGGAAGATAACCCATATTTGGTGGACATGTGTATGGTTGTATGACATATCATGATGCTGACTTCTATGCATTCTAGAAGCTCTCCTGAGGCCTTTATATATAGGCACTCCTAGTGTACTCTCAAGTTGGCTAAGCTGGCATATTGAATGAATATCGTCATTATGATCATACTCTATCTATTTTGGTCTATTGTGTGCTTGTGTTGAGTTCTTTAGTTCTTGGGTGAATTTTGGCCTAAGCTAGATTCTTACAATGTCAAAGAGGGAGATTGTTGAGATCTGATCGAAAAGATCATTGTTGAAAGAGATTATTGAAAGAGGGAGATTGCTAAAGAAAAATATGTGGTTCAATCATTGTTTTGTCACTAATGTCAAACCATCTATTTTTTGGTAAGACAATTTCTTATAAGATTTGAGTACTATCCTTAGTTGATTGATGAAGAGGATTTGATCAATAAGAGGTAAAAATAGCACCTAGAGGAAAGGTTGAGTTATGATTGTGTAATGAAGTCCAAGGATTAGTTAAGACAATGATGACATGATGTATTGATAATCTACTTGAGGTTATGAAAGTTGGTTACACTTAGAAACTTTAGAAGAACAAGTTACTCAAAGAGTGTCTACCAAGCTTTACCAAGTTGTTAGTAGATGCTAAGAAAAGTTAGTGTATAATGGGAAAACCAACAGATGCCGAGTAAACTTTAATGGATGAATTGAGCACTTGTAAACTTTAGTTGAAGCTAAGTGATTACACAACTGATGTTGAGCAATGTAATATGGGTTGATCTGAGATTGGTTTTGACAATTGATTGCCAAAACACTTAAAACATTTACTTAGTTTATGTTGGACTAGTAGTTCATCCTGAGTATAAATACAAGACTGTGTTGAGTTGCAATGAGTGTAGAGACACTCAAGTGCCAAGAAAATAGACCATGCTGAGTGATTCAAGTGTCGAGTAAATAGTAGATGTCGAGAAATTTAGCTGCTGAGTTAGAAAGAGAATTATAGTATGTGATGAGCATCAGTAACTTAAAGTGCCAAGTAACATAGGTTGGACATATTTTTTTGTGATTGTACAAACAACTATGTAAACCATTTTCAATCTAATATAAGGTTAGATTTTGATTCTTTAAGATAAGGACAAATCTATTTGCATAATCTGTATGTGTGTATATGCAACCAATCAGAAAATAGGAAGGATTAAGGGGAAAAAATAATGAATCACAGCCATAGATTCATACCTAACGCTAAGTCACCAAAGTCTTTATAAGGAAGATGAAGCCTTGAAAATTAAGAGTGATCGTGAGTATGAAAGAGATCATGTTACAACTAGTAACAAGGGGTGAATGATTGAATTTATTCAAAGAGCATTCAAGGTGACTTAGCAGTGAGAGTGAATTGTAGAATCAATTGGAGGAGAACAAACAATAGAGGGATACAACATTGTCAAATCAAATCAAAGAGGATCAAGAAGGACTTTGTATAGATTTGATCTTTAATTAGGCAACTAGAGCCAATCACGAGATCTATGCTAAAACATCTTAACCATTGATTTTAGTTAAATCTCCTAGGTGGGGTAGTCCTAATAGACTATTGTAAATCCTTTAACAGGGTGACATTCGAAGTGGATATTCTAAAGTCCTTTAGCCAAGCACACTTCTAACAAGGTGGGAATTAATAGTCCTTGTAAGCCTTTAACTTTCATAGGGAAGATCATGTTTCATGGTCAAACCTTTGTAACCTTAATTGGCTACACTTTATTGTTGCAGTGGTGAATATTTGTAGGTGTCATCCCCACCCTAGTTTTACCTTCTCTTTGGAGAGTTTTTGGGTAATCATGTCTAGTGTTAAGTTTGTATTTTCAATTGCTTACATATTTTAGATGCATTTTCTTTTCATATTATTTTTACTCATATATCACATGCATCTAATGAATGGTGAAAGTTTTAATAGCTAAATTTTGAACTTCTGATTCACCCTCCCTCTTAGAATATTATGTTACCTTTTTATAATTCCAACAATTGGTATTAGAGCTGAGATCTTAGAAGAAGAAGCATTGCAACTTATAGGAAGATCTTGAAATAGAAGTCTACAAATTGGGAAAAACCATTGAGAATTAGGAAATTGAAATACATCTCATACTACATCAACTGAATGAAGCCAAAGATGCTTTGAAGAGTTCCCTAAAAAGAAGGAAAGAGATTGCTATTGTAGAAAATGACACACAATACAAAGAGATTGACACCACAAAGTTATTTTTAGATGGTAACTCCAATGAATTTGATGCATCAATTGTAGAGCTAATGGAAAAGAATAGAGCACAAGATAAGGAAATTAGAAATCTCAAGTTGGAGCATGAATCAAAAGCTATACGATTGTATGAGGTGACTGAACAAAAGAAGAGAGCTATAGAAGACAAAGCCATGATTGAAGAAGACAAAAGAATTTTGGGAAATAGATTGGAAGAAAAATTAATTGAGCTATCCATAATCTAAAATATGCAATTGGATACCTTAAGCCAAATGATGAATTCTCATCATGAGTTGGATGTCAAGGACATTGAGATAACTACATTAAAGTTGTAGAATGAACAACTGCAAAATGACCTAAAAAGAGAAAAGAAATTTGCTGAAAGTTTCAAAAAGCTAAATAAAGCCATTACATACTTTGAGAAATTATTAAAAATCTCTAGATCCAATAGAGATACATTAGGATTGGGTTGCATAGGAATCAAAGAAGGAGAATCATCCAAAGCTGTTGAGGAAAGAAACAATAAAGGTAAGAACTCCAAACCCACTTTTCATCATTGGAAAGAAAGGACATACCTCTAATATGTGTTGGAGCAAGAATACAAATCAAAATTCTAAGTAGAAGGACATGATCTATTATCATAAGTGCAATAAACAAAGTCATTAGTCACATGAATGTAGAACTAGAACCATGCATGCACCAAAATTTGAAGGATGTTGCTACAACTATCGGAAGTATGGACAAAGAGCCTTTGAATGTAGATCCAAGTCCACATGGTCATCAAGCAAGAAAACAAAGGTAAGAAGCTCTGGAAATTTCTATAATTGGGATTACAACACAAGATATAGCTATCACTATTGTCAGGAATATAGACATGTACCTGAAAACTACATTAGGACTCACTTCAGTGGTAATTAGAAGAGATGATTGAGTCAAAGAACATGTTTCAACTACTTGAAGACTGTAATATCAGTAAACATGATCCAACTAGGTCCAAGGCACCAAGTTGTGAATATGGTAAAGGTAAAAGCAAGGTATATGTTGAACACATCAGGAATGAGATGAACAAGACATGGAAGAGGAAAGATGGATGTAGTACATCAAATGAAGCAGGGATCACTTCATGTAATAGGTCAAATGGTCACACTTCATTGAACTAAGAAATAGGAGGTATGTGGGATTGATATTCAAAAGTATTATATCATATACCAGTTCCAAAAGAAATTAACATTTGAAAGTTTAGATTAGCATGAATAAAGATGCAAGAAGTTGTAGGTTTTTTATAGTTAAATCTTCAACTTCTCATGCTATTGTTGAGCATGAAAAGTTCTTTGTGAATGTTGAGTGAAATACTTGTTAGAGCCAAGTTGTTAGTTGAGGTTGACCCTATAGTAGCTACCAAGTGATGGTCATTTTAGTAGATTCTGACTGAAACTAAAATGATGTTGATGCCAAGTTTATAGTTGTACAAGCATTAAGCATAAAATACAGTGTTTTGGAGAGTCTAAGGTTAATTTTCACTTGTTGTTCATCATTTCAAATTCAAAAAATTACAAGGAGAGTAGAAGATGACTCAAAAACCAAGTTCAAAGTGATTGCACTAATTCTAGCAATGATCCAACTAGAGCTCATCAAATTTCCAAGGTATTCTTCATAAGTTGAGTCATGTAGTTTAAAATTTGTTAAACCCTAGCTTGTCAAATGGTGTCCAATTCAAGGAATGTAAAGGGTCAAGAGGTTTTGAATGTTCAATTAGCTATCAATGAAGTAAAGAAACTAGATTTTAGAGTAATTCTAGATGTTGCATATAAACAAGACTCCTTAGACACACTTTCCATGATTCCTCCAAAGGTCATAGTGGTCCAAGATGTCAGAAAATCCTATAACTACAAGATAGGAGGAATAGAGGACATGGAAATAAGGAAAGAATATGAAAAATTGTGTGAAAATGATATTTTGAAAGAAGAATTCAAGATTTTTGAAAGAAAGGGTTTGACCCATGCCTTGGATTTTTGTACATTGTTTAAAATAAAATGGATCAAGATAGTGCTAAGTAAAATGCACAATGGATGCTTATGGCTGGAAGATGGTCCCATTAAAATTTCAAAGAGAATAGTTCATAGGGTAATTGGTTTTCCAACCCTAGATTGGCTGAAGACCCTACAAAGTGACTCAAAGGAAGTTATTAAGAAAAACACAGGAGCAAAATGCAATAAATGTGGAATGACTATTGATACTATCACAAATCCTTTATCAAACTTTTCCATAAGGGTAATTTCTCACAAGTTTTACCAGTCAACTCGGTTAAATAGTTTACCCTACATTGTAGTGTATGTGGGCTATAAAACTGTAAAGAAGGATCATACCTATGATCTAGCTGAACTACAATTGCAACAAATAATGGAAAACCTAGGTACCATAGGAAAAGCCAAGAGTGCATAGTGTATGTTTGGAGCAATCCTAATTTTCATATTTTATATGTTCAAAACACACTCCCATCCTTTGGTAAGGTAAGTTGGAAGACAAATAGATCAGTAGTAGTTCAAGTTAATGAGTATATTGAGAAAATGGGAGATAACTTTGAGACTATCATCACAAGCTATTTTGAAAACTTCAACAAGTTTATGAAATAGAGGACGAGAATACTAATTTCCTTGGTTGAACATTATTATAATGAAATATTTTTTCTTGTTGATATTGACTATACATATGTATAGGCTAGCATACCTAGGGTAAGATGGCTAGGACCCTTAAGCTATGAAATTAATGTTGATGAAGCCTCAGCTGCTATCATTACACTTCTAGCTAAAGAAGTTGATAAATCAACTAAAATCTTTGGAAACTATGATGTTATGAAATCCAAAGGTGAGATGGAATTGAAAAACACCTCCACATTGAAGAAGAAAGAAAAATTGGTGAAGAAATTAAAAAAAAAATTGGTGAAGACACAAGTGAAGAAGAAGATAATGAACATGACGAAGAGGAAGAATAGGAACAAACTCAAGAACCTCTAGGACTAACTCAAGGATCGAGAGATGATAAGGATGAAGAAGAAGTAGAAGGTGTAGAGAAAGTAGAGGAAGCACTAGTACAAGTAGAATCATAGAAGAGAAAGGCCAAAGCATAGCTTGTGGCAAAGACAAAGGCTAAGAATATTGCTAAGCCAAGCAAAGAAAATCTTACACTCAGAACAACTAGGGGAAGCACATGGGCCACCACACAAAACACCAAAGAAAAAGCCAAAGAAAAGGCCAAGGCTACAAAAAAAGAAGGTCAAGAGCAAAAGAAACAAAGAGGGAAATACATTGCACAACCAAAAACTAATGATGAGAGAACACAATCAAAGGATACAGGCCAATTTAGAGTGCTAAGTCATCCACCAAAGCCTAATCTTGAGAATCTCTGTGAAAATGTTAGAAACAATGCAGATTTATCTAGTTTGAAAAGTATTGATTTTGAAAAACTTGGTAGAGAAGAGTAGAACTTGATTGAAGAATCAATTTATGAAATGTTGTCTAAGTTCAAGAACACCCCAGTTGAATTAGATAACACTATGCCAAGAGAATTATATACTATTATTGAAAATAAGTGGCAATATTGTTTAAACCTAGAAAAAAAATTAGAGAATCCACACTAGCC
Source organism: Cupressus sempervirens (assembly GCA_028749045.1). Taxonomy (NCBI): domain Eukaryota; kingdom Viridiplantae; phylum Streptophyta; class Pinopsida; order Cupressales; family Cupressaceae; genus Cupressus; species Cupressus sempervirens. The sequence continues at coordinate 248,883,942 of CM053787.1, read as the reverse complement.
TATGTAAGGCTAGAATTAACTAAAGGGTTAATTATCAAGGACAACAAGAAGTATGGTAGAAGGTTTGCACCAAAATACAAGAAATTCAACATTCTTCAAAAAAATATTGAAGATGTTGTGAAGAAATCCATTCAAATGTGAAAATTGTTTTATGAATTGACAATTGTCAAACAAGGAGAAGAAGATACCTTTAAGGGAAGAAATAATGGTATTGATAAAAATGATAAGGAGAAAGAAGATAAAGAAAAGGATACTACTGAGGAGGAGACAAAAAATAAAGATGAAGACATGGCTACAGCTTAAGAGCAGTAGGAAGAATAGAGTGTGCAAGAAACACAAATGCCAACTATGAGACCTCTTGATGACACTAGTATACTTGCAAAAATCATTACTGTAAAGGATGTTCCTAATAGCTCCACTCAAAAAATCAATCCTTTAATTATAGAAGAGCTAAATAACATTATTGACCAATTCACACTACAAGCAAGATTATGTGAAAATCTAGTATTGGTCAGTGTTGATGAACTTAAGAAGGTAGTAGCTAACATAACAAGGGATAAGGTGAACACACAAGAACCACCTTTTGCCATCCCTTTAGCTACTAGTGATCAACCCTTGATTCAAAAAAATAAAGATAAATCTATCAAGGTTGACACAAGAATCAAAGAAAACATAGTTGAGTAAGGGCGGACTACCAAAAAGAGGAAAAGAAAACAATAACAATAGATCAAAAAAAATAGATAGACACATTTTTATCCACAACACAACCACTAGGTGCAACTCAGATCATTGTTATTGATGGATGAAAATATAAAGAAAGCAATGATACACCAAAGGAGAAGGAGCAAGAATCTATTCAAGCATTGCTGACATTAACAATATCAAGCACTCCTACAAAAATCCTTCAAACACTGGGCATAGAGGCAATACCACTATAAATTTCCACACCAAGCTCAAGCTCTACACAAATTGACAAGGTAACTCACTATGGTGATGTAAATTTAGATGAATAAATAGTGATACCTCAATTTGATTATGCAAAAATGACACTAGAACAAATAAACATGTTACAAAAAGCTTTGGAAAAGAAGAAACATCAAGAAACACTTAAAAAGGAATTTAGGCGAAGACAAGCATTACAAGACATCAAGGAAATCTTCTTAGATGCATTCAGCTTGCCTACACCTAAAGAAACAAAGCCTATATTGGAAAAATTATCAGACATTTTTGAGAAGGTCAATAATGAACATATTGACATAGGTGAAAAACTTCTTGAGTGGTCAGAGAAGAAATTCTAGAATAAAGTAAATGAGAAAGTATCTAGAGAGGTTGCACTCACTCAAGTTGTACTAACCACAAAGATTGAAGATGTGTAGAAAGTACTAGAGAATATTTTCTCATTATACACTAAACTATGTGACCCAACACTCTTCACTCAAGAAAAAAGAAATATAATTTTGAGTGTGGAGAGAAATCTCAATGTATCAAGAATGCAACTACCAAAAAACCTAGCTAAGAGTGCGAAGCATTTTCACACGTCGCTTCAATCACAAAGGCAACTACCTATGTTAATAGTAGAAGAGGCTAATATTAGAGTCATTTTTACACAAATTAAAGCCTCCCTCACCCCACATATGGAAATACTCCATAAATATAAAGGATATGTAGAAAATTTGTTAAAGAAAGATCCTCATCTTTCTACATCAGATGGACTAGTTCACCTAGCATTTGAGCAGACAATCCAACTCAAGTCATTGCATGTTGCTTGTGAAAATTGGGATCTAAATCTAAAGATAATTATGGAGGTCCACAAATCCTTTTTGTATTAATATACACTAAGTGTATAGACCCTTTGACATAAGTGTCAAAAAGGGGGAGATAAAAGAAAAGAGTAAGGGGGAGATAAACCAAAGGGAGCAAGTATGAGAGCAGAAAAAGGAAATAAGGAAAGAAGAAAATAAAGAAAGAAGATAGCAATGAAAGGAGGAGCAAAAAAAATAAATCAAAGGAGAAACAAATATCAAATACAAAGACAAAAATAGAGCAAAGCACATATTAGATGAATATAGATATAGAGATAGACACAGAGAAAAGCACATATTATCTGATAGAGCATTAGTTGAAAATATAATTGAAGATAAAGAGTATCAGTGAGAGACAAATTTACTCAGAATGGAGAGCATATTTTTGATACAGATCAAGCACATTAACTCAAGGGGAGTTTTAAGTTTTGAGGTATATAGGTTATTACAAAATATTGAAGTCTTTTATATAGGTCAAGTTGTGAATATGATTATAATTGAGAAGATTCGATTGGTTATGTAAAGTTAAGTGTTTTTGACACTCATTTCAAAGGGGGAGATTGTTGATCTTAGATTGGTTTTGACACTTGAGTTTCAACACACTTAAGAAATTTACTTAGTTTATATCGAACTAGTAATGCATGCTGAGTATGATATATAAATACAAGATTGTATCAAGTTGTAATGAGTTCTGAGTCACTCATGTGCTAAGTCATTCAAGTGTTGAGCAGATAGACCATGTCACTCAAGTGTTGAGGAGATAGAACATGCCAAGTGGTTCAAGTGTCAAGTAAACAATAGATACTAAGTAGTTCAGGTGCCAAGTTAGAAATAGAATTACAGTATGTATTGAGCATCAGTAACTTCATGTGTCAGGTAATAAAGATTGGACATATTTGTTTGTGATTATAGAAATAACTATGTAAACCATTTTCAAGTTGACATAAGGTTAGATTTTGATTCTTTAAAGATTAGGATGAATCTATTTGCATAATCCCTATGTGTTTACATGTAACCAATCAGAAAATAGGAAGGATTAAGTGGCAAAAAGAATGAATCTTAGCCATAGATTTATACCTAATCCTAAATCACCAAAGTCTTTATAAGGAGGATGAAGCCCCAACTATTAAGATTAATTGTGAGTATAAAAGAGATCATGTTACAGGAGGTAATAAGGGGTGAATGATTGAATTTTTTCAAAGAGCATTCAAGATGACTTAGCAGTGAGAGTGAATTGCAAAATCAATTGGAGGAGAGAAAAGAATAGAAGGATACAAAATTGTCAAATCAGATCAAAGAGTATCAAGAAGGACTTTGTAAGGATTTTTTCTTTAATCAAGCAACTAGAGCCAATCACAAGATCTATGATGAAACATCCTAACAGGTGATTTTAGTTAAATATCCTAGGTGGAATAGTCCTAATAGATTGTTGTAAATACTTTAACAAGGTGAGATTCCAAGTGGATGTTATGAAGTCCTTTAGCCAAGCATACTTCTAATAGGGTGTTGAAATCCTCTAACAAGTGGGACTTAATAGTCCTTGCAACCCTTTAATAGGCCAAGCCTTTTAGAGGGTAGATCATGCTTCATGGTCAAACCTTTGTAACCTTAATTGGCTACACTTTATTCCTACTGTAGTGAAGATTTGTGGGTGTCATTCCCACCCTAGTTTTACCTTCTCTTTGGAGGGTTTCTGGGTAATCATATCTAGTATTAAGTGTGTATGTTCAATTGCTTACATGTTTTAGATGCATTCACTTTTCATGTTATTTTCAATTCATAAATCACATGCATCTACTAAATGGTGAAATTTTTAATAGTTGGATTTTGAACTTTTGATTCACCTACCCAGCCCCCCATACCCCAGAAGTATATGTTTCCTATTTGTAATTCCAAAAGTATGCACCAAGCATCAAAAGATTGATAATGCAAAGTTGCTACATTATTTAAAAGATCAAAGATTCTCCAAATCTGAGCTAACAAATTTGTTTTCTTGAATTTTTGAACCAAGTGGAAGATAAGCTTGATGAGCTCATGGCATAGAATTAGAGGTAAATTTTTTCTAGGTGAATTTAAATGGATTCTATAAGAAGTTTCTAGAAGAGATAAGATATGGGGCAGATACATTGTATCCTACCTAATCCATCCAAACCATAAAATGGAAAATGGAAAACAAAGCATCAAAGTATCCTAATCTCCTATAAATGGAATGCTTGGTCATGTAGCATAGAGTTGTGTAGAGGAGTTGAATTTGGAGAAGAGGAAGAGAAAGAAAAGGTCAGAGAAGATGAGGAAAGAATAGAGGCAGAGAGTTAAGGACTCTGCTTTTTCAAGTGACCCAATAGGTGACTATAGTGGCATGCTAAGAAAAAAGGCTTCATGAGATATATGCTTGAATGGTGAACAAGCTATCAAAGCTAAAAAGAATGAAATCCAAGAAAAATTGAGGATTGAATAGTGATTTGAAATCTACAAACATAAGTTGTAAGTTGTATTAGATCAAAGCTCTACTATTACTCTCTAACAATTGTATCATTCTAGGGTAACATCCTTTCGATGAAGGTTTACCTAACAATCATTTGAAAATTCTTTAATCAGGTGGCATTCCAAGTGAATGGCCTAAAGTCCTCTAACAAGGATTACTTTTAATAGGGTGATTAAAATTCCTTAACTGGGTCACATTTAACAGTGTGTGTTATAACCTTTAATAGGGTTTGCCTTTCATAGGGCAGCACTTCAAAAGAGTGGAAAGGAGTAGCATGTTATTGGTGATTTTTCCCAAATTGGGTTTCCATGTTAAATCATTGTGTCAAGTGTGGTGATGAATATTTTATGTTTCATGTTTACATTTCTTCAAATTGATATAAATAGTTAGCTACAAGTTTTAGTGATTGCATGCATACATGCATAGATATGAATATTTTATGGATTCACTAAGATAAGAGAAAAGTTTTATTTGTACATCTGGACCTTGAATAACTGATTCACCACCCCCCACCCCCCCTTAGTTATTCTAAAGAATTCCAACAAGAATAGATAGAGAAGATTGAGAAAAACAAGACATGGACTCTAGTTCTCATACCAAAGGAAAATAATGTGATTGGATCCAAGTGGGTGTACAAAAACAAGTTAGATGAAAATGGTGAAGTCACAAGAAATAAGGGAAGATTAGTTTGCGAGTTGTATGCTCAAGAAGAAGGAATAGACTATGGAGAAACATTTTCCCCTATTTTAAGATCGGAAAGAGTAAGAAACTCTGCTTGCTTACTCTTCATACAAAGGTTTCAAATTTTATCAAATGGATGTGAAGTCAACATTTCTGAATGGTATACTAGAAGCAAAGGTTTATATAGAACAACATGAAGAATTTTATTATTCTAACAAAAATAACATGGTATGTAAAATACACAAAGCTTTATATGGTTTAAAGAAAGCCCCAAGAACATAGTATGAAAGGCTTCACAATTATCTTTTGAAGATTGGTTTTGAGAAGATTGATGATAACAACAATATTTACTTAAAGAAAGAAGGAGGTAAGGGTATTTTAGTAGCTGAAATTTATGTTGATGATATCATATTTGGAGATATAAGAAAGAGGGAGTGCATTAAAGGAACTTGACAAAGCTCACATTACCCTACAAGGAAGAAGGACATATAAGACACTAGTAGAGGGAGAATTTTGCAAGATTGATTTTCTTTTAAAGTACTAAGTGAGATAGAATTCCTCAAGATAAGTATAGAGAGATACAAGAGGGAATATATAATTTTACAAGATTTATTTTCTTTTCATAAAGGGGAAGAGATAATCTAAAGATGGATATATAAGAAAGAGGGGCTAGTTAAGGAACTTGACAAAGCTTACATTACCCTACACAGAGGAAGGATGCATACTACACTGATAGAGGGAGAATTTTCAAAGACTTATTTCATTTTTGGTTATTTTGTTGGTATTGGTTTTCCATCAATGCCAAAGAGGGAGATTGTTGATATATTATTTTTTTGAAGAGAAGGATCTATAAGGGAACAATCATTGTTTTCTCAATGATGTCAAACCTAATACCTTTTGGTGAGACAATTAATTCTTTGTCTCAAAGCTATCATTTAGTTGATTACTAAAGATGATTTGAAAAGAGGAGATAACGATAGCACCTAGAGAAAGGTTGAGTTGTTTGGTATGTAAAAGAAGCACTAAGACCAAGTAAAACATTGATACTATAGTGTATTGTTTATCTACTTAAAGTCTGAAATGAAAGATTAATAAAGTTAAGAATTGAAGAAGATTAAGTAGAAAAAGTGCCTACCAAGCTTTGTCAAGAAGTTAGTGGAAGTTGAAAAGGAATTAGTGGAATTTGAGTGATAAACAAGAGGTGCTGGGAAAAGATGAAAAATAACGCAAGCTGAGTGATTTTTAGTATATGTTGAGTAAAGTTTAGTGGTGTTGAGCATCAGTAAACTCTAGTGTTGGTCGAGTAACAAAATAGTATAGATGTTGAGTGACATGAAACAATGTTAAATCAAATATTTGATTAATCTGAGCCAACTATTTTGTTTTCTTGAATTGTGTAAAGCATGTGGAAGATATCTATGATGAGTTGGTGGCACAAAATTCAAGGTAAACCATTTTGAGGAAAATTTAAGAAATATTTAGAAGAAATTTCTACAGGAACAAAATGAAAAGATGGTAGATTCATTATATCCTACCTAAACCTACCTAACCCTAAAATGAATGATTGTGATTAACTAGAAAAATATCTAAATTCTATATTTATCAAGATAGTTTGTCAAAAGAAAAGGTTGTCATATGTGAGAGCCTATGGAAGACAAGGAGTCTAGGGTATTTCTGAGTTCAATGGCCAATCAAAACTAACTGTAGTTGGCATACAAAGCAAGAAGGCCTAAGAGTATGAATTCTTGATGGATGAGTAATCTATTAGAGCTTAAGTGTGTGCATGCCAAGTAGAATAGAGAACTCAAATAGAGATCTATAATCTTCAAGTGACTTGTAATTTTCTATTAGATCAAGCCTTGTTATTACTTTCTAATAATTGTGTTAGCCTAGGGTAAATCCTTTGGATTAAAGTTGACCTAATAGTCATTTGTAAATCCTTTAACTCGGTGACATTCTAATGCAATGGTTTAACATCCTCTAACAAGGCTCACTCCTACTAGGGTGATTGAAATTGTTTAACCAGGTAAAATTTGATAGTGTGCATTGTAACCTTTAACAAGGTTGGCCTTTTAGAGGGCATCACTTGAGAAGAGTGGGAAATAGTAGCATGTTACTAGCAGTTTTTTCCAAATTGGGTTTCCACATAAAATTGTTGTGTCAAATTGTGTGAATGTTCTTATATTATTTCATGTTTATATATATGCAAAGTTATTATGACCTAGGACAATAACCTACAAAGTTTAAGTATTGTATGATCTAATGGATGCATGCATATTGAATTTTTATGGATATGGGTCTACTATGCTTTGGGTCCTCCCCTCAAATGCATATGACACTGCCTTTCTTATTATTCTTAATGAAGAAAATTTAAATAGTGTCTTAAATAGTCCCCTTTTCTTTTGTAAAAAATTTTGGGCTAAAATATTTCAAATAAAATCATCTATCATTGGATGGGATGATTGTCCTCCTAAATGAGTTTTACATAAATGTGGGAATTGGTAGGTCTCCATAATATTATAAGATACCTAGGCATTTGTTTCTTGTGGACCCCCTTCTTAAAAATACATGGAATTGGATTTACAGTAAAATTGAGAATAATAATTATAAGTGATAAACCCACATACTCCCTTTGGCTAGTAGAGACTAGATGGTTCAAAAGTTTCTCTCTTCTCATGAAGTTTATTATTGTTTATCTTGGATATTTTCCAGCTATCCATAAAATAAACTGCAAAAAGATCATAGACAATTCCTTTGGTATGATGGAATTGATAATAAGAAGATGCATTTTGTGAAGTGGGAGTGGTGATGTCTCCCAAAGCATCCTGGTGGCCTTGGAATGAGGGATATTATGCTTTAAGGAATTTCCCTAGCTTCTAAGTGTATAATTAATGCCTTAAATTGTAATCAACCTTGGAAGGTGCTCATCTTAGATAGCCTCTCAAGACAAAAAAATACATAAAGGTAAGCAATGGACATAGGTTCCTATTATTAATATTTCATGGGAGGGTTTGAAGTCAAAGTAGAAGGTTATAGTGGTTTTTAGTCTCTATGGAAGCCATAAAGCCAATTCTGGCATATGTTATGTTCTAGGGAAGCATTTTGTAAGAATCCTTGGTATACTATAATTAATGGATATTTGTGGTGGGGCATTACTGTTAATAATAAATTATCCTTAACTCTAACTCAATGTTGTTTTGCTAAATCTTGGAAGAGAAAAGGAATATTTCTATTGGAGGATATAATGAATGAGAATTAACTTGGAAATAGGGAAACTCTTAGAACCAAGTATCATCTTCCTTTCTCTCAAAAGAAAACTTATAATTTAGTCATCAAAGTTGTTGGTAATTTCTTCACTGCAAAGATTCTTAATCCTAGACAATATTTTGATCACGTTATGTGGATTGATGATAAAGTCTAGAGAGAAACTTCTTGCAAAAATATTTATAACTTGATCAATTACTATTTGGATATCAATAATTTAGAATCAATCAAGTTTGGGACTTTGGATGGTCATTCACTAAATGACAATTTGTATTTTATTTGTTTTGGCACTCTAATGTTGAGCCCAATTTTTTTTTCTTTAGATGGATGTTGCTCCTTTAGAAGCTTTTTTTTGGTCATTTTCTTTCCCCTTTGGGAGGAAGCCTATTATGTCTTCTTTTTGTAATTGTTTAGAGTTATTTGAGAATCTTTTCTTTGAATGCATTTTTTCTTGTAAAATCTAGTCTATTTTTTTTTGGTAACCCTATTAAGTCGAATCACAATTTTGGTCTTAGTTGGCATGAGATCCTTGTTAGTTTTGTTGATAAGTTTGATATTAAACTTAATTATTATTTTTTCTCATACTTATGATTTTTTTGGTTTATCCAGAAGAAATGAATGAGGTTCAATCTTTCACCATCAACAATAGTACATTACTGTGTTTTATATGAAACTCACCATCTATCACATAATGTCATAGGTTATTTCCATTGAGGAGGTGCCAAGAGAAAAGTTTGTATCACTTCTAAAGGAAAGAAACATGGTTATCTTAAAAGAGGACATTGAGCTATCTAATTTTGTGGTGACACCATCTTATATCAGCCACATCAATGATAGTACTCTATAGGACCTAGATCTTCACAATGTGAAACATGGAGACAATGATCAAGATACTTAATTTAATCCTATAGATATGATCATAGATGCACAAAAAAATGAAACAAATATTTTCCAAGAATATTTTTCTTATTTTGAGATAATTGAGATAATCCCATATATATATGAGCATCCATAATGATGGCTAGAAATAGTTTTTTTCTTTTTGTGATTATAGATAACATCATGTTGTTTATATGTGGAAAATGTATATCATCCATATAGATAAATATTTTATCTCCAATCTAATGGAAATCTCATAATGAATTCTCAACATCTTTTGTTATGTTTTTATTTTTATTTTTCTCTTGTAAACAATCAACACACTATCTCGAATAGAAAAAAAACCCATCAACAAAAAATGTAAGTAAACCTAGAAAAAGAGCAAGGTAAATATAGTATGTTGATGTATACTAGCTTTAAATATAATATATTTATTTTCTCTAACTAGCTTCTATACTTTCTTTATAAGATAATGTGGTTTTTATTTAGTACTTTGTAATTAGCTGTATATGGTGTAAAAATGCAATAAGGGTTCAATTAAGTGTTCAAAATTCCCTCTATCTTTCAATTTATGTAGCATAATTGATAGTTCATGACATTTTGTTTTTGTTCTCTTCTCCAAATACAAGAATTGGGGTGATATGTTGCACTAGAGAAATATTAAGTTGTTCAAGATATCTAAATGACATGAGCATTTCATATGATTCTTTGGGGAATCATGCACAATATCTGTGATCTAGTTTATAAGTATTTAAGTCATTTTGTTCAACATTTTCTTCGGTAGTAATGTACACATGATGGTTTAAAAATTATAATATTAAAAAGGAAAATATAGATAACAATATTATAAACATACTTCTATTTAGTTTTGTCAATTTTTATGCTCAATTTTTGGGATGGTTTTTCTTTTGATTGAAAACTTTATTAATATATAAAATTTACTAAAATAGTTTTTGAATTTAATATAGTATTTAATAAAACATTTTTTGAGTTACTTGCATATTCAAGATTAGGTACACCTCTCAATATTTCTATCAAATTTCAAAATTTGTAACTAATTTGTTTTAGAATCTTGATTCCATTGAAATAATGGATCGACATGGTTTGGGTCAGTGTTCTCAATCTTGTGTATAGACTTCCAAAAAAGAACACATATTTATGTTGAACTATATGAAAAATAGATACCAATTATATGGAAGACCCTATGGTGGTCTTCCAATTTGATAAAAAAACTCATGAAGGAATATAATATCAGAAATCAAAAATCAAGTCCCTATCATCCTCAAACTATTGGAGAAGCAAAAGTTAGAAGTAGGGAGATAGAAGCCAACTTGACAAAGATAGTTCATTTGCACTACAGAGATTGGAGTAGCAAACTACTAGAAGCTATCTGGGTATATTGAACAACATGGAAGACCACCACAGGGTTCACAACATTTGAACTTTTATATGGAGAATTTGAACACATAACTTTAAGAACGACACTAGAGTTAAACATTCATCTATGTGCAACACACAGAGAGCAAGTAGTACTTTGGATGAAATGTGCAAGTCTACCCTAGAACATAGAAAAATCATATAGAAGAAAAGGAAATAATGGCATGAATCCCACATTAAGAGTAAGAAATTTCAAGTTGGAGATTGGGCATTACTTTATGATTCTAGATACAAAGACATACTAGGCAAGCTACGGACAGGATGGTTGGGTTCCTTGAAATAAGCCATGTATTTGCAAATGGAGCAATCTAGTTAACCACAATTGATCTAGTAGAGTTCAAGTTATTAATCAATGGACATCAGCTAAAGTTGTATTACTAGCCCCAAAAAAAAGAAGACTTCTTGAAGCAATTTCAATGACCAGTTTGAAATGAAGAATAGGTAACATTTCCTACAATAGAGGGTGCCAACCTTCTTCCTACAGCTCTTCAATTAGAATTCCTTAAAGCATGCCCATGATAAAAAATTCTCCACTCATTTTCTAAATTATTCTATTTCATCTCATCTAATTTATTTCTCTACCACCCAGGCACCTTTCACGTCATCATTTTTTCATTCTTTCAATAATATGGTGAGTCCATTGACGTATGCTATCGCTATCATTCTTCCACCCTTTCCACTTTTATCTTGCATGTGCAATGATCAAATTGATACGTATAAGATTTTCAAATTTTATTCATTTGTAGTGCATACATTTAGTTAGTTATATCTACTACTACATTAAATATATCATTGTAGCATTATGCTAGTTCTGTGCCTAATGGCATGCATGACAAGTGAGGACACTTGTCCATGTTTCATAGGAGGTAGGGAAGGTTACTAATTCCCAATGACATTTCTATTTATTCATTAGAGATCCTCAAATTTTTACTCTCTTTGTTTGATCAAAATCCAGTTACCATAGTATGCAAGTTGTTGAAATTACAATAGGAAAGGTGAACTTTTGAGCGGGGGAGGGAGGGCGTGAATTAGTAGTTCAAACTTGGACCCATAATTTTTGTTCCATATATCCATCTCATACTTTAAATAGATAAATTGAAATAAAATGTAAAACATATCCATCTAAATCATGTAAACATGCAAGCATTCACACATATAACACCAAATATGTCAAAATTGTTTCACTTGGCATCTGAAGTCGCTAATACTTAGCATGCTCTAGTCTTTAAACTATGACTTGACACATGTATCACTCAACATAGTCTATCTACTTAGCCTCTATTTTAATCAACACATTTTGTTTGCTTGGCACTTGAGTGAATTGGCACTTGAGTGGCTTAGCACTCGCTATGACTCAACTTGGTCTAATATTTACATGTTGTGCTCGACATGTACTACTAGTTTGGCATGAACTAAGTAAGTAACTTAAGAATTCTGACACTCACTTGTTAAAACCAATCTGAGATCAACACTCTCCTACTTTGACATGAGTGTCAAAAAAACTTGATTATACATTAACATCTATATTCTCTCAAGCATAACATAACCATAACTCGACTTATATTCAAAAATTCAAAATTCAAAATTTTGAAATAACTTAGATGCCTCAAAATTTGATAACTCCCCCTAAGTTAGTGTGTATATCCTGCAACCAAAATTCTATACTCCCTCTGAGTAAATGTGTCTCTGCTGATACACTTTGACTTCATGCTCTACTTTGTTTGTTGATACTTTTTTGTCTTATATGTCTTGTTTCATTGTCCCTCTTTTCTCATTCTTCCCCTTTTGTTTTATTCTCCCCCATTCTTATTATTTCCCCCTATTTATATTCTCCCCCTTTTTGACACTTATATTAAATGGGTTATACACTTATTGTGTGTTTGTCTAGAAAAGATTTATGGACATCCAATTCTATTTTTAGGGCTACATCCCAGTTATCACGTACAACATCCAATGACTTTATTTGGATGGCAAGCTCGATAGCAAGTGAACTAGACCATCTAAAGTAGAAATATTGGGGTCTTTCTTCAGTAAGGTCTCGACATAGCATAGTTCCTTGTGCAATATTTCCATATGGGGAGTGAGGGTTGCTTGAATGCTTATTAGTTTGGCCATTATGTTGGCCTCATCTACCATCAATGCAACTAACTAATTTTGTGCCTGAAGCAATATCCTAAAATTATTCTCACTTTGAGCTTGATTGGATGGCATTCTTGGACTAGATGTAGAAATTTGGCTCTCCAAACTTAGAAGGCACTTCTAGTCTCTTGGGTGAAGAGTGATGGGTTAAATAATTTAGTGTACAACGAGAATATGTTCTCAAGTAGCTTCTTCACATCCTCAACCTTAGTTTCCAATACAACTTGAGTTAGTGCTATGTCACCAAATATTTTCTTATTTACCTTGTTTTGGAACTTCTTTTCTAAACATTCTAATAGTTTGGGATTAGTATCAAGTGCTGCATTACTGACCTTCTCCACAATATCTATCATTTGGTCGATTAGTGGTTTGGTCTATTTAGTGGCTAGTAGACTAAATGCATCTAAAAAGATGCCTTTGATGTCTTGTAGAGTCTGCTTCTACCTATGTTCTCTCCTAAGCATTCCTTGATACTTTTTCCTTTCTAAGGCTTGTTGTAATATGCCTATTTGTTCCAATTTCATTGTATAATAATCATATTTTGGTATAAAAATTTCTTCATCAAGGCTTACATCTCCATAATGTATTACCTTTTCAGCCTTTGATGAGCTTGGGCTCAGCAATTAGATCTACAATGGAATAGCATCTGTGGTCGACTTTAGAAGAGTTTGTGTGGAAGGGGTGTAAGATTTTGGTAGGGTTACTAGGGCTTGGATGGTAGTTTTCTCCTTCAATTGAGGTGTTATTTCACTCTATTTAGGCTTTCCCTTGTCTACCACTATGATCTAACTAGCACCTTGTTCTTGTGCTATAGTTATAGATAAATCTATCTGACCTATTTCCTTTTGTTCTATAGTGGTGTATTTCTCTTATATTGTTTTCTTCTCAATTGTATCAACCTTAATAGATGTGTATTTTGATATTTGGATCAATGGTTTTAAATGAGTAACTAAAGGGATGATGGAAGGTGGTTCTTATGAATTTACATTTTCCCTTGTAACATCAGTCAATGTCTTTTGTAGCTCATCTACACTCACCAAAATTGGATTATTGCAAAGTTTAGCCTATAATGTGGACTGATCTAAAATTTTCTTCAAGTCATCTTTAGTAAGTGGGTTGATGTTCTAAGTTGATGGATAAGAAACATCCTTGACAGTTATAGTCTAAGTATCCTTAGTTGTGTCATGTGGAGGACTGACACTCAACAATTATGTGTCTTGCACACTTTGTTCTTCTAACTGCTCAGGCTTAGCTATTTCCTTGTCATCATTTTTCATTTTTGTCTCTCCTCCAACTATGTTATCTTTGTCACCATCATCATTAACCTCTAGGGGTTCAATGTCTCCTTTCTTTACTCTGGTTAACCAATAAATGAGTTTCCATATTTGTGTCAACTTCTTGACAACATCTTCAATATTATTTTGTAAAATGCTAAAGGCTCTGTATTTAGGTGTGAACCTAACTGCATATTTCTTTACAACCCTAGAAATTTGTCTCTTAGTCAACTTAGGCATTACTTGGGCTAGTGTGGTCTCCCTAACTTTTCTTTCCAAATTTAGATAATAATGCCATTTTTGCTCAACTATATCATATAGACCTTTAGGTATAGAGTTTACAAATTCCAGTGGAGTTGTTTTGAACTTTGACATCATGGCATATAAGGCCTCTTCTACTTGGATTTTCTCTATTTTACCCAATTTATCAAAATCAAAATGGTTAGAAACTAATAGATTTTAATTTTTCTTAACATTTTCACATAAGTTCTCAAGATCTAAGAGAGGATTGTGACTTACCATCATAAATTGGCTAATGTCATCCGACTCAATTTTATACTCATTAGAATCTAGTTGTGCCACATATTTTCTTCTTGTTCTCTTTTTCTCTAGACCTCCTTGTTTTTCTTGCTTTGTCTTTTCCTTGGCTTTTTGAGTAGATGCACATGTTGTGACTCTTTTTGTAGGTGTAGTAGGCTTTGGCTAACTTGGCTTGGCAGTTTTCTTGGTCCTTGCCATGGGTGGTGCCTTGGACTTCCTTTTCTTTTTCTTGGCAAGATTAGGTGCTTCCTCAGCTTTTTTCTCTCTTGGCACCTTCTTTCTCCTCCTCTTCTTTATCTTCTTCCATGCCCTTGGTTAATGCTATAGGTTCTTCTACTTGAGTTTCCTATTCCTCTTCATCGTCTTCTTCTTATTCTTCTTGCTCTTCCCTGGCACCCTCTCCAAATTTGGCTTTAAGTTTCTTTACCAACTTGTCCTTCTTCTTGATAACTGAAGCAATTTTAAGTTCCATGGTGATCTTGGACATTTCCAGTTCATAATTTCCAAATAATTTTTCACTTTTATCAGCCTCTTCTATAAGTAAGGTTGTGATGGCTACAAAGGCTTCATTTACATTTATCTCATAGGCTAAGGGTCTCAACCATCTTACCCTTGGTATGGCAGCTTCTACAAATGTGTAATCAACATCCACAAGAAAAAAAATGCCATCATAGTGTTTCTCAACTAAGGATACTAGTATTCTTAGTCTCTTTTTCATTGATTGTTTAATATCTTCAAAGTATCTAGTCATGATTGTTTCAAAAAAATTATCCTAGCTAGTCAATATACTCAGCAATCTGCACTACAACTAATCTATTAGTCTTCCATCCCATAGTACCAATTGAGGGGAATGTGTTTTCTATGTAAAAGAATAAAATTAGACCAAATTTTACACTATGCATTCTTTGTTTTCCTGATTGCTCCAAGGTTCTCCATCACTTGTTGTAATTGTAGCTCTGCTATATCATATGTATGATCTTTCTTGATAGTCTTGTAACCAACATCCACATTTATCGAGAGTACACTATTCAATCTACTAGATTGATAGAATTTATGTGATATTACCCTTCTACAAAATATTTAATAAGAGGATTAGTGATTGTATCTATTTTCATGCCTCTTTTGTTCCAAACAGCTCTAGTATTTTTCTCAATCATTTCTTTAGAATCACTTCTTAGTATCTTAGGTCAATCTAGGGTTGGGCAGCTAGTAACCCTATGGATTATTCTCTTGGTAATTTTGATAGGTCCATTATCAAGCCATAAGGAACCATCATGAATTTGGCTATGCATAATTCATATCCATTTTGTCTTAAACATATTTGGAAAATCTAAGGCTTGTGTTAAACCCTTTTTCTCAACAATTTTGTATTCTTCTTTCAAAATGCCATTTTCACACAATCTATTCTATGCACCTCAGATTTTCATGGCATGAATGCTTCCTATCTTACAATTATAACATTTTCTCACATCTTGAACCATTATTACATTTGGCGGGATCATGGATAATGTGCCAAAAGGGTCTTGCTTATATGCAATGTTAGGAATGGTTTTAAACATGGGCTATTTAACTTCTTTACTCACTCACTAAATGTTTAAAACTTCCTTCCCTTCAACATTTTTTGAGCTCAATGCCATTATGTCAAACTAGCATTGATGAAAATTTAAACTACATAGCTTGGCTCTTGATAAATACCTTATGAAATCTGTCGAACTGGCATGAGATTGCTTCTAAAATATTTTGCAACTACTTTGGATGGATTTCTAGATCGCCTTCTTCTCTACTCATTCTTCTTCAAATTTGAAATGATGAAAAATGAACTAAAATTGATCAAATACCCTTCGAAAACCTTGCATTTAATGTTGAGTGCTTACATAGCTATATGCTCTACATCAACCAATATTGAGCTTACTTAGCATCTATTGATATTTTCATCACTTGAAAATCATTATGAGCTTGACATCAACTACCTAGTTTGATAGCTTGGCATCTTTTAACATTCCACTTGACACATATAGGAAATTCTTCATACTCAACATCAACATGAAAAAAGTGAAGATTTGTCTTAAATTTCTAACAACTTCTTGCATATTTGTTTATGCTAATATTTTCCTTTCCATACTAGAACCCTTTTGGAACTAATGAATGATATAACTTTTAGATATCAGTCCTACATACCCTTTTATTGCCTAATTTGATAAGGTGTGATCATGTGACCCATTGGGTGAAGTGATCCTTTCTCCATTTGATGTGTTGGAGTCATCTTTCTTTTTCCATGTCTTATTCATTTCTACTATGATGTGTTCAACATTCACCTTTCCTTTTCCTTTATCAAATTAACAACTTGGTGCCTTTGACTTTGTTGGAGAATACCTACTGATATGACCAGTTTTCAAATAGTTCAAACATGTGGTTTGACTTAACCATCTTTGGTAGTTATCTCCTAAATATGTCCTAATGCACTTTTTAGGAATATGTCTGTATATTTTATAGTAATTATAGCTATATTTTTTATTATAATCCCAATTATAAGAGATGCAATTGTTCCTTAACTTTTCTTTCCTACTTGATGACCACATGGATTTGGATCTACATTCAAAAGCTCTGTGCCTATACTTCTAACAATTGTAGCAATATCCTTCAAATCTTTGTGTATGCATGGTCTTAATTATGCATTCATGTTACTAATGACCTTTCTTGTTATAATTATAAAAATGAGTCATGTTTTTGGGTATATCATTCTGATCATTATGTCCTTTCTTACCACCATTATGAAAAGTAGATTTGTAGTTCTTACCTTTGTTGTTCCTTTCTTCAACACTTCTAGATGACTCTCCTTCTTTAGTACTTGTATATCCTAGTTTAGATGTGTCTTTATTGGATCTAGGGGATCTCAATAATTTCTTAAAGTATTTGATCACTTCATTTGGCTTGTTGAAACTTTCAGTAAATTCCTTTTCTCTCTTTAGATCATTCTCTAGTTGTTTATTTTACAACTTCAACATAGTTATCTCAATGTCTTTGGCATTTAACTCATAGTTGGCATTCATCATTTGGCTTAGAGTATCCAATTGCATATTGGAGATCTTGTTTAGCTTTGTTGAGTTCTCTTCCAGACTATTGTTCAAGATTCTTGTGTCTTCTTTAATCGTGACTTTGCCTTCCATAGCTTTCTTCATTTGTTCATTTACGTCACATAGCAGCATTGCTTGAGATTCTTGCTCTAGCTTGAGATTTCTAATTTCCTCGGCTCATATTCTATTCTTTTCTATTAGATCTGCAACTGTTAAATCAAATTCATTAGATTCACCATTGGCAAATAGTTTGGTAGTGTCAATCTCTTTTTATTGTGTGTCATTTTCTGAAATAGCAATTTCTTTCCTTCTCTTCAAGGACTTTTTAAATTCTTCTCTTGTTTGGTTCAATTGATGTAGAATGAGTTGTATCTCAATTCCTTGATTCTTAATAATCCTTCCCACTTTGCAGACTTCCATTTCAAGATCTTTCCTCAAAGTTGTAACCCTTCTCCTTCTAAGAACTTAGCTATGATACCAATTATTCGAATTACAATATGAAAGGTGAACTTATAGGAGGGGTGGTGAATTAGTAGCTTAAACTTGGACCCATAAAACTTTCACCATATATCCATCTCATACTTTCAATTGATAAACTAAAATAACATGGAAAACATATGCATCTAAATTAGGTAAACATGCAATCATTCACACATATAATACCAGATTTGATTACCCAAAAACCCTCTATTTGAGAAGGTAAAACTAGGAGAGGGGTGACACCCTAAAATCTTCATTACTGCAGTAATAAAGTGTATCCAATGAAGGTTACAATATTTTGACCATGAAAAATTATCTACCTTGTGAAAGGTCTTCCTTATTAGAGGCTTATAAAGACTGTTAGGTCTTACCTTGTTAGGCCATGTTAGAAGTGTTTTTTTTTAAAGAACTTTAGCTTACAACTAAGACAACACCTTGTTAAAAGATTTCACATAGTCTATTAGGACTACACTATAAAGAGATTTAATTAAAATGTCTCACCATAGATCATGCAGTTGGCACTTGCTTTCCTGATGACATGTCACCTCTAAACAATGTCTTCTTGATCCTTCTCAATCAAATGTCTCAATGCTATATTCTTTCCTTTATCCTCTATTCTTTTCTAATTGATTATGCAATTCACTATTTCTTCTAACTCCCCATGAATGCTCTATTTTTGCATGCAAACTATTCTCTTCACTCCTTCAATTTCTTACACTCCCTATGAAAGTTTAGGGTTTCATCCTCCTTAAAAAGACTTTAGTGGCCTAGGGTGAGGTATGAATCTATGACTAAGATTCATCTATTTTTCTGCTTAAACCTTCCCATTTTCTGATTGCTTGCATGTAATTGCATAGGGAATTCAAATATAGATTCATCCTTATCTCCAAAATATCAAAATCTAATCTTAAGTCAACTCAAACATAGTTTACATAGTTGTTTGTTCTATTACTAACAAAGTTGTCAAAAATATTTCACTTGGCATCTGAAATCTCTAATGCTCAGCATGCACTAATATTTATATTGTAACTTAGCACCTATATCACTTGACATAGTCTATCTGCTCGACATCTGTGTTACTTGACATATATTGTTTTCTCAATACATGAGTGGCTCGACACTCACTCTGACTTGGCTTGGTCTAATATTTACATGTTGTGCTCAACATGTACTACTTGTTTAATATGAACTAAGTAAGTAACTTAAGTGTGTTGACACTCACTTATCAAAAAGAATGTAAGATCAACACAAGTGTCAAGTTTCATACCTTTATTCCTGAATAATATATCATTATTAGATTAAGATGTGACCTAAATTAAATTAGATGTGACTCAAACTAAATTTTGAAGTGATTCTCACATATCTATGATTTATTCTCATTAAAACCACATTATTATTGTTCATAAAAATTCACAAAAAAGTATTTTGAAAAGTGTTCATCATTTTATAAAGAAAAAGTCTAAAATTCACAGAAGGGAAGAAGATAATTGGTGAAAATAGAGTAGAGGTTGATATTAGTAAGCACAAATGGGAGGTTAGTTGTAGTGACATGAACCAATAGAACATAGTGTTTTACTTTCTAATGTAGAAGTAGTAAGAAGATTTAATGTATATGATTGGCTAGGATTTTTTTGAAATTAATGGATTTTAATGAAGAAGTAGTTATTGAATTTACTAATACATTTGAGGAAGGTGAAGAAATAGTATGGGGATTGAAAATTATTGCCACAAAGGAATGAATAGTGGAAGTAACTAGACTACCAGTAGTAGGAGAACAATACATGAATGTGCACGATGCTAAATTAGCTAGAAAGTTTACTTTTCACTTCCAAGTGACCCTCCATTAGATATTATGAAGCAAGAGTAAAAAAATAATGTCTATTCCTCCATCATACAATGAGTTGGCCATGCATATTATCGAGTATTTTACCTATGAAGGAAAACTTTCTAATTTTCATGCACATCATTTTAATTTACTCAATTATGTAATGCATATTTTTCCAATAAATATCCCCAATTTCTTCTTCAATATGTTATACATTAGTGCTGAGGAAACCCAGAAAGAAAAGGATAATTTTGTTACTCACCATGCCCTAATGAAATTACTCATAGAAATATTTCTTAGGGACGTCTCTCCTTTGTCATGGGCAAAATTTATGTAGCATAAAACCTTCCGGCCTCAGATTGCCCCTAATGTCTAGCCTAGCAAGATAATGCAGTCTCCACTAATACAACTACTAAGCAAGGCACCCAATATCGTGAAACCAAAAATGTGCAAGAAAATATTCCTTTACTTGCTCAAATGAGAAATATACCTACTTCTACCCAAGCAAAGAGAAAATGAAAGTTACAAGAAGAAACTTTAGTTTCGTTAATAGAGAATGAATCCCTATAGTCTCAAAATAAAAGAAAATAAAGGTAGTTCCTATAGCAGAGACACCAAAGAGGGTTAGCAAGTAAAATGATGTGGTTCTTGAAGAAACTACTATGAAAAGAAGCCCTAGAATGAGAGGAAATTTTCATAAAGTACCCTCAGAGAACTAGTCCACTTTACTTAATCAATTTGATGAAGAACCTCTATTACAAGTTATCCTAGACAATCCACCAATCATCCTAAAATTCCAAACATTTCTCAGAATCCTAATAAGAAATGTAAAGCTGAGATGAATGAATGCCAAGGTGATTCCCAAGAAAGCCAACAAGATACCGCAAGCCATTAAAAAATGCACCAATTGGCTTGTTTAGAAACTACCTTGGTTTCCTATAAGAAAACATGGCTTGCGAGCTTCTTGGAATGCTCATGGAGGGAACTAGGGAAGAAAAATAACCAGGATGAAGAAAGTGGCTTGATTACCTTAAAATGCTTCTTTTTCACCTATATAATAAACATATGTTAACATAAACCCTATAGGAATAATAGAAAAAGAAAATGAAGAAGGTAATAACAAACCAAGGTGAAGAAATTACAAAAATAAAAGAGCAATTGGCAAGCCAAAAGCAAAAAATGGATCATGACCTTAAGCTTGACCAAATAATTACTTGTAGGGCACCGCCTAGGAACTATGCCATCTATTTAAAATAGAAATTCCTCCTATTCCAATTGATGATGAACCTCACAGATATAGATATAGAATCCAAGTCAGCTTAGGAATTCTATGGTTTCTACCAGACCCTTCCATCATGGCAAAAAAATTTACTTTGTGAATTATATGTGCATAATTTCAATATCCCTATAGAAACTCAATGGAACAGTCTACTTTATATAGAGGATATACACCTTATTTCCCTAGTGTCTTGGATGCACAATGAAGCCACTTATGATAGAAAATTAAACAATTACAAAGACCAGGGCAAAATAGGACCCCTACCATTAAGAGCATAAAGCAATACACCAGAATAAATCCTTACGGATTAGTTCAGGTTGAGCTATGGAGACATTCACAAGGAAATAAGAAAAAAAAATTCAAGGCTAGAACAAAAGTTTATGTAGAGTATGATGACATGCCTTACATTTTATTTAAAAGAGCTATGGTTGGTTTCAAAAGTAGATGGAGTAGACTAGCCAATGCAGTTAGAAGGTCAGAACCACAGAGCCCTATCAACTTAGAGGCATGCCTTCACCACACACCAAAATACATGCAGTTGGGAAGGCAAATTAGACCAGAACTTTGGTGCTCATTAAAAATGCATCCATCCATGCTCGTTTGACCCCTATATGACATCAACTCTAATTGACTTGGAAGGTTGCAAGGGGATCATAGGAGTGAAGTTTGGGAAAGAACAAGAGGATTCTAGTATACTTTCAAGAGTAACATACGAGGAAGGATTGAGGTTGGAGACTTTCAATCAATGGCCAGAAGATGCAATGCTTGAGGACAACCATTAGACTTACCAGGGGGTAGATGAAGCCAATTATTGCCTCTATTTTATATTAATTTAAACACTATTTTATATATTGACAGTACATTTGTGAACTCATGGACACTTAGACTTATGATAGAGTCCAGATGGAATTGTTAAACCATGAGTAGATAGTTATGTCATAATTTGCTAATATTATATATATAATATAGTATTTCATATAACCATTAGAATGTGTATTCTAATATTTGGATTTAATTTGATTAAGCTTATTTGCGTAAATATTTTTACATCACAACTAACTTTCCAGGAAAGGAAGAAGTTGGGGTGTGGTCAACGTCATTCAAGAAGGAGCATCAAGGCCCAATTGTGGCCAAGGAATAATTATGGTACTAGACAACATGACTACTACAAAGGACGAGCCATTATTCCAAGAATTCATGGATCAGGTGTTGCTATATTCCCTTTATTTTTACTA
Source organism: Cupressus sempervirens (assembly GCA_028749045.1). Lineage (NCBI taxonomy): Eukaryota > Viridiplantae > Streptophyta > Pinopsida > Cupressales > Cupressaceae > Cupressus > Cupressus sempervirens. Next base: position 248,861,548 of record CM053787.1, on the reverse strand, counting down.
TTGTACTGAATTAGTTACCAAGACTTTATTTCTTATACCACAAGTTGATATATTTCCTTCTTCTTCTATGGCAGATCTTTAGTTAGTTTTTTTTGTTTTCTATTTTAGAATAAGTGTTTATTCTCTATTTATAGGGATTGGATCAATAGTTTTAGAGGTTGGAAAATTATTATGAAAAATGTTGTTGTCTATTGTAGCAAGTTATCTATAGTTTTATGTATTGTTGTTATGTAAGGAGTTTTAAAAATATAATGAAGTAATTCTTATTTTACATTCTATGTTAGTATATTAGCAGAAGTGAATCTAGGGGGCCCACTTGGGAGGTGGATTATATTAGAGTAGTATATATTTACTTCCAGAATTTTTTAGTATTTCAAATAGAAGTTACAGTTTCTTCCTATGACATTGTACTTTGTGAATGTTCCTATAGCAATTGCAAGAGCAATTATAGTGGATGGTCTAGGATGAAATATAGGTTAACATAGAGTTTTATTCCTAGCATTCATTTCAGTAAGGATTAAATTGTGTTACTTTCTTGTAGCACTAGTGTAGGTCCTATATATGCATTTTAATTTCCTGCAACATAAGTGTAATAACTCTTTAAGGAACGTAGTGCATATACTGTGCTGACAATTTCAAGTATACATTCTTGGGTTGAAAAATTAAATGCCCCTCAAGGTGAGATAATTAATCCTTAGATTGAATAAACCATTCATAAGTAAGCCTTTGGGTATGATTATCACACACCTATTGTGAGGCAGACCACTGGCCTTCTCCAGAGACTCAACCTCATAGTTCAAATCCCATAGCTTGGAGGTTGTTTTCATGTTTTTGCAAGGTTTTCGTTAGGTAAATGTTTTTGAAAAGGATGAAACCTTTTGTGAAAAAAAGAACCTATCAAACAAACTTGAGATAAGTGTTAATATACATGTTATGAACAAATCCATTCCTAGTTAGGATCATGAAGTTATTTGGGAAAAGTTTAGGAAGACTTGAAATAATAGGCCCCTAGAAAGAAAAGTGAACAAGTCTAAATTCATGGGGAATTTCTAGGATTGGTTTTAAGGGATCCAAATCTTTCCCTTTGACCTAGCACCTTTCTTTACTTATCTTTCTACACATTAGAATTACTTGCATTACACATCCACACATACATTGATATATATCCATCTAGAGACACATTTTAACTTTGAGTCCATATTCTTTAATAATAGGAAACAAGTTATACAATATATGATTGACCATTAATGAATCAAAAACTAAATACATAATAAAATACAATAACATTTGGAGCCTTAGATATAGGTGTTAGAAAGTAAATTCCACCGATGTAGTTGAGGAGGAGGGGGTGTGAATCAATTATTAGGTCAATACCAATTTTATCAACCTTATTAAACCTTTAAAATGTAAATAATATAATCAACAACCATAAGAAAATACACATACATAATAACACTAGATATGTTAACTAGGGAAACCTTTGATTAGAGGGAAAACCTCGGTGAAGATGTTACCAAAAAAATTCTGTACTAATATAAAAATTTATTACAAGAGGATGGAATCTATTCAAAGCCAATGAAATACATTCAATATATATTGAGTCTTCTTGGGAGGCTTTGAATCCCTATTGGGAAATTATAAAACTATTAGGAGTTGTAGAAGGTAGATAGATCCAGTATCCAAAAAACTTGAAAAGAGAGACCATTGAACTCATTGTCCAACTTACCTCTATATTATTCCTTTCAGAATAATAGAAATTAAATTTATCTCCTCAACTAAAATTTTTTTCTGTCCTCTTACTATGCCAATGCTTCATCAAATACCTTCTTAGATCTCAATACCATATCTTCAAATCTATACCACACTAATCCTTTTCATCTCTTACACAAATTTACCGATTTCACATATGACTTGCACAATTCAAACTTACACACATGTTCACTTATGTTCACACATCATCACAAGGAAAATAACCTTCCTCTATACCATATCCCCAAAATATTTATTTGAGTTGGCCTTAAGTCTTCCTCAATTAATTATACTAGGACCTTATTTAGATATTACAATTCATCACATATTTTTGTGATGAGAAATCATTTTTGGCTTACAGTAAATACAACTTCTCATATGTGAAACCTCTAAGCTTGTGCACTCATTGGCATCATCATCAAGATGTCTTCTATCACTGTCCAACTTCACTCATCATGATTATATCCCTTTTAAGAGATAAAATCAAAACATCAAAAACTACTTCTTAGGTACTCTATTTGCACACAGTCTTCTATGAATTAGAGATAACTTACACATGTCTTCGACTTTCTATATGTGTACTTTTCCACATCATCAGAACTATTGGGTAACAATTTATTTTCCTTGATATTTTGGTTTATATGTTAACTCTTAGATTTCCCAATGGCTTATGGAAAATAAAGATGTTAACAACAGAATGGGTCAGTGTAGTAAACTAACAAAGACCCCTAAATTGAAAGGTACAACTCCCTTATGAATGAAAAATATTCAATGAATTTTGTCTTTTAGATTTTGTGGGTATGCTCTTAACTAGAGAGAAGAAGAGGCAAAAACCAAGTTGTTCAACACTTAAAACAACTTAGGCAATTAAAAGGGGTAATAACTCACAACATGCAATCTATTACAACCTAGATGCAAGGAATAGAAAAATGCATAACCAGCTATTACAATAGGAAGAAAGGAAGAGATGGAAAAACAAGTAATTCCTAGACCACCCGAATAGCTAATATCTTACCAATACCCATATTGTCTATCTCCCAGCTTCTCCAGACACTAGCTTTTGGATTCCTCATGAAACTAACTATACTAAATACACAAAATGTGAAATACAATAGTGAGAACATAAGACATGTTTATGCTGAGGAAATTAAGACATACCTTCTATTGAATGAAGGAAACAAGACCAATTTCATTCACATTTATTCCATACACTATACTGAAAGAAAATGAACAACAAAACTTAAAATGAACTTAGAGTTGATAATAGTCATAGCTACACAGGTTTTCCCAAAGTAACATTTTTTGATCTTATTAACTTCATAAAAGGTTACATTTATAGGCCCTCTCAAAATTTCATCTACATGGATGACTACTTCATAGTTAATATATGAACAAAAAGATTAAAAATATGAAAAGCTTGAATCATTGTTCATTATATAGATTGATGAAATGCCAAGAATGACTAAAATTAGGAAAGAAGAAGGAGAAAGGCATATGACTGGAAAAGTATCAAAACTATCTTGTCTTTTTAGAAGTAATTAATTTGGCTTTGTAAGTAATTGATTTGGCTTTGTAAGCTTTCATGGCTTTAGTTACTTTTTCTAGCCCTTCGACATCTACAACGATGATATTGTCAGCTCAGATCATCTAGTAATCATGCATATCTATGAGTTTATATATTATATCCACTCTTGAATAGAATTTCTCTATTTATCTCCTTATGATTGAATCTACTACTAAGAGTTCCTTGATCTTGGACACTTGGTAGTTGAGCATGTCAATGGCTTCATCAACAAACACCAAAAACATTGATTTTATTCTCTCAATGTTCATGAGCTTTTTATTAGTGGACAAAAATGACTCTATGTGATGGTCTTCAAATATTGAAACAATTTTTCAATGAACTTTTGCACCAAGTCATGCACATCCTTGGGCTCATGGGGATTTCTATAAAAAATTCCAAGGATTGTTTTGAGTAAAATAGTGACTCCTTTCCCATCTTCAGAATACCATGAGTAATGGCCACATTATTCTAATTACTTCCTGTATAAGATCCAATTTCTTTGTTGTATTATATGTTTCCTTTTCTATTGTTATCTTAAGGTTTGAAGCTGCTTCCCTAAGCTTTTGAGCATCTTGCACTAAGCTTCTCATGTTTTCAACTAGTGGGGAAACTTGAGCCTTCATTTAATCTACCCATGCTTGACCTACCTTCTTGAATTTCTTTCTTGTTGTAGCTTTACGAGTAAATTCTTATTCTCCTCTGCATTCAAGTCAAATTGACTCAAAGAAGTACTCCATATTGTAGACCTTATATATTCCACTAACTCTATGCTTGACGCCTTCAATATTTCTTTCCCTACTCTAAGATCTTCTAGCTTATCCTCAATTTTCTCATTGGTTAATTTCTATATGTTCACCATGAAATTTTGAATGGGGATGCCAAGATACACTATCTTGATATGGAAATCATCCTTTGAGAGCTTGTAAAATCTTCCTTCTTTTTGTGACTCAGCAATCTCAACTAGCACATGGTTATTTTTTGAATCTATAGATAGTGCAATAATCATCTTTTTCTTCATTGTCTTCTTAGATGGATGAGAAGAGGTGACCTATGTCATCAAGTACTCTTATAGGGCTATATCCTCATATCTCCTCTTCTTCCTATCAAAGGTCTCTTCAAGCCATGACTCTATAGAGAGTACATTGATAGTAGATTGCAATGTAGTGGGGTCAAATATCTTCCTTAGGATTAATGGAGTTGGCTTGCTCTAGGAAGTAATAGGGAAGGTAACAACCTTAGTTACCAAAAGGGATAAGGTATCCCCTTTCTAAGATGCATCTTGTTCCTAACCATCCATGGGGTTAGTATCACCATCCAAATTGATGACTTGAATAGGGGAGGATGGCCAGCTCCATAGGTAGGGGTGAGTGGCATATTCTTCTCTTGAGGCTAGTCTCCACCTTGGCCAATGGACTATAATGACCTTACAGATGTTGATGTAGTGGCTATAGTGGTTGTTGTTGTGGTTGCCTGGGCTACTGTAGCTAATACTTCACTTGTTGAATGAGTGCTTCTAGTCCTCTTCTACCTTTCTTGAGTCCACTCCACCTATTTTTTGATCTCTTAATTATCTCCTACATAAGAACCTTCATAGAGTCAATGACTAGATTATCAAGTAGATATGGGTTGCATGGAGGCTCCATCATCTGCAAGCTCAGAGACACCAACATACCCATAATATAACATAATCTCATCAATGGTTAGCTACAACCAAAATCTCTCCAAAATTTGACACTCATTGAGACACCCAAACCAAAAGTATTCAATATTTAGAATATGATTGTACGAATATACCAACCTCAAATGATCTCATACAAAGTTAACTAGATCATATTGAGGCCTGTGCACCTCATAGTCTAGCAACTTATTTTTCTTTCAAAGATCTTTCCCAAATTTTGAGTACTTGATATGGAGGCACATGAATATGATCCAACCACAATAAGGAATAGAATCTTGAATATCTTCTTTACATTAGAGAGCATGGCATTCACTTCTAGGATTTTTTGACATAGTTCAAACAAAACCACTTTGTCTTCTAGATGTTGGAAATGATTGAAAAGATCATGAATGAGGAGTGATGGAACTAGTAAAGAATTCTTTCAATTATTGTTTTTTCATTGATGTCAAACTTGCTACTTGCAAGAATGAAAATTCCTTAAGTGATCCAAATACTATCAATTGATTGATTGATAAGGAGGAGCCAATCAATAAGTGTAACTAGAGCACCTAGAGAAAGGTTGAAGTTCTAATGCTATAATGAAGTATCAGGATCAGCTAAGCCCCTGATGAAATAGTTTATTGATGAAATACTCTAAGACACAAGGAATGGACACACTAAGACACATCAAAGTTGTAAGGTTTAACTAAGTTCATTTGAGAGAGCCGAGAAAGCTAGTTGAAGCTGAGAAAATTCTTAGTTGAAGCCGAGAAAGTTCAACTTTAGTGTGTGCTGAGCAATCCTTGATGTATCAAGTAACACAAGATTGTTCAAGTACCAAGTAACATAGGATTGTTTAGGTGTTGAGCAACATAGGATTGTTCAAGTGGTTAACTTAGGAAAATACTTTAGGTGTTGAGCATTAGTAAATGTAGTAGAAGTCGAGTAATACAGAAGGTGTCAAGCATTAGTAAACCAATGATGCCAAGCTGCTGCATTATTTGTTAAGTAAAAAAAATTTCCAGATCAGTAACAATAAGTTTGTTACATTGAATTTTGTGAATTAGTTGGATGATAAGGATGATGAGTAGATGTCATAGAATTTTATGTAAACCATGCAAACCAATTCAAGGTGAATATATATGAACTTATCATGAAGTTTTTGGAAGAAACAATTGGAGGGAAAAAAATATCGTTCTTCTAGATCAAATCAAATTGATGAGAAGGAAGATTTGAGAGGGAAATGATGAACATAACTTCTTTATAAGGAGTTACAGGTCAAAGATCAAATGGGAGAGAGTGATTTAGTCACAAGTGTGGTCATGTGAAGAAGCCAAGAGAAGGCTAGTATGAAGTGTCAAAAGAAGGACACAGTGAGGAGTAAGTATAGAGGATTAAGACTCTGAGTTGATCAAGTGACCATAGAGTGCATTGGCATAATGAGTGGAAGAACTCAAGGAGATAGATCTTGAAGGGTGGACAAGATGTTAGTACTGTAAGGAATAAAAGCCAAGCAAAGAAAAGAATTGAAGAGTGATCTAAAATCTACAAGGTTAGAGTTGCAATCTTTATTAGGTCAAAGCCTTTCTAATACTTTCTTACCATTGTATTAGACATTGAAATCCTACATTGCTAGGTTAGCTTAACAGCAAGGTGGATAAGCCTCGGGAAAAGGGTAGAAGATCCCTAGGAGAAGGATAAGAGATCCTTAGGAGAAGGATAAGAGATCCTTAGAGAGGGATAAATGATTCTTTTGAGAAGGTGACTGTAAATCCCATGGATTTGGGTGGACCTAATAGTTCTATGTAAATTCTTTAATAGAGTGGCATTCTAAGTTGAATGTTTGTAAGTCCTCTAACAAGGCACACTCCTAATAGGGTGTAGAAATCCTTTAACAGGGTCACATTTAATAGTGTGTTGTAGCCTTTAACAGGGTAGGCCTTTAACAAGGCAAACCATCAAAAGTGGTTGAAATCAATTGTGCAATTATTTTGTGGGTATCATCCCCACCCCAGTTTTGCCTTCTTATTCCTGGAGGGTTTCTGGGTCACCAAAATCCTTTATGTTATGGTGTGATGCATGTTTACTTTTCATGATTATTTAATGTTTAATTGCATACATGATAATTTCAATTATATGCCATTAAGGATTTGGCAAGAAAGTAAAAAAGCTAGAAAGAAAAATTTGTACTGGACATTATTGGACCTTGAATAACTAATTCACACCCCTCTCAATTATTCTAAAATAATTCTAACAATTGGTATTAGAGCCCACTGTTGATTCGTTTTGAGGTACTTGCAGCAAGAAGATCAAGATGTCCAAGAGAGAAGTTCCCAAGCTAAACAAAGACAACTTTGTTCCATGGAAAAGTCTAATGAAGTTGCATCTTGGATCAATAGGTGACTATGTACAGACCTCAATCACAGTTGATCATGTAGACCCTGCAGGACCCCTCACTATAGAAGACATGAGCAAGAAGAAGGATCACAATCAAGCGATGTTAGATATTGCTTCAGCACTAAGCTATGGAGAGTATGATGACATCAAAGAATGTGGTACTGCACATCAGATGTGGGAAAAATTATCAAGAATCTATGGAGGAGATGATAATGTCAAGAGAGCCAAAAGAGAGAGCCTAAGAGGAAAGTTTGATGACATGAAAAGGGAAGAAGGAGAGAATGTTGCTCAATATGGTGCAAGGATGAAAGAAATGGTAAGTGCCATAAGATGCCTAGGAGGATAGTTATCAGAAGAAATAGTAAGTAGAAAATACTTGAGAACTTTGCTTCCTATCTATGCTATAAGAGTATCAGCCATCCAAGAGCTAAGGTGTGGACTAAGCAACACATTGTCATTTGAAGGAATAATTGGAAGACTCACTACCTTTGAGCTATCCAACTTTGACAACTACAAGCCAAAAAACTTTGAATCTACATTCAAAGCCAAGATGACAATAAAAGACAATGATGGGGTGCAAACAAATAAAAAGAGTGGAAAAGGAAAGTATGTATCTAGTGACAACAGCACTGATGAAGATTATGTAGACCAACTGGAGGCATTACTAGCAAGAAGATTTCACAGAGGAAGAGGCAAATTCAAAGGTAAGCTGCCAATCATTTTTTTCAATTGTAATGAAGTTGGTCACATTGCAGCCAGAGGCACACAAAATAAAAATTATAAGGATGGAGGCAACCTCAAGAACAAGAAAGAGGACAACAAGGACTACAGAGGTAAAGGAAAAAGATGCTACATTGTTGAAGAAGACTCTAACAAGAATGATGATGAAGTAGTCTATGTGGCTATGAAAGATGAATCAGTTGAAAATGAAGCAACTACCCTAGTAACTTGCATGAACAAGAATAACAAATGGATCATAGACAATGGATTCTCTCATCACATGACTGGAGATAAAAGTAAGTTCATTACCTTTATTCAATATGAAGGAAATAGTGTTAGATTTGGTAACAATGCACCATGTTAGATCAAAGGGAAAGGGAGTATCAAGCTTACTAAAAGATATCATGTGATAATGCATACTATGTTGAAAGCTTGAATTATAACTTGTTAAGTGTCTCACAGTTAGGCAACATAGGATGCAAGGTTGAATTTGAAAATGGAGTTGCCAAGATTTGTGATTCTCAAGGAATTCTAATAGGAAAAGGTGACCAGACTAAGAGTAATTTGTTCTAATTAGACATGGAAGATACTTCTTGTCTCATTGTTCAAACTGATGATGTATGGTTATGGAAAAAGAGGCTATGTCATGTAAATTTTGACAATCTGATAAGCATCAAAAAAATGAAGAAAGTCAGAGGTCTACTAATGTTGAAGCCTGATAACACCATGTGCAAACAATGCCAACTAGGAAAGATGACCAAGTCAACTTTCAAAAGCAAGGCTTATACTTCTAATGAAGTATTAGAGCTAGTTCATACTAACTTGTGTGGTCCTATTGAAGTGCAAAGCTACAAAGGTGATAGATACATAATGTTATTTGTGGATGACTATTCAAAGATGATAACAGTCATGTTCCTAAAACAAAATCAGATGCGTTCCAAATATTTAAATGGTACTTGGCTAGAGTTGAGAAAGAGACTGGAAAGATCCTAAAATGTCTCAAATCTGATAGAGGAGGTGAATTCACATCAAGAGAATTTGAAGAATTCTCCAATGAAAGAGGAATCAAAAGGTAAACATCAGCACCTAGGACTCCACATCAGAATGGTATAGTATAAAGAAGGAATAGATTAGTTATTCACTATGCCAAGACCTTAATGATGGAGAAAAATGTTGCACTTAAGTACTGGAGAGAAGCTATAAGTACTGCAGTCTACACACTCAACAGAGTTCAAGTCAAGAAAGGTACAAATACAACATCTTTTGAATTATGGTATGGGCATTCTCCCAATGTAAAACATTTCAAAATATTTGGATGCAAATGATATATATATATATATATATAGAGTTTAGAAATGGAAAGTTTGATGCAAAGAGTGAGGAAGGCACATTTCTTGGTTATTCTACTAGAAGCAAAGCTTATAAGTGTTTGAATGTTAACACTAACAATGTAGTAGAAAGCACAAATGTGAAATTTGATGAGCTTGCAGAAGTTCAAAGTGTTGAGAACACCAAGAAAGTAGAAGAATACAAGACCTTTGTATACTCTTATGAAGGTATACTTAATAATGGTGAAGTTGCAACTTAGAATGACAATCAGCAACAAAATCTAGTATCTGTCGAGTCACAGACAGTGAATGTTGAGCAACAGACACATTCAAAAGTCAAGCTATAGAATACAGAGAATGTTCATTTAGATTCTGAGAACTGTCAACATGAAGGAAATGAAGAAATATTTGATGAAAATATACATGAAGATTTAGATTCTAAAAGTGACAACATGCAAACAAAGAAATAACCAGTATTGGCAAAGTATGTAAGAAGACATCATCTTATAGATCAAATTATTGCAAACAATGAGGCAAGACCAATGAAAAGGAGTAGACTCAGAAGTGAGACATGCTTGCTCAGAAAAATGGAACCAAAAATAGTAAGTGAAGCCATAAAGGTTGATGAATGGTACAATGCTATGAATGAAGAAATAGAGTAAATTGAAAAGAACAAGACATGGACCTTAGTCTCAAGACTAGCTGACAATAATGTAATTGGGACCAAGTGGGTGTTTAGAAACAAGTTAGATGAGAATGGTGAAATCACAAGGAACAAGGCAAGACTAGTCTGTAAAGGGTATGCACAAGAAGAAGGACTAGACTATGGAGAAACTTTTGCTCCAGTTGCCAGAATGGAAGCAGTAAGGACCTTACTGGCATATGCAGCCTTCAAAGGATTTAAAGTCTATCAAATGGATGTTAAGTCCACATTTTTGAATGGTATACTTGAAGAGGAAGTCTACATAGAGAAACATGAAGGATTTTTTGAAAAAAATAACAAAAAAAAGGTATATAAATTGCATAAGGCTCTATATGGATTAAAGCAAGCACCTAGAGCTTGGTATGAGAGACTTCACAAGTATCTAGTGCAAATAGGATTTGAAAGAACTGATGATAACAACAAAATGTAAATCAAATAAAAAGAAGGTAAGGATATCCTTGTATCTAAAATCTTTGTGGATGACATAGTTTTTGGAGGAAACGAAGCACTTTGCACAAGTTTTGTTGACAAAATGAAACATGAGTTTGAGATGTCTATGTTGGGAGAAATAAAGTTCTTTATTAGATTGCAAATACATCAACTAAAACATGGTATATTCATGACACAATCAAAGTACATCAAAGAGATACTCAAGATTTTTGGATTGGAAGACTCCAAACCTGTCAGCACACCAATGGCAACAGGACATAAGCTATCAAAAATGATGAATTAGCTGAAGTCAATCAAACAATGTACAGATCATGATTGGAAAACTACAATATGTTGTACATAATAGACCAAACATAACATTAGTAGTTGGAACAGTGGCTAGATTCTTTGCTAATCCTAGAGAAAATCATCTCATGGTAGTAAAAAGGATAATGAGGTATCTCAAAGGAACTGATGATTTTGGCCTATACTACAAAAATAATGAGAAGTTCAAGCTCAATGCATACACAGACGCAGATTGGGGAGGCAACATTGATGATAGGAAAAGCAGAAGTGGAGAAGCATTATTCTTAGGTAAAATGCTAGTTACTTGGACTAGCAAGAAACAAACACGCACATCTTAGTCCATTGCAGAAGTAGAATATGTGGCAACAGTAATCAATTGCACAAACATTGTGTGGCTCCAACATCTACTGAAAGGAATGAAAGAAGAGGTAACCAAACCTGTGATACTATATTGTGATAATACAAGTGCTATAAACATATCCAAGAATCTACTAATGCATGCAAAAACCAAGCATATTGCAATCAAGTATCACTATGTCAGAGAATTGGTGGAAGACAAACAAGTGAAGATGGAGTACATTCACACAAAGGAAAAAATTGCAAATATCTTCACCAAACTATTGCCCAAGGATACTTATGAATATCTTAGAGGCAAGTTGGGGGTAATACCCCTAACTCAAGTAGTCTAAAGAAACAAAGGAGCTATCCTGCATCAAAAAGGAACATATCATTAAAATATCAGAAGAATGATGCAAAAGATATTAACAGGAGTAGAAACTCCAAATTAGTCACAAGCATGGTGATAGAGGGAGAAAACATGAGATGCAAAGCTTATATTTAGCATGTTGAAGATGCTACATCTTTAGCATTTATGTCAAAGAGGGAGATTTATGAGAAACTGATCAATGAAAGGTATAGATATGGAGATGTATGAGAATGTATGAAAGGAGAGATGAAAGAGGAGGATTCAAAAGAGATAAGAAACTGGTTAGCAAACAGCTATGAAGGAAAGATTAGGAATACAAAGTAAGGATGCAACAGTTAAGAGGGAGAAGTAGAATAAAGGATTCAGTTTGTATCAACAAAAGATGATATGTAACGTCAATAATTTACCTATTTGGTATATAATTTTGGTGGTAACTAAGTTCATCAACTCAATCAATTGATTAGTTTGGTTTGCCATCAATGCCAAAGAGGGAGATTGTTGGAAATGATTTGAAAGATCATGAACAAAGAATGATCGAACTAGTAAGAATGCTTTCAATCATTGTTTTGTCATTGATGTCAAACTTGCTACTTGTAGGGATGACAATTGCTTAAGTGATCCAAATACTATCAATTGGTTGATTGACAAGAAGGAGGCAATCAATAAGATGTAACTAGAGCACCTAGAGAAAGGTTGAAGTTATGATGTTGTAATGAAGTATCAGGATCAGCTAAGCCATTGATGAAATAGTGTATTGATGACATACTCTAAGACATGGGGAATGGACACACTAAGACACATCAAAGATGTAAAGTTTAACTAAGTTCATTTGAGAGAGTTGAGCAAGCTAGTCAAAGCTGAGAAAATTCTTAGTTGAAGTTAAGCAAGTTCAACTTTAGTGTGTGCTGAGCAATCCTTGAGGTGTCGAGTAACACAGGATTGTCCAGGTGCCAAGTAATGCAGGATTGTTCAAGTTTCGAGTAACATAGGATTGTTCAAGTGCTGAGTAACTCAAGAAAAGACTTTAGGTGCCAAGCATCACTAAATGTAGTAGAAGTCGAGTAACACAGAAGGTGTCGAGCATCAGTAAACCAATGATGCCGAGTTGTTACATTATTTGTTAAGTCAAAAGATTTACCAGATCAGTAACGATAAGTTTGTTACACTGAATTTTTTGAATTAGTTGGATGATAAGGATTATGAGTAGATGTCACAGAATTTTATGTAAACCATGCAAACCAATTCAAGGCTAATATTGATGGACTTATCATGAAGTTTCTGGAAGAAACAATTTGGAGGGAAAACAATATCGTTCTCCCATATCAAATATCATTCTCCCAGATCAAATCAAATTGATGAGAAGGAAGATTTGAGCAGAAAATGAAGAGCATAACTTCTTTATAAGGAGTTACAGGTCAAAGATCAAATGGGAGAGAGTGAGTTACTCACAGAATCACAAGTGTGGCCGTGTGAAGAAGCCAAGAGAAGGCTAGTATGAAGTGTTAAAAGAAGGAAACAGTGAGAAGTAAGTGCAAAGGATTAAGACTCTGAGTTGATCAAGTGACCATAGAGTGTATTGGCATAACGAGTGGAAGAACTCAAGGAGACAGATCTTGAAGGGTGGACAAGCTATCAGTACTATAAGGAAGAAAAGCCAAGCAAAGAAAAGAGCTAAAGAGTTATATGAAATCTGCAAGGTTAGAGTTACAATCTTTATCAGGTCAAAGCCTTTCTAATACTTTCTTACCATCGTATTAGACATTGAAATCCTACATTGCCAGGTTAGCTTAACACCTACGTGGATAAGCCTCAAGAAAATGATAGAAGATCCCCACGAGAAGGACAAGAGATCCTTAGGAGAAGGATAAGAGATTCTTAGGAGAAGGATAGGAGATCCTTAGAGAGGGATAAAATATTCTTTTGAGAAGGTGACTGTAAATCCCATGGACTTGGGTGGGCCTAAAAACTCCATGTAAATCATTTAATAAGGTGGCATTCTAAGTTGAATGTTCTTAAGTCCTCTAACAAGGCACAATCTTAACAGGGTGTAGAAATCCTTTAACAGGGTCACATTTAACAATGTGTTGTAGCCTTTAACAAGGCAGGCGTTTAACAGGACAAACCATCAGAAGTGGTTGAAATCAATTGCGTAGTTATTTTGTGGCTATCATCCCCACCCCAGTTTTTCCTTCTTATTCCTAGAGGGTTTCTAGGTCACCAAAATCCTTTGTGTTATGGTGTGATGCATTTTTACTTTTCATGATTATTTAATGTTTAATTTCATACATGATAATTTCAATTATATGCCATTAAGGATTTGACAAGAAAGTAAAAATGCTAGAAATAAAAATTTGTACTGGACATTATTGGACCTTAAATAACTGATTCACCCCCCTCTCAGTTATTCTAAAATAATTCTAGCACTAGATACCTCAAAAACCTCTTAGGAAATCTATCACAAGCTCCTATTTACAAATAGGAGAAACTCAAAAATTGGATGAATAATTATTTGAATTGGCTTATGGCCAAAATTACCTCTGGTGAGATGTTTCGATAATGGGTGTTGCACACATTGCATAATATTTCTTGAACTTTATTATTTTATTTTATTATGTATTGTTGTATCTGGGAGGACCTAGATGGATGTGTAACACGTAAATATTCCCAAGGGATAGATTTGATGAGTTGTATTGTAATAGTGTGATAATATTTGATGTAATTATTTAATATTTGGGAAAAGAATTAAATGTCTAATATTAAATGTGGGCTCAGTGGGTTAGGTAGAACACGGTTTATGTAATACCACTTGGTGGTTTTGTGGGACTTGCTACTATATAAATAGCCACAAGGGTAGTTGTTGTGCAGTAAGGAGACAAGGAGAAGATAGAAGGACAAAAGGAAAGAGTCAATCAAGACAAGGCTTTACAAGTTAGTAAAGGGAACATTTGTGAAGGTTGGAAACATGGCATGGGACATGTGGATTCATGCTTGTTCACATAAATTGCTTAGTTGTGGCTATGGCTTTGAATGCTTCCATGGTTGTATTGCAATGGTGTTTTTGTTGAATAATACATGGTGATGAATGCTTTTCGAGGCTAGGTTTTTCCCTCAATGAGGGTTTCCTAGGTTATATCTTGTGTCACATTTTGTGGGTATGTTGTCTATTCTCTTGTATGTGGATTTTCATTACATATTTATTCTAAATCTATTATGGGTTATGTGGAAATGGTTATATTATTTATTGCAAGTTTCCTTCCAAGTGGTATTAGGGCTATGGTTTTATTATTGTAACCCTAGATTGAATCAATGGGGATGCATGAGAGGATAAAATAAAAGGCAAGATATATGAGCTTTTATTACAAATATGATGGTTTTGGGTTTGTTGTTTTGATGAGATTTTGGGCATGTGAAATTGTTGGACAAAAGAATTTTTTAGATGTTTCATTTAAATGAGGGTTGTAAGGGGAGCTTGTAGATATGATGTCCTACATAAAAATAGACCCCACCTTTAGATCAGAGTCAATGTTTCCATAAATTTTGATATATAATATGCCCTAGTTTGGCCATGTTTAGAGGAAATGAAAGAGCTTTTTAGTTTCAGCCCGTGATGGCCATAAATTTTTATTTCATTAGAATTTTCATCAAAAAAAAACTTAGTGAAAATGGTAAAAAGACTAGCTTAGTAAAATGGACATAAATTTCTCTCAAGATATCAGATTTTAGACTTCTTATAGGCATTGGAAAGCTAATTCAAAGAACTACAACTTGGTGTAGGTTTGGTTATATGATTTTGAAATTTTTTCAGGTTTAAGAGCCCAAAACTTAGATGTTATTTATTTTGAGAACAAATTAGGGCTTAACTTGGGCATACAGAGTTATATTCTGGACTTTGAGTAGTCAAGGAAAAGCTATTGGAGAGCTCTACACATTTGTTTAGATTTGGTGCAAGTTTGGCATTATTTATTTAGTGATATATTAATTTGAATAGTTTATGAAATATATTGACTATGGTAACATTGTGAGTTTATGAAATTGCATATTTTGGAGATTTGGATTTGATGTCATTATATACTCAATTCATATTTTAGATTGGTCTCATGATGATATGGTTATTAGTGTTTGGTTTGGATATGTATGATGGCTTTTTGGGTCTACAAGTTGTGTAGTGTTCTAAATGGTCTATACTTATAGGTTGCATTTATGACTTGGATATGGGTTATCTTTGTCCATTGATCTTTCATTACTGGTGCATATTCAAATTGGTGGCTTGGATTTGGGTTGTCTATGCCCTAAGTCACATGATTTGTTGATTTGTCTTCATGTTGAAAGGATGAGATGTTATTACTAGGTATATTCATCGTAGAGGATTGTGGTTGACTATTTTATGTAGACAGGTTGAACATATTAAGAGTTAGTTTCTTTTATGGATGTGATCACAGTGCCATAGATTTTGGCACATGCATTATTGGATATATAGGTACATCCTTAATATTCACTAGTTTGTATTACTAATTTAGTTATGGTGGTATATCTTCTTGGTTGAGGATCATGGTTATTTGATTTCTTTTGATGAGCTCATGATGTGCACTTTGATTTCTTTGATGGTTTGATGCCTTGGTTGATTATCATGGTTAGAGGATTTTTTTTCATCATGATGTCATGGATAGCTTCGATACATAGTTTAGTGGGAGCTTGTGACAGTGATGGGGTGAAAGTGTAGGATTAGTTTCTAGTTTGGTTTGTATCTTCTTGGTTTGGAAATCTTGGTTTCACTTAGTATTGAGTACATTGATCATAAGATGGATACTTCATGATATTTCTATGTTACATTTCAAGTTGGCATGGATTGATTGGTTATAGGTGCTCATGGATACTTAGAGATGTTGGTCATGATAATTTCTCTTGGATTAGAGAAGTATTTGTTGGGATAGTTGATGATTTCAATAGGAAATTCATGGGGCATTCACTTGATATGGACTTGAGAGGAGATTATTCTTAGATGAGTCTTCATTGGAGACTTGGATATCTTAATGAGCATTCCCATTTCCTACTCTTGGTCTACTCGGTAGTTTCTCTAGGTGAGAGGCATAGCCCATTGTTTCTCTCAGGTGTATTATATTTATGCTTGTCTTTCATGGATATGGATCTTGAGATATGGTACATGAATTAGTTTTGGAGGGTTCATTTGAGAGATGGTTTAGCATTAGTTATATTAATTTGTAGATGTTGTTATCTTGGTTGAGTTTGGGAGATGGTTTTATATTGGGCATATTCCTTGGATTAGGAATGGTTATTTATTTTATTTAGGAATGGTTTATGAGTTTTATCTTCTTGTGAGAGGCTTACATCCAAGATTGGTTATATGGTATAGTTTGGGTGTTGTTGTAGCTTCTTGTTGGGGTTGTATGGAGGAGAATATACTTACATAGTTTAGATCTAGTAGTGTGTGTAGAAGGAAATGACACAAGTTATTATTTGCATGGTTATCTTCCTGGATGTTTGATTTTACTAACATTGGATTTGAGATTTGTTAGAGACTATGATCACTAGTTTGTGCTCATGTATGTCATGTGAGAGATGACATGGTTATTCCTTTCTCTTTCTTCTGTTGGTTTTGGTGAACTTGGGAGAGCATTGGAGATTTTTTTATGAGATTTGTTCTTGCAAGTTATTGGTTTATGTGTTGAAACCACATGGATTCACTTCTTTGAGATATTGTGAGTGGATTCGTTATACATTTAACATTATCTTTTGCAATGGGAGCTTTGTGTTATATATGTTGTAGGTATTGTTTTTAAGGCTTGTGATTACATGTTAAAGATTTGATATGTTCATGATGTGTGATTCACTTTGTATAACTTTGGAAGTATGGATAGTTGTATGGGTTTGGCACTTGCTATGGGTGTTATTTCAGCTATGGATATTTTGACAACTAGAGATACAAATGATTACCTTTGCATTAGGTTTTTGTTCTTGGCATTTTAGTTGGTACAATTTTTTATGATCTTTTAGTGGGGTGGGTTGGGTGGCTTTCTCTTTAAATTTCTTCTATGTATATCAAGTGATAATGGCATAATAGAAGGTGGCTTCATTCATGTTTGAGAAATTGGATACTCTTATTTTGTTGTGGATACTAGGATGGAGCACTTGGTGTACTTTGATCCATGATGGTGGATGTGCTAGGAGGGATTGTTCCCTTTTTATTTATATGGCTCCAGAATGAACCTATGCAACATATACAACAAATGGTAGATTGTTGAGATAATGGGTGTTGCAAACATTGCATAATATTGCTTAAATTTTATTATTATTTTTTATTATGTAATGTTGTATCCAGGAGCACCTAGATGGATGTGCAACATGTAAAGATTTCCAAGGGATAGATTTGATGATTTTTATTGTAACATTGTGATAATATTTAATATAATTATTTAATATTGGAGAAAATAATTAAATGTCCAATATTAAATCTGGGGTTGGTGGGTTAAGTAGCAAATGGTTTATGTTATACCACTTGGTGGTTTTGTGGGACTTTCTACTATATAAGAAACCACAAGGGTAGTTGTTGTGTGGTAAGGAGAGAAGAAAAAGATAGAAGGGAAGAGGAAAGAGTCGAGTGGGATAAGGCTTGACAGGTTAGACCAAGCGAGCATTTGTGATGGTTGGAAACATGGTATGGGATGTATGGATTCATGCTTGTTCACATAGATTTCTCAATTGTGGCTATTTCTTTGAAGGCTTCCATGGTTTTATTACAATGGTATTTTTTCTAAATAATACATGGTGACGAATGCTTTTGGAGGTTGGGTTTTTCCCTCAACAAGGATTTCCTAGGGTATATCTTGTGTCATATTTTGTGGGTATGTTGTATATTCTCTTACATGTGGATTTTACTTACATATTTTTTTCAGATCTATTATGGGTTATGTCAAAATAGTTATATTATTTATTGCAAGTTTCCTTATATGAGAATCTCTTTTCAAGCCATCCTTGTAATTCTCAGTATAGCAACATTGTGAAGGCATCATTGGAAGCTACATACTCTACATCGATTATTTGTAGCTACGGATGTAGGTATAATTGATATACTTTGGTGTGCTCATTATAATTCAGGATGCCAAGTAGGTCAGGCCATAAGTGGTGACCTACCAAAGCATAGATCAAATAAGAGCACATGTAGAATTTCTTGAGTCCTTTGGTTGAATTCAACCATGAGGTGAGATCATCATAGATTATCTATGCCTAGTTGATCTGCATGTCCCCAACACACATTGCTTGCACTAGGAGGAAATGGTGCTTCATTAACTCCAAAATATCCTCTTTTCATTTTAGAGGAGTGCAAGGATATCCATAATCTTCCATTTCAAGTTTGTGCCAAAAAGGGTCTTTGGCATTTTGTTCTTCTTTGAGTGAGCAGTCTGGAACTATGTCTTCTATATGTCTTCCCCTATAAAGGTCTTCTTCTCATCAAACATGGACATGGAAGACCCAAAATCAACATCACAATACTACTCCTTCACAAGAATGGAAAATGTGGACTTCATTAGTGCCTTGTTGATTGATATGAGAATAGACTAGTCAGGAAACAAAATGTACCTTATTTTTGGGTTGTATCTTTTGATGCATCCCCTTATAAGCTTAGGTGTACACACTACAATAGGAAAGCTATAGTTGCTTCAACTATTCTTCTCTCTTTAATATTTAGAGTGATTAGGTGAATGGGTTGAAAATTAAGTCTTCTATGAAGATCACCCAAATTGTAGAATTTGAAGGGTGTGTCTATAAGCATTTTTAACTCACTCTTAAGGCCAATTAACATATCATAACCAACAACCCCAATTGACATTTTCTATGATTAGATAGGATGCAATTCTTGATAAATAGTCATTTAAATATACTTGAAGAAACTATTTTTATGTAATTAGAACGTTGGTTCCACATGGAAGAAATTAAGTACAACCAATGATTATAATAGTAGGATTTGCATTTAATTCCATGAGTGGTGACTATTTAATTTTTTTGTTCTTTTTCATGTAAAATACTAAATTACTAAAAGCTCTCTTATTTTACTTAAAGTAAAGTGATATAACTAAAAATCACTTAACAACACAAATGTTTTAGCTTTGCGTGAAATACCTCACTTTCCTTCAAGGAATGCAGATATACTTTATAATGTTAACATATGCAGGAGAGAGAGAAACACTTATCTTTTTTGCAAACTAATTTTGTTTCTATTTGAGATCACAACATAGAGACTAATCCTTGTTACCTTGTACACCTTGTTCTTTCACTTTCTACCTAAAGCTTTTAACACTACATCTCCTTCATAATGGGTTCACATTTTCATCACTAACTTTTCTAGAAGCATCTTTTCAGTATCTCTAAGGAATATTCACACTTTAGAGTAACATGAATTTCTATTCTTGAAGCATCCAAAGAAGTGACCTTTTCATTGCCTTGTGATGGAAAACCCCCTTTCTCAGCAACATTTCCTAGACTAGAGCACAGATGAAAAACTTCATCCTTTCACTTCAATTTGACGGCATTGAAGCTAGATCTTGACAATGCCTTACTTTTTATGAGCCCTAAATGATTCATTCAACATTGTGCTCACACTATTTGATCATTGGGATTGAGATTTGGCTCAAGTTCATACAAATTCAAAAACATGACTAAATAACTTCATTTCCATTAATATGAAATAGAAAATCCATAGACTAGTGTCCCTCATAGAACTTGATTTCACCTCCATGAGTTTGAATGGGATTCACTATGGCTTCTATCCATATCTTCATAGGTTTTTGAGCATGATATTATCATATTCAAAGCCTATTAATCATTGTCTCAACTTCATGCTTTGAATATGCACTTGATAGAATTCACTGAAGGTGAAAAACAACTCAACATCTTGGAGATTGTGGGATATGTAATGTAAGGGAAAGATAATAGAGAATGAAATGTGGAACAATTACTTCTCATCGAGA
Source organism: Cupressus sempervirens (assembly GCA_028749045.1). Lineage (NCBI taxonomy): Eukaryota > Viridiplantae > Streptophyta > Pinopsida > Cupressales > Cupressaceae > Cupressus > Cupressus sempervirens. Next base: position 248,841,005 of record CM053787.1, on the reverse strand, counting down.
GGATGCCAGAGCACATCCCAACCATGCTTAGATCACCTAGACCCCATGCACACCAGAAAAATAGGAAACCCACTTAGAAAGATTGGGTAAAGGTAATGCAAAGGGAGACTCAAAAAATAAATAAAGTAGAGCACTCAGGAAAGATGAGAAGTGACCTGATTAGATACATAGAAAAATATTGGACACACACTCACTTTCAGACCAATGACTTCAAGAATTAAAATGGGTAGGACTAAATCTTGGCAACAAGGACATACTTTAGAGCATATCCTCAATTGTTCTTTATGTCATCATCTATACACAAACTCTATGACCTCATTCTCAATCTGCTACTCTACAAATTTTTACAAAACCAATATTATAGTTACATCAATGAAAAATGTAGTCATAAATGCAACATGTCAATCACCTCAACAATTATATCAAGGAAACACCATTATCAGTCATGCTAATAATAGGCCTGCACATTATCCAACTATCTAGATCTAAGAATGCATAAGATAACTCCCAAATGCAAAACATTATTATGTAGTATAAGGATAGTGTATCCATAATGGAGACAATTGAGGCCCCAAAAAAAATAACATATAATATGTATATAAATGTATAATTGAAAATAAATCTTTTATTTAACTATAGATCTTGAATTACATCAAATGTGAAACATACATGTTGGGTTGTAAGGTTTGTTTTGATGTGAAGAACCTATAATGGAACAATCATTATTTTTTCAATGATGTCAAACCCACTACCTATTGGTGAGACAAAATTTGATTTTTGGTCTCAAAGCTATCATTTAGTTGATTGATGAAGAGGATTTGAAAAGAGGAGATAACAATAGCTCACCTAGAGAAAGGTTGAGCTATTTTATATGTAAAAGAGACACTAAGACCAAGTAAGACATTGATACTATAGTGTATTGTTTATCTACTTACAGTTAGAAATGAAAGATTACTCAAGTTAATAATAGAAGAAGATCAAGTATGAAATTTTTTTATTTAAGCCTTGCTGAGAAATTATTGCAAGCCGAGAAAAAAATAGTGGAAGCTGAGTGAAAAACAAAAGGTGTTGAGCAAAGATGAAAAATAGTACAAGTTGAGTGATTATCAATATATGCTGAGTAAATTTTAGTTGATACTGAGCATCACTAAAATTTAGTGTTCATTGAGTAAATTTGTGTTGACCAAGTATAAGAATAGTATAGAAGTTAAGTGAAAGTATATTGATGTCGAGTGCCAATATTCATGTTAAATCTAAGATTTGACAGATTTAAACTGGCTAACTTTTTCTTGAATTATGTGAAGTGTGTGAAAGATAACTATGATGATCTGGTGGCATAGAATTCAAAGTAAACTATTTTGTGGAAAATTCTAGGAATAATAAGGAAGAAATTTCTAGAGGAATCAAATGGAAAAGTGGGTAGATTCTTTGTATCCTACCCAATCCTATGTAACCCTATACTGGACAATTGAAGTTAAGTAGAAAAATATCTTAAATATCTATTTATAGAGAAACCTAGTTAGAAGAAAAGTTTCTCATGTGCAAGAACCTAAGGAAGACAAAGATTCTATGGTATTGCTTCTTTGAATGGCTAAAAAGAAAAGACTGCAAGTGGCATGCAAAGAGAGAAGGCTTAAGAGTATGAATGCTTGAATGGTGAAAAAGCTATTGGAGCTAAAGTTTATGAATGCTAGGCAGAATGGAGGAATGAAATAGAGATTTGTAATCGACAATTGAGTAGTAATTTGTTATCAAATCAATTCTTATTGTTACTTTCTAATCATTCTATTAGTCTAAGGTAAATCCTTTGGATTAAGGTTGATCTAACAATCATTTGTAAATCCTTTAAGTGGGTGATATTCTAATGGAATGGTCTAAGTCCTCTAACAAGGCTCACTCCTAACAAGATGATTGAAATCCTTTAACCAAGTCACATTTAATAGTGTGCACTATAGCCTTTAACATGGTTGGCCTTTCATTGGGCATCACCTCATAAGAGTGAGAATTAATAGCATGTTACTAGTGGTTTTTCCCAAATTGGGTTTCTACATAGAATCTATGTCTCAAATGTGTTATTGAATCTATTATGTTTCATGTTTACATTTCTAAAAAGTTGTTTTCACTTGGGACAGTAACCTATAAATTTTAAGATTTCTATGATCTAATTGATGCATGCATAATATGGTATTATGGATATGGGTCTACTAAGAATTAAAAGGTTTCATTTGTACATTTGGACCTTGGATAACTGATTCACCCCCCTCTTAGTTATTCTAAAGAATTCCAACAATTTCCTTATTATGAAAAATATATTCAAGATTATAGACAAACTCTTATCCTTTGAGATGCCACCTTTCTCTATTGATTGTGCTACTTACAAGAATCAAGTACATTACATATATATAGAAATCTAGATACACATGCTAGCTTTAAGCTCACATTCTCTAATAATAGGAAATAGGTTATAGAATATAAGGATAACCCTCAATTAATCAATGACTAAGTACATAAAATAATACAAGAAAATCTATGGCCATAGATATAGGTCTACACACTGGTCAACTATCTATATCTAAAAGTGCATAATCTAACTCATAGATATAGAAGCTCTCCAAAATAAATGTCATGAAATGTATGAAGAACAACATAAGAAATAAAATCTTGAGAAGATAAAGAATAAATCCAACCAATTGAGGCAATAAATTCTTGAAATAGAGGATAGTTATTCAAGATAGGTCTAGAATAAGAATCCAAGCTAGTGTAATCTACAATGGGAAATCAAGTGATTGATAAATCAAACCGACAAATTAATAACTAGAAAATAGAAAATAAAGGAAATATATTTTTGGGTGATGAAACAATTCAAATATACCAAGGATTTTCCTACATCACTTCAAGTGGTTGTTTTAGAAGTTTTTTTAACAAAGTTTCGAAAACCTAAAATAGAGGCCTTATGGATGCCTAGGCCTGATAGGTCTGGTTTGTCAGACTTTCTAAATAGCAAGTTTTTAATCATGATCCTATTAGATCAATTTTAGATATGTGCTAAGAGATAATATAGGAACCAATCCACCTTCTAGTTAGGATTATCCAATCATTTACATAATTTTTAGGAATGCGTGGAAAAAGAGGCCCCTAGAAAGAAAAGTGAGCCTATTTGAATTGGTAGGGATTTTATAAGATCAATCTTGAGGGATATAGTTCACCACATATATTTTAGATAGAATATCATAGTACAAACATAATATTAGTAGAATTAAAGGCCCAATCAAGTAAATAAAGCAATTTCTTAGATCCTAAACTCTACCTATCAAAGTGGTATTCGAGCCTAAAAAGTTGGAAAAGTGAAAATTTTCATATCATATATAGAGTTAGTGGGTGAAACAAGTATGGTGACTAATGCAAAGCTAGTCAAGAAGGTATAAGAGAATGAAGAGGAGAAAGGATCTTTAGGAAAGGTTGGAATTTCATGAGAAAAATATTGGAGAAGTGGAAATAAATACTAAGAAAATGATCTTAAAGTAAAGGATAAAAAGGAAATATAGAAAGGAATAATAGAGGAGGATAGGTCCCTTAGCTAGGTATTATTTTAACTATGGATCCATTTCTTAAATTCAGAAAAGCTATAGATGGAAAATCCTTGAAAGGAATACCCCTCCTTAGTTATAATATTGAACCATACATGGTAATGGAATTTAATGAAGGTCTTGATTCAAATCATTTTGAATGTGAAGTGATTAGCAACACACAAAAGGTGAAAGTGGCCAAGTTTTTTGTGATGTGGAGCCTAATCAGACTCAGAGGTTTACTCAGCACAATTTTCTCCCCATATTATTTCTACAAGGGTTTTGGGGTAGTGCCCCCAAGATGTGCTCAAGGGGCAGTGCCCTTGTGGGGTCCTAGGGCCTATACTTAAAAGGGATTTATAGAATAAAAGGGTTTGTAGGTTGAAAGAAGAGGATGGAGGTAAGAAAATATTTAAAGACAGGTTAGCTCTAAAAGGATTTGCATAGAAAAAAGGCATTGATTTTGATGAGCTATTCTCTACTGTTGTTAAAATGACTTCTATTCATTTTGTTTTAAGTATTGTGGTTGTTGAAGATTTGCATTTGGAGTAGTTTGATGTTAAAACAACCTTTCTTCATGGTGATTTAGATGAAGAGATATATATGGCATAGCCATAGGGATTTGAGGTCAAACATAAGGAGAACTTAGTGCACAGATTTAAGAAAAGTTTATATGGCTTGAAGCAAGCACCTCAACAATGGTTTTTGAATTTGGCAAGTTTATGTATGAGCATGGATATAGCATGTGTCACTCAAATTATTGTGTAAATATTTTAAGAGGTTGGATGATAGTAACTACATTATTCTATGTTTATATTTTGATGATATGCTTGTAACTGGGTCTAACATGTATCACATTAAGGGGTTAAAATATTACTATAATGGCATATTATGAAATATTTTGAGGATGTATGTTATGGACAGACAAGCTATTTAAGAGTATTATCTATATGTAGTAGAGTTTGCATATAATAATGGATATCACAATTCTATTGGGATGACACCTTTCTAGGCTTTATATGGTCATCCTTGTCCTACACCATTCATTTGCAATAGTTTAGAGGATCACATCTAGTTGGATCCTGAGACACTTCAAGATTGGAGCAATAGGTAGTGCACATCCATGAGAATGTGTCTACAACATAGGATAGATAGGAAATTTTTCTTAAGAGTGCATCCATGGAAGAGTCTAATCCATTATGGAAACGGTTCAAAGCTAGCACCTCATTTTGTGGGACTGTTTGAGATTCTTCAAAGGATAGGTCTAGTTTCCTTACATCTTGTATTTTTGCCAAGCTTAGCTCATGTTCATGATGTTTTTCATGTCTCTATTCTTATACAATATATTCCTAATGTGATACATGTTCTTGATTGGAATGTCTTGTAGGTGGAGGATGGATAGTTGGCTTTGGACTCATTATACATTTTGTAGCAGTGGGATTTGACCCTTAGGGGTCAAACCATAGAGTAGGTAAGGGTCTAATAGGATCCTACTAATGAGTCATTGGCTAGTTGGGAGGATCCATCTAGTTTACATGATCTATACCCCTACTTTTTTATGGGCTTCCAAGAGTAAGCTTATGTATAGGGGGTGGATGTAGTGCCTACCCCTAGTTTTCTTTTCATATCATATTGTCAAATTCTTTTAGGCTAGCTTTATGGTTATGTTTGATGATTAGTGGTACTTGATTACCTAATTTGATTTGGATTTTATTATATATTCAATTGATTTATGTGATGAACTACTTGATACTCAGTTATTTCATGTAGGCATGATTATTCTTTTGATGATGATGTTTGTATGCAATGATTACAATGATTTTATGATGATGCTTAGATGGGTGATGTTTATGCAGTTTCTATGCATGCTTACCCCATACTTACATGTGTATGGTGTACATGTATGTTTTACTTTATGTCTAATATTTCTAATGTGGTTGAGGGAGGGAGTCATAGTAACTTGCTAATCAAGATCTACATGATGCACCACTCCTTGGCATTGCATATTTAGTTTAGATTATATGTATATGTGCATGCTTGGATTTTATGCAGATTAAAGGTACTAGCCATCGACTTCTCTGAATTGCTAGGATGAGTGTGCCCTATCATAGTATCTCAATGGTAAAAGAAGAGAGATAGTTCTTGAGTCCAAATCCTAACCCTAAGCTAATTTTCCTAGAAATTAGGATAAATATCAGAGTTCTACCATTTTGAATTTTTCATGAGACATGAATTTGTGATTTTTGACCCTTCAATTTGATTTAGTACTCTCTCCTTTATAATAAGTTTTCTTATTTATTTTTGTGGGTCTATTGTGATTTTTAGTTATAATTAAATTAAATTAAAAGAGTATTAAATTATTTAAAATTTAGTGAAAAAATCATAAGGAAAAATTAATATTTCATTATATTTAACTAATTGATAAATTACTTAAATAGAAGAATTGAATTTAAAAGATTTAAATTTAGTCTAATTTTGGCATGATAAAATTTATTTAATTTAATAATAATTTATTTAGAATTTTCATTTTTATATTAAAATTTGAATATTATTAATAGTTAAATTAATAAATATTTTATTTAAAATGTTTTGTGATTGAATAAAAGAGAGAAAGAACTAATTTAATAAAGTTTATTTTAATTAAAATGTGAAAAGTTTGTAGTTGAAATTAAAATAAAATAAAATAATAAAGAAAATGGTTTCTCATAATTACAAAATTGAAACACTAAAGGGAAAAATTCTTTTTGAAAAAATTATAGCTCATTTCCCCACACATAGGCTTGAATGTGCCAATTTCCAGGAAAGAGGGTTTTCAAAAGGATGACAATTTTCTTGCAAGCTCTGAGCATCCGATCAGTTAGCATTAGATCAAGGTAGGACCTTGCTGAGTTTTGCACATTTTCTATTGAAAACCTCTTTGTCTTCTCCCTATTTGAATCAATATGTTTTCATAACTTAATTTGGGTTGAAACCCTTGCGTTAAAATTTGCCATTCTTGAAAATTTATGTGAATGAATTTTTAAAAAGATTGAAACCCTTGTTTGAGAATCTTGTTATTTGTGATTAAATTGTTTTAGATAATCTATGGATTTGGGATGGGGTTTGAAAAATAATATCAGAGACTAGATTTACAAATTTCAAAGTTTTGTATACATTTTTTTTTCAACTAGTTCTATGCTAAAAAAGCTGTTAAAAAAATGTATTCTTTTTAATAAAAATTACCACAATAATTATTTACTGTAATAGTTTTTATGATAAAGCATAAATGTCTTATTTTTACCAAAAAAATCAAAATTTTGTATGATATGGATGGAAGAAATTCATTTGTTTTATTTTTTATTTAAAAAAAAAAAGAATTTGGGATCAATGGCCATTACTCTACCATTATCTAATTTTATTAAAACAAATGATAATAGCATCCCTCAAATAGAAATATGTCATTGTATCCCTTAGAGAAGTTGAGAGGATTGTTGTAATTTAATAATAGAATGCTAGATCTAGCTAATTTTATTAGTAGGAATGCCATGATAGATCTTGAGTACGTAGGCTCTATGTTCACTTCATCTAATAATAGGATGAGAAACAACCTTATCCTAGTTAGATTGGAAATATTTTTATGCTATAGAAGTTTAGATATGTCTTCCTCGTCAACCTTCATGTTCATCCCTATATGGCCCTTTACCACTCCAATATTGGTCTTGATTAGAAGGAGAACCCTTGAAAAAAAATAAAAACCTTTTGTTATTAGATAATATGGAATTCCCATCCAAAATTCTATGACAAGGGTTGTAAGTTAAGGCTTATCAAAGTGGAAGGAGTGCTGATGTACAAGTTGGAAAAGAGATTGGAAAACATCAAAATTAATGTTAATAAATGTAGAAAATATTTCTTTGGGAATATCTTCAAAGAAAAGGAGGTCATTGAGGGAAATATGAAATGCTTGTAACCTAGTATGACAATGGGGGTGTGATGGTTGATGATCATCTAAAGGAGGAAACTTGGATGAATAAATAGAAGCAAAATATGACTACATATGAAATTTTTGGAAGAAGTGCTATAGAATCTAGTGGTTGATGGAGGGAGATAGGAATAATTATTTCTTCCATAGGTAATAATCTAGTAATGGAAAGATAAACACTATTAGAACCCTCCTAAATGGTAATAACTCCACAATGTCTAAACCAAAGGATCTATGAGGATGAAAAATTTAGTTCTTTAAAGATTATTTGGATGACTAGAATGTTAACATAGATTTATATATTTGTAATCATCTCATTAGCTCCATCCTAATTATGTTGAATAACATTAAAAATGAAAAGATCATATCTAGTCACTATGGAAGAGGTCGAGGAAGTTGTGTTATCTATAAACACCTACAAATCTCACCTATGAGCATCACCTAGATCGAATGAGTGCTAAGTGTTCCATTTATTCTCATGAAAGATGGATTCATGTTGAATCACTACTCATGAAACATGGGTCAATGAGTTTGACACAAAAATCACACAACTAAATCCTAATAGCAATATCAAAATTTGACTTGCTGTGGAAATTATCTCCAACTTACCTACAAATCTCTTAGACCTAATGTCTTCCCATCCACATTTTTCCAAATTTTATGGGCTCTTATCAATCACAAACTAATGAAATTTTTGAGGGACTTTATTATAACTGGTAAAATGTTGACATGCCTGAAAATTTTGTTTATAATTTTAATGTGTGAAATTGTGGATCCCAAGTCCTTTCACAACTTCATATGCATATACCTATGTAACATATTGTATAAAAGTCTTCTGTATGATTCTTACAAATCATATTAAGCCTCTACTAGATAAGATATTAAGACCCTCCTCAGGTTATAAAATATTAGATGCTTATAACTCAACACATAATATAATACATTCTATGAATTAACAAAAATGCTTATGATGGATCTAAAAATTGATATTACAAAATCCTATGATCAAGTTAACTGGGATATCCTAGTTTTTGTTATTTCTACAACTACTTTTCATATATCATGTTAATCTTAGATTGTTTTTGACATATGAGTGACAACATACTTAAGCCATTTACTTAGTTCATGATGAACAAGTAATACATGTTGAGCATAAGTTGCCATATAGTATATGTTAAGTGATAGATATTTAGTGTAAGTCAAGTAACTAGTAAGTGTTGAGTCACTCAAGTGCCGATAAGATGGTATGTGCTGAGCTATTCAGATGATGAGTCATTAGTGGATGCTGAGTCATTTAGAAGCTAAGTTACAACATTGAAGATGTAGTTGATGCCGAGCATTAAGGAATTCAAGTGCCGAGTTACATAGTTTGACATAATTGTTTTTAATGTTACAAAATTCTATGTAAATCGTTATTGGGCCAACTTAATAATTATTTATGATATTTGTTGATAAGGACAAACCTTAAATGTGAGTCGCTATGCATTACATGCATCTAATTAGAAAAAAGGAAGGTCTAAGTGGCAATAGGGGTGAATCACTACCATTGATTCATACCTAACCCTAAGTCACCTAGGTCTTCTTAAGGAAGATAAATGCTAATTTTTTTAATGAATGCTTAAGGAGAATTGAAGATTTTTCATGTGCAAATAGAGAATTCATGGTGATTAAGGTGTAATGATATGAGTTACATTGTAGAATCACTTAAAGGAGAACAGAGGAAAGGAATCAAAGGACAAAAAATGATACATCTGATAAAAAAGGATCAAGTACACATTAGTATAGAGTTGATCTGACATCAAGCAATAAAGTGCTAACTAAAGGATCATTGCTGAGACATTTTAACAAGTGAATTAGTTAAATCTCTTAATAGAGTAGTCTTACTAGGTTGTAAATCCTTTAATAGGGTGCTTACTTCATTGCAAGTTAAAGTCCTCTTACCAGGTACACTTTTAGGAAGGTGTTTAAATCCTTTAACAGGGTAAGATCTAAGAATCTTGCAAACCTTTTAGAGGGTAGACCTTTTACAGGGTAGATCATGTTTCATGGTCCAAAATTTTAACCTTCATTAGATACGCTTTATTACTACATTAGTGGAGATTTTTGGGTCTCATGCCCACCCTAGTTTTATCTTCACCTTATAGGGTTTCTAGGTAACCAGATATCTTGTGTCAAACATGTGTTTAATATTTTACTTTTATGTTATGGATGTATATGTTTACTTTGGTATTTCAGTTTATATGTAGAGATTGTGAGATGGATGTGTGGTGAATAGTTTTTAGGGTTGAAAGTTTTAAGTGTTGATTCACACCCCCCCCCCCCCCCACCCCCTCTCATAGTTTACTTCCCCATTGTATTTCCAAAAATTAGTATCAGAGTTCAATTCCCTAAAACTAAATATTTGTAGCTTTGGGGAAGATAGAAGCCTACAAGTTGGGGAAAGACTATTAAGAACCAAATGATTAAAATGAAACTTTCCCTACATCATTTGAATGAAGAAAGAGATGAGTTAAATAGATCACTGAAAAGAAGAAAGGAAATATCTATTGAAGAGACTAACACACAATACCAAGATATTGAGACTACTGAATTATTTGCAAATAGAAACTACAATGAATTTGATGCAATAGTTGTAGATCAAATGAAAAAGAATGGATTCCTAATTGAAGAAGTTAGAAATCTAAAAAGAGAACAAGAAGTCTAGTTAGTATTTCTATGTGAATTGACTAAGCAGAAAAAGAAAGTTGAAGAGGAAAAAGTCATGATTGAATATGAAAAAAGGATTTTGACCAATAGACTACAAGAGAAAAGATCAGAGGTAACTAGGATTGCTAGCATGCAATTTGAAACTTTGGGTCTAATGATGATTGCAAATCATGAACTAAATACAAAAGATATTGAGATCACAACACTAAATTTGAAAAATGAACAATTGAAAAATGATGTGAAAAGAGAAAAAGAGTTTGTTGGCAGTTTCAACAAACCTAGTGAAACCATCAAGTACTTTGAACAATTGATGAGATCCCCTAGATCCAATAGTGATACTTTTGGATCGGGATACACTAGTATTGAAGAAGGAGAATCATCCAAAAGTGGTGAAGAAAGAAGTAATAAAGGTAAGAAATCCAAACATACTTTTCATTATCATGGTAAGATAGGTCATATTGCTAATGTTTGTAGGAGTAAGATTATAAATCAAAATCCTAAGTAGAAGTTCATAGGTCATTGTCATAAATGCAACAATAAGGACATTAGGCACATGATTGCAGAGCCAAAACCATAAGAACACAAAGATTTGAAGGATACTAGTATAACTATCACAAGTATGGACATAGAACATATGGGTGCAGATCCAAGCCTAGATGGTCATCAAACAATTAGATAGAGGTAAAGCACAATGGAAAATCTTATAATTGGGATTATAATACAAGGTATAGTTGTCACTACTATCAAGAGTATGGACATGTCACTAAAAATTGCATAAGAACACATTTCAAAAGTGATTACAAAAGGTAGTTAAGTCAAACCACATATTTTAGTTGTTTGATGACTATTCATAGAAGCATAAATCATCCAATGAGGTCAAAGGCACCAAGCAATGAGTTCAACAAAGGCAAAGGAAGGGTAGATGTTGAGAATGTAAGATATGAGATGAACAAGACATGGAAGAGAAAGGAATATTGCAACACATCAAGTTCATAAGGGATGACTTCACCCAATGGGTTAAGTGATCACACTTCCTCAAATTAAGAAATCAAGAGGTAAGTGGGACTAATATTTAAAAGGATCTACTATACATTAGTTCCAAAGATTGAGTACTAAAAAGATTGCATATGCATGAAGAAAGATGCAAAATGTTGATTATAATCTAGAAGAAATCTTTAAGTTTTGTTAGTTTTCATGTTATTACAACCATTAAAAGTTTCACTTTGATTACTGATTGAAATGTTAGTAGATGCCAAGCTATCAAATTTTTTAGTTTTGACCATGCTCATAGTGGTTGCTAAGAGGAAACTTCATGGAAGTTGAGTGAGTCCAAATCTTTATTGAAGCTAGGCTTATAGCTATGTAAGCACTAAGCATTAAATGCAAGATTTTAAGGTCTATATGATCAATTTCCACTCATTTGACATCATTTGAATTTGAAGAAGAGAAAAAAGAGTGAAATTAAAATTGAAAGAGATCATACCAACATTTTCAAGAAGAATTGAATAGTCACTCAACATAATATCAGTAGATTTGTAAAGGTATTTATCATGTGCTAAGCTACACAACTTGAATTTTTGTAAACCCTAGTTTACATAATCGTGCCTAAGGTTAAAGAGGGTAAAGAAATTTTGAATGTGCAATTAGTAAGCTATGAGATCATACAACCACACTTTAGAGCCATTCTTGATATTTATTACAAGAAAGATCCATCTAGTGTGTCGTCGATGATACCACATTGAGTTTTAATGATTCAAGACATAAGATGTTGCCACACATGCAAGGTGGGTAGTATAGGAGATCTGTAGATTAGGGACGCCTATGGGAAATTTTGTGAAAATGGATCATTGAAGGATGAATTCAAAATAGTAGAGAGAAAAGGGTTGATCCATGCCCTAGATTTTTCAAATGTTTTCAAGACTGAATGGATAAAGATAGCCCTGAGTAGAATACATCATAATTCTATATGCTTGGATAATGGTCCAGTAAAAATCACAAAGAAAATTGTACATAGAGTAACAAGGTATCCAACACTTGACTAACCTAAAACCTTGAGAAGTGAATCCAAAGAGGTCACTAAGAAGAATACAAGGGCAATGTGGAGCAAATGAGGCATGAAAATTGATACTATCTCTAATCCTCTAATTGCATTGGTAGTGAGGATAATAGCACATAAATTCTACCAATCAAGAAGGCTCAAAAATGTACCATGTATTGCTATTGACATGGGCTATAAAATACTAAAGAAGGATCATACTTATGACCTTGTCGAGTTGTAGATGCAATAGTTTTGAAAAAATTGGAAGCTATAAGGAAGTCCAAAAGTGTGTAATATAAGTTTGGTTCAATTATTGTATGTATGTTATTTTATGTACAAAATACATTCCCCACATTTGGTAAAGTTGGCTAGAAAACAAATAGATCTATTGCAGTGCAGATAGGTGAATTTATTGATCAACTAGAAAATAATTTTGAGTCAGTTATGACTAGCTATTTTGAGGACTTCAAGAAATCAATGAAGAAAAAACTAAGAATACTAGTTTCACTAGTTGAGAAACATTTCAATGATGTTTTCTTTCTAGATGACACTAATTTTACATATGTTCAAGCTATTGTTCCAAGGGTAACATGGCTAAGACCACTAGGCTATGAAATCAATGTTGATGAAGCCTCTGCAACAATAAAAACACTACTTGAAAAAGATGTAGATGCTAGGACTACTACCTTTGGAAACTATGATGTGGCCAAATCTAAGATAACAATGGATTTGAAGACAAGCTCATTCATTAGGAAGAAGAAAAGAGTTTTCAAGAAGCTTAAAGAGATATTTGGTGAAGGAGCAGATGATGATGAAGAAGAAGAAAAAGATGATGAAGAAGAAGATAATGTACCAGCTCAAGAACCATTTGCCTTAACTCAAGTTCAAGGAGAAGATTAAGCAAAAGAAGTAGAAATTAAAGAAGGTGTTGAGGGAGAAGAAACCAGTGAAGCACCTTAGAAAAAGAAGAGGAAATTTAAGATCCTAGCTACTAGCAAACCAAGGAAGGTTGCAAAACCTAAGCCTTGAGTTCCCTCTACAAGAGCAAACACAAGGGCTACTAGAAAGAAGGGTCAAGAGGAAGACAAGCCAAAATAGAAGAAGCCTAGACTGGCTAGCAATGAAGAGGAGCCTGAGAAGAGATCAAGGAAAAAATGCATAACTCTAGTTGAATCTAATGAAGAGAAGATAGAATCTAATGGCAACAACCAATTTCAAGTGGTAAGTCATCATCCTTTAAATTTAGACAATGTATGTAAGAACATAAGGAATATTATTGATTTATCTAGTCTCGCACATATTAAATTTGATACACTTAAAAATGTTGAGATGAACCAAGTAGAGGAGTCAATATATGTTATAGTGGAAACATTTAAGCAAACTCAAATTGAGATTTCCAACTCTCTACCAAAGGAATTATCTGATAGAGTTGAGCAGAAGAAGCAATATAGTCTAAAAATAGAAAGACATATTAGAGAGACTACACTTGCACAAGGAATTCTATAATTGGATAGGGAAACAATGGTAAAGGCATTAAAGAAGCATTTTGGAAAGTTTATACCGCAATGCACAAAAGACCACTTTGATTTGGAAAGTTTATACCACAATGTACAAAAGACCACTTTAATTTGGAAATCACTATATGGTTTGAAAACCCAAGGCAATATTGCAGGCACCTATTCAGGTAGGTGAGGACAAAGAAGAACAAAAATAGGTAACTGAGGTAATCAAAATTGACACTAAGATAGCCACACAAGAGGAAGGCACTAAAACAACTAAAGAAACATATGAACCAACTGAGGCAGAGCAAGAAATAGAATAAAGTGTACCAGATATACTAGTGTTGAGTGCCAATTCTCACCATGAGGTGAATACAAAAAGTGATAATGTGAAGATTAAGGATGTTTCTGATACTATCACTCACAACATCAATCCTCTCATAGAGGATGACTTGAAGAAGATACTTATTAAATCCACTACCTAAGCCAAACTTTGTGAAAGTCATGAACTGGTGAATGTTGATGATATTGAGAAGGTAGACAAAGTATTTGTAGGGGAGGAAGTAGAAACTAAAAAGAAATCTACAACCACTCCTCAATTCTCATTAATGCAACCTACATTACCCATTGTGGTATATCAAAGGAAGGAGACAAAAACTTCCACTATCAGTGCATTGGTATAGGGTACTCCAGTCTCAATTAATATGTAGGAAAATGAAAATGATAAAGATGAGACATAAAAGAATGAAGGACCCCAAGTTCTAACATGTATGGTAAATACTCCTACACATTTAGTACAAGATCAAGGTGCATCTATGAATGTAGAGAAGTCAAAGGACAAGATTGAAGAGCTAGGTGTGACAAAAAAACCCAAGGAGAAAATTGCAATACAAACACTGGTAAGTTTACTAAAAATTGCTACTATTTCTAGTTAAGCTCTTCATAGGCCAAGTATAGAAGCTATACCCCTATAATCATCATGCTCGAGTCCAAGCACATCCAAGGAAGTTGAAGTTACAACATTTTTTGTTGTGACCTTGGATGAAGTGATTGAGTTGCCCAAGTTTGATTTTTTGACTATCACTATAGAATAGATGAGCATACTCTAGGATGCTCTTGCAAAGAAGAAGAATCAAGAGCTACTCAGATAAGAGCATAGGTAGAAGTAAGACTTGATAGATATCAAGGACATTTTTATTAATACATTTAGTCTACCAGCACCAGAAGCAATAAAGATGATCATAAAGAAACTAACTAGCTTAGTAGAGAAGCTAAATGACACAGACCTAGATTCAAATGTTAAACTACTTGAATGGTCTGAAAGGAAGTTTCAACATAAATTTGATGAAAATATATCAAGTGTTATTGCACTATCATGGGTTGTGTTAGCAACCATAATTGACAATGTGAAGAAGGTACTAGAGAACATTTTCTCTTTGTACACCAAATTGTGTAATCCCACACTCTTCACACAAGAAATAAAGAGACACATACTAAGTTTGGAGAGTCATATATAATCATTTGGTATTACTCTACCAAAGTCTCTAGCTTAGAGTGAGAAACATTTTAGAAATCTCCTCAACTCCCAAATTCATTTTGTAGTGTTACAAACAAATGAAGCAAACATAAAGGCTAAATTGAGCAGAATCTAGTCTATTCTAACTCCACATATGTAGATATTGCACAAGGAACTAGCTTTTGTAGAAACACACATGAAGAAAGATCCAAATCTTTCTACTCATGAAGGTTTAGTTCACCTTGTTGCCAAGCTGGTCATCCAGATCAAATCATTGGAGGTAGCTTGTGATAACTAGGATGCTACTTTGAAAATAATGCTAGAGGTCCACAAATCATTTTTTGAAAAATATACTCTTAGTGTATAACCCTTTGACCTAAGTTTCAAAATCAGGGAGAATAAAAAATGGGAAATATGAAGGGAGAAATAAGAAGTATGGGGGAGATACTATTTTTGAAGAAAAGAGATGTCAATGAAAGAAATAGAGTACATCTACTCAGCAAGAGGAATCATTTTGATTTAGATATAGAACAACACAATCAACTCAAGGGGAGTTATTGAATTTTGAGGTATCATTGATGAGTCATAAGCTTTTGCAAAAAAAATTTAAGGTTTTTGAAATTTTGTATGTATATGGACATTATCTAAGTTATGCTTGAAATGCTAAAGTTTATTCATACATGATCAAGTATTTTTCCACTCATGATCTCATATTGGTTTTGACATATGAGTGACAATATGCTAAAGTCATTTATGCAGTTCATGCCAAACAAGTAATACATGTCAAGCATAATTTCTTAGATAGTATATGTTGAGTGACATATATTTAGTGTAAGCTGAGTAACTAGTAAGTGCCAAGTCCCTCAAATGTCAAGCAGATGGTATGTTTTGAGCTATTTAGATGCCAACTGATCAGTGGATGCTAAGTCACTCATGGGCTGAGTTATGACATTGAAGTTGTAGTTAATGCTAAGTATGGGGGACTTCAAGTGCTAACTTACATAGTTTTGACATAGTTGTTTGTAATGGCACAAACTTTTATGAATCATTATTTGGCCAACTTAAGAATTTTTTTATGATCTTTCTTGATAAGGACAAATCTTAAATTTCAATCCCTATGAATTACATACATCCAATCAATAAAATAAAAATTTTAAGTGGAAAAATGGGTGAATCATTACTGTTGATTCATACCTAACCCTAAGTCACCTAGGTCTTCTTAAGGAAGACAAACTATAAAAATTTTAATGAATGTTTGAGGATAATTGAAGAGAATTTACATGCACAAACATAGAATTCATGGTGATTAAGGTGTTATGAATTTAGTTACATTGCATAATTAGTTAAAGAAGAATAGAGGAAAGGAATCAAAGGATAGTAGAGATATATCTAATCAGAAAGGATCAACTAAACATCAGTATAGAGGTGAAATGACATCAACCAATAGAGTGCTAAACAAAGGATCATTGTTGAGATATTTTAATAGGTAAATCAATTAAATATCTTAATAGATTATTCTTAACAGGTTGTTGTAAATCCTGTAATAGGGTGCTTACTTCATTGTAAGTTAAAGTCGTCTTACCAGCCACACTTTTGCAAGGTGTTTAAATCCTCTAACAAGGTGAGATCTAACAATCTTGTAAGCCTTTAACATGGCAGACCCTTGATAGGGTAGATCATGTTTCATGGTCAAACATTGTAATCTTCATTAAATACACTTTATTACTACTGTAGTGAATATTTGTGGGTGTCATCTCCAAATATCTTGTGTCAAAAATGTGTTGAATGTTTTACTTTCATGCTATGGATGTATATGCTTAATTTGGTATTTTAGTTTATATGCATAGATTGTGAGATGGATGTGTGGTGAATAGTATTTAAGGCTGAAAGTTTTAAGTTTTGATTCACCCCACCATCTTAGAGTTTACTTCCCTATTGTATTTCTAACATGTCAATTATTGATTTGGTTTGAGTGATGATTGGATTGATCTTTTTTTTTGTTTTTTAATTGGAATCCCTTGGAACTCTTCCACTTTTGGGAGAGGTCTTTAGGAGGGTGAAATCCTTTAACCATACTATTTTATTATGGTGGTGAAAGTGTTGGTAAGAAATATTATTTTTAAAATAGAGGATGGTACCATTCTAGGGATTAAACCTACCACATCCACCCCTCTATTGGTCATAAAAAATTTCATTGATGATACTTTTATATTTGATATTTCTTCTATTATTGAAGCCATGAATTGGAAGAAAATATTGGATTAGTATGCTCATGTTTCTAGGAAACACATCAAGTTTGAAAAAAGTAAAGTTTACTTCTCCAATAAATAAGGCTCCTTGCAAAATTGTGTTACCCATATCCTAGGCTACCAAGTAGCTTCCCTCCTAGATATATAGTTGGGGATCCATCTCATGTTGAAATAGGTTAATAGATTTTAAATTACATTCTTGAAAGCCTCTACAAGAATTGGGAAGGATGGAAAGGGAAGTCTCTCGGTAGTGCAAGTAAAATCTAACTTATTTATACTTCTCTTCAAGGAATCCATGTCTACTTCCTCTTTGTTTTCAAATTGCTTCATCTATGACCTTTATTCTTGAGAGGATACAAACAAACTTTCTTCTAAATGATTTAGAAGATAATGCCAAAATCATCCTAGTAAACTGGTTTATTATATGTGAACCTAAAACCTTTGGTGATTTGGGAGTTAGAAAAGTGGGGAACCTAAAGAAAGCACTTTTAACTAAAATTGGGAGGAGGTTAGCTAAATATTTAGGATGTTGGTGATGGATTATCAAATCCAAGTACTTTAGTGATTCATCCTTTGCCTCTCACTTATTTGACACAAACCTTCCATATTGCTCTAAGATGCGGAACAATGTGATTAAAAATCATACCTTGATTCAATATGGTTTGAGATGGTAAGTTAGCATGGGTTACAATATTAGATTCTAGGAGGATAATTGGATGGGTGGTAAGCCTCTTATCTTTGGAAAAATTTCCCATATCATGCATGATTTTAAAGTAAACCTTCATCGATTAGTCTGTGACTATACCACACCCTTTTGTAAATGGAAATGCCTTAATTATAACTTTAAAGAGGCATCCCTAGGACCTGATACTAATCAAGGAGTTACAAGAACTTGTTAATCTCTTCAGAATCCCTACAATGCCTTCTCTAAGAAGAATCCTAACAATTGATTATTTTAGGAGAAATCTCTAATTCCCTAATAAATGTGTTCTCTATATATAGGAAAAGAAAGGAATAGATACCACCTCTTTGTATCATATCCATTTGTGTCAAAAAAATTAGCATCCCTATTGAAAAAAAATCACATCCCTTGGGTCTTTCAGAGTGATAACTTTAAGAAACCCCCCTTTAGAAAAAAGTATAAATTTAAATTGGTGAATTGAACATTAGTTTAGGGGAAATAAATTATTTTTTAGTGGCAAGTTTTTATTTCTAATTAGGAAATTTTTTAATTTTATTGGAGATTATTTTTTAACCATACAAAAATTCTATCAAATCCTAGGCAATATTTTATTATTGATGAAAATTGTGGATAAAAGTACACCTTCCTAGAAAAAATTATTTTATTATTATTATTATATGGAGCCAAATTAATTATCAAATTTTAAGGTTAAATTTAGCCCACTTTTATCATTATAGTTTCCCTCCAAATTATTGGATGGTTGTTTAGGGTAAGCACCTCTATCATTTTCAATCATTGGATGATTCTAAATACATGGCTTAAATCATATTTCAATCCAAACTTTAAAAAGGATACCAATTTTTAAAGAAATTTCCCAAAGTAAAGACACATGTCCCCAATCAAATCTTTTTCGGGGCAAAGAGATAAAGGATAAAATGTTTTGTAAAAGGTCTTCAGAATAGAGACATGTATCATATCTACATACTTATCTATAGTGTAACATAAAGTTTTACCAAATAATGGTGAATATGACCATAAACTAAGACAAGCCTTGAAAATTGTAGGCAAAAATATTTAATTTCCTACTTAGAAAAATTAAATTCCATTGGCGAAGTCATCACTAATATATAAATACTTGTGTGTTATTATTGGCAATTAGTGTAAGCATGGGACCCAATTTTGGTAAAATGCAGGCGACATGGACACCTTAAAAGTGAAAATAAATTAGCCAAATATGGGGTGCCCAATGAGTGAGTTTAGCCATTTGGTGAATATTAGCCACTAAAGTTTTTCTTGGTCTTTAGAAATAGCATTCATCAGTTTTCTATTGATTGGTCAATCATGTCTCCTCACTTTCACACTTAATGTCTTTATAAATTGATATCCCACATGCCTTCTAGTATGTTTGGAAGTAAAGGAATAATATGATATTTATGGATATAGAGATAGTGGTTGAGTGGATTGTGATCATAGTTATCTATCAGTTGAAAATCAATTTCTTCATTGGATCAAGTTTAAAGTTTGTTCTCTCAAGATAACTCATCACTTCATATGAGCCATTTGACATGTACTTTGATTCTTTGACAAAATATTCTTGCATGCACAATGACTCAAAGGGAGGAAATTGTAGTCACCCAATTTTAGTTTAGGAATATTTTTATTTTATATTTTAGGTCTTATTATAGATTAAATCAATTCTACATCATCAAATAATATTTAGTAATTGACCAAATCATGAATTTATCATTTATTTAATTATATCCTAAATTTGGATGATTTTATTCTAATTTTATTTAATTTAAATAAAATTTCCCCTTTTAACTAAATAAAAGACTCATTTATACTAAGATTACATTAGAGAGATAAAGGTACTTAATAAGAATAAAAAAGGGAAAGAAAATCCTTTCCTAGTTACCAATGAGTGGAATATTTTACCTTTCAAGAAGACCCTCTTCCTCATTATCTCCATCATTTCTTGTTTTGCATCTTAATCTAACCCACTCTTTTCTCCTCTTAGAACATGTGCCCATGGATCAATCAATATTTAATCTGCATCATTATTCATCCTTTTGCCTCTTAATCTTGACTATCCACTCATTTCATAATATCTTTAACATGAGGCTTCCTCCTCACTCTTTAGGGGATCTAGAGTATATTATATTATGATTTTATCACTATTTTCTATCATTTCCTGAGCTTTCTTGCATCGTCATTTATCTTTTCTTGTTTTTTATTAATGGTTAAAATATGATTTTTACAAGGGACCCAAAACCCCAAATTTCATTGCAAAATAGAAATTAAAGTTTAACATAAAGAACAATACTATAAAAAAAAGCACCTCTGGCCAAGCAACATATTTAAAAAGAAACCAGCTAAAAGATAGAGACTACAAGCAACAACAAAACCAAACTACTAGCTATGCGAATAAGAAGCAAAAATACAAAAAAACAAAGACAAGACAAAAAAAATAGCATTATGTCAGTATAGTGCCATCTTCATGTTCTTTTATTTAATCTTCTTAGATATGACTTTGATCTCATCCTTAATTTTGTCCTTTATATTTGCCTTGAACTTCATTATAGAAGACCTAGTTCACTACTTACTAGAGTCTATCACATGGCCTTTTTAGCATCCAAGTCCAAGACCATAATGTTGTCCAAATACATATTCATATTTGCAACAATTTTTTCCATATTTTCCACTGAGGTCTCCATCATATCCTTGTTATTTTTTATTACCATGAAAGTATTTCTTTCTTAATGCTCAAATCTTTTCACCTACCCATGCATCTTCTCTTCCATATTATCTTAGCTTGTTATTTACTTTTCTAACTTTAGCTTGAAAATTATACATAACTCGAATAGAATAGTAATCTTCTCATCTTATTGGTTTATTATTACTTTTCTTTCACTCTCTCATTACTTTCATATAATTTGGTTTAGTATTGCATTTGTATTCATGGAGCTCTTTTTATTCTTACATTTTAAATTCTTGATATTCCTTGAATCTTTGATTCATGGCGAACCTTGCAATTATCTTTTTTTGGTTGATTGTAGAGCCACCATTAATAAATACATGTGTTTTCCACATTGTGACTAGAGAAATAAAAGTTTCCATTTGGCTCTCCATTTATATTGTATATCTCAAATAGATTGATTTATATAGGCATCCTCACTTTTTTTGTCTGATACTTATAATAAAAAATTCCACATTTCAATTCATAAGTACCTTTATATTCTTCATTTTGGACATTGAAAAAAAACTCTCCATAAAAGAAACTTAGCTTCATAGACTCTAGATCATCAACCATTATGGTAAAGACCACATATGCATGTTTAAAATTCAACATAAATGTTAGTACCAAAAATTAGTGCAAAACATTTTTTTCAAACTAGCTTTGCAACTTGATTCTAGTTTTAAATGGTGGCCTCTACTTATGATAACTTGACTCCTCTAGACAACTCGAATTACCATGATCTCCAACTAGTTATGTAAAATAGAGCAGGACTTGATGTTAAGAGTACCTCTCAAGGTGGGGTGTTGATTTTTCCAATTTCCTTGGATCTTCCAATGGATCTGCCATTTCTATAACATTTTAATCCCAAGGTCTAGGAGAGTGAGACTAGAAAGGCTAAACGTAAACTAAGATGGAAAGATGCATTGGTGGGCCGAATGAACTTGTGCCCCAGACCCAATGTTATCCCAAATGTCTTGCATGGGAACTCTAGTTCGGAAATTTCCTTGCAAGATGTGGTTGTAGAAAATGTTTCCAAAGGCTTCTCTCTGAGCCTTTTTTGGAAGGTTCTTATCCTATAGATTGACCATAGAGATGGTAAGGAAATGGGTCTCTAGTAGGTGGAAGCTAAAATGCTCTATTATGATTGGATCCATGGTGGATGCAATATTTTTTTTAAAATTTACAAACAAGGAATACAAAAACTAAATTATTGTAGGTTTGTAGAGACTTCCAAAACACAATCTGGTTATGGCTAAATGGAAACCTATATTCAATCCTTTAGTTGATCTATAAAGAATGACCCTAATTTGGGTTTCCATTCTAGGCCTTCTATTAGAAATTTGCGATCATGAAATTTTTCAATGCATCAACGACTCCTTTGGTCATTTCACTAAAGTGTATTTTGTTACCCAAAACAAGTTTTTGTTAGGTTTTGTGTGAATGTGGCTATCAATAATACCCTCACATGTAGTATTTTCTTGAACTCAAAAATGGGGAACATGGAGGCAAGCTATTAGTTATCATAATGTTGACTTATATTGCAAAAAAAGAAAGTTTTATTTGAATACAAAGTGGGCCTTAGTATAGGTGATGGTGGAAAAGAGAAACAAGCCATAAAGGAAGTGGGTTGCCTAGATTTGGGTCAAGGGGAGTCCTCATAGACAAACTAGGATTAGTCCCTATTGAAGGGAGATATGGTAGGGTAGGTCAAATTGATGCAAGATAAGAATTGAATAGATAATACTATCTCCAAGGTAGTTAAAAAGGTTCCATGTGATGTCTTGGAGGAAAGATAATTTTAGACTAAAGTTTTTGAGGAAAGGGTTACCCAAGATATTGTTGAAATATTTTTTCAACCATAAGTATTGTGGGTTGAGATGGGTGACAACATATAGAGAGATTGGTCGAGTTTCTCCTCTAAATACGTTACTCTCATGGTTGATCTTCCTTGTCTCAATATTCAACTTCCCTCTAAGTTGATATCTCTACAATAATTTTTAGGTACCCCTATAGGAATGGATGGGGGATGAAAAGAACCCAAAAGGAAGGGGCATGGATAACCTAAGGATTATGTGAGCTTTGAGCTAAGAACTAGAAGGCCTCTAACAAGGGTAGCAAGATCCAAGGTCTCCTCTCAAGACATTACCAATGGTTCATAGTGAACCTAGGAAGATACCCAAAGAGGTAAGTAATGAAATTAAGATTATGAAAAATTAGGGACTTAATAGCCTAGGGAAATTATTTCTTTTGAAATATATGATCAAAGATCATAAGGTAGATATAGTTCTTATTTAGGAAGTTAAGATGAGCAAATAGAACTTTGAAAAAATGCTCAACTATATATGGAGAGGGAAAATATATGTCTATAGAAAAGTCATTGCTACATCAAGGGGGATTTCTACTATGTGGAATCCTAACAACCTCAACAGTGTGGAGCTCCACGATCACCCTCACTTTTTTGCAGTCACTTTTAATGAGGAGGTGAATAACTAGGTGTTACTAAAATTCTATACCACAAATACTAGGGGAGGGCATCTCCCACTCTAGGAAGAAGCTTCTAAATGCATGAATAATTGGAAGGATTCTTGATTCATGTGTACATGAAATTTTAATACACACTTATACACCTCAAAAAAGAAGGGTGGTCTAGACAATGTCTCTGAGAGCATGCATGATGTGGAGGGATTTGGAAGACAAAATAACCTCATGGATGTTGATTTATAGGGATTCTAATTGACCTGGTCCAATAACCACATTAGGAAAAAACTTATACAATTATCACTCGATAGAGTGCTCATATCGGTGGAGTGGGATTTCTTCCCATATACTTCTCTGTAGGGATTCCTGAGATCTATGTCAGACCACTCTACGCTTCTCTTCACTTGGTTCACTAGTAATCATAAAAATAAGAAACCCTTACCCTATGAAATAATTTTTCATTCACACCTTCATTTTAGATTGCAAGTTAACTATTGGTTGAACACTAACATTTAGGGGACCACTATGTTTTGCATAGTAAGGAAGCTAGAAATTATCAAAAGGGATGTTATTAAGAGGAGAAAAACCTACTTTGCAGATATGTTCAAATAGAAAAAATAAATTGAAAGTAATCTAGAGGAACTATAAGTGAGGATGGTAGAAGGATACCTCTCTATGGCTACCCATGAAGAGGAACAAAGG
This sequence comes from Cupressus sempervirens, assembly GCA_028749045.1. Lineage (NCBI taxonomy): Eukaryota > Viridiplantae > Streptophyta > Pinopsida > Cupressales > Cupressaceae > Cupressus > Cupressus sempervirens. Next base: position 248,816,874 of record CM053787.1, on the reverse strand, counting down.
TGCAGGAGGAAATAGAGAAAAATGATTGGAAGAGAAGAAATCTACTAGAAGTAAAGATCTAGGGTTCAATGGTTATTTTAAGGACATAGAAACAAAACTTTTTTCCATAGGTTGGCCTCCAAAGAATAAGAAAAAAAATATTATTACGTAGTTGATTAATAATGATAATGTTAAACTCAATGATGAGGAGAAAATTGGGAAGTGAACTACCAGCTATTTTCAACATATAAACAATGTCCCCCTAGAAAATCAAGTTAGCACTTAGATTGAGATAGACTTCCTAGAAAATCTACACCTAGTTGATGATGATAGAGCTAACTAAGATCTAATGAGGAAAGTGATTGAGGATGAAGTGAAGAAGGAATTCTTTTTATATGGGAGACTTCAAGTTCCCTAAAACAGATGGCTTTCTCCTAACGGTCTTCCATGAATTAAATGGGACTTATAAAATTCTTAGTGAGTTAAGTGGGACTTTCATCATCTTTATTCCTAAAATAAATGACCTCACCTGGTTGAAAAACTTCAAACCAATAAGCCTCTTTAATATTATTTACAAGCTATTTTCCAAGGTGGTTGTCAATAGATGAAATAGATTTTGATAAAACTATTAGCCCTACTCAGAATGGATTTTTTACTTGGAGGCATATCATGGATATAGTGATCACCACCCATGAAATCTTGATGCAAGGGGGGATTGAAATTCTAGGGCTAGAGGGACACCTAACTATCTAATTACCTTGATGAGTACCACAATAGAAGAAAACAATATGAAGAACAACATAAAGGAGAGAAGGAATGTTAAAATTCATTATTAATTCATCAAATTATTTGCATACATGCCTAGCTATAAGGCCTTATGGGTTATGACCAACAAAGTACAACTATAAAATCCATGATCTAGCCTCAAATTTTTTATTCTAGGAACATCTTCTCTCAACTCCCTAAGTAATTACCTAACCTAAATCTAACACCCCCATTTATACTTGAAAAAATGACTTATAGAATATTATAGATCATTACATAAGAGAAATTCAACCTTAAAAATGGTCTATACACATCCCATGACAAGATCCTAACATTAAGTTCATATCCAAATTAAATACACAAGTCAGTTCAAACTAAGAACCAATAATAGAAAAACTCAATCAAAGAAGGAATTTAACAACAACAAATTTTAGGTTTACTCGGTGCACAAAAAAATAGTTAGCAACTAAAGTACTTTGTCAAGACTGGGTAGCTTGGCCATTATTGAATAGCTCAGCCAACACAAAACAACTTGGTCAACACTAATCAACTTCACCAACATTGCACAACTCGACAATAGCTAAAGTTGGGCAATCACTAGAACTTGGTAATAACAAACAATATAAACCAAGACTAGCATGATTACAAGGAAATGCAAGATGCTCTTGCATTAGACAATTATGGTTGAAAGAAATGATTCTCTTGAATCATGCAAGTGTCACAACCTAAGATGAATCCAACTCAAATTGATAAATCCATGTAGCATCTTTAGCTAACATGTTCTTCCATTTCACCAAATATTCATAACTTAGTCTTTTCCTCTTGGCTTTTACCAACTCTTTGATCCAATATATGTTTAATCTCTTCAATCTACTTAGGATAATCATTTTGTTCGACAACTTCATCATCTAACTCATGATACTTTAACAAATCTAAAATGTTGAATATATGAGATATATCCATGTCATTAGGTAACTTGGCTTCATAAGCATTACCATTGTCAAACTTCCTCAAGATCTTACAAGGTCCAAACTTCTTCATTTTATCTTACTATATTTTCCAACAAGAAATCTATCTCTCTTTAAATGAACCTTCATGTCATCACCAACTTCAAAAACATGATGTCTCCTAGACTTATCAGCATTCTCCTTATACTTTGATTACTTTTTTCCAACCTCAGCTTCACTTCCTCATGAAAAACTTTACAAAATTAGAAAATTCCTCCCTTTTGATAGTTCTCTTCTCTTCACCAGCAACATCCCTCAACTCTCATACTTCTCTAGGCTACATTCCAGTAACAATCTCCAAAGGTGTTTTCCCTATATTGCTATTCACAAATTTATTATAAGAAAACTTAGCCCATGGTAATACCATATCCCAATTACTCATCTTATCTCTATCCAAACATCTCAAATAATTACCCAAGGTTCTATTCAAAACTTCTGTATGTCCATCTGTGAATGGATGGAATGTAGAACAAAATTGCAACTTGGTACACAACTTCTTCCACAAATTCCTCCAAAAATAACCAACAAACTAACTATCTCTATTAAAAATAATACTTCTTGGTAATCCATGAAGCCTAACAATATCTTTGAAGAAAATCTCAGCAATATGTATAGCATCTCATGTCTTCTTACATGGTATGAAATGTGTCATTTTAGAAAATCTATCCACAACAAAAAAAATATGGAATCATACCATTTTTTTTCTTAGGTAATCCAAGAAAAAGCCCATATTGATGTCACTCCAAGGTTTCTCTAGAAAAAAGAAGGTGTACATAAAATCCAAAAATCTGACATACTCTTGCAACTTGATAAATTCTACAACACCTTATGAACTTTTCGACATCCTTATAGATCTGTGACCAATAAAAGTTTTCCTTCATCAAACTCAATGTCTTATTAATTATAAAATGTCTAGCCAATCCACCACAATAATTTTCCTTAATCAAATTAAGTCCAATATAAATTTTTGGTCTACATAACTAAATTCCTTTGAAAAACATAACTTCTTGAATGAAATAATCATCATAATTACTCATTTAATTTGATAAATTTGGTTTTTTGGACTCTCTCCACACCTCAAAAACATCAGGGTTAGTATCATAGAACTCCTTTATTTCATCAAAACTAATAACTTTAACCTTCATCTCGATCAACAAAGAAAGTTGTCTACTCAATGCATCAACAACTTGGTTAGTAAGCCCATGTTATACTTGATCACAAATGTTAAACTATACAAGTACTCAAGCCACTTCATATGTATCTATTTCAACTTATGTTGACTTCCCAAATATTCTAAAGTTTTATGATTAGTGTACAACACAAATTCCTTGGGAATCAAATACTTTCTTGACTTCTTCAAGGCTTGAACAATAGCATAAAATACTTAACTCAACACAACTACTATTTCATTACCACTTGCATCACATTCCACTTGAAACACCTTATTGAAATTGGCTAAGTCCAATATAGGAAACTCAAAATACTTTTTTGTCAAATTCTAAAAACTCTTATTAGCCTCATGTGTCCACTCAAAATCCTTTTTTATTTCCTCTCATTTTCTTACTCATAACATTACATATAGAACTAATATTCACTATAAATTTTGTATAGAAACTAGCCAACCCATGAAATGATTTTACTTCACCCACATTCTCAAGTGTAGGACCTTCTAAAATTGCTTTAACCCTCTTAGGATCTATTTTCAAACCATTAGTTGAAATCTAAAATCCCAAATACACAATCTCCTCTTGCATAAAGGAACACTTATTTAAATTAATTGGTGACTTATCCTCTTTCAATATCTACAATAATTTCAAAACATGCTCTAGATGTTCTTCCTTAGTCTTAAATAATATCATAATATCATCCAAGTAAATAGTCACAAACTTATCAAAGAATCTCTTGAGAACTTCATTCATCAACCTCATAAAATTACTAGGCATAATAGTCAAACCAAAAGGCGTTACCTACCATTCATACAAATCATATTTTCTCTTCAAAGAAATCTTTCATTCATCACCTTCTCTAATTTTGATCTGATGATAACCATTCTTCAAATCAATCTTGGTAAAATACTTTGGTCCACTCAAACAATTCATCATATTATCCATTCTTGATATAGGAAACTAATATTTCACTATCATCTTGATAATAGCTCTAGAATCAATACATGTTCTCCATTCTCTATTTTTCTTAGGTATTGATACAATAGGAATAACACACGGACTAAAAAATTCTTTGAACAAATCTTTCTACAAAAACGCTTACACTTGTCTATTAAGTTCTTCATTTTCTATAGGTGTCAATATATATTGTGCTTTATTTGGAAAACTAGCTCTAGTAATTAGATCCATACAATGAATTATACTTCTTATATGGAAATAGCTTATATCATTCACTCTTCACTATTTGTTGTCATTTAGTTGTTACTACCACAACTTGGTCCCTTAGAGATCACAACAAAAAACACATGGTTCTTCTTCAACCCCTTTTCAAATTGTTTCCCATTAACCATACAAACTCAAATAATAGCACAATCAACCTCATATGGACTTTTAATTAATGGAAACAATACTTTCTTTCTTCCATTCACCCAAAGAGTATATTGATATAATCTTCCATCATGCATATCATATCTATCATACTGCTAAGGTCTATCCACTAGAATATGACAATAATCCATAGGTATAACATCACACAAAACTTCATCAAAGTAGTTTCCAATCTTGAATTTCATAAGGCATTTCTCACTTACCAAAAATTTATGCTGATCCTTGATCCATGAAACATGATAGAGTTTAGAGTGTCTCAATCTCTACAACTGCAACTTTATAACCAGTTCCTATGATGCTAAATTTTGTTTAACTAACACTATCAACAATTACTTTGTGATATCTTCTTGCCATATTAATTTTGGTCTTGAAAATACTTCTTCTCAAGGTAGGTTCCTCCTTAATTACCTTATTACACAAATTTCTTCTCACAATCTTGTTTTATCCAACCTTGGGTCCAATTTGGTGAACCCTCAAGGTCTCCTTGAATCACAATATTTTTGTTACCTTGTTCATTCTCAATAGATTATTTACACTCAAAGGATCTATGCCCTTCTTTTTCGCATCTGAAACAATTACCATGAAAACCACCTCTAGAATAAGAATTACATCTTCTTCATTAAGAACTAGTACCTCCTCGATTGGAATTACCAACTTTCCATTTGGTCTTCCCTTTATCTTTAGTTTTCCATTTAGGTTTATCGATATCTTGTGCAAAATGTTTAGATCTACCACCTTCTCCATAAGGTCAACCTCTACCTATTTGGAATCTTCCATCTCTACCTCATTGTCCTTTTTCATTCTTCTTTTTCATGATCTCCTTAGCTTTTAAGGCATATTGATATGCTTCTTCCACACTTTCCAATTTCACAAAACTTATGTTATCTTGAATTCTAGATCGTAATCTATTTAGATACCTTGTAAATTTCTCAATCGCAACTTTTACATGTCTAGATTTGATATCCAACATATAGAATTCTTCAATATACTCTTTCAAAATCATCTCCTTTTGTTTCAAATTTTGCATTTTTCTCAACAAGCTAGCTTGGTAATCAATAGGAAGGAACTTATTCTTCACCTTGTTCACCATTTTTAACCAAGTTATGATATTATCTTTTCCACTTCTCTTTCTATCTATTTGCAAATGTTCCCAGCATGACAAGGCATGACCATTCAACCTAGTGACTACAATCTTTGTCTTCCTATTATCAGGAACTCCTTAAAACTCAAAGAAATTCTCCATATAAAAGATCCAATTGAACACAACGTTGGTGTCCAATTTTCTATCATACGGAACAACTTCCACTATAGGCTTTGAAAGTTTCCTAGACAATACTCCCAACAATCTTTCTTCATATTGATCTTTCTCAGGTTCTGGATGAGGGTTTGATGTTATTTATTCATTATCACTCACATCATCAAGATGTGATCCTCTCATTTGGGTTGTCTCTACAGTAGCTAATCTGGCTTGAATTTTTCCCAATATGTCCATAATAGTAGTGTCAACTTTTCCTCTACAATGAACCATATTTACAAATAGGTTCCTAAAAGTGCATAACCCTCTACAAGTTATAGGTAAACTCTATAGATTTTACACCTAAAAACCAAATCCAAGTTAGGGTTCTACACATTACAATCTCCACAAGGAAAAACCTCAAGCTTTGATACTAGGTAATGTAATGAGGGATTGAAATACTAGAATTAGAGGCACACCTAATTATCCAATCGCCTTGCCAAGTAACAAAAGTGAAGAAAAAAACATAGAGAACAACACCAAGGAGAAAAGGAACTTTGAAATGGTTTATTAATTCATCAAAGTATTTTCATACATGCCAAGTTTTGAGGCCCTCAAGGTTATGACCAACAAAATACAACTTCAAAATCCATGATCTAACTCCAACTTCTTTATTCCAATAACATTTTATCTCAACTGTCTAAGTAATTACCTAGGGTAAACCTAACACCCCCATTTATACTTGCCAAAATGACTCACATAAGATTCTGAATCATTACATAATAGAAGGTTGGCCTTAAAAATGGTCTTCACACATCCCAAGACAAGATCCTAACATTTAATTCATGATCCAAATTAAATACATAAGTCTACTCAACCTAAGAACCAATCATAGAAAAAATGATCAAAGAAGGAATCAAGCATAAACAAAAATCAAGTTCACTTAGTGCATGAAGAAATATTTGGCCACAAAAGCACTCAATAATTACTAGGCATCTTGGCCAGTAATGAACAACTTGGACAACACTAAACAACTTTGTCAATACTGAACAACTCAGCCAACATTGATTAGATTGACCCACATTGAATGAATGTAGCTCAACAACCACTAGAACTCAACAATAAAAAATAGAATGAACCAAGATTAGCAGGATAACAAGGCAACCTAGGATGGTCTTGCATCAGGTCCTGTACTCCATAGAAAGGACTAGTAACCATTCAACGACATTGAATCTTGATATTTCTAACGCCTATGAAAAGGTGATAAGGATATTCCCTATCCATTACAATGGTGGTTTTTCATACGATAAGGTTCTTGAAACTTGGGATATGATCTCCTATGTCATAATGTGACATGTTACCATGGAGGATACGATCGAGGTCTATTATTACTACCAATTTCTTTTTCCTAGTGTTGGAAATGATTGAAAAGATCATACATAAAAAGTAATGGAAATAGTAAAGAATGTTCTCAATCATTGTTTTTTCATTGATGTCAAACTTGCTACTTGCAGGAATGACAATTGCTTTAGTAATCCAAATACTATCAATTGGTTGATTGAAAAGGAGGAGGCAATCAATAAGATGTAACTAGAACACCTAGAGAAAGGTTGAAGTTATGATGTTGTAATGAAGTACAAGGATCAGCTAAGCCATTGATGAAAAAGTGTATTGATGACATACTCTAAGACACAGAGAATGGGCACACTGAAACATATCAAAGATGTAAGATTTTAGCTAAGTCATTTGTGAAGCCTAACTAAGTCTATTAGAGAGGGAGCTGAGAAAACTATTCAGTGCCGAACAGATTCCTAGTTGAAGCTGAGCAGATACAAGTGTCAAGTCAAGAAACAAGTGCTGAGCAGATACAAGTGTCGAGTCAAGAAACAAGTGTTGAGCAGATACAAGTGTCAAGTCAAGAAACAAGTGCCGAGCAAATACAAGTGCCGAGTCAAGAAACAAATGTCAAGTAGATACAAGTGTTGAGTCAAGAAACAAGTGTCGAGCAGATACAAGTGTCGAGTCAAGATACAAGTGCTGAGTAGGATACAAGTACCGAGTAACACAGAGGTGTTGAGCATCAGTAAACCAATAATGCTGAGTTGTTGCATTATTTCAAAGATAAAAGATTCACCAGATCTGAGCCAACAAGGTTGTTATCTAGAATTTTGTGGCTTAAATAGAAGACAAGAGTGATGAGCTGGTGGAACAGAACATCATGTAAAATGTTTTTGGATAATACAACTGGACTTTAGAAAAAGTTTCTAGATAAGAGCAAGATATGGGGTAGATACATTGTACCCTACCTAATCCACCTGAAGCCCTAAAATTAGAGAGGAAGAATCAAGCAAGAAAGGGACTCCAGATTTCTATTTAAGGAGTCATAAGGTCATGAAGCAAAGTGTGAGAGGAGGTCAAGCATGAAAGTATAAAGTGTTGAAGGAGGTGCTAAGGAGTAAGAGAGCATAGTTACTCTGCTTCTACAGATGACCATAGATATGGTTGCATTGGTATGATGAGTAAGAAGACTCAAGGAGACAAAGCTTGAGATGACAAGCTATCAAAGCTAAAGTGATTAAAAGCTAAGCAAAAGGACTAAACTGAAGTGTGATTCGAAATTTGCAAAATATGTTGTAAGTTGTATCAAATCAAAAAGCCATTATTGCTACTCTCTAGCAATTGTAATAGATAGTTTAAATCCTATGGACTTAGGTTGGTTTAATAGCCATCTTATAAATCCTTTAATAGGGTGAAATTCCATGTGAATATTCTAAAGTCCTTTGACCAAGCCCATTCCTAACAGTATGGTGAAATCCTCTAACAAGGTCACATTTAACAGTGTGTTGTAACCCTTTAATAGGGAAGACTTTTAATAGGGCATCACTTTAGAAGAGTGAGAATTAAGTAGCATGTTACTGGTGGTTTTTCCCAAATTAGGTTTCCACGTAAATCACTGTGTCATGTGTTGATCTTGCATGTTTTATCCCTGCAGACTGATTTACTGTAATTTGCTAAGATGATTGATTTAAGTTTGAATGGATGAAAAGTTTATGGGCTCACTATAATTTGAGAAAAAAGTATTATTAGGGCATTGCGACCTTGAATAATTGATTCACCCCCCTCCTCTCAGTTATTCTAAAGAATTCTAACAATTGGTATTAGAGACAAACTGTTGATTCAGTTTAAAGGGACTAGAAGCAGAAAAGATCAAAATGCCTAAGAGAGAATTCCCTAAGCTCAACAAAGACAACTTTGTTGCATGGCAGAGTTTTATGAAGCTCCATCTTGGATTCATAGGAGATTATGCTCAAAATTCAATTGTTACTAAAAATGTTGATCCAACTGGTACTCTTATTGTAGAAGATTTGAAAAACAAACAGGAACACAATCAGATAATGCTGGAGATTGCTTCAGCACTCAACTATGCTGAATTTGATGATATCAAAGGATGTGACACTACATTAAAAATGTGGAAAGCCCTATCAGACATCTATGGAGGAGATCAAAATGTCCAAAGAGCAAAAAGAGAAAGCCTCAAAGGAAAGTTTGATGATATGAAAATGGAGCAAAGTGAGAATGATGCGCAGTATGGCACTAGAATAAAGGAAGTGGTAAGTGCAATAAGATGTTTTAATGGTCAATTGGATGAAGATACTGTTAATAGTAAGCTCTTAAGAACCTTTCTCCCTATCTATGCTATTAGAGTATCAACAAAACAAGAACTAATATGTGTACCAGGAAACAATCTAAGTTTTGAAGGAATAGTGGGTAGACTCACTGCATTTGAGCTATCTAACTTTGACAACTATAGACCTGAGAATATTGAATCTTCTTTGAAGGCCAAGCTATCACTAAAAGATGCTTAACATGTGAAACCAAAGAAAGGAAGAAAAATGAACTATGTATCCAATGATAGTAGCACTAATCAGGAAAATGTGGAACAATTGGAAGCATTGCTAGCTAGAAGATTTCACAGAGGCAAAGGAAAATTCAAAGGTAAGGTGCCTATCATTTGTTTCAATTGCAATGAAGTAGGACATATTGCTGCAAGGTGTACACTGAAAAAAGATTATAAGGAAGGCAACAAATATAGAAGAGAAGATGATAATAGAGATTACAAAGACAAAGGCAAGAAGTGTTATATTGTTGAAGAGAATTATGATGATCATGATGATGAAGTTGTTTATGTAGCCATGAAGGACCAATCTAATGAAGAAGAACCTACAACACTGGTAACAAGTATGAACAAAAATGATAGATGGATCATAGACAATGGATGCTCATATCACATGACAGGAGACAAAAGTAAGTTTTTTAACCTTACTCAGTATGATGGAAATAGTGTTAGATTTGGTAATGATGCTCCATGTCAAATAAAAGGAAAAGGCTCCATTAAGCTTACAGAACAAATTTCATGTGATAATGCATACTATGTTGAAGGATTAAACTACAATTTGCTGAGTGTCTCACAGTTAGGCAATGTAGGATGCAAAGTAGAATTTGGAAACAAAATTGCAAAAATCTATGGTACTGATGGTAAATTGATAGGAAAAGGAGATCAAACAAGAAGTAATCTGTTTACCTTGATATGGATGATGTTTCTTATTTTGTTGCAAAATTTGACGATGAATGGTTATGGCATAGAAGGCTATGTCATGTCAACTTTGACAATCTAGTCAATATCAGTAAAATGAAGAAAGTCAGAGGTTTACCTAAATTGAAGAAACCTGATAATATCATGTGCAAATAATGTCAGCTAGGAAAGATGACAAAGTCAAGTTTCAAAAGTAAAATCTATACATCTAAAGAAGTACTTGAGCTAGTCCATACTAACTTATGTGGTCCAATGGAAGTACAAAGCTACAAAGGAGATAAATATATAATGTTGTTTTTTGATGACTATTCCAAGATGATGACTATTATGTTCTTAAAGCAAAAATCTGATGCTTTTCAAATGTTTAAGTGGTATGTGGCTAGAGTTGAAAAGGAAACATGAAAGAGTTTGAAATGCTTGAGATCAGACAGAGGTGGTGAATTCACATCAAATAAATTTGAGATATTTTGTAATGACAAAGAAATCAAAAGACAAACATCAGCTCCTAGAACTCCCCCACAAAATGGAATTGCTGAGAGAAGAAATAAATATGTGATTGACTGTGCCAGAACACTAATGGTGGAAAAGACTATTGCTCTAAAATACTAGAGAGAAGCTGTAAGTGTAGCTATTCATACACTTAATGATGTACAAGTCAAGAAAGGTACAAATACAACACCTTTTGAATTATGGTATGGTCAGTCACCTAATGTAAAACATTTCAAAGTATTTGGTTGCAAATGTTTTATCCTAAAAGATGCTAGAAATGGAAATTTTGATGCAAAAAGTGATGAAGGCATATTCCTTGGTTACTCCACTAGAAGTAAGGCATATAAGTGTTTGAATACTAACACTAACAAAATTGTGGAAAGTGCAAATGTAAACTTTGATGAGCATACAGAAGTCCAAGCTAAAGAACCAAAGAGAATGGACGAATACAGAACCTTTGTGTATTCTTATGAAGGAATGCTTTTTGACGAGGATGTTGTCAATCAAATTGGGATTCAACAGAAAATTTTAGTTTCAGACGAGTCACAACCAGTGAATGCCGAGTTACATTCAGAAGCCGAGTTGCAGAATGAAAGAAATGCACAATCTGAACTTGAAAATAGTACACATGAAAGAGATGAAGAACAACTTGACAACTCAGTGCCTAGTGACCCTGAATCTCAAAGATCAAACATGGAAACAAGGACAAAACCAAGATTATCCAAATATGTACAAAGACATCACCCTATTGAATAGATAATTGGTGACAAAGATGCAAGACCAATGACAAGGAATAGACTAAGACATGAATCATTTTTTATCAGCAAACTTGAACCTAAGACAATATATGGTGCATTACAAGATGATGACTAGTATAAAGCTATGGTAGAAGAGATTGATAAAATAAAGAAGAACAAAACCTAGAGTTTGGTTCCCAAACCAGTTGACAAGAATGTGATTGGCACCAAGTGGGTATTCAAAAACAAGTTAGATGAGAATGGCGAGATTACTAGAAAAAAAGTTGGACTAGTATGCAAGGGTTATGCTCAAGAAGAAGGATTAAACTATGGGGAAACATTTGCCCCTGTTGCTAGAATGGAAGGAGTAAGAACTTTACTTGCATATGCTACATATAAATGTCTTAAAGTCTATCAGATGGATGTAAATTCTCCTTTTTTAAATGGTATATTGGAAGAGGAAGTCTATATTGAACAACTAGAGGGATTTTTTGATGAGAACAACAGGGATATGGTTTGCAAATTACATAAAGCACTCTATGGTATGAAACAAGCACCCAGAGCATGGTATGAGAGACTTCACAATTATCTAGTCCAAATAAGATTTGAAAGAATTGATGATAACAATAACATGTACATCAAATCAGAAGAAGGTAAGGATATTATTGTATCTGAAATCTTTGTGGATGACATAGTTTTTGGAGGAAAGGAAGTGCTTTGCAAAGGCTTTGCTGATAAAATGAAACATGAGTTTGAGATGTCTATGTTTGGAGAAATCAATTTTTTTGTTGGATTGCAAGTACATCAACTAAAACATGGTATATTTGTGAGACAATAAAAGTATATCAAAGAGATACTTAAAATGTTTGGATTGGAAGAATCCAAACCAGTCAGCACACCAATGGCAATAGGAAATAAGCTATCCAAAAATGATGTATCAGCTGAAGTCAATCAAACAATGTACAGATCCATGATTGGAAAACTACAATATGTTGTACATAGCAAACCAGACATAGCATTAGCAGTTGGAATAGTGGTTAGATTCTCTGCTAATCCCAAAGAAAATCATCTCATAGTAGTAAAAAGAATAATGAGGTATCTCAAAGGAACTGACAACTTTGGTCTATATATTACAAAAAGAATGAGAAGTTTGAGCTCAATGCATATACAGATGCAGATTGGGGAGGCAACATTGATGATAGAAAAAGCACAAGTGGAGGTGCATTATTTTTAGTTAAAAGGCTAGTTATATAGACTAGCAAGAAACAAACATGCACATCCCAGTCCACTGTAGAATTAGAATATGTGGCAGCTGCAGTCAATTGCACATTGTGTGGCTCAAACATCTATTGAAAGGGATGAAAGAAGAGGTAACCAAACCTGTGATATTGTATTATGATAATACAAGTGCTATAAACATATCCAAAAATCTTATAATGCATTCAAAAACCAAGCATATTGCAATCAAGTATCACTATGTCAGAGAATTGGTAGAAGACAAACAAGTGAAGTTGGAGTACATTCACACAAAGGAACAAACTACAAATATCTTCACCAATGTCATTGCCCAAGGATGCTTATGAATATCTTAGAGGCAAGTTGGGGGTAATGCCCCTAACTCAAGCAGTGTAAAGCAACAAGGAAGCTGCCCTACATCAATAGGAATAAATCATTGAAATATCTGAAGAATGATGCAGAGGATGATAGTAGGAGCAGAAACTCCAAATCAGTCACAAGCATGGTGACAGAGGGAGAAGACATCAAGAGACAAAGCTTATATTGTGCATGTTAAAGATGCTACATCTTTCACATTTATGTCAAAGAGGGAGAAATATGTAGAAAATTGATCAATACAAAGCAAGAGGGAGATATATATGAGAGACAGAGATATATGAGATTAGTAGTAAGGATGCATTAGTCAAGAGGAAGAAATAGAAAGAAGCAGAAAACATATATAATTTTGGTGGTAAAAAAGTTCATCAATTGATCAGTTTGGTTTGCCATCAATGCCAAAGAGGGAGATTGTTGGAAATGATTGAAAAGATCATACATAAAAAGTAATGGAAATAGTAAAGAATGTTCTCAATTGTTTTGTCATTGATGTCAAACTTGCTACTTGCAGGAATGAAAATTGCCTTAGTAATACAAATACTATCAATTGGTTGATTGACAAGGAGGAGGCAATCAATAAGATGTAACTAGAACACCTAGAGAAAGGTTTAAGTTATGATGTTGTAATGAAGTACAAGGATCGGCTACCCCATTGATGAAAAAGTGTATTGATGACATACTCTAAGACACAGAGAATGGGCACACTTAAACATATCAAAGATGTAAGATTTTAGCTAAGTCATTTGTGAAGCCTAACTAAGTCTATTAGAGAGGGAGCTAAGCAAGCTAGTCAGTGCTGAATAGATTCCTAGTTGAAGCCGAGAAGATACAAGTGCCGAGTCAAGAAATAAGTGCTGAGTCAAGAAACAAGTGTTGAGCAGATACAAGTACCTAGTCAAGATACAGGTGCCGAGCAAGATACAAGTACCGAGTAACACAGAGGTTTCGAGCATCAGTAAACCAATAATGTCGAGTTGCTGGATTATTTCAAAGATCAAAGATTCGCCATATCTAAGCTGGCAAGGTTGTTGTTAAGAATTCTGTGAATTAAATAGAAGATAAGAGTGATGAGTTGGTGGCACAAATCATCATGTAAAATGTTTTTGGAGAATAAAACTGGACTTTAGATGAAGTTTCTAGATAAGAGAAAGATATGGGGTAGATACATTGTACCCTACCTAATCCACCTAAAACCCTAAAATTGGAGAGGAAGAGTCGAGCAGGAAAGGGACTCTAGATTTCTATTTAAGGAGTCATAAGGTCACGAAGCAAAGTGTGAGAGTTGGTCAAGCATGAAAGCATAAAGTGCTAAAGGAGGTGCTAAGGAGTAAGAGAGCATAGTTACTCTGCTTCAACAGATGACCATAGATATGGTTGCATTGGTATGATGAGTAAGAAGACTCAAGGAGATGAAGCTTGAGATGACAAGTTGTCAAAGCTGAAGTGATTAAAAGCCAAGCAAAAAGACTAAACTGAAGTGTGATCTAAAATCTACAAAATATGTTGTAAGTTGTATCAGATCAAAAAGGCATTATTGTTACTCTCTAGCAATTTTAACAAATAGTTTAAATCCTATGGACTTAGGTTGGTTTAATAGCCATGTTATAAATCCTTTAACAGGGTGACATTCCAAGTGAATGTTCTAAAGTCCTTTGACCAGGCCCATTCCTAACAGTATGGTGAAATCCTCTAACAAGGTCACATTTAACAGTGTGTTGTAAGCCTTTAATAGGGTAGGCTTTTAACAGGGCATCACTTTAGAAGAGTGAAAATTAAGTAGCATGTTACTAGTTATTTTTCCCAAATTGGGTTTCCACGTAGATCACTGTGTCATGTGTTGATCTTGCATGTTTTATCCCTGCAGATTGATTTACTGTAGTTTGCTAAGATGATTGATTTAAGTTTGAATGGATGAAAAGTTTATGGGCTCACTATAATTTGAGAAAAAAAGTATTATTAGGGCATTTAGACCTTTAATAAAAAATTCACCCCCCCCCCCCCTTCTTAGTTATTCTAAAGAATTCTAACACGTAGTTGCTTCCATAACATAGATTATATTTCCTTCCCTTTTCTTCTATTACACTCTATAGAGAATTCTATGTGTAATATTAGAAAGAAGCACGACGAGGAAAAAAATTACTCTATTTATCAAGAAGCCTTGATATCTTATCATTTTAAGTTTTACAAAGGTCTTCACCCTTAAATTTTGATCTTGAAGCCTTTGCCCTTGAAAATTATTGATCACAGTTCCTCTTCCCCTAGCAAACCCAAGTGTGATAAGGAACCCATTACCTTCTTTAATAAAATCAATAAGGAAAAAAATGAAATCCTGGATGTTGAAAAAATAGCACCACTTCTAGGAAGGGTATCAATTGGTTGAGGAAAATGTTGAGAGATTAAAAAAAAACTGATCACTTCAACCATGTCTAAGCTAGAAAACTCAAGAAAAAATTATGGCCCTAGATCTAAGCACATGGCCACTCAAAGGTGTTATGGAGAGTAAGAAGTGGAATAAATTGAAAGAAAGGATAGGAATGAGGATGTAATGGAGGAGGGTTAGAATAGTCCTTTTCAGTCAATGGTTTTGGATACTTCCAAAACTAATATGATTACCCCTAATTCTAGGAATTTTGAGAATTTTGAAGAGAAAGGAATGGTCACTTCACTATTTAGGATGGGTAACTTGGGCAACCACACCTAGGCAGAGGTCACAGGGGGATAAAGGATAAAAAGGGTAACTTGTTGGGGGGGAGATCACACTTAATAAAACAAATGACAACATGCAGGGAAACATAGAGTTAGAGAAGTTGGAGAGGTCCATTGCTGACCTAATTAAAAAGAATGTGGACCTAGATGATCAGTTCAATAGGGTTGCCAATTTATTGGTGCATGCTATGCACCTAGTGGCTACTATGCCCTATCTCATGTACACTAAAAAGGATGGCACAACTGATGATAAGGAGGTTGAGACTACTTTCTTTCTATATAGATTCATGGCTAATGATTGGCTTCACCTGCTCTTCGATAACTTAAGGAACTAGTGGTTGATTACCTTCTTTTGGTGTGCTTACTAATTAGTTTCTTTCTTATGTTAGTTAGTTTCTTTCTAGACATTTCTACTCCCTTTGGTTTTTTTTAATGCTTGATTGGTATTATGGCCAACTCGTATCTGATGGCCAAGTTTATCTATATTGTTAATACTTTTATTCTTTCTAGTAGTACATACTTTATTATTATGCTTATGGGAGGGTTTTGAAGTTTAGAAAGGGTGTTGGGTAATCTCATGGTAGTGACTTCCAACTGATCTTTAGACAGTTATTTTCCTCTATTATGGGTGAGATCCCATGTGGATTGCTTCTTAATTTATAAAATAAATTGTTGCATAACTTATTCATACTAATCTATAAACTAAAACACCATGATTTCTACTATAACCACCAAATATAGTAAACTAGTATTTGACCAATGAGCTCTTACTTTGTCAAATCACAATGGCAACCTTTGTAAATTCACACAGATCAACTACAAGCATCCTATAGCCATGTATAATTACACAACATCTAACTCTCAATACAAAAGATATATTGAACTCTTCACTAAACAATCTATGAAAACTATTAATAATAAATAAATATATTGAAATAAATGAAAAACCATCAATGTTAGGCCATGTAATAAAATAATTAGAAAATATATGTGAAAATAATAACACTTCACTTTCATATATAAGATTCTAGAAAGCTTGATAAAAGGGTTAGTGCAAGAAGCTGGGTCTCACTTTTGGCCAAAAAGTGGAAGTGTTTTCCCTATTTTAGAAATATATGGTCAATTAATGCAAAAATTGGAGGCATTTAGAGATAAAATATTTGGAAACTTTAGAAATAAAAATCATAGTGCTTGGAATCTCCTTTATGAATATGTAATTTATTTGTATACCCATATGACAGATAATGTTTCTAGTATTGATCTTTGAAAACAACTTTTTTAAAATGCTTGTTTCAAGACCATACCACACTCATGTACAAACACCATAATTTGACACAACTAAATGAACATTTATGAATCCTTTTAAATGAAGTTAGTTGACACACCAAAAATTCATGAGAATAATTTTCTTTAATTATTTAATGAATGTATTTTTTTATTAAAATTTTAATTAATGATTAAGCTAATTTCTAAAACCTCTTGTCTATGGACACCATAATTTGATCAAAATTTAACTTTTTTGTATAATTTTTTTTGAATTCAAAAGAATTGTGTGAACATTGATGACGTGCAAATGAATTCAAGAAATTAAAAAAAATTAAAAGAATTATCAAAGTTTTAGTGAATCTCATTATTTTATGTTTAAGGGACACTTTTGATTAATAAATAATGCAAAAATAGAAAATGAACTCATAACACTATAAAATTTATAATTTTTAAATCACAATAGTAAGACTTATAATGAGTTTTCTTGTTGTCAAAAAATTGAATGGGGAAGACCATATTAAAATTATGACAATAATTGTAATTTTTGATTAATTACCTTAGTCAAAATTTGATGCATAAAGGCACAAGATTGGTCCCACCAAGCCTATGCCATACCTTTCCCCAAGGAAAAGCCTGATGCCAAAGGGAAATTCCTACCCATGGCATTAGAATTGGGAACTCAATTCGCAATTCAAAAATTTGGTGCTTGATTCTAATTTAGTTGTTATGAGAATCGGGCACCCAATATTTAAACAATCGAGTACCTAATTATTTAAAAATTGGGTACTTCATTGTTTAAATATCAAGTGCCAGATTTAAAAATGGGTACCCAATTATTTAAAAATTGCATACCCAATTCTTAAGTACCTATTGGGCCCCAAAAGATGCCCCACAAAGAACTTTTCAATCATTGCAATAATTGAATGATAGTTTCAAGCTGCAACAACTAATTTCTATCACAATTATTCCTTTTTCTTGTCATCTTCTACAATTTGCACTCTATTGAGTTGAATTCAAAAGTAGTGCAAATATGGGATCAACACAATGAAGAAAGAAGAAAATAAAATTTTTGACAAATGAGGAGATTACAAAAAACAAAGAGAATGAAGCACAACGTCAATGACAGAGAAGACAAACAATTAGAGAGTTGAGCAATGTTTCAAAAGAGAAAGACATTGGCAATACCATGATGGATGAAGAGGCTAAAGAAGAGAACCTAATACAAGGAGATGTAGGAGTACATTCTAATCAAACATTCAATATAAGTGTGTCTCCAAACCCTTGAGTTTTTTCTCATGATAAAATTGATGATTTTATAGAAGAAGGTTACGATTTAAATGATTTAGGTTTTCTTCATGAGAATAAATTGCCAAATGATCATGCACAAAAAAATCCAATGGAAATTCAAGCCCCAAAAGAAATACCAAGAAACAAATGAAAAGGAGATTTAAATTTCAAATAACATTGAAAATGAAATGCAAATTGAAAATAATAATGCTATGAATGTGGACATGTAAACACCAAGTACTACACAAACATGTTTGAATGATACTAAAGTGTGTGAACATAATTTTCACTTTTCAAATGATGTGCTAGATAATCTTCATGGATTGGTTTCATGGAGATAGATTAGGACACATACTAGTAGATTATATAGAATTTTTTTAATAATAAAAAATTTGGGTTTCAATATCAGTTTAGGTTGTAACTAATTAAAATGTCTAAAATGAAAATAATAATGAAATGGTTAGAAATGTATGCAAAACCCAAGAATAAGATTTATACTTTAAAAAAAGTTGTATCCATTGCTGCTAGTTTCTTTGATGTTATCGAAAAGAGAAGTCACTCTAAAGATAAAAATGCAACACAATGAGCAATAACAAGAGCTTTAGTTAACAAATCAACTACTCAAAAAAATCAATTATTAACATTAGTGGATATCTTAATGTGAATTGTAAGACTTTAGAAAGAGCTGTAAAGAGAAGGGTTAACTTTGAATGTGATCCAACAAATAGTTTGTGGACTTCTAGTGGTAGACTCCGAAGATCTGATATGAAACTTGCTAGTGAAGTCAAAAGTTTGGTTAAAAAAATTTGTCTTGGTAATACAAGATTATGACCTAATTCAAGAGATATTCTTAAATTTAGAGTTAGCTCAAAAATATGTGATCCACATCCTAAACACCTTTTGGACATGACTCAAATTGAATTATTCAAAAAAATTCTAGATGATAAGGTGTCAACTATTACCATTAGTCAAAGATCTTTTGAAAAGTCAAAACCATGGTATGTAAGGACCAACAAGGAAATAATCATATGTTGTTATAAAAATCATGTTCAATTTCATTACCATTATGATGTATTTTGATCTATACATGGTACCATGCATAGTAAAGAAATGTTGCAGGAATGTGGTATAAAAATACCACCTCAAACTATAAAGGATATCATATCAAGTTTTTTTTGTAAGCCACCTAATGAACAATATTTTATTTTCAATGTATGTCTTTCTTGTGCAAGTGATATGTATGGCAATCTTTCTTGGTTAGATGAACGTTTGCATGAAAATTATTTGACTACTTTTGGACACCAATTAGTTGATGTAAAAAACTTAAAACTATTGAATATCCATTTAAGGATGGGAAGATTGGAAGGTGTGTTCTAGTTATAGATAAAGTTAGTTTTCTTAGAATTATGGATGAGTTTAACAGTGAAATCATACCAAAATATGTTAAACACTCAATATGATAGATGCCTTAATGGACAATTTAGCATATTTAAGAATATGTTTCCAATTGGTAATAAATTTTTAGTTGTTGAATTTTCAAAGAATTACAGACTTACATTGGAAGATGAGGTACAACCACAATATTACAATTTAGTGCAAGCAACATTTTTTGTTCATATAGTTTATAGGCATGCACTTGATAGTAAAGAGGAGGACAGAAAGATGTTGAGAGAGTACCATTTCTATATGAGTGATAATAAACTTCATTCATCTAAGTTTGTCCAATAGTGTTTCAAGGTGTTTTATGATAATTTAAAAGAGAGACAAATTCAAATTACACGACATTGGATATGGTCATATAATTGTACAAGACAACTCAGGAATGCTAGAATGTTTTATTCATTGAGTAGGACACATAGGAAAACCAATATCCAACATGTGTGGAGTTTTCTTAAGGATGGACATGCGTGAAGAGAGCCCTTTGCAAAGAGAAATTGAAATTTGAGGAAAATCAAAAATACACATGAGATTGTGGAATGGTGTAACAAATATTTATAGACAGGATCAAGTCATAACTCTATAATTAAACATTTCTTCTACCTATTTGAAGAGAAGAATAACCTTTCAAGATATGACTATGACACAATTAGTAGGTCAGCTAAATGGCATTTATTTAGGAGTTTGGATTCTAACACTTGGACTATATGAACTAGGGGTCTCACTTGTTTTTTTTAGTTTTGTCTTGCAGGTGAATGGGAAAAATGTGAGAATATAGAATGAGTTGAAGATTGGAAACATAAATAATTAGAACCTACTCACACACATTTTGAAGATGGTATAGTAAATGAAGGCCCAAATGTTACATTTGCATCAGAAGACTATTGCCATATTTTAGACCTCATACAACCTGGTATGCACAATTTAATTTAATTTTTTTGTGATCATGCTTTAATTTATATTATTTATTTATGTACATGTCATTAATATATTATAAATATTTATTTACACATGTGATTAAATTTTTTATGTGTACTTCATCTTATCTTGTAGGACATGTTTATGTTGTTATTTCACCTAATGATATTGATGAACACACTAAGTATTGGCTAGCTAGATGTGTGGAACCTAAGAAAGAAATGATGTGTCACCAAGTAGATGATGATGGTTTTGAGTATCCAATTGGATCTATTGTTGTAGATAGCACCTAGCTATGTAAATGCCTAACAAGAAGAAAGGGCTTACCAATATTTGAGGACTACCAATCAAAAAAGAACGTTTTACACTATTGTCATTTGGTTGTGGCAACAAATATCAAATTAGAAAGGTACAAAGGGAGACTCGCCAATAAAGTATTATGGATAATTTCAATGGATGAGGATGAGAAAATCATATATGCATTGCAAAAGAGAGAGGATGCAGATTGTATGGTGGAATGACTACAAAATAAACACATGTGAGTTTTCTCTTTATTGTGCTCTTCTTATATATATGTACTTATATAATTTAAATGTATGTATGCATTGTCAATAGAAAATTAGAGAACTTATAAAAACCTCTTATTTAGGTCTCAAGTACAACTTATGCAAATTGAAATGTTTATGGTGGGTCAAACATCAACATCTTGTGCAATTATACATAGTGAGTACATACATTACACATATTTACATAATAAAGATAGCCCCTATTAATTTATGCTTTTATTAACATTTCAAACTGTGTTTTTCTTTTAAAATTTTACTTTGCAGGACCTCATTGGAAGAAATGTGTTCAAATGATTTTTTAATTTTGAAATTGAAGAATGTTGTAAATATTGAAAAATAGGAATTCACTTCTATTTATGCCCTTCACATTGTGTTACATATATATGAATTCACTTGTTTCAAATTTATATGACTTCACATTTTTTAATAATATATGAGTTCAATTGTATAAAATATACGAGTTAACTTATATTTGAAAGCTAAAGGTGTGCACTTGATATTAATTTCTTTCTCAATTGAATTAATGACATCTTATATTTTTCCATTAATTTTACATTCAAACATGTTTAAATTAATGTTCCTATATTTAATTAAAATTATTTTTCATGTATCATATACTAACAAAATGTGTCATAACATGAATAAAATATGTCACAATAAGAAAATGGTTCATACTTAAAACATGATAACATAATAATCTATACTAGATACACTAGCACAATAATCTAAGTCATAAAAATATATAACATGTTCTAACATGTCATGACATGATCTATTAGGTCAAAAAATATATAATTTAGTTAAATCTCCTAATACAAAGTGTATTGTAATAAACAATACGTGTCATAAAAACACAATCTAAAGGTGCCAAAAGACCTAATCTATCCGATTTGCAATCCTCCTACTCCACATGAAGAGGACTTGGATCATCCCATGTAACATGGTGTGTATCATCATGTGGGACATCCTGTGGGGCATCGTGTCTCACATCTTGAGAAGACAATATGTACAAGCATAATTGAAATGAGTTTCAAAATCTAGCTTGCAAATAAATTAAAATATTTAGAACATATTTAAAATTATACCACATGAGATAGGTGTCCCTCTATAACATAGCAAGCTGCACTATCAAAGCTACCAAATGTGGTAGTGGTGAGGTCTTGTAATAGAATACATAAATTTTAAAATTTGATAAATATAATAATGAACTATGTATAAATCACAAAATTGACCTAAATCAATGACATTTGTACCATCATCTAGCTTAGTCCTATAGTCCCAACAACATTCATGGTAAAATAGTCCTAAAATCATGGATACATAAACCTTGAGTCAAAATTATATATACCTGAATTACAAAGTACATAAATTAAAAAATTACATAACTTACACTACATTTTTTTGAATTAAAAACATATATACCATACTTGAGCAGTAGCAAGTGCCACAAATGTGTTTAGAGATATGCTACCATGATGATCATCAACATGTCTAAAATGGTCAAAAGATGAAGGAGTTTAAAATAGACTATATTGGGGCCTATATGGAAAAGTATGATCCATCTCCCATTCATACAACCAAAATACATTATTATACATTCAAATCAAAGTTGAAGATAAGTTAATAACAATGTGAACAAAAAAATAGCACAAATTATTTGTCTTCAAAAGATCATACCATAGGTATTTGAGGTTGTGCCTTAGTGGTCAATGGATCAAGACTTGTACAAGCATCAGATTGCGTAATAGATGACAATCCCTACAAAGTAAGATAAAAAGAATATGAGTAGATGTTATTAAATTTGAGTTCTAATTTACATTATTTACAGTGTAATTCAAAATGCATACCATATGAGGCATACCAACCTCTGAAGGTCTCGAAAAAATACTATACCATCTCCTAGAAGGAATAGAATCATGTGTCCTCTATTAATTGAAAATCAACATACATTAATATTGTTAATGCAATTATGCATATATATAGAAAGTAAATAATAATGTACTTTATAAATTTTAAAATAATTTTTTTACCTATTGCTCCTCACTCTCTCCCTCTCCACAAAGAAGGTGAAAAGATGAATCAACATCAATCTCATCACTACCACCATCATGAGCACCATAGGCCTCATCATTAAAACTAGCTACCTCAGTATCATGGCCATCCTGTGCTGCATCGGCATCACCCTGGGGGGCTCTGCATATACCTCCACTAGTAGTACAAATGTGTCCAAGTGGACAAATATTTGTCACTTGCATCCATTGGTCTACTAAATTTCATGAAAGGGCACTCAATGAACTCATTGTAGATAACAATGCTTGATGATGGATAGGAGCTAGGGAAATTGGTGCAAGTAGAGGAACAAGAGGGTGAGCACGTCTTTGATTTCTTGTATTATCATTGAGATTTTCCCTAGTGTTAGATTGTGGTGACTGATCAGGAAAGTACTGTACATACTTCATAAATAGTGTTTGGTGGACGTAGCCCAGGGATTGGGTGAACCACGTTAAATCTTGGTGCCTTGTGTTCATTTCTGTGTGTTCTATTATTTTTGTTATTGGTTATATTTGCATGTAGTTTTTATTTCTGTCCGTGGTTTATCCTAACAAGTGGTATCAGAGCCTAGTTGTTTCTCAGTTATCCTCTGCAGGAAAGTCTCATGGTTAATTGGGAGTCTCACGGTTGAGTGGGAGCAATGGCAGATGATGGTAAGCTGAGGGTTGATAGGTTTAATGGGCAGAACTTCCAGTTATGGAAGATGCAAATGGAAGACTATTTATATCAGAAGGATTTGTGGAAGCCGTTGGAAGGAAAAGCCAAGAATCAGGGAACTATGTCAGAGGCTGAATGGGATCTTTTGGACAGAAAGGCACTTGGAAGCATTCGGTTATGCTTGGCACCATCGGTGGCATTTAATATTACAAAAGCAAAGACGACAGAAGATTTGATGAAAACCCTAGCGACACTGTATGAAAAGCCCTCCGCTTCAAATAAGGTATTTCTCATGAAGCGTTTATTTAATATGAAAATGGCAGAAGGTGGATCTGTTGCAGATCATTTAAATGACTTTAATACTATTACTAGTCAATTATCTTCTGTGGGTATCAATTTTGATGAAGAAATTAGGGCTCTCTTGATTTTGTGTTCTTTGCCTGAAAGCTGGAATGGCTTGGTAATGGTGGTGAGTAATTCTGTTCCTGGATCTAGTACCCTAAAATATGATGATGTGATCGGTGTTATTTTAAGTGAGGAAACTCGTAGAAAATCCTCAGGTGGATCTACATCAGGAAGTGCTTTAAATGCACAAAGCAGGGGCAGAACGACTGAAAGAGGAAGTAACTCTGGAAATCGTGGGAAATCAAGAGGAAAGTCAAAGGGGAGGAGGTCTCAATCGAGAGGACCAAATGATTGCTGGTACTGTGGGAAACCAGGGCACAAAAAGAAAGATTGATGGACTCGAAAGAAAAATGAAGGAGATAAATCAGATGGAGACAAAGAGGCAAATGTGGTAAGTAACAAATCCGAAGAGGATGCTTTGCTTCTGTCTTTAGAGAGTGTTGATGATTCATGGGTTTTAGATTCTGGTGCTTCTTTTCATGCTACACCTCATAGAGGTTATTTCATTGATTATGTCCAAGGGGATTTTGGGCTTGTTTATTTGGGGGATAATGAACCCTGTCAGATTGTTGGAAAGGGAAAAATTAAGATTAAGTTGCAGAATGGGAATCATTGGCTACTACATGAGGTAAGACATGTTCCAAAACTAAGTAGAAATTTAATTTCAGTAGGGCAACTCGGTGATGAGGGTTGTGTAGTTACTTTTAATGATAAAAATTGGAAGGTTTCAAAAGGTTCCCTTGTAGTAGCAAAAGGTATGAAAGTAGGCACCTTATATCTTTGTACAGGTCATATTGTTCCTTCTACTTTGATTGTTTCAGAGAAAAATGAATATTCAGGAACAATTACTGCAGATGAGCAGGGAGAACAAATAGCTTCTGTGGATTCTGATACAGCGCTGTGGCACAATAGACTTGGGCACATGAGTGAGAAAGGTATGAAAGTACTTCATTCAAGGAAAGTTTTACTAGGTCTAAAATGTGTGAATATGGATTTCTGTGAAAGTTGTGTGTATGGAAAACAAAAGAGAGTGAGTTTTGTAAAGACAGGGAAGGAAAACAAAAAGGAGAAATTAGAACTTGTGCATACAGATGTATGGGGACCGGCTCAGGTATCTTCCCTTGGTGGCTCTCATTATTATGTTACATTTATTGATGACGCAACTAGAAAAGTATGGGTTTATTTCCTTAAACAGAAATCTGATGTATTTCAAACTTTTAAGAAATGGAAATGCTTGGTTGAAAATGAGACTGGTAAGAAATTAAAATGTCTCAGATCTGATAATGGTGGTGAGTATTGCAGTCATGAATTTGAAGATTATTGCTCCACTAATGGTATTCGTAGACAAAAAACTGTTCCAAGGACTCCACAGGAAAATGGAGTGGCTGAACGCATGAACAGGACTATAATGGAGCGCGCAAGGAGCATGAGGTTGCATGCTGGGTTGCCCTTACACATGTGGGTGGAGGCTGTCAATACTGTAGTATATTTGATTAATAGAGGTCCCTCTACTCCTTTGGGCTGTGGTATTCCAGAGGAAGCATGGACTGGTAAGAAGGTGAGTTATTCTTTTCTCAAGACCTTCGGTTGTGAAGCTTTTTCTCATATAGACTCTGAAAATAGAACCAAGCTAGAAGCTAAATCAAAGAAATGTGTCTTTGTTGGATATGGCATTAATGAATTTGGTTATAGGCTTTGGGATTTTGAAAATCATAAAATTATAAGAAGCCGGGATGTCATATTCAATGAAAAAGTGTTGTACAAAGATCTGTTGCAGCAACATGAGAAGAAAGAAGATGATTATGTAGTGCTGGATGATACTCCAAAAGCTGATGTTCCAGCCATTCCTCATGATGTACAACAACCGCAACAACAAATACCACATACACCAGTGAATGTTAGACGGTCAACAAGGCCAATTAGACCTCCACAAAGGTTTTCTCCCTCTTTGTATTCTATTTTACTTACTGATGCTGGTGAACCTGAAAGTTATGATGAAGCTGTGCAGGTGGATACTAAGATTCAGTGGGAGTCTGCAATGAAAGATGAAATGGACTCTTTGCTGAAAAATAAGACATGGGATTTGTACAAGTTGCCTGCAGGTAAAAAGGTTTTACAGAATAAATGGGTTTACAGGTTGAAAGAAGAGGAAGGAGGTAAGAAAAGATTTAAGGCCAGGTTAGTTGTAAAAGGATTTGCACAGAAAAAAGGAATTGATTTTGATGAAATATTTTCTCCTGTTGTTAAAATGACTTCTATTCGTACTGTTTTAAGTCTTGTGGCTACTGAAGATTTGCATTTAGAGCAGATGGATGTTAAAACAGCCTTTCTTCATGGTGATTTGGATGAAGAAATATATATGGCTCAGCCACAGGGTTTTGAGGTCAAAGGTAAGGAGAACTTAGTGTGCAAATTGAAGAAAAGTTTATATGGCCTGAAGCAAGCACCTCGGCAATGGTATCTGAAATTTGACAGTTTTATGCATGAGCATGGATATAATAGGTGTCATTCAGATTACTGTGTTTATTTTAAGAGGTTGGATGATGATAGCTACATTATTTTATGTTTATATGTTGATGATATGCTTATAGCTGGGTCTAACATGGATCATATTAAGGGGCTGAAACGCCAATTAGCACATGCATTTGCTATGAAGGATTTGGGGGCAGCAAAACAAATCCTTGGTATGAAGATTTGCAGAGATAGGAAGAACAGAACATTGACGCTATCTCAAGCTGATTATGTTGAGAAGGTGTTGCACCGTTTCTCTATGGAGAATGCTAAAGCTGTCAGCACACCTTTACCTGGTCATTTGAAATTGACTAAGGAGATGTGTCCCAAGACACAGGAAGAGGAGGATAAGATGTCCAAGGTACCCTATGCTTCAGCTATAGGAAGTTTGATGTATGCTATGGTATGCACTAGGCCAGATATTGCACATGCAGTGGGAGTCGTTAGCAGGTATATGAGTCATCCAGGTTTTGAGCATTGGAATGCTGTCAAGTGGATTCTCAGATATTTGAGAGGAACATCCAATAAGTGTTTACACTTTGGGGGCTCTACTACTGATTTACAGGGCTATGTTGACTCAGATTTGGCTGGGGATATTGATACCAGGCGGAGTACTACAGGTTATGTCTTTACTGTTGGTGGGGCAGCCGTGAGCTGGGTTTCTAGGCTACAGAAGATTAATGCTCTCTCCACTACAGAGGCAGAGTATGTTGCTGCTACAGAGGCCGCCAAAGAGATGATATGGCTTCAGTTCTTCTTGGAAGAATTGGGACATCCTCAGAAGGATAATTTTTTGTTCACAGATAGTCAGAGTGCCATTCATCTTGCTAAGAATTCAGCTCTGCATTCTAAGACCAAACACATACAGTTGCGGTACCATTTCATTCGGTCAGTTTTGGAGGATGGACAGTTAAAGCTGGAGAAGATACATACCAATGAAAATCCAGCAGATATGTTGACAAAGGTTGTCACAAGGGAGAAGCTGAACTCCTCTTCAGCTTCAGTTGGTCTTTTAGACTAAATGTGAATAAAAGAACAGCAGAGTCCAGGGTGGTTTGATCCAGTGGGAGCCCCATGCGGTAGTTGTATTGCTACAGGATCAGTCTCCAAGTGGGAGATTGTTTTTTAGTGTGGAGCCTGATCAGTCCCAAAGTGGGAGATTGTTAGATTGTGGTGACTGATCAGGAAAGTACTGTACATACTTCATAAATAGTGGGGTTCGGGGCATCGCCCTGAAAAAAATTTTTTTTGGAAGTAGCCGACATCGACATGGTAGCCGACATATTATGGCCGACATATGGCCGACATGTTATAACCCTGAAGCGGTTTAATACTTGTATAAAAAGGGCTTAGGGTTGGGTATTTTTGATATGTGGTGATACGAAATTGATTCTTGCGGCGGTATTGAGCTGTAAGGGATTACGGATTGTAATTAGGTTGTAATCACTGGATTGTAATAAGATCAGACTTGCTGTTTGGTGGACGTAGCCCAGGGATTGGGTGAACCACGTTAAATCTTGGTGCCTTGTGTTCATTTCTGTGTGTTCTATTATTTTTGTTATTGGTTATATTTGCATGTAGTTTTTATTTTTGTCCGTGGTTTATCCTAACTCCTAGGCCTATCCTAAGGGATCCCTCCACCACCCTCTTAAAATTCTCTAATATTAAAATAATTGGGTTTAAAACCCAATTCAAACTTAGCCCATAGTTTCTTAAGGAAGTACATGGAGATCTCATGATTAGCATGTGTTTCATGGTCAAATACCATCCACCGCAGCTCCCAAAAGTGTTGTCATTTATGAGGATGTGTGTACCAACTAATAGATATGTGAGACTTCTGATCACTTATCTCAAGTCCTATCTTTGGGTTTATAAAATATATTTTTAAACGTCCTTTTTTATAATTTCACCTGATGGATCTCTTTATAAGATAGGCCATCTAAATAGAAGGCGCACATGTTTTTCCTCCATAGTCTAAAGCTATCAATCTCACTATTTAAATTCTCAATAGAGTGTACAACACCTTGCATGCTATGTACAAGGTGAAGTAGGTGGGGGCGGGGGTGGGGGGGTTCACACCTAATGGTCTGAATATCTTGCATGAGGTCGTGAAGGTTTAGGAGAGAATACATTTGGATTAAAGAAACATTGTGGACATCATAAACATACATAACTATACAAAGTATATCAAACAAAACCTTATTTCACATTATATGAAATTAAGTATCATCTTAAATACTATTGAAAATGAAGACTAAATAAAAGTGAATGCTAAATGTCCTTTCTTGGAATCTAATATAATCCAAAAAAAAATCTAAAAATAAACTCTAATAATTAATTTAATTTAATTTTAATTTACACCAAATATAACCATAATAGGAGCACTAAAATAAATTTAAACACTTAAGTAAACTTTAATCTTAAGTCTAATTGAACATTATACCAAATTTAAACCTAATCACAAAACACTGCTCCAAAAAGGCTATTAATAAATAAACTTAAATGTGAATTCTAAAAATAACTAAATGATATAATAATTTGAATCATTACTACAAACCTAACTAAAATATAAGACAATATGAATGGTAACTTTTAAAAAATAATAATAATAATCCAAAAGATATGAGGTAAAGATAGATAATAATTGAGGGGAAAAGATGGTGAAAGTGGGTGGAAAGCGAGAAGAGGGATAAGAGGTAGGGGGAAGAGATGAGATGAAGAGAGAGGATGGGGAGGTGGAGAGATGCGATAGATCTCAAGAATGACAATGTGTGTGTGTGTGTGTGTGTGTGTGTGTGTGTGTGTGTGTGTGTGTGTGTGTGTGAGAGAGAGAGAGAGAGAGAGAGAGAGAGAGAGAGAGAGAGAGAGAGAGAGAGAGAGAGAGAGAGAGAGAGAGAGAGAGAGAGTGTGTGTGTGCACTTAGGTGGACAAAGATGGATGGGAGTGCATAAGTGAGGGTGGGGGGGAGAGAGATGTGATGTAGAAATAGAAGGTAATTAGTGAGAAGATATAGAAAGACAAGGAGGGAGCAATGGAGGTGTAAGAGATAGAGACAAGGCTAATAGTAAAAGGGAATAGGGAGAGAAAAGAGATAGATCTTGAAAGAGAGGATAATTATGTATTAGGATAGAAAAAATAGAGATAGGGATAAGTTGAGAGATAAGGGGGATGGAGAGATGATGCATAGAGAAGACGTATATCCAACATGATGGGATAGAAAAATATTAAGGATCAAAATAGATAAAGATGTTATTGGGAAAAGAGATAGGGGTTAGCGACACAAAGTAGGGACACATGGTAATTAATAGTGAAAGGGGAGATGATAGAGATGGTATAGAAAATAATAATAGTTAAGGGGGGGGGGGGGGGGGGGGAGGGGGCGAGAGAGGGAGAGAGAGAGAGAGAGAGAGAGAGAGAGAGAGAGAGAGAGAGAGGGGGGGGGGGGGGGGGGGGGGGATGAATCAAGGAGTTCATTGATAGTTATAACATCACATATTATGGAGTTGATTGATAGTTATAAGGGGAAATATGGGAAATTTAAGTGGACAAGGATGAGAGACATGACGATAAATATTAGATAATATGGAAAATTTAGGGAATGGGGGAGAGAGAGAGAGAGAGAGAGAGAGAGAGAGAGAGAGAGAGAGAGAGAGAGAGAGGGGAGAAATTAAAATTTTACTTATGTGAGAGAGAAATGTGAAAGTAATATGTGAAGCTATGAGTAAAAGAGAACATGAAGAGAAATGAGATATTGCTTAAGAAAGAGAATGATTAGGACTTAGGATAGAAATATATTGAGAAAGGGTTTTAGTCATGAAATAGGCATGTATTAGACATTTAAAGGGGCGTCAAGTTGAGAGACTTGAGTTAGAGATAGGACTAAATATGAATGAAGAGAGTTAGGGGGGGTTAATCCTAAATGATCTATGGAGAGATGGTCTAAGGCAAGGGGGTGGGGGGGGAGAGAGAGAGAGAGATAGATGGTAATTACAGGGGACAAATATGGGGGATAGAGAGAGATTGTAATTATGTGGGACATGTGTGATAGATACATGGTAATTATGAGGAGACATATGAGTGAAAGAAAAAATAATTATCTTGAGGCATGTGTGGGATAGAAGTGGAAGAGAATGAGATACATGAGGTATACAAAAAGGATAAAGAAGGGGATGATATAGTTCAAAAATGGACAAGAGAGATTGAAAAAAGAGTAATCAAGGAGAGATAGAACATAGAGAGTGATAGAGAGAGATTGTAATTATAGGAAAGTGATATTTAGAGGGAGAGAAGGAAAGAGATGACGTAGAGAAAAAAAAAATTAATATAGAGTGGTAGGGAATTTCTAGTGGAAGAGAGATTGATGGTAATTAATTTGAATTATGGTCTAAGTAGGGCAAGAATGGGGAGAGGGGTACAGAGAGATGAGATAGAGTTTTAGGGTGAAAATAATTAGGGATTACAATAGACAAAGATATTGGTGTGTGTGTGTGTGTGTGTGTGTGTGTGTGTGTGTGTAAGAGATAGTATGGAAGGGGTAGTGATTGACATGAGGTAGAAAAATATGGCCATCAGGAGAAAGAGATTTTTAGGGGGCATAAATGAATAATTCATGAAATGGGAATAAGAGAAGTGGAAGAGGATGAGAGACATGAGGTTGACATAAAGAGAATGAGAGTAAATAGGGACGGCTAAAAAGAGAGGGATGTAAAGAGAGGTGGTAATTAAAGGGAAGTGATGGTTGGAGAGAAATACTTAAAGATGTTAGATAGAGATAGAAAGAGAGTAAGTAGGGCATGAGAGAGAGAAAGAGGTGGGGAATAAATGGCGAGATTTGAGAGGGAGTGAGATTGAAGATTTATTTATGGGAGAGAGATGTATGGAAGTTATATATATATAGGGAGAGAAAGGATAAACAAAATTGAATAGTAGCCATAAACAATATGATGGTGCAACCTTAAAATAAAATCAAAACATTTCCCTAAACTTAATTAAATAAAAACTATCCACTAAACTGAATTAAGGATTAACTGTATCTTCAATTGAATACTATACCAGATTGAGCCTAACCCATAGATTAAATTAGTAATTTAATCAAAAAACTTAAGACTGGTTCTATATTTAATGCTATACAAAATTAAATTCTAAATATAATTTAGACAGAA
The DNA here is from genome assembly GCA_028749045.1 of Cupressus sempervirens. NCBI lineage: Eukaryota > Viridiplantae > Streptophyta > Pinopsida > Cupressales > Cupressaceae > Cupressus > Cupressus sempervirens. The sequence goes on along the minus strand of CM053787.1, from coordinate 248,784,939 downwards.
ACCAAAACTTTAATTTGATTCGTTGGATGTTCCCATTTAGATGCTACTAGCTATATATATTATACAATATATAGAAAGAAAGTGTAGTGATATGGAGGCTTTAATTTAGTTTCAATAAAATTATAATTTAAAATTAAAGTCTTGATATCTCTCAACTTTCTTTCTATACATTATATAATATATAATATATAATATATATAGCTAGTACTAAATTTCTTTCGAAGGCCATTTCAAAAATCATTTCTTTCTCTTAGGGAAAGCCCATTAATTTTCTTTCATCCCAAATATTATCTTTCCAAAAATATTTATTGGATACAAAATTGTGGGGTGTCTATAACCCTTCAATTTGTGCTAGGAATTGATGTTTGCATTTAGAGTGAAGGAGGCCCTAGGAGCCCAAGCTTTTAGTGTTCATATTAGACCATGTCCTTTACAAAAAAATGGCGACTACATAAGGAAAATGTTCCTTTCGACCACTCTTAGGTAGGGGTCCCAAGGAAGCGGCTTGAGCTCGAATTCGGTGGAGTGGGAGGTCCCATGATAATTTTTTAGCCTTCTTAATTAAAGCATGCAAATATTGGAAGGAGGCTTTTAGTGAAAAAAAAAAACCACATATCAATATTTTTTCATTAATTTTCTTTTAAAACTAAATTTATCCTTCTAAAAATATTAGAAAGATATAAATTATAAAATAGCATATTATACAATTAAAAATTTAATTATGATAGTAATAAAATAATGATATACTAAAAATATCATGGGGCAAATCACTTTTTGATATTCATAAATCTTAGTGTCCACCCTGTCTATTTTTAAAGACCTCTCCTCTATTGGACCCTTCCTTGGGGAAAGAGACAAGAGAGCAATTGAGTGAATAAGCACATTGTTGGGATAAGAGATGTCAACACCGACCTTCTTTGGTAATGCAAATTTTCGAATTTTCAAAATGTTGTGATTGGAAATCTCCTATCCATGTTCAAGCTTTGCATCCAAATTTGATCAACATTATTAATTTATCAATATTATCATATAATAATTATATGTAATGTTATTAATCTTAAGAAAATATTTTAATATATATTTTAATGCTAAAAATATATAAATAACGATTCTTATAAAATTAATATTGAGTAAATTTTTCAATTTACAAATTTATATATGTCTTTGTATTATCTTTATACCTAGAAATTAACAAGATATTTGTAATCATTATGAAAATTTAATTTAATATAACATAATTAAATAGGAGTTCAACTACTACGTGAACAATGAAGAAAATAGGTCAAATTAAAAAAAAAATAGTCACCAATGAAAGAAAGACACAAGTATAGTCCACCAGACGAAAGAAAAAATAAATTTAAATATGAAAAAACACCAACCAAAACAGACGTATAACTAAAACTAGCTGGCTAAGATCTAAAATGCACTAAACAACAACAAAAAAAAAAAAAAGTTTAAAAACTTTTTACTCCAAATTCTCCAAAGCAGTTGTATTTGAAGTCTTTGAATTTTGATCAACCGTACATTTCATCTTCAACTTAGCTGAGTGCTAATTAAAATAGTTTCCCAAATATAATTGGGAGGTTTTATAAGAAAATACAGTACTTAGACGGCCCAAAATCTGCCACCTGGCTCTCAATGATATTTTTATGAAAACGAGAAAACCCCATCCCACTCGCATATAAATTAATATAGGGGTTAGCTGTAGCCAAATATTCCGTGAGCAATTGGCTAGACATTCTTATCCTTGGATTTTCGTTCGATTTTCGTCCGTTTCAATTTCCTTGTTAGCAATCCCCAGCAGGCATGGCGCAGGAAGGCACAGTGCGATTGAGGAGCTCAGACGATGAGATTTTTGAGGTCGATGAGGCGGTTGCATCTGAGTCTGAAACAATAAAAAACATGATTGAAGATACAGGCGTCGACAACATCATCCCCTTGCTAAACATAACTAGTAAAACCTTGGCCAAGGTTACCGAATACTGTAATTATCATGTGGAAGCCGCCAATAGAGCGATTTCGGAGGAGGATGTTAAGAAGTGGGATCAGGAGTTCGCGAAGATGGATCAGCCTACACTTTATGACCTTATGACGGTATGTGCGATTTTCAGTGTCACTTTATGGGGTTCCTCTCTACATTTTGTGAGATCTATAGTTTTAGGGTTTTAGAAACAAAATAGAATATTTTTATGTTATGAGGTTTGCGTGAGGAGGTTACGGTTTTTAAGAAATATTATGCATGATTTAGATTCAGATAGGGGAAACGAGTCGACAATGTGTCATGTTAAGAGTTACCTTTCCTTTCTAATTAGGGTCCAAAAAAGCTCTGCTACATGGACATAAACATGTCAGAACAAATCACCATGGACATCAATAGGTGTTCATTTTTTTCATTTCTTTTTTTTGAATTTGAAAAGCAGTAAGAGGGTGTTGACCCAAGGTACAAACAAAGCACACTAGAAACTGTTAAACAAGAAATTTACAACACCAGTGCAAGACATGCATAGAGACATCAACTAAGGTCTACCTCTATCAAAAACAAAGGTCTGAATGCAAAAAATTCACAAACCATAGTCCACATTGTTAAGGACCAGCATGAGACAAGCCCTCATGCTAGTTGCAATCTCAACCCAAAAATAAGAACAAAGGACCCAAGTGAGCCCTTTAAAACTAACATCAACCACCCTATTATAGGAGAAAAAAAAAACTAAGTGGGAGAGACAGACTCATATTCAAAAAGCCCAATTCTTCTTACACCCTTATAGCTAAAGGTACATAGCCAACAAAACCACCAATTCAAGTCAATTGTCTAAAAAATCTCCAGTCCCCCTACAAACTCCCTTCCCACCTAAAAATGGGTTCTCAATGGCAATCGGGGGGGGGTCATGAATTTAATGTTGGGGGAGAGAAAACTCCCAAACGTCCACACTACCTCTAGTGGCCATAGAGGTTCCATACCCTTTTAATAAAACTAGCCTCTGCCACCAAAAACACATGAATCAACATCACCTCTATAGGAGTCAATCTTGATTGCAGAGGACTCAACTAACAAACTCCACATCCACTTTGGAGGAACACTTCAAATCCACAAACAAAGCTTAGAAGAACCAACACTTCTGGTATAGTTTCCTTCCATTTTAAGAACAAGGAAACCCACCTCAATAGTTATAATGAGGAGGAAAAGAAACCCCAAGAAAACCCTCTTCTAAAACCAATCCACCTTCAGGGCCCTAAACAAAAAAGGATTGTTGTTCAACCAACTATTAGCAACATTCTTAGAATATATCACCACCTTAATAGACGATATCTACACCTCAATAAGAGTTGTGCACTATGCATAATGTACAACAACATGAACTAGTCCTCAAACCAAAACACCAACTGAAGGTTCCTTTGAAACCAAAGATGAGAGTTCATCTCAATACTAACAACAGCCACTTGGTAACTAATATGAAAACCAAAAAATAGAGCTCACTTTAGAAACTGGTCAATATGCATCATGAAAGATGCACCAAAGCTTGATAAGGAGGTAGAGTGAAGATATCAATGACTTTCGAATACTAAATCACAAAAGAGCCAACAAAACTGGTAAACCCAGAAGTAGAACTCCCCTAGATGAAGAAAGATGGGGCAAAAACTAGACTTCCCAAAAGAAGAAATAACTTCAAGGATAGATCCCCACTGTTCCAGGGGAACACCAAAAAATCTCAAGCCAACCACTACAAAGGTAGAGTGAGGTTTCCCAACACAACATTCTAGGATGCAACATGGACAGGCATGAATCAAAAGTTCTAAGCTCACAAACATAGCAGCCACAAAAGGGAAACACTTCATAGTCTTGAGCTAAAACCGCCAATGACCAAACTGGATCCCTCTTCATAAAAAGGCATACTGTAGAAAATGTCATCCCCAAAGGGCTTAGAAGGAAACCACAACCAAGTACCCCACTTTGCAGTTGAATCCACCCATAATTTTTAGCAACAAACAATGACTCAACAATGGGTACGCATAGGAGAGACCCTCCTTCTATCTAGCTCAACATCATCAAAATGTCCACCATCTTCCTCCCTAGATTTTACAGCATCTGAAACCCTAGACGCACCCAACACCACAGTTCCATTATTTTCCTAGATTACTAGGTTGTTTCCCCTAGTCTATATGAATTTGAAGCATAATTTTTGTTAACATTTGGTTTTTAGGCTTTTAGATTTCCTTGATGTTGTCATGGTTTAAAACTAAATTCTATTATTCTTGATAAAATGAAACAATTTTGTTAGTCTATACTACACAGCTTTGAAATTTATTCATTGGTAGGATTTGAGGGATGAAATGTTGGTAGGATTTAGGGATGAAATGTTGAATACTTTTAGGGTTTATATTTTTGTCTAGCCTCATTTGTCTTCTAGGCTTTATATTTTGTGTGCTTTGATTTTTATTTTATTTTATAGGCTTCAGATTCAGTGCCTTTCTAGAAAAGATTTTCCATATTTTTTGAAAATCTTGTATAAAGTTTCACAGAATATATTAACCTCCATGTTGAAAAATTTTCAGAAAATATAAAGTAATTCAATTGGTTCTCAAAAAAATTTAAACATATTACTTTAAAGTTGTCCAACATATATTAAATTCTTACCTAAAGAAGCTTATCTGAATAAGACACACATAGATACCTTTTTTTGTGATGTAGATTTCTTCAGTAGATTCTTGACTGGTTTGTTAATATTAAGGCACTTGAACACTGGCTAAGAAACCTGATTTCTAAAAGAGGGTGAGGAAGAAATGTAGATATATGTTTAGTCCCCATTTTAGATGGAAACCTTTGTCTGGAGTTCTCTTACATATTGATATATTTAATTGTTAAATCATTTGAAAGAGGATATTTGTTAATATGATTATACAAAATCTATTTTCAGTATAGATATAAAGTGATAAGTATGACTTCTAATGAACATTTCTATGTTGCGTTCAGGCTGCAAACTATCTAAATATAAAGAAACTTCTGGACTTTTTGTGTCAAACTGTGGCTAACATGATCAATGGAAAGACACTAGAAGAGATCCGCAAGATCTTTGACATAAAGACTGACTTCACTCCTGAAGAGGAGGCAGAAGTCATGCGTGAAAATCAGTGGGCTTTTCAGTAAATATGATAGCATTTAGGAAGTTAGTTTAGAAATAATCTTGAGGCATCATACAAGATTTCCTTCTGAACATTTTTATAGTAAATTGTTGGCTTTTAAGAACTTGTATATTTGTATTTGCCTGGTGTTCTCCATTTAAGCAATATTAATTGTATGACTTTTTTTTTTGGGTGACATTTCATTTGAATATCTTATTGAATAAAATATGTTACATTAACTTTAATCAATAATTTTTTATTATAAAATTACTATTTAATATTGTTGGTAATAGTTACTATTGTTCGTATTTTGACATAATTATGTTTTGTTGTAATCATTTTTATCAAGTCATCTTGGTGATAAGATCTACTCTTTGTCACCTAACTTATTTATGTTTGAGTTGAAACATTTGTCTATCTTAATCTCTTGGTTTTTACTCAAGGCTAGAACTAAAGTCATGAAGTAAATAAATGCCACATGATTAATTAAAATTATAAAAATTAATATAATTATATAATAATATATAGTATAATTAAATTATAAAATTAAATGTAATAATATAATTTAAAAAAATCCATCCAAATAATTATTAATTAATTGATATTATATAATAATAAAGAATTATGCTCTAATAGTATATGTAAATATACAATAAATTAAACTTTGGCCACACTTGTTTATAATGGTGTAGCAAGGTTCTTGGATTCTTACCGAAAGGCACTAGCTCATCTAGTTGAGCAGGGAGGTCTAAGGCTATGGGGGTTACCCCCTGGTCCCAGGGTCAAATCTCTCTCTAGGTAAAAACAAAAGGTCCTTGGATTCCTCCTTTTATTTTATTTTTAAGCTTAGAAAAATGTTCTAGGATTCCTCTATTTATTTTATTATTTAGCTTCTCCATAAACTTCTAGGGAGGTTGTTCTTTTTATTTTTTTGGTTAAGCAGAGGGCTCGCTAATCTTTTTCCTTCCCTTATCTTGGCCTTGTGGGTAAGGGATTGGGTGTAGGTGCTGTTGGCCCTCAAAATTGCAGCCTTGATTTTGAGCACTGTAGAGAAATTAAGCCCTATGAAAGCTTTTTGGTGCCTATGTACCCGACTGTTGGTTTGAAGCCTAAAAGATGTTTAATGTTTCTAACACCCTATATTCAGCCTGTCTAAGTGTTCCATGAAGTTAAATCATCATTCTGAGTCGTTCCGTGAAGTCTTGTTTTAGGCAATTGTCAAATTTGTAATTCTGCCCGAGTGTCAAACAGCAACAGGAGCCTGTGTTTGCCAATGAATATCTCGCACCTAGAAATGTGCCATGACTTGCCACTTTGAGATTATCTAGTTTCCATACTCGAGAACCTATGTTTCAAATTTCGAGTCATTTTGAGTTCATCTGACTAGGTTTTGAATCCCTCGAAGTTGGTAAGTTACTATTTTCATGCTTTTGCACTTTGCACCTAATTCTGGGAAGCCCTATTTGATGTGCTATAACTTTGACCCAGTTGACCCAAATGTTGAAATTCCTTTTGCGTTGCATTGTAGACGTCAGAGACTTGTTATGTTTCAAGTTTCAGCTTATGATGAATCCGTTTGGTCAATTTTCAAGCGTGATTCCAAAAACAATTTCTCAAGTTTTACTGGTGTCAGCATTTGTAGATTTGTCAGGACCCCTATTCGTGACGTCATAACTCCTAAATCGTGATTAGCAAGATCGAACGGTTTATTCCCCTGTATTCTCCACTGAAAATACTACAAGTGTGCCAATTTTTAGAACCTGACGAATCCATATGCACACTTTTCTAGGTTAATTCCATTCACAAAAAATACTTTCCATCAATGTTTCCAGTCTACAAAATTCCAGGTAGCCCACTTTGACTGCTCGCCATTTGCGTCCTGTTATTCTTCATGAGCCCAAATCCCAAATATATACTCACCTCATGACAGAGAACCAATGCCCCAGTTTTCGTCCTTTCAAGTGTAAGTTTACCCAAGTTTTTGAAGCCAATCCTGAACCCAGTTTAGTGTTTTCTGACTTGTTTTTGTGCAGATAATTCTGAAAGGGTCAACTTTGACAATGAATATCTTTTGACCTCGAATTTTTCATGAGACGAGATTCGACGGGGTGCAAGAATGTGGTACAAAGAGTCAGTGTGCCAGTTTTTAGAGCCCGATCAGAGGTTTGGGTCAGTTTTTAAGGCTAGTCAATGGACCTTCTGGCACCAATTTGACAGTTTGCATATCTGTAATAAAGTGAGTTTTTAATTGATGGTTCACTGCTCGATTTTAAATTTTAAACAGTCTAACAGGATTCCATGGATGGCAAGGTTACTTTTAGGGTTTTAATGAGTGAATTCATTGCGGATGTTCACATTCTTACACCTTCATTTCAAATTTAAAGAATACACAAATCATATGGAGTAAATAATAAAGAGGCGTAAAGAGAAAATGAGATGCTCCTGAAGAAGAAGATTTTCAAGTCCGCAGTTATGGGGAATTAATTTTTGCTATGGTTGTTGAACGAGAAGTATCACTTAAATTTCATCATGGGTGTATAAATAATGAAAGGGTACAAGCATCAAGGACTAAAGACCTTCATCAAAATTTGTTGTTTGGGTCACAAATGTGGTATATAAAATGTTGGGGCAGAACATGCATGGTCTTCAGAATAGATGAATTCTACTGGTGATCAACATATCCATCTAGTTAACAACTACCATGAACTGGAGAAACAAAGACATGAAGTGTTGCCGCAACTTTATCAAATAAATGGTTGGAATCATCAGCTCATTAATGAACACCCTTTTGAATCTTAGAGAGCTCATCAAAAATCCATTTTAATAGTCCAACATGTTCTCAGATTCATCCTTACACCCAAGTACAGTCATTACTCAGACAGTGAAGAATTATATTGGATCTTAACCTGCTGGATCAACGACCATTCATGCCTACAACATATGCATTAACAATGGGATTGCTCACTCATTCGAGTGCGAATAGATTAATGGTATATGTTGGCTGAACAAGAAGACGCCTGCAGTGAATGAACAAGGAGCCACGCTTTTAAGCAAAGCCCATGCACAACAACATATATAAAGAACTCCATGCCCTTGAGGATGAAGTGCTAATTTTTTTAAGACATTTTTTAAAGAGGGACATTAAGTTTGATGTCTGATGAAGCCGTAGCAAGGCAAGAGAGAGGCACATCAAATTAAGGAAAGAGACTAATGTTCTACAAATAACAGGAACAATTTCAAGTCAAGCCTTCCACACTGTCAGAGGAAAACCTGCAGATTGAAGGCAAGGAATGCCCATTTTAAGAAGGTGGAGCAATGAAGCTGCCAGTCCAAAAATAAAAATAAAAATAAAATAAGAGCCACTAAATAGAACAATGCATGTAACAAAGAGGTCCACGTTTTTAAGACAGGAAGTCTCCAACGCATGTAAAAGAGAAATTGCAATCTAAGATAGGGCAGTCGGCAAATTAAAAAAACACAGCCGCAGGCATATTTAAAACAAAATTCCACACGCAATGGAGGAGTAGCTTCTACGCAAGTGAAGATAGCTGTCAACATATAATGCACTTCACGCCAAGATGGGGAGGAGATCATTTACTAGAACAGCCACAAATCAAAACAAGTTGAAATTCAGCATTGAGCAAGCCTCACGCAGAACAGCAGATGCATGAATACAAGGAAATAGACCGAGTGCCAGTAAACAGAGGATGACAGTTTTTAAATGAGTATCCCACATTGAGTGGGCGTGGGATATCTAAATGCGTTAAATAGTAATGCACACAGTGAGTTAAATGTATTAAAGAGAAGGCTTTTTAGAAAGCCGCAGGTTATGAAGTGGAGCCCAAAGGACGACATCAGCTGCGCAGTAATAAGTAAATTTTGAAATAACATGCAATTAAAAAGCCGATGATGTCAGCAGGGATAGGCACCGGATAAGTCAATAATCTGGCTAGTCGCTAGCCGAAAAATCTTGGAAAATTTGGCTAGCGACTTAGCGAGTCGGCGAAAAATTCAAAAATTTGGCAAATGATGAATGAGTTCAGATGAAAGGGAATTGCGACACGTAGCACATCCAGTGGTCCTCACTTACTTGCCAAGCGGAAGATGCATGAGATTTAGCATAGCGAGTTAGCAAGAAGACGACATGTGCCAATGGGTCTCGTGTTCGATGACTTGGCAGATGCAACGAGCAGTTCAATCAGAAGATGCCACATGGCACTGGTCAAACTTGAGGTTGACCACAGATTAAAAGGGTCAGGGAAATATTGAAGAGTTAAAAATGATAATATTTTACTATTATTTTTGTTGAAAATGCACGTCAGTTTTTAAAATCAAATAGGGTTTTAATTCTAATGTTAAGACATTAGATTATTATAAAAAAAATTGGATTTTTAAATTCAAAGATGTGCAGCCTTGATGTCTCTACCAAAGGACTATTTTTCAAACGAAGATTTTAGGCGTTTTCAAGAGGCTAGATATGCCTTATCATATACCGTTGAAATCATGAGAATCTAAATTTTCCATTTCTAAAGTCAATTTTTGCATAGGTGCTTCCTGGTTTGAGCTATAGCCAGAAATGTGAATTTTGGGGCTTTCTCACTGGAATGGGTAAAAAACTGAAAATCTAGTTAGTGGATCAGTAAAAGTTGGTAAGAATGCGGTTGGAGTTCACTTTTCTTGCATTCACTCAATTTAACCCGGTTTTTACCAAGCATTTCAATGGGTAAATCAGATATTTTGGTGACTCAGCAAAGTTTCATCATTTCAACAGAGATATTGTGCAACTCAGTAATAGAAATGATGAAACAAGATTAGATCAGAATGGGAGATGGAAGAAAGAAGTTTTTCAGTTACAAAGGATTGCATTTCAAATGGACACTTGTCACATGAAGATCAGATCCGAGATTCTTTCCTTTGATATATTTTTCTATCTTTCATTCTGGAGGGGTTCCAGTTTTTGCACTGAGAGACCATTCTTCAGCATTTCTTCTTGTATTGAACAACATTTTTGAGTTTTATGCAAATAGTTCATGTCTGTTAGGTGATTTATGAAGTATTCTGTACATCTTTCATGTATTTGGTTTCAAGGAAAGCAAATAAAGAGTAGCAATGGTTTCAAATTCAGTCTGAATCTTGTCTCTTGTTTGTGGATCTGTAATATTTTCTAGTTTATTATCAAAGACCATAGATTAGGTTGCCTCTTATTTAGTGATGTATGTGATTGAAATACCTTGCTTATGGAATAGAGAGCCATGTAATTGCTTGGTGTTTATCATAGGGTTTACGGATTTCATGATGGGATATTCTGAGTATAAGATTCATTTTGATGTAGATATCTATTCGCAAGGTGAAAGATAGATCAGGGATCTTGATGTAGAGATATGCCTGAGATTTCCAGAAGATGTATGGTTATAATTCATTTAATTGCCCAATAGATAAGGCACTGATCACAGATAAGATCATTAAATTTTGTTGCTCATACCTGGGTCTTGTTGTCATTAATCTATTAAATCATTTTCATTTTATGTTGAAAGGTATTCAAAGTATAACCCGCACTTAGCTTTCTAGTTTCATGAGTCATGTCCTTAGCTATTTCATGCTTGTGATCTCCTGGTTAAGCATAGAAGAATTAGGGGTTTCATCTGCTTTTATAGATCCTAATTATATTTATTACACTGGTTTCATATGTCAGATCTAAAGAGGTTCACCCGCCTAGGTTTTGCAGAGCCTGAAGTGCAAAAGGAGTATAGCCTTATAGTTGGCCTGGTGTCTGAATGGATGTGTTGATAATGGGAGTTAGCTACCCCTAGATGCATTTTGTTCTCATCAAGATAATTGGAAATGGGTAACATTTTCAAACACCAATAGGTGCACCCTATGCTTCTTGAGGAGTCATTTACTCTTAAAGAAAACCCTTTTATAGTACTAGTGTTTATTATTTATGACCTCTATTTTTATATCCTCAATCAAAATTGGATCATCCTCATCCTAATTGAGTTATAGGATAGTAATATTATCTATCTTCTGTTGAGTATACAATTTTTTCATCCTAGTGTGTTCCCATACAAGTCCATCTCTTCAGTTGTCATCTAACAATATTTCTTCTTCCTCAGCTAAAAATTGGTCAAGAGGAGGTTAACCTTAACTAAAATCCTCCAAGTCTTTAACATGGTAGTAATTTGTAGCATTTAATCCCCCAATCTTGCCAGAATAATCAAAGGTAGAACAAAGCCAAAGAAAAATTGTAGGCCTTCAACTACTTTTTAGCCTCCCAATCTTTTGCCAATGTACAAGTATGATGTCCATATGTGAAAGGATATGACATGCAAAGTTATAACACAGTTGCTAGTTCCAAATAGACCGAGAGAAGTATTTAAGGCTACCTACTATATCATGGCACCTCAATGTACATGAATTTATGTTAATGTAGTAGAAACCCCTCTCTAACCAACACTCCTAAAGCATTTAAGAGCTAGTAACTGACATCTTTGGATAAAAGCACTATCCTATTAGCTAGGAAATAGTCATTTAACAATGTAAATTGACTAAAATTGTTATCAAATGATAACTACAGGGAACTATCTGGGGTGTGGCTAGTAGTCATCACACGATAAAAATTTTGTACTTGTACAAGACCATGCATTTTGGGCACTAGATGGAACTGAAGAAGTATCCTTCTTGAAACATCCTTGAAGTAAGAATCTGCAAGCACATCACATCATTGCTCCTCTTTGTCACCCTAAGGTCTTTCAACAAAAAATGGAACTCATCCCATTCATTGATATTCATATCAACTAGCCCCTCAAGGGTTGTATATACTTGGGCAGAATAAGGGACATTGTCCTCTTGGAACTTGACAACCAAGTGTTAAAATGTCTTTCTAGCTCTAGATTTCTGAAACTTGCCATCCCATTTTTAGGATGAATTGGTGTTTTTTTAGGGATGAAGTGGTACTTCAAGGACCATAAAATTTCTAGATGACAACATTATTATCTATCATGACCAGACGTGGATCAATATCGTCTTGGTCTTTTTGACTCCAGGATTGTGAATCTTACCATAAGATTTAAACCCAAAATAGTTTAAACTACATTTTTTGGTAAAGGCTGAAAATCTCCGAAGTTTAAAAACCTAAATTAAGATTAGCTCATTAAGAAAAAAAAAGGAGGCATTACCCATAATATTATACCGTAACCCCATATTTTATCACCTCCAAAGAGGATCCAGCGATGTCGATAGTTATTGTTGAGATGCCTTAATATCTTCAAAGTTTATATCCATGGCTCTTCTATTTCATCTCCCCGGTTTGGTGTGTGGTAGGTTCCTATAGGTAGAGTTGGATACATAAGTCAACTTTGTGGTCGAGAGCATACTCTTATAGGTTTTATTTTGGTTCACTTTTCATTGCTCTGTGATTGAATGGGGTCAAGCCAAGGGGAGTTGTCCAACTTGCCCTCTGTCAGTGGCCTCTACTCTAGATGAGAGATATTGGCCCGCCGATGATGTGCCAATAGATGATTAATGGTCATGGCGATAATAATCAGGGGTTCCCTCTCGACGATCCACTATAAAGAAATTACTTTTCGCATGGAAGTGCATCTTACGCCACCGCATTGAATATGCTGATTTTAAAATTTAAATACGTGGCACATCATAGTACACAATAATAGATGCTCTTGAAGTAATATACAAGCATTCAAAACTTACCTTTCTCTCGCACTAAGGGCCTATTTGGTGAGTGGAATAGGAATACGTATTCCAAAAATTTTGAATTTCTTGTTTGGATGCACCAAAATGGGATTGGAATATGAAGTAAAAATAGAATACGTATTCCCTTTTTTGTCCAAAAATGGGGTTTTGCAATTCCACCAAAATAGGTGTTATTGGAATACGTATTCCTATTCCATTTTAAAAAAAATTTAGAAAACATAAATTTTTGGGTCCGCAAATTCCCATCAAATATTGGCTGAACCAAACAGAGAACAGGAATACGTTCTATTCCAGAATACATATGCCAAAATATGTATTCCTATTCCACTCACCAAACTGGCCTAAGGGGTTTGTTTGGTTGTTAGAATAAGAATAGGAAATTAGGAATATGTTTTGTATATTTTGTTTGTGTGCTAATTGGTATATAGAATAAGAATACATATTCTCATTTTGCCAGTAAAATAGGCTTAAAGTCCATTCCAAAAAAATAGATTTTATTGGAATAGGCCATTCCTATTCTCAATATGCACTCGTGTTCTCAAATCTTACGCGTACAACCAAATAGCCCTTAGAGAATGTTGGATTATACAAGATCTTTGTAGCGCTATTTAGATTTGAGGGATGCATGTAGGTATATTAAGACAACTTGAGAATTTTACTATTAAGCTTGTACTAAGAATTCACTAAAACTACTGGGTTTTAGGGAACTCCAAGGCTATAAACCTAAAAAAATGGTTTCACTCTCAAATAGCTTGAACTTGAATGGCGTAAATTATTTTCAAAGCTTCTTGTAACATGAAAAAAGTGCATAGAAAAATGAGGACAGCCTCTATGTCCACAAAATTTAGGGACAACAACTTTGAAGTCATCATTTGATCATCATTACCATTAGGTTTGTGAAGGCTTTAGTAAAAGATATGTCATCACTTGTTTAGTTGTGCAAAATCTATTAAAATATGAAAGAATCAATCAAATATTTGAGAGCATAAGCATGCTTGAATAAGGTAGCACTTTTTAGAAACTTGTTGTAAATAGATTTGTCACTTAGAAAATACATGATTTAGCCCAATGAAGTGTGTGAAAAATCAATTTCTCCAATAGTTGGATAGGCTCTTGATATCCAGCGTTCCTCTACATTTAGAGGGGCCACTCCCTCATAATATAAAAGTTTGATTTTAAATAAATATGATTACAACTTAGAAAATAGAAAGGAAACTATTGATGTAGACTGCTAATGAAACCAAACAAGAACTACACTTGAGACCTATCATCAACACAATGTTAATTCAATGATTCATGAATATTTACGCCATACCATGAAAATACTCATATTGATGAATCAACACTTCAAACATTCATATTTGATAGAAAAGTGAATGCAAAATGTACTTTCTTTTATTTCTTAGCACCACATTAGCACCAAGAATATTAAAAATGATTGATTACAAGGATAACAATTGTACACACTTTCCAAAAATTGCCTTGTTATTAAAATATAAGTGTTCCCTATCTTCAAGTCCAGAAAGACCCCTATTACATTGAGATTCAGGAATTTATAGCTATTCTAGCATAGCCAACTTTTTGGGTTTGTAACTACCTCAAAAGTTAGAGTTTAGATATTGTGAAATGCATATTACAACCAATTCTAACCTTTTTATGAATCCAAGTTTAATATTTTAACTTATGAGTTACAACAAGTGACATAAAATATGTAGTTTTAAAGATATTCACATGATTGGTTTGTGGAGATAGCTTTCTATCTTCACATGCTTTTCTCATGCTTGTATAATCATCTCAACATCAACTTTCCATCTATTCTTGTTCTTTGTAGAATTTATAGTCATTGCATCTAGAATCTAAATACTTTATTAGCTTCACACTTGCCACCTCTCCTATTTGAATTTAGCATATATAGCTTCTTCAAAATGACTGTTCTATATCATGTTCTTTACATACCCTTGAATATGAAATTGACTTGAACGACATGCTTCATCAACATACCTCTGCCCTATTACCATTTCCAACATGCACTTATAACTAGTGTCATAGTCATCAGTGACACCAATGCATAAATCATTGGATATTTTAGCTTCTGCATCTTCATGCATTTAAAGCATCTACCTTGAAATTGGAAATCTCCAGCGATGCTTGCCTTGAAATGAATCCCAAGTTTTCTCAACATTTTTGCCAAAAGAATCAAGCTTTCATCTTTTTTAGAGTCAAAAAAAATAGAAGCAGCAAACTTAGAACCATTTGAAGTAGAAATTTCAAGCTCGAAACTTTTTGGAGTACTGTAAGAAGCAAAATCATCAGAATCTAAACCATTTGGGGTGCCATAAGAAGCAGAAAGGCCTAACTTGAAACCAAAACTAGAATACGCATTTGATAAGAAATCTACAACCACCATGATGGGACTCTAAATATTGGCAAATTTTAGAGCTCCAAGCACCATGGCAAAGGGAAAATCATTAGATCTTACCCACTACCAATATGCTTCAAACCAATAAAAGTCATGATGAGAATGGTGGGAGACACTATAATTATTGAAATTGATGACTGGATTGTCAGACTGTGGTTTGTTTTTCATGAAATATGTGATGGTGAACTACTATGTCATACTAGCTCAATGACTTGTGTTGAATACTTGAGTGCTGACAAAGTGTGAGAAATGTTGGATGAGTTATCTGTTGAAGCTTTGGAATAAAAGGTTAAAGAATACGGTATAACTACTTCAAATACTAAGAATTTCCTTTCAAATCCATTTCCATTTAGTCTTAAATTTGAAACGCTCAAGGGTTGGCAAGGCTGAGCAATTATTAAAGTGTTATATTGTCATAATGGTGCTACAATCAAAATAAAAACATATGAACGGAAATACTTGTGATACCATGTATATGTGTAAGTCTACTACCTTGTGAATTTTTGGAAGCAATATCTTCAATGATTTAGAAACATCAACACATCTTAATTCCCTTTTGGACATTGAAAAGAAAAAATAGAATAATTTTTGTGAAGGATACATTATAGGAAAGATTGGAGGCGCCTTATGGATTCTAAAGAAAATTGATAACGTTACACTATAATACCAAAGATAGATTTCCAGACTCAGAACCAATATTTGAAGAATTAATATATGGACACCTATGGGTTTAGAATAATGTACATGATATTGTTGAAATATTTAATGCGTAGCTGGTTTTGTCCCTGGAGCCAAAATGCCCACCTACCACCTTTGATGACCTACACAACATTTAGAAAATTTAATACGAGTAGGTGAGTTTCAAATTTGGAAAAGAGAGGGAAACATTTTTGGAAAAGAGACAAAAAGGAATGTATTGATTCATTCATTTAGTTCAGCAGATCAGAGAGAAAAGAGATCAGAAGTTCTAGAGAAGGAAGAAGAAGAAATTAAGCAATCAGCAAATCTAGTTGTGCAGAAGATAGAAGGAAGTTTTTGTTGTGCCTGCATTTGCATGTATTTCTTTGCTAGTCATTCTGTAAGTTTGTGTTTTTTGGCATTTTCCTATTGAAGTAGTGATTGCTCTAGGTGTTATTGTATGTAGCCATTAGAGGTGCAAGTTTAAAGTTTAAAGTTTGAATTTTTAGGGTTATCTTAGGGTTTTCTAGTTGTAGCTGAATGCTCCAAGATTTTGTAATAGTTTCAATCAAAGTTGAATAGCAAGCAAGTAGGCATATGTGAATCCATTGGTCCTTATTCATTGCATTTGAGAAGTTTATTATTGAATATTTTAAGCTTTGACTCTCTAGTTTTAATGGTGGTAACATTCATGTTATAAATTCTATCACTCGACATTGTCTTTGATAGAAGTTCTCTCTGTAGTTTAAGTCGAGTTCACTTGGCATCCACACCGCTGAGCTCACTCAGCATCCATTGGTGCCAAGTTGCCCTTCATGTGTTGAGTTCACTCAGCTCCTTCATGTGCCAAGCTCACTCAGCACCCTCTTGTCAATCGGCTTCTTAAGATGCCGAGCAAAACTGGCACTCGACAATAGTTAGTGTCGAGTGAAAATTTTAATGTTGTAATTTTTAATGTTATTTTTCTAACATGGTATCAGAGCTTTAAGGCCCCACATCCATAGTGAGTTAGGGAAAAAAATTTTTGGGATATTTAAAATGGCAAGAGATGCAAGAAAGATATGGCAGCAACCACCACCCTTCAATGGACAAAATTATGATACATGGGCAAAGAAGATGAAGACCTTAATGGTTATAAATGATTTATGAGAGTTTGTGATTAATGTGTTCAATGATGTGATAGACCCAACTCAATATGCTGCTCTCACAAATGCACAGAAAACTTAGCTAAAAGAGTCAAGAAGAAAGGATGCTAAAGCATTAAGTTTGATTGAGGTAGCAATGACAGAAACTATTTTTCCCAAGATTGCAGCAACAAATTATGCAAAGGATGCATGGGATATCCTTGAAACAAACTTCAAGGGGAATGATAAAGTCCGTACAGTAAAGCTACATAATATAAGGAGGGCATTTGAGAACCTTCAGATGAAAGAAAATGAATCAGTTGGAGATTTCAATTCAAGGACCTCCAATGTGATTAACCAACTGAAGTCAAATGGAGAAGACTATCAAAAGTAGAGGATAGTGGAAAAGATATTGAGGAGTTTACCTCATAAATATGACAATTTGGTCATGACCATAGAAGAGGCAAAATACCGCACTATTTTGACAATGAATAAGTTGATGGGCATCTTTCAAACCCATAAGCATAGGATCAATAGATCTTCTTCTTCTTCCCAAGAGCAAGCATTCAAGGCTCAATCAAATCCAAGAGGAAGGGGGAGAGGAAGAAATGGCTCAAGTAGAAACTTTAGTGCCTATTGTGTTTGCAGTCTGTACCTTGTCTATTTTTTTTATTTGAGAGATACTTGATAGTCTTTTTATGTTTCTTGAGACGACCTAAGGGTCGGATGTTATACTTGGTTTCAGTACCATAGATGCTTTACTTCTATACTATTCAGTTTATCATATTTTCATGTTGATGCTATTTTGAGATGACAGTAGATTTAAGATGATATTTGGTTATATGATGTATTGGACATATTTTTTGATTATGTAATGAGATGGATTCTATGCTATGGTTATTTACTTCAGTCTTGTATCTTTACACTTTTGTGAATGTGAGTGATAGAAATAGATTAAATAGGTATTTTAATACTTGTTGCTTCGGCTATGATATTATATGCTATTGCACTTGATCATGTATTTTAGTGTGCAGGAATTTTATTCCTGGCAATGGCACATGGAGTTAGTGATTCAACTATTCATGTTTAATCAATGTCGTCCTTGTATGGTCGACGTATCCTTATTTTCATTGTTCTAATTAAAGCCTTTCAGTGATTAGTAAATCCGAACTCATCTGCATTATGTAATTAGACTATTAAACGTGTCTATGCATTTAGAAGTTCACATTTGTTGTGAAAGTGTTAAATGATTTTCTGTGATTTTGGGTTTTCAAGTTTTAAATCTTTTTGGATTTAATTTCTGGCAACTTTGCCTTAGGTTAATTTCCATTATGGATATTAACCTATTTTTCTCTGGGTCGATTCGGAGTTTAACTACTCCAGCTAGCTATTTTCCATAATCAACTATTCAGTCAAAATGAATAAGTATTGGAAAAGTGAATTCATTATTCACTTCTCACATTTTGGAAATTGAATTTGGAGAGAAAATTTGGAAATCCTCTTCTGAAGGATTATTGTTTTTTTTGTTGTGGGAGCTGTGAGCATGGAATTTTTGCGAGGTTGCTCTCATTGGATTCATCTCGAGGAGTTCTTGTTTTGCCGTCAGTTTCAGTAGTTTTGGCAGATTGTTTATTTTATTCTATGGGTTTCAATTTTGGCCCCTTTTGCTATCAGGTAGGGCCTTCCCATTTTAATGTTTTTGCTCCATTTCTTGTAGCAGTATGTTAGGAGGTTGAGAACTAGTGTTCCCCTCTGTTTTTGTTTGCTGGTTCTGCCTGGTTGGTTGGGTATGAATGTTTTTCCTATTTTTGAAATGGGAGTTTGGGCTTTTGAGCCGTTATACTAGCCAGTTTGTATACGGTATCTGATTTCAGTTATTTTTGGATTTTTAGAGTTTTTGCACCCAAAGGCCAAATGGGTTTTAATTTTGGATTTTTTCCAAAATTTGGGATTTTTACCTCATTATGCATGCTGCCTTGTTTTCTCAAGTTTTCTTGGCACAATGTGGGTCGTGGAACCAGATGATCCATTTGGATATCTGTTAGACCACTTTTGCATCTTTTGTTTTATTGGGATGCATGATGCATCTGTCCTCTTGATTTTGTTTTTGGTTGAGGGACTTTTTGCTTTGTGTTCTCATCTAGTCCTTTGTTATGATCTTTATGATGGTGGTGTGCTACACATGAGTACGTGTGCATACATGGTCAGATGACTTGCGAGTCTCAATCTTCCATGGTATTTCTAGAAGTGTGATCATTGGGGTTGGGTTGGGAATTTGCATGCCTATGGGCACTCATCAAAGGATGAGCATGGGTAGGGTAGGGTAGCATATGGAGGGGGCTTCTATCTTGCAGCCCGACGATCATGACGCCATGGGTTGGTAGAGGAAGTTTCATATAAGTGATAACTAAAGAAAATACTGGGTGTAATAAAACTTAATGAAATGTGTGAGCACCCAATTCAGTTTGAGGACACAATGTGTGAGCACCTGTTTAAGTTTGAGGACACACAATTTGAGCTTGGGCCTTTCGATGCCAAGCTACTCTCCATGATGTCAACACCCACATAGTAGCCCTTTGATATGTCTAACTACGACCTATAGGTATGCATTGTCTTTGTCTTGGATTTAGTCATCATACTTCTTTGTGTGAGTTCTTGCCATGGTTGTTTGCTTTGTGTGTGGTTGTGGTTGGTTCATTATCTCCATTAGCATGGTGGGTGTGGACCTACGGGTGCCACATGGTTGGGAGGCATAGCTACCTACACCACTGCTAGGGACTGGTGTACAAAGATAGTCTTGCAACCTAGTGCAACCATTGCTAGATGTGTTCACTTGGTACTTTGGTTTACAGAGTATTTTTTCTCATGATTTATGCTTTCATTGGGATGCCATTTATCATGTTTAGTTGATGCAATTTTAACGCATTCCTTATTATGATGTTTAGCATGTGGTAGGTGATGTTATCTACTTGTAGGTTTATCTTATGCTTACTATTAGCATGTTAGATTTTCTTATGCTTATATTGTAGCATGTTTAGTAGTGGAGACCCTATCATGATAGTATCAATAATCTAGTCAATGGCTTGGGATGTTACACACCAGGGGGATGGCTAGGGCTCACGATGGTCTTATGATGCCATTGACAGTTGGGAGGAACCGCGTTCCTAGTTTGGTTTTTTTGTGCATCGTGATGTTAATTATGCTTAATGTGATGTTGTTTTCAATTCACTGTGATGTTCCCTTTCTGTTCTTCCCTTTTCTATTCATTAGATGGTTAGACTTTGCTTCCATTGTTTTGTCTATTAGTTTTGATTCGAGTGTTCTTGCCTCAAAATGTGGATCCGGTACTCCCCGGTGTGGAGGAACTTTGTTTTGTAGTTTCCTAGGCTTGTTCTAGCTTTTTCTTTGTGCGTGCTGATTTGAGTTCTCGCACGAGATTGCAAGTCTTTGCATGAGGATGCAAGTCTTTGCACGAGGTTGTGCACTTCTTTGCGCGAGGCTATACACTTCTTCATGTGAGAAGGAACTTCTTCGCTCAAGTCTATGCACTTCTTCGTGCAAGACAAAACTTTTTCGTGTGAAATTTTGCAGTTGTGTATTTTCGCGCAAAAAATAAGGGCTATTTAGGCTTGTCAAAAAAAAATTTGAAAGTTGGTTTTGGATACCCTTTTGAGTTTTTCACCTTCCTAGCTCAAAATAGATTTCCTAAAGGTTTAAAATATATCATTTAATATTTAATTTCTTATACTTAAGATATATTTTATATTTTAATATATGGAATGATTCATTTGAGATAGGTTCCAGACATCTACGGGCTAAGATAAAGATTCTAGGAAATTTAAGGGCTTCAAAAATTTAGACTTAGCCAAATTTCAGGGCTTTAGAATTTTAGACTGCCAATTTTCAAGAGTCAGGTTTTGTCTTCAGCTTGGTTGATCTTGTATGTTCTCTTTTTATGTTTTGTTTAGTAGTGGCATTTGGAGATCCCTTGGTGTGAGGTTGTTTGTTGTCTTCCGTTGCAATCTTTTTGATCTATGTAAGTTGCTATCATGTGCACTTACACTTGGTTTTAAAAAAAAAAAAATCTTGCTTGTATTTCATCCTTGTTTCCAAGGATCTCTAGGCGGGGCATTATAGAAACTCCAGAGGTAGAGGCCGAGGTAATTGAGTACAAAAAAATGCTACAAAAAAAAGCTTAGGAAGAGTAGATGGAGCAAGTAGCTTACAAAATACTTCAAGAGGAGGTAAGAAAAACTACAACTCAAATAGGAGAATGTAGAATGCTACTACTATCATAAATATAGGCATTATGCAAGTGAATTCTGGAAAAAGCAAAATGATCACTTAGGAGAAGGAAATGTGGTTGATGTGAACATGGAAAGTGGAAACAATGCCACTACCTTCATCATGTGTAATGTTGGTGAAGAAGGATGCCCTAAAGTTTGGTACCTCGATAGTGCATGTAGCAACCACATGAGTGGTAATGAAACCTTGTTTTCATTTATTGACAAGAGTTTCAAATTTGAGATTAAAATGGGTAACAATGGAACCCTATCAGTAGTGGGAAAAGAATCTATTATGGTCTGCACCAACCAAGGTGAGAAGAATGAAATACAAAATGTGTATTTTTCCCTTGGTATGAAGCACAATCTGATGAGCATTGGTGAGCTCATTCAAAATGGATACAAAGTGCTGATGGAGAATGATAGTTGTGTCATTCATGAAAAGGATGGGAGCAAGAACTTATTTGTAGCAATTCAAATGACAAAGAACAAAATGTTTCCCTTGAAGATAGAGACATGTTTCTCATCTCAAGTTGGTGTTGTACCTCCCACACAATCAGCTCTAAGGAGTGTGATTGAAGACCTTTCATAGCTATGGCACCTCAGGTATGGTCATCTTGGCTATGCTGGTTTAAATTTGTTGTCAAATAAAAGAATGGTAGAAGGTTCTCCATGAATAGAAAATTCATGTGACAAGTGTGAGGCTTGTATTTTGGGTCAGCAGCATAGGCTTCCCTCTAATTATGAAAATTCTAGAAGGGTTAGATATCCATTAGAGTTAGTGCATACTGACCTAGTTGGTCCTATGAAAGTTACTTCCATTAGGGGGAGTACTTATTTCATGACATTTATTGATGATTTAGTCATAGGATATGGGTTTATTTTTTGAAATCTAAATTTGAAGCATTTGATAAGTTTCTTGAGTTCAAAGCCCAGGCTGAAAGAGAATGTGGACACTATATCAAGGTCCTAAGATCAAATAGAGGAGGAGAGTATACCTCCAATTCTTTTGTAAATTTTTGCAAGAAACATGGCATTAAGAAAGAGCTCATAGCCAGCTATACACCATAATAGAATGGAGTGGCTGAAAGAAAGAACAAGACCATTGTTGAAATGGCAAGGAGCATGATGAAAGAGAAAGGTCTCCTAACTAAATTTTGGGGAGAGGCTATGGCAATAGCAGTTTACCTAGTTAATAGGTGTCCTACAAAGGTAGTCCATGATAGAATTCCAATAGAAGCATGGTCACGAGGAAGATGGACAGTTGAACACCTAAGGGTGTTTGGATGTGTTGCATATGCGCATGTGCCTAAAGAGCAAAGGCCGAAAGTGGATGACAAAGGTGTGAAGTGTATCTTCATAGGGTACAACTCAAATTCAAAGGCATATAGACTATATGATCCATTGAACAACAAGATGATTCTCTCAAGAGATGTGAAATTTCTTGAAAATCAGTCATGGTATGGACCGACTGATGAATCACCGAGAACCTCTAGTAAAGTGCCAATTATGAATGAAGATGATGCTGATGAACATCAAGAAGAAGGAGCAGATAGAAGAAAAGGCAAGTAGTCTCAGTCATTGCCAAGCTCCTCTAGGCATGACCAAGTGTCAATGCCAAGTAATAGTGAAGATTGAGCTGGTCAGCAAAGCAGTAGTAGTGAAGATTTTGATCCCACACTCTCCTCCCTATTACCAAGAAAGACCAAGAGTCTTAGGGAGATATACCAAGATGAAAGGTATGAAGATAATGATGAAAGTGTTAATTTTGCATTATTTTCTCATAGTGATCCAATATATTTTGATGAAGCTGTTAAGAAGAAGAAATGGTGTAAGGCCATAGATGAGGAGATAGATGCTATAGAAAGGAATGAGACATGGGAGCTAACTAAATTGCCTCCCAAAAAGCAAGTGATTGGAGTGAAATGGGTCTACAAGACAAAATGCAATGTTGAAGGTAAGATTGATAGGCATAAGGCAAGGCTTGTAGTAATAGGCTACAAACAGAAGTATGGCAGAGATTATGATGAGACATATGCTCCATTTGCAAGAATGGAAACTGTGCGTGCTGTCATAGCAATTGCAGCTCAGCACAAATGGAAGATATTTCAAATGGATGTGAAGTCTATTTTCTTGAATGGTGTATTGAAGGAAGAAGTCTATGTGGATTAGCCACCTAGTTATAAAGTTGTAGGTGAAGAACACAAAGTATATAGATTGAAGAGATCTCTTTATGAGCTCAAGCAAGCTCCAAGGGCATGGTACAGTAGCATTGACTCATATTTGATGAGCAATAGCTTTAGCAAAAGCAATGGTGAGCCTACTCTCTATATCAAGGCAACAAATGGAAATGTGTTGATCATTGTCTTGTATGTAGATGATTTGATTTTTACTAGTAATGACAAGGCTCTAATTGGTGAGTTCAAAGAGGCCATGAAAAATAAATTTGAGATGATAGACCTTGGTCTCTTGAAGTATTTTCTAGGCATAGAAGTAAAACAAATGCATGATGGCATCTTCATCTCTCAAGAAAAATATGTAGGGCAGATCTTGGAGAGATTCAAAATGTAGAACAGTAAGCTAGCCCCCACACCAATAGAAATAGGTCTGAAGTTGAGCAAAGAAGACTCTAGCAAGAGAGTGGATCCAACACTATACAAGAGTATGGTTGGAAGTTTAATGTATTTGACTGCAACTCGGCTAAACTTGATGCATGCAGTAAATTTGATTTCTAGATTTATGAAAACACCAAAGGATTCGCATTGGCAAGTGGGAAAGAGGATCCTAAGGTATGTGAAAGGTACAAAGGGATTTAGAATTTTGTATAATGCAGCAAATGAATTCAAGTTGGTAGGTTATATAGATAGTGATTGGGCTAGAAGTATAGATGATAGGAAGAGCACTTTCAGATATGTATTTCATATGGAATCAGGTGCAATTTCATGGGCATCCAAGAAGCAACCTATTTATGCTCAATCTATAGCAGAGGCTAAATATATAGCAGCAAATGCAGCAGCATGTCAAGCTATTTTGTTAAGAAGGATCTTCATAGATTTGAATGAAAGGCAAAGAGGATGGAACCATAATTTATTGTGACAACATTTCCTCAATTACATTGTCCAAGAATCTAGTCTTCCATGGGAGAAGCAAGCATATAGAGATCAGATGTCACTTCATCAGAGAGTTGGTGGAGAATGGGGATATCAAAATAGAATTTTGCAAGTCTATGCAGCAGCTAGCAAACATATTTAGTAAGCCATTAGCCATTGGAAGTTTTGTACACCTAAGAGAATGTCTTGGTGTAGTTGATTTGGATCAATAGAAATTCTAGTTTTTTGGCTTGGGACAAAGGGGGGGTGTTGAAATATTTAATGCGTAGCTAGTTTTGTCGCTGGAGCCAAAATGCCTACCTACCACCTCTAATGACCTGCACAATGTTTAGAAAATTTAAAACAGGTAGGTGAGTTTCAAATTTTGAAAAGAGGGGGAAATTTTTTTGAAAAAGAGAAAAAAAAGGAATGTATTGATTCATTCATTCAGTTCAATAGATTAGAGAGAAAAGAGATCAGAAGTTGCAGAGAAGGAAGAAGAAGAAAGTAAGCAATCAATAGATCCAGTTGTGCAGAAGATAGAAGGAAGTTTGTGTCATGCCTACATTTGCACATGTTTCCTTGCCGGTCGTTCTATAAGTTTGTGTTTGTTGGATTTTTCCTATTGAAGTAGTGATTGCTCCGAGTGTTATTGTATATAGCCATTAGAGATGCAAATTTAAAGTTTAAAGTTTGAAGTTTTAGGGTTATTTTAGGGTTTTCTAGTTGTAGCTGAATGCTTCCATATTTTGTAATAGTTTCAATCAAAGTTGAATAGAAAGAAAGTAGGCATACATGAATCCATTGGTCCTTATTCATTGCATTTGAGAAGTTTATTATTGAATATTTTGACCTTTCACTCTTAGTTTTAATGGTGGTCACATTCACATTATAAGTTCTATCACTTGGCATTGTCTTTGGTAGAAGTTCTCTTTGCAATTTAAGCTGAGCTCACTTGGAATCCATTGGTATCAAGTTACCCTTCATGTGCTGAGTTCACTTGGCTCCTTCATGTGCCAAGCTCATTCAACACTCTCTTGTCAATCGGCTCCTTAAGATGCTGAGAAAAACTAGCACTCAATAATAGTTAGTGACGAGTGAAAATTTCAATGTTGTAATTTTTAATTTTATTTTTCTAACAGATATGAGAAACCATAAGGCAACATACTCTGAGTTAGGAGAAAAATAATTCGTTATGGTTATGCTTGTATGCAAGAAGGCCCTTTGAAATGGAACATAGAGTGCACCACGAAGTCCAAGGACATGACAATAAGATATGGAAGCATTCCTAAATCTTACAACTAAATGGCATAGGATGATAGATGCAAATTGATGAATATCCAACGCACATATAGATTTATGATTGTTCTCTAAGTGAGAGGTCAAGACATTCAAATTATGCCATAAATAATTGATATTGATGAGGCTGAATGATTATATTAAAGTGCTTATATAATAATAAAATATTAAAAAAAGATTGGTTATGGGAAGCCATTTGTTCTATTTGATAAAAGGTATGAATTATTGAAGAGATGTGATTTTTTTAAATTTGAAACGTCACATCTTCCATATCATTTAGATATATAAGGGAGATATAGAACCAAGCAAAAGGACATGGGAAGATATATTCCAACACTCACATCCATTTTTAGGAGAGAACTATTTATATTGTTTTGTATGGAGGGATAAGGAACTAAGTATGACTTTTGTAATATAAATTCAATTATTTTTATTTTAATAATAAAATAAAATGTTCTTTGTTTATTATTGAAGGCATAGAGATTTAAACTGCAGATAAATTATCTTTTGTAATTATGTTTTTGGAATTCTATATGCAATTTAAATGTTGGATAAGTGGACATGGTCATTTAGGAATTTGAATTTGATCATTACAGATATTGTCAAATATTAAATCATTTCTGTATTTGTATCCAATTTGTCTCCCACATCGGAGGAGTTAATGCTCAATCTGGACTAATTTAAGATTGCATAAATATTTGATCTGTCACATCTTGATTATTTAATTGTTAGCAGCATAAGTGCATAAGAACTTTATGAAGCACTGAACTTGACTCTATTTCTTGGATGAGTAGAGGTACTAGTATTTTTATTATTGAACTCAAAAAATCTATATCATTCTTCCTACAAGAATCAAATTAATTATTAATCAATTATACAAAAAATTCAACCATTATCTAGTATCTAGTTTTCATTTTAATTGAGTTTGAGGACCTTGCCATACAGAGAACTTTAGAAGTTTAAATTCACTATAGAAAATCCTTGAATCAGACAATCAGTGTTTGAGGTGAAGGATTACCCATCTAGGTGTAGCAGAGCCTGAATTGAAAGGGAATTGAGAAGTATTCCCATCTTTTGGTTAAAACTAATTGAAAAGTCCTATCAGAGAAGTGGCAGGCTCTTGGATTTCTAATCTGCAGTTTTGGGAACAAACACACCCATCTTGAAAAATCCAATAGATGCATCACACATCCATCATTAATTTTCTCAATTAACCTATCAATTTTATATCATCAATCTAAAAATAGAAAGCTAGTAAAATATTGGTGGTCATCCAGCTCATTGTATACCAATTTCTATGCTACTGCGTTGTTTCTGTCCTCCAATACCAAGATCTTCTTTAGAACACAAAGAAGAATCTGATTTTTGAGCTTCAAAATGTTTAATAGAACCTCTCATCTTTTAATGTGATAAAATCTTAGGACATCAAAAAAGAGGCAGCTCGAATAGTGCAATTCTATTTGAAGGAACTCAAGATTGAAGCAGACATTCATGGTCATCATCAATGCACATGTTTTCTCATCCCATTCAATAGCTAAGTCTTCATAGAAATCTCTAATGTCTTTTTCCATATTGTTAAGCTTTTCCACTAATGTTTCTATGTTCATATTGAGCTTTTCCAATGTTGTGTCTACTACTAGGAGCTTATATTCATCCATTGTAGTAACATCTTGTTGTTTCTTGTGATAATAAGGTCCAAGAAACAAAACTAGAGGATCATAAGCTTCTGGTTTGGTTTCCTTTATTAACTAAGGAATCCGATATATTGACACATCATCAGATGTTTTTTGATCCTTGTGTTTTCTAGATTTATGTAGGTATAATACCTTATTTACCCATGAATCAACTTCAACATTGTCTTCCAATAGCAATCCCTTTTCTCCATTTTGAATTGTATGTTCTATGTTACCTTTGACACTTGAATCAATGTCTCTTTTCATAGTCTCTATATGGATTTTATGTTTTGTTTAATAGTTCTTGATTAAGACAGTCAAAATGGAGATCCAATTAGAAGCTTTAGCAGTCAACTTTCATTGCTAACCATTTCCCTTATGCAACCTGATTATGATTGTATCTGGATTGGGATGGTTGAGAAACATGCTTTTCTGAGGTATTTTATCAAATAGTTAGGTGCCCTGCCAATACTCTTACGCCGTACATCTCAAGTGCTAAACTCTACAATTTCAAGGCCATGTAATAGTGAACTTTTCATAGTCCAAAGAATGAACTGATGTTCACATGAGAAAATATATGTGTTCTAAGAAAAGATGAAACCTGAACTCAAGAGAATGTTTGAGTATGTAGAGAGAGATAGTATGTAGTGAGACAAAGGTTTAAATATGAGGAGAGAGAAGATTTTTGTATGTAGAGAGGTATCCAATTAGAAACTTCTTTCTAGATGTTTTAGTACATAGAGGGAGGTAGTAGGTGGAGAGAGGTAGTATGTGGAGATTGAAAATTAAGGGGAGAGATAAGATTTTTAGTATGTAGGTGGGAATTAACATCTCTCTATTTAGAATTAATTTAACTAACTCTCCCACTAAAATATCAGGGTAATAGCTAGCTCTATCTGGGAACAAGGATTGTGTAGGACACTAAATGAACCCAGAGTTATGAAAGAGCAATGCTTTCTCACAAGGGCTATAGAGTCATCTAAAAAGGGGGGAATATATGAAAAGGGACTAGGCACACTAAAACTAGGAACACAACCAAACAAAAGAGAGGTAAAGGCCTAACAAAATTGCCTAACAAACATATGTACATGGTAGGAAACCCCTAACTCGTATATTCATGCAAACTAGTTGACTAGCTGGAAAAAGTATATACCATGGTGATTTAATAGTGACAACTCTCCATTACTCACGAACTCAAATGTAGGTCTTCTCCTTGAATTCTAAATTTTTTATTCCTAACATGCTCCATCACCTTGGAAAAGGGAATGTATCCAAATAACCATGTTTCATCAAAAACCTTTGACTTTGGATTCAATTCTCTATCATGATGCATGTCATGAATGACTTCATTTTGAAATAATTGTAGAATTAGAATCTCAAGTTTCTAAATGCATCTATGTTCTTCTTGTCTCCTCGAGAAGCCCTCTAGTTGAATTTCTAGTGATTGGACATCATGAAGTCTAGAACTTGTTTCTAACACCCAACAATATTTTCCATGAGCATGATTATGTAGAATCTTCTATAAAATTATTCCAACCTAGATGCATATTTGTGTTAGATTGAATCTTCCCATGATCCATTTCTTCTTCTTCATCTTCCAAAAGAACATCTTGAATTTCTAGGCATTTCTAAGTTACATTGATATCATATTAAACATTAAAGGCTATAACTTTAATTTTCATCCCATTAATATCAAAATTCTCTATCAGAAGGGTCTTTTGATGGTTAAGGCTAGGAGACACCAAACTTCATATTGGATTGCCTTCATACAATCTGTGATGTGAAGCGACCTATGGAGCTATAGTCATTGGACCTTTGCTTTGAATACCAACTTGAGAAACATCAATAGAAATACTTCCCTCTAAGAATAAAGGATTAAAGTAAACATTTTATTCATAGAGGAAATTACCATTCAAGGATTTTGAACACAAGGTTGGAGTAAATACATCATAAGAACTTCTTTCATCAAATTCCTCCATAAGATTCCCTACTAAATCATTACTTCTTTTATCATTGTTATTCTTCTCATAGAATCTCTTTGACATATGATCTACTATTTAATGAGAAGGTTCAAAAAGATGATTTCTTTGACCTCTAAATGATCCATAGGATTTTAATTGCACTTCCATTGGATTAGAGGAACTTGTTTCCATATCCATATAGCTTTGATTTTCAGTATGTTTAATGATATCTATGTCTTTTTCAATCATTGATTCTTCTCCAAGATATGTTTTCTAAAATATGAAAGGTTCATATTTTTGTTGCATGCATGATAAAGAATTAAGGCTAGATGATTCATCTTCTTCTCCTTAGGAATTAAGGCAGCATGAAATTCACCTTGATCCACATTTCCCTCATTTTCAATCATATATTGTGTAGTTTCTTGAGAGTTTGATATTTCATTTTCTTTTCCATTAGGATCAAGATGATTGAATACTTTTTCCTGGGTCTGGAAATTTTGACAATGATGCATTGATACATTACTAGACCCTTCTTCTTCTATAGGCACCATCTCTCGACCATCTCCTTGATTAGACATAGAATCCCCATCTTCTTTCATGTGTGAAGATTTAGATGATTCCTTTCTATCATTTGGATAAGGAGATGTTATGTTATCAGGAAAATAATTCTTGCATTAGTCTTCTTTCTCAATTTCGTGCAGCATTTGAAGTAAAGAAGGATGCACTTTATCTAGATCTAGGTATGTGTTGCCATAAAAGCATTTTATAAACTCAACCTAATTAGGATCAATGGAAGCATGATTTTGATGAGCAATAGGGGCAGGTGTTGGGCTACTTTTTGACCACCATTATCCATCCTTGATTCACATGAACTATTTTTTTCATCAAAGTCTTCCTTATAATTATAGGTGGAACTTCTCTCAGAAAATGATTTTGGTTTGTGAGATAAAAATTGATTATCCTTACCATCTTCTTCATCTATCTTTTACAATGTTTGGAGAAAATATGGATGGATCATTTTTGGATCTATTTTCCATCCACCACAGAAAGTCTTCAAGAGGCTAGCTTGCTAAGGATCAGTAAAAATCTGATTTTGTTGAGAGACAAGTGAAGGAGAGACATTCCCATTAGTCTTCATTTCTGATTTAGATGAAAGACATTTTTCAAAAAGACATTTATTTTTATATGTTGAACCTTTTTCAAATAAAGAATCGTGATCATGAGAAAGAAACTCGTAATATTTTCTATCATCTCCTTCGATCTTTATAAAAATTTGCAGCAAGTAGGGATGAACCATTCTAGGATCTAGCCTCCTATTACCATAGAAATTCTTTAAGAATTCAAATTGTAGAGGCTCATCAGGATTTTTTTCCTTGGGATATGAAAAGTATTCATCATCACTGTTGCTATCAATATCACTTTCAACTTTTCCCTTGTACCAAATCATGATTCTAAATTGCCACATTCAAATAGAGTTGCTAATAATCAATCTTTAAAATGGAGTCACCAACCTTCATTCCAAGGAATGTACCTTTTATCAACCATGTTATTGATTATTGTTCACTTGGTATTGGATGTGACCAACATTTTGCATGTTTCTTCTTGGAATAGAAACTTTTCTTTCAACAATCACAATTTTTTGACCAATAGGAGCTCTTTGCAGGATTTTGAAGAATTCTTCTTCTTCTTCTAGAACTCAGTTCACTTGAAGGTATTGTTGAGAAGTTTGTTTATAGCTCTAGGCTAGAATATTCAAATCTGAAATAATATCTTCTTGTGTGTCCTGGAAGCCAAGATTCAATTGTAGAACTAGAAATATATTCTTATGTGGTAATACCATCTTGCTTCATTGTAGGTGATTGAATAGTCTTTCTTGTTCAAATCCCTAGTAGAGTTGCTAGAATTCTATTGGTAAATAGATTTATCACTTAGAAAATACATGATTTAGCCCAATGAAGGGTGTGGCAAATCAATTTCTCCAATAGTTGGATAGGCCCTCGATATTCAGCCTTCTACTATGTTTAGAGGGTCAACTCCCTTATCAGATAACTTTTTTATTTTTAAGTAAAGATGATTACAACTTAGAAAATAGAAAGGAAACTATTGATGATGAATGCATCATGTGACTTCAATATTTCCATAAAATTAATGTCGACTATTAATGAAACCAAACAAGAACTATGCTTGAGAGCTATCATCAACACAATGTTAATTCAATGATTCAAAAATATTTATACCATACCATGAAAATACTCATATTGATGAATCAACACTTCAACAATTCAGATTCGATAGAAAAGTGAATGCAAAATGTACTTTCTTTTATTGCTTAGCAGCAAGAACATAAGAAATGACTGATTACAAGGACAAAAATTGTACATGCTTTCCAAAAAAATTCTTGTTATCAAAACATAAGTGTTCCCTATCTCCAAGTCCAAAAAGACCCCTATTACATCGAGATTCATGAATTTATAGCTATTCTAATATAACCAACTTTTTAGGTTCATAACTATCTTGAAAGTTAGAGTTTAGATATTTTGAAATGCATATTACGAACCAACTCTAAACTTTTTACAAATCCAAGTTTAATATTTTAACTTATGAGTTAACCAATAGACATGTCCAAAACTTAAAAATATGTAGTTTCAAAGATATTCACATGATTGGTTTGTAGGGGTAGCTTTCTATCTTCACATGCTTTTCTTGTGCTTGTATAATCATCTCAACATCAACTTTCCACTTGTTCCTGTCCTTTGTGGAATTTATAGTCACTGCGTCTGGAATCTAAATATTTTTCCTTGTATTAACTTCACACTTGCCACCTCTCTTGTTTGAGTTTAGCATCTACAACTTCTTCAAAAAAAAATTTATTTATCAGGTGCCTTACATACCCTAGAATATGAAACTGACTTGAACCACATGCTTCATCAACATGCCTCTTCCTTGTTACCATTTCTAGCATGTGCTTATAACTAATTCCATAGTCATCAGTGACACCAATGCATAAATCATTGGATATTTTGGATTCTTCATCTTCATGCATCTAAAATATGTAGGTTTAAATTGGAAATCTCCAATGGTGGTTTCCTTGAAATGAATTCCAGCTTTTCCCAACATTTTGGCCAAAGGAATCAAATTCTCATCTTTCCTAGAGTTATAAAAATTAGAAGCAGCAAACTCAAAACTATTTGAAGAAGAAATTTCAAGGTGATATCTTTTTGTTGTACCATAAGAAGTAGAAGCATTAGAATGATAACCATTTGAGGTTCCATAAGAATCAGAAGGTCCTAACTTGGAACCAAAACTAGAATATGCATTTGATAAGAAATCTACAATCACCTATCTTGACAAATCCAATAGATGCCTATAGAATATGAACATCTACACAATTTGATTTATATCAACAAACAATATTAGAAAAACTAAATAAACAATCCTTGGAATACAATCTATATGAAGAATACTCTTTTTTTTTGGGAAGAATCAAAACACAAAACTTTTATTATAATAGCTCTTTCTAATATAGCATACAAACTCATATATCAGATTACATTGATTTTTAAATCAAAAGCATTACTAACACATGCTTCCCCTAAAACCTAATGTGAATAGACATGGAGTTAAAGAAAAGTTAACATAAAGAATGACAACCTAAACTAT
Source organism: Cupressus sempervirens (assembly GCA_028749045.1). Lineage (NCBI taxonomy): Eukaryota > Viridiplantae > Streptophyta > Pinopsida > Cupressales > Cupressaceae > Cupressus > Cupressus sempervirens. The sequence continues at coordinate 248,751,925 of CM053787.1, read as the reverse complement.
AGGGAACAACAATTATTATTAAATAAAATCAAATATTGAGCTACATGATCACATGCCATAATAGAGACTAGAGGAATCTATGAAACTATATTATTCTACTATAATATCCTACCATAAATCATGCATTGATACATGCACATCAACATCCATTGCCTTATTCAAAGAAAATAATACGAAGACTAAAAAAATCTATCAAATGTGCTAAGAGACGGTGGAACTAGTGATTGCAAAAATAGTGGAATCATGGAGCTAATTTCTTAAACAGTGAGTCTATAGTGAACCTCAAGATCAATCTTCATACTACCCCTTTATGCTGAGAGGGCTCACAATTTGATCTCTAAGTGCCAAAAATTGATCTTTTTCAATAGCCTTTGTGAAGATATCTGTGATTTGTTCCTTTGTGTTGATGTACTTCAACTCAACTGCCTTCTATTGTACCAATTCTCTAGTAAAATGTTGTTTCAGATCAAAATACTTAGTCCTATTCTAATGATCCAGATTCTTGGCCAATCTAATGGCACTTATATTGTCACAAAATATCATAGTAGGTTGAACTTGTATCTCTCCAATTTCTTCAAGAAGCTTTTTAAGCCATAAAGCTTGTGGGCCAACTGATGTATCTACAACATAATCTACTTCTGTAGAAGAGAGAGCAACCATACTTTTCTTCTTTGAGCTCCATGTGATTAAACTAGGACCCAAAGAAAAACAATTACCAAATGTAGATTCTTAGGCATTCAAACTACCTCCTTAATTTGAATCACTAAAGCCAGCAAGCTCAAACTTATTTGAAGAATAGTGAATGCCAAAATCTACTGTACTTTTCATATACCTCAAAATTCTCTTGGTTACTTTCATATGTTTCTCTCAAGGACTTGTCATATACCTTGAAACCAATGAAACTAAATAAGCAATATCAGGCCTTGTTTTTGTTAAAAACATCAAACTCCCCACAATGCTCATGTATGATGTCTCATCAACAATTTCAGCATCATCATCTCTACATAATGCAACTCCATGAACAATTGGAGCAGAAAGAGGTTTAAAATCAGCCATATCAAATTTCTTCAACATATCTTTTGAATATTTTTCTTGACAAATAAAAAATTTCATATTTAACTTGATAAACTTCCATGCCAAGAAAATACTTCATGTGACCTAAATCTTTCATCTCAAACTCTTTCATTATAGCAACTTTGAATTTATCTTTTCTCTTTGAACTACTACCCATATATAGAAAATCATCAACATACAAACTCACAATGGGAATATCATTACCTTCTTGCTTGTAATAAAGGGTAGGTTCACTCTTACTTCTTTGAAAGCTATTCTGGTGAAAATATCCTTCAATTCTTGCATACCATGCACCTAGTGCTTGCTTGAGGCCATAAAAAGCCTTCCTCAACTTGTAGACATGATATTCTTTTCCTTGAATCTCAAAACCTTGTGGCTATCCCACATATACCTCTTCTTCTAAGTACCCATTCAAGAAGGCACTTTTCACATCCATGTGATGAATAATCCATTTCTTTTCAGCTATAAGAGAGATTAACATCCTAATAGTTTATTGTCTTGCTACTAGTGCAAAAGTTTCTTCATAATCAATGCCATACTTTTGAGTGAAACCTTTAGCAACCAATCTTGGCTTGTGTCTTTCAACACTCCCATCACTATTATATTTCATCTTGTAGAACCATTTTGTGTCAATCTTCTTCTTCTAATGTGGAAGATCTACAAGCTCCCATGTCGCATTCCTATGAATGGAATCCATCTCTTTATTCATTTCTTGCATCCAAACCTCATTAGCACATGCATCTTCTAAACATGATGGCACAAAATCAGCTTTAGTAAGTAATGCAAAATTTATTGTCCACCTATTGGATCTTCTTCATGTGCTTGATTTTGACACCTCTCATAGATATTACTCAACCTTCTTACCTTTCTTGGAGGACTTGAGGATGGACTTGCTCTTGAGATTGGTGAGGGGTTACTTGGTGGGCTTGGTGATCTTGAAATAGATCCATTAGCTAGGTGGTCATTATCATTATTAGCAATAATATCATCATCCAAAAATGATTTTGGCTTTTTAACATGGCTTTTTTGATGACCATAAACTCCCCCTTCATCAAATATCACATCTCTTGAAACAATAATCTTATTAGTAATAGGATCAAATAATCTGTAAGCTTTTATTTCCTCACTATATACCAAAAAAATACATGATTCACTTTTAACATCTAGCTTTTTCCTATTTTCATCAGGGATGCAAACATAAGCTAAACAACAAAAAACTTTACAATGATTTACATTAGGCCTTTTCTCATACCATGCTTCATATGGAGTCATCTTGTATAGGGCACTTGTAGGACTCCTGGTGAGAATATATGTGGCTTTAGCAACTAAAAAAACCCAATAAGAATTGTTCAAAGCCTTGGTTTGTAGCATGCTCCTTCCCATTTCTACTATAGTGTGATTCTTTCTTTCAACCACTTCATTCTATTGAGGTGTGTATGTAGTTGTGAGTTGTCTTTTAATCCCATTCATGTCACAAAAATTCTGAAAACTTTTTGAAAAAAAATTTCCTCCATGATCTATTCTCAAACATCTGATTGTGTTCCCTTTCTTATTTTCTACATGAACTTTAAACCTCTTGAATATATCAAAGACTTCATCCTTAGTCTTCAAAAAATACACCTAACACATGCGTGAGTAATCATAAATAAAAGTAATGAAATATGATGACTTAACCAAGCTTTGTGTTTGCATAGAACCATAGATATTTGAATGAATAAGCTGAAATAGGTATTGGGCCCTCCATGCATTGCCTTTAGGAAATATTTCCCTTGCATTCTTCCCTTTTGCACACCCTTCACAAAAATTTGTATGCTCTTTAACCTTAAGCAATCCAAGAACCAATGCATTTGAGGTTAGATTCTTCAAACTATTGAAATTCAAATGGCCATATGTAAGATGCCACAACCAACTTTTATCCTCATAAGCCATATTGACAAGCTGATTGTTATTTTCACCAAACTTCAAAGGGAAAATCCTATTCTTTTTCATAGGAATGACTGTAATCACTTTATTTCTTTGATTCTTATCATAGATAGTACATTTCATGTTCTCAAATACCACTCTATAAATCTTCTCACATAGCTTCCCAACACTTAATATATTATGCTTCAATTTGGGATTATAATAAATATCTTGAATAGTGGTCAAACCTTCCTTTGTCTAAACATCCATGGCTCCTTTGGCTGCAACATCTACTATATTGTTATTATCAAGAGTAATATTAGATCTATAACAATCATCAAGCTTTGAAAAAATTTCCTTGTTACTAGACATATTGTTAGAGCATCCAAAATCCAAATACCAAACATCATTCACATTATTCTCACCTTTATCATAGCACAAAAAAAAATTTCCTAAGGAAGGATCCTCATTTTTTTGGGCATAATTTTCATTATTGGTACCTAATTTCAGTCTAAACTCTCTCTTAAAGTGTTCATACTTATTGCAATGATAGAATTGGACATTTCTTTTATGAAATCTGCCTCTACCTCTTCCTCCTTGAGTGCCTCCTCTTCTTCCAGATCCTCTTGAAAAATTCTGATTTTGACCCCTTCCTGAGCCTTTGTTGTTGTTATTGCTGCTGCTAGAACCATCATTCTTTGAAATTTTCCATTGAGAAACAAAAGCCTTCTCATTAACACTAGTAGACATGTCCCTTATTCTATCCTAATGTGATATGAGAGATCTAACCAATTCATCATACTCCATGGTAGCTATTTTTTTTCATTCTTCCATGAAAGTTGGTATAGTATTCCATCTTGGGGTTAGAGATCTTAATACTTTTGTATTACATGCTCTTGGGTCATGGGCTCACCTAAAGTGGTCATTTTATGAGTCACATCTTTCACTCTCACATATAAATCTCCACATTCTCTATCTCCATCATCTTAAAGTTCTCGTATTCTCTTTTCAAGGTTTGTAGCTTCACAACCTTGATCTAATCATTGCCATGGTAAGCATCTTTTAGAGTCTTCTAGGACTCTTTTGTTGTTTTCACATCAGCAATTTGGGGAAATAAGCTCTTCTCACAATCCATCTAAATGTGAAACAATGCCATTGCATTCTTCTTCTTAGCTTCTTTCCTCAATCTCCTATCATTAGGTTGGAGAGTATTCCAGTTTATAGGCTCTTCATATCCAGATTCGACAATCTCCCAATAACTTTTTGCAATAAAAAATATCTTCATTTTGATTGACCAATATAGGTAATCAACTCCATCAAACTCTATGATTTTCAAAGTGTTTGCATTGTTGTTGTCTTCCAAACACCTTCAAGTTTGATACCAAATGTAGAATATGAACACCTAAACAATTTGATTTACAATAGCAAGGAAGATATAAAAAAACTAAATACACAATCCTTGGAATGAAATCTATATGAAGAAGACTACTAGCTTTCTATGGGAAGAATCCAAATATAGAACTTTTATTATAACAACTCTTTCTAATACAACATACAAACTCGTATATCAGATTACATTAATTTTTAAAAGCATTACTAACACATGCTTCCCCAAAGCCTAATGTGAATAGACATGGAGTTAAAGAGAACTTAACATAGAGAATGACAACCTAAACTATAGGGAACAATAGTTCTTATTAAATGAAATCAAATATTGAGTTACATGATTGCATGCCATAATAGAGACTATAGGAATCTAAGAAACTATATTATTCTACTATAATATCCTACCATAAATCATGTATTGATACATGCACATCAACATCTATTTCCCTTATTCAAAGAAAATAAAACTAAGACTAAAAATATATATCAAATATGCTAAGAGACAATGGAACTGGTGATTGTAAAAAAGGTGGAATCATGGAGCTAGTTTTTTAAACAGTGAGCATGGAGTGATTCTTGGAATCAATATTCAATGTTGCACACCTCCATCATTAAGCTTCTCAATTAACCTCTCAATTTTACATCGTGAATCTGAAAAGTGGATAGCCAGTAAAATATTGGTGGTCATGCAGCTCGTTGGCCAACAATTTATGTGTTGTTGCATCATTTCTCTCCTCCAACACCAATATATTCTTTAGAAAAGAAAGAGGAATCTGATTTTCAAGCTTCAAAATGTTCAATAGAACCTCTTGTCTTTTAATGTGATAAAATCTCAAGACATTAGAAAAGAGATAGCTAGAACAATGCAATTCTATTCAAAGGAAATCAAGAATGAAGTAGGCATCCATGGTCATCATCAAGGCATGCATATTCTCATCCCATTCAATAGCTAAGTCTTCATAGAAATCTATAATGTCTTTGTCCAGATTATTAACCTCTACCACTAACATGCTTATGTTCATATTGAGCCTTTCCAATATTCTATATACTTCTTGGAGCTTATATTCATCCACTATAGTAAGATCTTGGTGTTTCTTGTGATGATAAGGTCCAAGAAACATAACAAGAGGATCATAAGCTTCTAGTTTGGTTGCCTTTATTGACTGAGGCACCCAATATATTGACACATCATTAGATGTTTCTTGATCCTTGTGTTTTCTAGATTTATGTAGGCATAATACTTTATTTTCCCATGAATCAACTTCGACGTTGTCTTCCAATAACAATCCCTTCTCTACATCTTGAAATGCATGTTCTATGTTACCTTTAACACATGAGTCAATATCTATTTCCACAGTCTCTATATGGCTTTTACCTTCCATATAATAGTTCCTGATTAAGATGGTCAAAATGGAGATCCAATTGGAAGCTTTAGCAGTCAACTTTCCTTGATAACCATTTCCCTTATGCAGCTTGATTATGACTATGTCTATCTTGGGATGGTCGAGCAACATGATTTTCTGAGGTATTCTATCAAATAGTTAGGCACCCTACCAATACTCTTCTACCATATGTATCAACTGCTAGACTCTACAATTTTGGGACCATCCAACAATGGACTTTCATAGTCTGGAGAATGAACTAATGCTTGCATAAGGAAACATATGTGTTATGAGAAAAGATGAAACCCAAACTCAAGAGAATGTTTGAGTATGTAGAGAGAGGTAGTACACAGTGAGAGAGGGTTTGAGTATGGGGAGAGAGAAAAATTTTAGTGCATGGAGAGAGAAGATTTAGTATGTAGAGGGAGGTATCCAAATCTGAACTTCTTTATCAAAGTTATAGCACATAGATGGAGGTAGTAGATGGAGAGAGGTAGTATGTGGAGAGAGAAAAGTATGGGGAGAGGATTTTTAGTATATAGGTGGGAATTAACCTCTCACTCTCCAGAATTAATTTAACTAATTCTCCCACTAAAATATATGGGTAACAGAACTCAGTTTATGGAGGCTAAGGTGTAGAACCATTTTAAAGTATATAGGAAGCTAGTTCATAAAAATTTGAAGTGCATAGTCAAAGTAAAATTATTTAGAATAGGAGCTCAAACACACAATTTCACAAATTGGAAATTATCCAAAAAGTCATATCTTAAGCACAAACTCAATCAATATGTAGAGACTATAATTTAAAACCAATAGAAATAAGACTAACCTACATCCATCAATCTTCTAAGTAGATTGAAGCAAGAAGCATAAAATTTTCCTCTAGGGAAAACCACAAATTATAATAGGTAAGGAAATTGTTGATTTTACTTGAATTTTTAACCTCTGTACATAGAAAATATTGTTTTATTTTGTCTAATATATGCATTTTTCAAGAGCAATATATTATTAGAATTAAGTCCAAATAGATCTGTAAGAAATTTGAATATATGCTAGAAATCATCAGTTCCCATAATCTAAAAAGGAATTAAATTTTAATTCTAATATAGCTATATTTATTAGTCCATCCCATAATCAAATAAGGATTCTTGGTTAATCCTAAAAATAATTAATTTATTACTCTTTATATATGTTTGTAAATTCAAAAATGCATTGTTTTTGACAAAAGTGTTTCACAAGATTTCCCCATCTATGCATTATTCTAAACTACTCTAGAGCATACTTATTGATTTTGTGTAGATAAAAAATCATGTAATATCTTAAGTGGACTATTTAATATGGAAATGTGAATGTTTTAAAAATGAAAAAAAAGAAGTTTAGAAAGCTTGAAAGGACTTAGATTCTATTCAACAAATTGATGCTCTATCCTTTCCTTTGTGTAATCTCTATCAAGTTCAAAGAAAAAAAAATAAATGAATTATACATTTAACATGAATAGATAACACATAGATAGTAAGAAAAACATAAATCATTATTGGTGCACAAATTTTAACATAACATCAAGAGAGATTTTCCTAGTTAATTGAAGTATTATGGAGAGCTTTTGAACTAAAGATCACTTATAAGCCAAAAATATATTATTTAATTCTATTGAAAGAAAGATTTATGGAAAGGGTAGAACTAGAGTGTTTATATTCAAATAAGCCTATACAGTACTCCCATACTATAGTTGAAAAGAATGGTCTAGAAATGTACAGTAGGGAAATGTTACTTTAGATTGTTTTGATTAATTAATCAAGGAAGGACCCAAATTGATTACAAAAAATAAAATTAAGTCTAGAGTAGACTAACCATGGAGATCAAAAGAAGTAACCTTACTAAAAACCCATCGACTAAAACCAACAACTATTGCCAAAATAAGGGAAATTAAAACAATTAACCTATCTAGGTCAAAACAAAACCCTAACCAACTATCATCATTTTAAGATGGGCTAAGCCACCTCTAGCTAAAAGCATGAAAAACAAAAAATATTGATAACATGAAGGACCATGGCAAGTTGAATTAGAAAAGAGAAGCAAGCACCACCCAACACTAACTAGCAATCACCTGATAGAAAAAACTAGTATCAAGGACTAGTACCAAAACATGAACCACTCACCTACTTTTGTAGCTGCTTGAGATAGTCCCATAGGGAGAACATACGGTGAGGAATCTTGAACTCACTAAAGCCCAAAGAAATCTCCTACTGACATTCCTCTTTTCATAGACTCTTCTCCTTCGATTTCCTCTTTGTCACTCTTTCTTGAAGGTGAGCCTTCAAACTCCGAATCTAATCTTCCATATTTGTTGACACACATGTATGCTCTAAGTGTTCATATTGTTAATTTACTCACCCAATTGGGCTTGATCCTTCTTGATAGACTTCTAATATTTTAGCACCTCATTGCTCTCCTCCTTAGTGGGTACTTTGTTTTTATTTCCTCCACCTATTCCTCCAACTTTTCCCAATTATTGACCTTGTCTCCTAGCTCCCTTCCCACTTCCCACTAGACCTCATACCTATAGCCAACTATCCAGAGCTAATATTTTCTCTTTTCTTCCACAATAGCCTCATATTTCTTAATATTTTCTTTGAGAAATGTCTATTTGAAATAGGAGTTAGATAGTCACCTCTTTCAACCTATCATACAAAAAAGCCATCTCCCTTGAGTGGAGGGTAAGAGTGTCTGAATCAATAGTTCCATCATTTTATTTTGGAACCAACCTAAGTGAGGATTCTCTAGACACCTTTGGGTCATCCAAGTAGCTTAAATCGAGCATTTTGGAGGAGGTACATAGTAGAAAATGGGGAAAGAGGGGTAAAGAATTGGGACAAAGACTCCCTAGTCCGATAAATTTTAGTGGCAAAGGATCCTTTCTTTGAGTCCTCTGAAGCTTCAATAGTTTTGTCTTTGAAATTAGGGAGCTCATCCTTTTTATTCCTAGCTTTACAAGAAGGTAGTGTCTTAGCCCAAGAACTAGAGGGAGTCCTAGAAGTGAAGGATTGTCTCATTGTGGAGGAAATGTCCTTGAAAATCTATTTATTAAGCTTATGGGCTAGGGGAGGGGAGGCTTGAAGGGTTATTTTGGAATGGAACTCATAGATCATAAGTAAAATCACCTTTTTTTTAGGCACATTACCTCTAACTTTAGAATTTTCAATTAACAAATAAAGAGAGGAAAATATCCAAAAAGGAAAACATAATAAGTCATTCCTACAAGAGTGATTGAATATGGTAAAGTATGGAAATGAATCCTCTTGTACCTTCCTTAATAGGTGACAAATCATATGAAAACCTACACTAGGGCCTTCCACACTCCTTATATTACTTATTGTTTGAGCCCATGATACAATTTAGGGATTTTTCCCGTTTACTGCATAAAAATCTTAAGAGAATACTTGAATGATATTTTGGCACTTGTTAAAAATTTGACCCCTTCCATACTCAACCCAATGATGACATATTTGATGTCTAGAGTGATCAAAAATGTGACACAACCCACCATGACCTTTCTTCCATCTAAATATTCCACAAAATTTTGATAAATTATAGGGTTATAGCCCTCATTCTAGTGATGTAATTATTTAATCTATCTTTCTCAAGGATCTCAAATACCACCTTGTCATTTTGATATTCTCCCCAATCAACTGGTTTAATCCAATAAGGGTTGCAACATATCCTTTTGTAGAGATGAACCCAACTAACACATACCATACTAAGAACAAAAAAACCTACAAATAGAAAGACCAATAAACTCACTCATTTTTCATAGCCACTTTTAATTGAAAAGCTTAGACAATAGTTAGACTCATAAAAAAATCTATGCAAAATGTTTTGCATTAAAAGTAAGAATGGCAAAATCATTAATGCATGACATGGTGCAATCCTGATAGTTTGAATTGCATGCTATGACAAGGATGGATAGAGAATCATCCCAAATTTTGTACCCTTTCATAAAATTTTCCATGCTCACCAACCTATCCATAATATTATTACCCTCTCGAAAGGTGTGTTGAAATGAAACCTCCTCCAAGTTTCTTAGTAGGTGTTTAATTTCAACTATCACATCTCTTGCATTCCACCTTGATATCACCATGCTATTTAAAATATTGATGATGTTTGAGATATCCCCTTAGATGATAGTCTGCCTCATATTTTACATGCTCAGCAAAATGACTTCATGGTACTGGGCTAGGTGTTTGGCCACATAAGTAGTTTGGACCCCCAAGTTGACCCAGTACAAAGCTAGCATCTCCCATTTTGAATTCTTCAAAAGGTTACCCCCACCTATTTAACCTAGGTTTCCCATAGAGAAACCATTTAATTTAGCTTGATCTATTATGGGTCGAATGCAACACACTACTTCACAATGTTAACAACACAATTTGTTACAAAAGATATAAACTTTCCATGAAGTTACAATTTCTAGAACAAGGAGACTTTTTGTGAAATATTTTACATTTAATGTTTATATTTGTTTTTGCTAAGGTCTAGAAAGACATATATTAATGTATGCCCATGAATGGAATAGTCAATATTTTTTGCATGCCTTAATAACATTAATTACAAATTTACTACAAATGAAATCTAGGTAGGCCTTTTGTAGTGGATACAGTTGATAATATCTTTATCTAGAGGCATTTTAAATGAGCACATCTCTTTTGTATGCTTCAAATTGAAGGATGTTACATCCCAATTTTGACTTAATTTAAAGTATAGAAGTTGAGATTCACATGATGTCAATTGGAAATTTAATTTGCTATAATCTTACGAAGTGGTAAGATGCTTAGTCGTTATAATTTTAAGTGAAGATAGCAAGTTCATTGATAATTTATCACAAATTCATGAAATAACCATTTTGATTAATTATGATTAAATAATTTATTATGATAATATAATTTAATTACAAAGAATTCCCTTGTAGGAAACATGTTGAAGGGGTGGAAGCATTGTCAGAAAAGAATTAGGCACAAGAGCATCACCATCACTAAGTAGATGGTTTGAGAACCTAGCAACATTAAACATGATACATCTGTGGGACGCACATGAGCTATTTAAATAAATATTTTGAGAAACATAAATAATTGGGTTAAAATATAAGACATACTTTAAAGGATTTAATTTGTTCTTTCACCTTATTATTATAATAGATATATCTATATACGTATAGATATAAAAATGAGATGGGGCCATTATATTATAAAAATTTAATAAAGTGATGTTTACATGTACATATATAAATATAAGATTACAATAATATTCAAAATATAATAACATTTAAGTTATAATATTTGAATTATAATCTTCCAACTCTATTATTTCCATTTTAATATTCTTGTTTTTAATCAATTAACACTTGGCATGATAAATTGATTTAATTCTTGGAAATTTGAATTGACAATAATATTCCAACTTTATCTTCCAACCTTGTATTTATTTTTTCCCTCTTTTTAAAAAAATCAAATTAAACACTTGGGAATTCAAATGGATTTCTTTCTTGGAAGCCATGAACTAAACCATTCGACATCTCTCCTTTTCATTAACTCCTATATTTCTATTTGTAAGTCGATTCTTAATCTTTATCAGCCAAAAAGTTCTTCCAAATCGCCTTGTTTTCCCTTACTCTACCGGTGATTGAAACATACATCAAGTTTAAACCAACAAGTGAGCAATCAACCAACAAGTGTTCTGGTCTAGGGGCAAGAGGAGCCACATCCAAGCCCAATCACGGGTCATGAATAATATATACTTTCAAATTTCATAATTCCTTCATTCTCTAACAATATGTCTGATTGCACTTCACTACACCTATTAGGGCTGAAAGAAATATAATATATACATTCATATTTAATAGTTTCTTCCTTCTTTGTTTGTTGTTTGCTACATAATGTTAGAGCTAAGAATAATGAAAAATATATTTTCATATTCATAACTTCTTTCTTTCCTAATTTGAATGTCTCACTGTAGTGGGCTATTCATTATTGATTGTGATTAATTCACAAACATGTTGTTGGTCTCTTACATTTACATAGAGTTCTCTGAAGATCTATATGATGAAACATTGTTGTCACTTAGGTTTGCACCCTTGTCCAAAGCCTATGCATGAGGACAACCTAGTGAAACATGGAAACAACCTCCAAGCTGTGGGACTTGAACTGTGAGGTTGAGTCTCCAGAGAAGGCTGGCTTCCTCTTACTATCAGGGTGCACCTAACTATTCTTAGAGAGGAAAAGGGAGAAGGAGAGCATGGAAGAAAATATACCTAATCTAATCTAAAGAGGTGATGCACCAAAATAGAGTGTTCGGACCAAACTCTTCCCATATATGCACTATTGAACTAGAATGAAACTAAGGATATACACATTTAGACTTGCTTTAATCTAATAATCACATGCAGATAAGAAGACCAAGATGAATGACACAAGGAAAGAGAGATTCACTTATATTATCATTCATAGGCCAAGGAGATACAGTCATGCAGATCATAGATCTCTACAAAACACCAGTAATAGGCAAAGAGTTCTTGCACTTTCATACCAATGGCTGAAAGAGACAAGACAAAAAATCATGTAGTTCAGAGGCACAGGGGAATTTACACTAAGAATCTACAGAGCAATAACAGAGAAAATAGAGAAAGGTCCCCATACAAAATTCATAAAATTTTTCCTTTAGAGCTCAAGCATAACTGGGATGTCCTCCAACTGTAATTACTTCACAACAACCTACTATTAAGTCCTGCAGAGAATAATCATGGAGAAAATCTGATCTGGATACGGATCTAGATGCAATGATATTTGATCTTTTGTGTCAAATAATGCCTTGAGAGGATGGAAACGGTGCCATTGATTATCTTGATTAGGTAGATGGATCAACTGGGGGCAGTAGAGTGCTCTTCCTTGTCTCGCATTCATTCTGGGTTGGTTGGGATTGATTACAGAGATTAAATCACATAAAAAATCCTGACTTTCTTCATTCCTAAGCACCTGAATCAGCAGGGTTAGCAAGTCAACTAAAATTTGCATCCAAAACGGGCTACGTGGACCAATAACATCTTTCCTTTCTACCACCTTGCAAGGTCTTCCCGAGTTGACCACCCCTTTCATTACTAACTGCGCCATCTTCTCAAACTCCAACTGCAATGGTCACATTAACTGCCAATGCATATAACTATTACTGCCTCCACCGGACCCACTGGGACACATGTCACCGAGGTGCTATGTCATTATGTGTATCCTTCAAGAGCTTTCCCATAGCGAGATAGTGCCTACCATGGATCCAGACTGATCTGACGATCGTGAAGACTCATCGTATTACTGCGCTTGCCTCCTCAAAATTTTGGGCCCATGAAACACTTGGTAACCACTTGACACAACTTGGCATCTTCATCTTGGCGAGACTTGGCCCCACTGATCCATGTGATGCAATGGCACTATGTCACTATGGGTAAAAGACTATGCAACTTCCCATAGCGAGATAGCACCTACCGTAGATATCTTTTGATCTGATGATGAGGAAGTTGCGAGCCTGCAATAATAAACCTAGGAAATAAGGAATATCCTAAGGTTTCATCATTTAATTTTTTTGATATTCCTGGGATGATTTAAAATAACATTAAACCGAGAAGTGACCGTTGGGTAGGCAAGTATTTAAAATTCAAATATTTGGTGAGGGGCACAATATGTAACAAACACCATTTATGAATTCTAATGATAACTATTGATACTTAAATGATTGTATGAATTGACAACAATAGCCATGCTGTCATAATTTTTTGAACAAGATCAAAATACTTATAAATTCTCTAACACTAAGGAATTCATCGACAAGATGCCATAGAATGGTGAAGAGGTGTAAATAATATCAAAATGCTCATAATCTTATAGACACCAAGGAATTCACCAGAAATGAAGCCATGAAATAGTGAAGGGTTGTAAATAAAATAGAATGATCATAATCTTTTAGGTATCTAGGATTCACTAGCAAAGAAGCCATGAAATGGTGAAGAGATAGACTCAATCTACAAGAGCACGGAAGAGAAATAAGATATGATTCAATTAATTAATGAAACAATAAATTCTACAATCTTCAAAAATATCCTTTTCAAATCACAAATTGTAATAAGCTAGAATATATATTTTATTCATGAATTTTTTAGGGATAAATAGACAGATCTAATTGCTCCGAGATTCGAACACGTAAGATTCACTGACTGTATAGCCATGGAAAAGGGTGAAGAGGTGAGATTGAATCTATAATTATTTAGAAAATAAAGTCAAGTATGATACATTAAATCTAGAATAATATCATTTAATAGCTCATGCATGGTCATGTTATCATAATCTCCTATTGTCAAGTTGAGTGGTGTAAATACTAGGATTTCTCCATAGATGACAAATGTTCCAAGTCCAATTATGGGTAGGGAGGGCCTTTCTCATTAGATATTGTGTGGGGAATGAGTTAAGGTCCAAGGTTGGGTGGTCAAGCCCCTGATAATGTTTCAGCTCTTCCCAACTTGTCAGACATACAACTAATAAAGATAAACTTTATACATTCAATTGGTTTCTAAAAATAAGTATTTTACTTTTATGATGTATATGCAAGAGTAAGGTGAGATTAATTGAGTTATTTTACATTTATTTGTGAGAGATAGATTATTTGGTGGAATGTTATCTTTCATTTATATGAATAATAAATATGAGCTTATCTTCTAATCATATGTTATTGCCACAATTAAGCAGTTGGAAGGATAGAAATGATAGAGTGGTATCTGAAGCTCTAATTGATTCCATGGTATCTAAAGCCCTAATTGATATAGTGGTATCTAAAACTCTAGTTGATCTAATAATAATCAAATCCCTAATTGATACAATAGTTTGTGATGGCCTAATTGATATAGTGGTATCTGATGCCCTAGTTGATACAATGGTGTTTAATGGTAATCGTCATTTGATTATGATATAATGCTTTTGGATGGTAGTTGTTAATTGATATTGTTACAGTGGTATTTGTGGGCTAACCTAGGTGGTTGTAGAAGTATACCTACAATAATGTCTTGGTTCAAATTCCATGGTATGTGGATTTTTATTTCTATAGTGAATTCATTAATGGTGTTTTAAGTTCTTAGTTAAGAAATTTTGTTTAATTATTTTTTAATCATCAATCTCTTTCATATGAATGAAACTGATTTAGCTATCTTCCTATGAAAATGAAGTAATAACTGTATTTCTTTGAGTATGTTAGTTGTTAATTTAAGTGTACATAGAACCTAAAATTGTGAACTTGGATAATTTTTTAAAATGAAATCTGACTATATATCTTAAACTTTGTCATAAAAAATACAATTAACTTGGGAAGGTTTTTTAACTCTTTCCTTAATTTTTTATCTTGCAATATTTTGCAAGTTTTCATTAACTTACATTCATTGTTTATCTCATCAATGAATGTGATCATGGAAGGGTGAAAGGAAGTTGCTCCTTTTGGTCCATTCCACACAATATTTTCAAAAAATAAAAATTATATGTCTATTATGGAGAAAATATTTTGGTCTTTTGCACACAATTCAATATATCCTTTTAGAGTTGTGTCCTATAAAAATAAAATATTGAAAAAAACCTAGATTATGATAATCGGTAGTACATAAGGAAATATGTTAATAGTTACTAATGTACACTTGTCATGTAAGGTGCATAAGATAGGGGATTGATAGTAAAACCATCAATTTTTAGTTTTCAAGGCCCTTTTAAGATATCAACATAAAACAAGCTTATTTTGGCAAATTTTTTTCTAGTTGGTTAAAATTGGCAATTGTGTCATTGTAAATATTGGAGATTTTATTGTAACATGAGGATATATAATATTTTTTAAGAGCATTTAAATGTCTTAGGAATCAAAATAAAACATTTTTTATCAATAGTATAGTATATGTGAGAAACAAAAGTTACATACATTGGCAAAAATGTGCATTGAAAAATTCACAATTTTTTCAAAGTTGCTTCACAAGAGTTTGTGAACATTTACATCTTGAAAAATAATATGTTACATTTATAGAAAAATAAGTTCCTAATTATTAGGAATAATATTTAAGTATCCTATGATGAATGAACAAGGCTTGTAATTAACTTATCCCATTTTTTAATACAATAGGTAGTGACAATTTTAGGTAAAAAACCTATACAATAACTCTGCAAGTCAAGAAAAATAAATTTTCTAGATTGAATTTTTATTTTCCCTTTGTAAAAAGTTATTTAATATTTTATCATTCCTTTTTTTATATATTTTTTCATATCTTAGAGGTTGTGGAGCACTTAACAAAACTCAAACTATAAGTTGTCATTATTTTGCACATATAGGGTTCGGTGAGGAAAAGGCCTCTATCTTGGAAATTCACCATGCTAATGGTTATTAGTAATATAAATGAAGAGGTAATGAACTTTATTTTCTAAGTGGTATGATTGAAGAAACTCCTATTTGTGATGTTTTCTCACAAGTGCTATGCAAGCACCTAGTGTGCTCGACTAGGGTCTTGGTGCTAAGAAACATATTTACTTGCATGAATGGATTTAATGGAATAAACCAATGATAGGGAATCTAGAAAATGGCTAGGAGAATCCATAAACATAAAGTAAAACTCTTTTTGTCCATTATACCTATTTTTTATGAGAAAAAAGCAATTCTAATCCTAATTAAGGTTATTCAGACCTAATTTAGGCTTATGGAATTGCATGGCTATTGGAAAATTGAAACCTACAAAATATTTTAGACAATCCAAAAGTGTATCTAGAATGATCACTACTTCATGGGGTTATTTAAATTTTTTTTGGAAAAGGTCCTAAAACCCAAATTGAAGGTCTAATTGGTTCCTAGTTGTAATAGGGCTGGTTTGTCAACTATTACAGAAAATGTGTTTTGGGTTCAAGAACCTATCAAACCAAGTTGAGGGTATGTGCAGGATCATGGTCAACCAAACAATGCTCTTAAGTAGTAATAAAAAAATTTAAAAAACAATGTTATGTCAACTTGACGTGCAATTTTCTACTTGTTATTAACTTTATATCAAAAAGTTGAGAGAAAAGAATCTCTAGAAAATTGAATCTAGTTTCTAAGCTACTAGGACTTATCTCAAAAAAATAAAAATTGATTGGTCAAAATTTTGAATTTTAATGCAATATTAGAAAATTTTCAGAACAAAAATAAGAAGTAGACATATGTCTGACCACCTTAACCAAAATCAAATTATAATATTTTTAAATAATATTCTAGATATAAGTAGTAGACTCATGCCTAGATGTGATATATATTTTTGGGTATTTTTATTCTAAATAAATAATTAATAATTAATTTTTGACTTTAGTATTTTTGGAATAAAAAAAATCTCATGTCTGACCACCTTAACTAATTCAAAACTTTGCAAAATTCAATTTTTTATTTTTTTCCTTATAGTAGAAGAAACATAGTATGTGATGCATCTTTTGGATTTAAAAAATGTTGTACCTTTTAAAAGTTATAGTTAATTTTCAAGTAGTGTGTCAGTCAGTACTTTATACGTAACTCCATTAGAAAATAAGTAATAATTACTTAATAAACTCATAATTTGACAAACCTTACATTTATGGAAAGATAAGAACATTCTTAAGAAACCCTTTTCATTTCATCAAATTTTAGTGAAAAAAAATCCGTCAACTACATGTTTGAAGTAAAAATCACATAAAAACAGGCTTAAAACACATTTTTAAGATGTTTTTAAAGTTGACCATATAGATTTGGTATCAAAAGATATAGTAGACCTTATAAAGATATTAGTTGTTTTCATTTAGTATCAGGGTGGGTGGGAGAAAAGTTGGAAAAGATTTTGAAATGGTTTGAGATATTTCAGAACTATAGATTTTTCAGATTGCCACTTTTTGGCACATCGTGATCCTGCACATACTCTTGAGGTAAGTGGTAATAGACATGCTATGAACCAAGCTACTCCTTTTTAGGATAATGAAGTAGTTTGAGCAAGTTTAAGGAATTTTTGAAAAGAGTGGGGCCCCTAGAAAGAAAAGTGAACCTATTTGAATTGGTGGAGACTTTGTAGGATTTATTTTAAGGGATCCAACTCTTAGCGTTTGAGCTAACACCTCTCTCTATTATTTTTTATACTCACAAGACTCAATTGTGTGCATATATATAGCCATGTTGACACACAAGTAAAATTTGAGTTGACATTCTCTAATAATGGGAAACATGTTATACAATATTCAAATGACCCTTACTGAATTAATGATTAAATACATAGGAAATTGCAAGAAATTCGGCATCCTTACATATAGGTCCACAAACCATAAAACTATCTAGATCTAAGAGTGCATAAGCTAACTGCCACATATAGAATTATGTTATGCAGTACATAAGGTATGTGTATCACCAAATGGATAAAACTAATCCCCCAGTGAAAAAAATATAGAAGAACTATCAAAAGATATAATTGAAAAAAACTCTTTTATTTTATAATAAATTGTGAATTAGATCAAATGAGAAACATAATTGTCAATCTGCAAGGCCTTCCCAATTATGAGAAATATATTGCAATTATAGACCAACTCTTATCCTTTGAGATACGACAACCTTTCTCTACTAATCATGCTACTCAAAAGTCTCAACTACATTACATATATATATATATATATAGCTATATAGACACACAAATCATTTTTGAGTTCACATTCTAAAATAATAGAAAACATGTTAAACAACATTGGATTGAACCTCAATGAATCAATGACTAGATACATTAGAGGTTACAAGAACTTTCATGGCCTTAGATATAGGCCCATTCATCATCCAACTATCTAGATCTAAGAGCGCATAAGATAACTCCTATATATAGCAACTCACCTAGATAAATTCCATGCATTATTTAAAGAAAAAAATAGAAACCGAACACCTGAAAAGATTAAGCACAACTCCAACCAACTTAAAGACTAAATTCTTGGAACATAGGATAGTGGTCCAAAATAGGTCTAGAATAAGAAGCCAAACATCAAGAATATAAAATGGAAAATCAAGTGTCTACAATGATAACTATAAAATAGAAAATAAAGAAAAGATCTTTTGTGTATTGCAATATTTCTAACATTGCAAGGATGCTTCTCCATCAATTCAGGGGGTAGTTTTACATGTTTTGCAAAAAAGTTCCAAAAATAAAAAACATAGACCTAATTGGTTCTTAGATCTAATAGGTCTAGTTTGTCAAATTTTGTAATCATTGAGTTTTAGGTTCCAAAACCTATGGAATCAATTAGAGATACATGCTAGAATAGACACTATATGAACAAATCTATCTCTTGATTAGTATCATGAAGTCATTTAATATTTCTTTGGAATTCTTAGAAAAAGAGACCCCTAGAAAGAAAAGTTAACCTATTTGAATCGGTGGTGAGTTTTGAGGACTAACTTAGAGGGATATGCTTAACCATAAATATTAAAAATAGAAGGTCATAATTCAAAAATAAGATTAGTAGAAGTGAAAGCACAATCAAGGTAGGAAAATAATATCTTGGATCCTACTCTACCTATTGAACTAGTATCAAAGCCTAAAGAGTTGGGACAGTGAAAAGTTTCATGTCAGCTAAAGAGTTAGTGGGTGAAAGAAGTATATTCACTAATGTAGAGTTAGTAAAGAAGTTATAAGAGAAAGAAGACGAGAAATGATCCTTTAGGAAAAGATGGAAATTCTTGAGAGAAATATTTGAGAAGTGGAAATAAAGACTAAGAAGGTTACTTTGAAAGTAAAATAAAAAAGGAAAAAGAGGAAGGAATAGCTGAGAAGGATTAGGTCCATGAGCTTCATCTTATTTGACTGAAGTAGTCATTTTTGTGAAGTCATCAAAGATATAGGTGGAAATCCTTCAAAGAATTTAGTGGGAAGACAGAACCATACATGGTCTTTCATTTTATTGAAGGTCTTCAAAATAATTTTAAATGTGAATATTGTTGAAAATAATTGGTTAATTTTATATTGTCTTTGGTGTTATACAAAATACCATATCTTTACTGGTCAGTGTAGGCCAAGCTCACTCAGAAATGAAGATAGTTTCCTGTGTCAACATTCTAGTGTTTTTCATCTTAGGAAGGTGGTGTCTAACAAATTCACTCAGGCATCAAAGATAAGTTCATAGATGTTGAGTGTTAACCGATCTCACTCAGGTAAGAAAGGAAAGTTGGATGGAGCCAATGTTAGTTGAGCTCGCTTGGTTACCAAAGGAAGTTTCTAAAGATGTATTATTAACTGTGTTCACTTGGCTAATATAAGAAAATCATTTCTGAGTTAGTATCTACTGAGCATGGTCAGCTAGTGAAGGATTTTCTTATTTTGGCATATTGAATTTAATGGATTTGTTTGTTGGTTATAGAAGACTAAGGAGATGAATATTAGTTATTCTAAGATGTATTCAAGCTGACTTGATAATTTTTATGATATAAGGATAAGGTCAAGTTAATGATTGAATGTGCAAGTATATGGAAGAATAGAAGATGCTTAGAGGAAGTGAATTAGAATGATAAGCAGCATATCCTTGACGAGCTACAAAGATACATTCGATTAGAAAGCATCAAGTATTCTAGCTAGAATTGAGATCTAAAAACAACAATACAGTTAAATCAAAAATCAAGTCATCTCATTGTTACTCTCTAACCATTGTAGTAGTGATCTAAATCTCTTAATAGATTTATCTTAACAACTATTTATAAAGCCTCTAACAAGGTGGCATTTCTAGATTGAAGTGTCTAAACACCTCGAACAAAGCTACTCCTAATAGTGTGATTAAATCCTCTAACAAGGTCATACCTAATAGTTTGTTTTTTAACCTATAATAAGGTTGGCTCCTAATATGGCTCACTTCAAAAGAGTGAAAATCAAGAACTAGTTACAATTGGTGTTTTTTCCAAGATTTGGTTTCCACATTAAATCTTGGTGTTACATGTGTTCATAATATTTATTTCATGTGTATAGAACTAAGTTAATTAAGGTTAATCATAGATAATATCCTAATATTTTCATGTTAAGAATTTGTCGAGTTATAGTTATTAACTCAGTGGTTACTAAGTTACAACATATTATCAGTATTAATAGAGTGCCTATGTATTTACTGAGCTACAACATTCTTCAGTAGAGTTTATGTTTTTTACTGACATCTCAGGGATTTGAGATTTATTTTAGTGGTAACTAATTTGCCACTCCCCTCTCAATTACTCTTATATTTCCAACAATTGGTATCACAGCTTTTGGTTCTTGCAAAAAAGGTTTCAAGGACCTAAGCTAAAAGATGAGGATGTCTCAAAAGAGAGATTTCCAAGGTGAACAGAGATAACTTTGAGGCATGGTAGGAACTTATGAAGTTGCACCTAGAAAATATTATAGATTTAGGTTTGAAATATTTTGAAAATTCTTACAAGGCTCCCACTAGAAAATTGACTATGGAGGAGATTGCTGAAAAGAAAAGTCTTAATATTACAATGATTGACATTGCATTAGCTCTTAAATATGCTAAATTTGATGATGTCAAAGGATGCGCTAGTGCTCATGACATGTGAACCAAACTGAAGAATATCTATGGAAGTGATGATAACTAAATTTGATAATGTCAAAGGATGTGCTACTACTCATGATATGTGAACCAAACTGAAGGATATCTATGGAAGTGATGATAATGTGAAAAGAGCCAAAGCAAAAAGCTTGAGAGGTTAGTTTGATCAAATGAAGGTGAGAGAGGATGAAAACATTGAAAAATATTTTGAGAGAATCAAAGCCTCTCAAGGGAAAATTAATGATATGATAGTGGTAAGAAAGGTACTTAGAACCCTTCTTCCTATGTATGAAATTAGAGTGTCTTCCATTCAAGAGGTGAGATGTGATCCAAATAACAAGATAACTTTGGATTCTCTATTTGGAAGATTGAGAATATTTGAGCTAGATAACTATGATAATTATACTCCTAGTTCTAAAGTTAGCACTCAAGAAGAAAGCTACAAATTCTAAAGGAAAATAATCTAAAAGTGGAGAAGAAGATAGTTCTGATAGTGATCTTGAAGCCAATGAAGCATTTCTTGGAAGAAGGTATCCAAAAGGCAAGTGAAACTAGAAAGGTAAAATTCCTTCAATCTATTTTTCTTGTTAATAAGTTGGTCACATTGCTAAAAGGTGTACAAATAGAGAAGACAAAGATGAAAATGAGAAAAAAAATACAAAGGCAAGAAGGGTTTCAAGAACTTGAAGGACTACAATGAAAAAGGTAAGAAGTCTTGTTTTATGGAAAAATATTTAAATAGCAGTGATGATGATAAAATGTTCTATATTGTTGTAAAAGATGAATTTGATGATGAATTGAAGATAAAATAATAATTATCTCTTATGTTAGCAAAAATAATACATGGATTATTGATAGTGGTTTCTCACATCATATGACTGGTGATGAAACAAAGTTTGAACATTTGGATATTATGATGGTGGAAGTGTAATATTTGGAAACAATGAACCATGTTGCATAAAAGGAAAAGGTTGTATCTCACCAAATGAACTTAGATGTGATAATGCTTATTGGGTTGAAGGAATAAGACATAATCTACTGACTGTGGCATAATTTGAATAATATTAGATTCAAGGTAGAATTCATGAATGAGAAGGCCATGTTGCTAGATTGAAAAGAAAATCTAGTTAGGTCTCATAATCAAGAAAAATGTAACCTACTCTACCTAGATCTTAGTGAAAGTTCATGTTTCAATGCTTAAGTAGAAGAAAGCTAGTTATGGCACAAAAGGTTATGTCAAGTGAACATTGATAATATGATCAAGATAAACAAAAACAAAAGAGTAAGAGGTATTCCTAGTTTGAGGAAACCTAATATGGGCCTATGCAAAAAACTTCAAATTGGAAAGATGGGTAACACAAGTTACAAAAGCAAGAACTATCATTCTAAAGAATTATTGGAGCTACTTCATACTGACTTATGTTGACCTATTGGAATTGAGAGATACAATGGAGATAAGTACTTTATTCTTTTAAGTCTGAAGCTTTTCAAAAGTTTAAGTGGTATCTAGGAAGAGTAGAGAAAAAAATAGGAAAGAAGTTGAAGTTTTCAAGATCAGATAGAGGTGGTAAATTCATTTCCAATGAATTCAATGAATTATATACTAAAAGAGGAATCAAAAGACAAGTATCATCCCCTAGTACACCACAATAGAATGGTAGACTTGAAAGAAGGAACAAATCCATCATGGATTAAGCAAGAACCTCAATGATAGAAAAGAATGTTGCAATCAAATATTGGATGGAAGAAATCGGTACTAAATTTCATACATTGAACAAAGTAGAGCTAAAGAAAGACTCAAATCAACCTCCTTATGAACTATAGTATGGCTACAAATGTAATGTAAGTTACTTAAAAGTATTTGGTATCAAATATTATATTCTGAAAGATACTAGGAAAGGTAAATTTGATGTCAAAGGTGATGAATGCATATTCCTAGGATACTCCAACATAAGTAAAGCATATAAATATTTGAATTTTTCTACTCGTAAGATCATAGAAAGTGCACATGTGAGGATTGATGAATTTGTAGAAAAGAGTGAAGAAGAGAGTAGCAAAGAACCTAAGGATTACATAAATTTTATTTACTTTGAACCTAATACATTGCCAAATCCAATTGGAAGTTAGCAAAATTCTCCTCTAGAGTCACCAAAATCTCTAGAAGCACTAGAGCTAGATCTAGTACAACCTAAAGGACCCTAATCACAATCAGAAGTTGCCAAGTTACAACTAGATAAAAATGAGTCTAAAGGACATGAGTCATAGATAGTGGGACCTAAGGGCATGTGCAAGATCATGGTGTACCAAATTATGGCCTTAAGTGGCAGGGAAAAATCAGCAAATCAGGGTTATGTCAACTTGACACATAATTTTGAAGTGGTTATGGACTTTATATCAAAAAGTTGTAAGAAAATAATCTGTAGGAAATTGAATTTAGTTTCTAAACTACTAGGCCTTATCAGGAGAAAAAAATAATTAATTGGTCAAAAGTTTGAATTTTAATGCAGTAGTACAAAAATTTTAGGGCAAAAATAAAAAGTAGGTGTATGTTTGACCACCTTAATCAAAATCAAATGATAATATTTTTTTAATATAATTATAGATATGAAAAGTAGACTCATGCCTAGATGTGACGTATATTTTTTGGTATTTTTATTCCAAATAAATAATTAAATATGAATTTTCTACCAAAAATTGTTCGAAAAAAAAAAGTCTCGTGTCTGACCACCTTAACTAATAGAAAATTTTACCAAATTTAATTTAAATTTATTTTTTCTTATACTAGGTGAAGCATAGAATGTGACGCAACTTTTAGATTTAAAAAATGTTATACTGTTTGAAAGTTACAACTATTTTTCAATCAGTATGTCAATCAACACTTTACAATCATCTTCATTGATAATTAACTAATAAATACTTATCAAACTCAAAATTTGATAGAAATTATATTGATGGAATCTTGAGAGTGATATTAAAAAACCTTTTTCGTTTCATTCAATTTCAATCAAAATAACATTGTCAGACGGCTACGCGAAGTCTGAGTATCACTAAAACCCTCTTCAAACACATCTTTTGGGTTGCCCGAGTAGGCTTGGTAGATACCAAGCCTAATCGGATATCCGATATGCTCCTGCAGAATTTGGGTGGGAAATTTCAAATCCCAACCCATTTTGGAGGGAAAATTGTGTTTAAAAGTTATTGCTTATGATTTATAAATTATTTCACTTATATTACTATGTAAAGATGTATATTAATCTATTATATATATATATATATATATATATATATATATAATAACATAATGTAAAGATATAAGATATAATCTATTAATATATAATAATATATTATGTTAATCTTATTACAATCTATCAATATAATTTATATTATTAATATTTTTACTAAATATAATAACATTATATATATATATATATATATATGTATTATATATTATTATATTAATATGTATCTTATTCATATATATATAATAACATAATATTTTTATTAAACATAATATGTATTATATTTTATTATATTAATATGTATAATAATATAATATATGTATAATAACGTAATATATTATATATAAATATATAATATGTATTATATAGTATTATATTAATATGTATGTTATTAATATATATATATAATAATATAATAATTTCATTAAATATAATAACGTAATACATAGATACATACATAAATACATATGTTATTAATATATATAATAAAGTAATATTTTTATTAAATATAATAACGTAATATATATATATATGTTATTAATATATATATGTATATTATTAATATATATGAGTCAAAGGAAGTCATAGGTCAACCATTGACCCCCTTTGATGCATTAAATGATGACATGTGTCCCTAGGGGTCCTAGGACCCCTAGCAACATATTACAATGGTTAATATGGATCAAACCCTATGACCCCTTTTGACCCATTAAATGATGACATATGTCCCTAGGGGTTCCAAGACCCCTAGAGACATATTAAAATCGTTCATATTGGTCAAAGGGGGTCATAGGGTGACCTATAACCCCCTTTGACCCATTAAATGATGACATATGTCCCTAAGGGTCCTAGGACTGCTAGGGACATATTAGAATCATTCATATTGGTCAAAGGGAGTCATAGGTCTTTGACCCATTAAATGATGACATATGTCCCTAGGGGTCCTAGGACCCCTAGGGACATATTAGAATTGTTTATATAGGTCAAAGGGGGTCATAGGGTAACCTATGACCCCCTTTGACCCATTAAATGATGACATATGTCCCTAGGGGTCCTAGGACCCCTAGGGACATATTAGAATGGTTAATATGTGTGAAAGGGGGTCATAGGTTGACCTATGACCTCCCACGACCCATTAAATGACAAGATATGTCTCTAGGGGTCCTAGGACCCCGAGGGACATATTAGAATGGTATATATGGGTCACCCCTTTGACCCATTAAATGACAACATATGTCCCTAGGGGTCCTAGGACCCCGAGGGACATATTAGAATGGTATATATGGGTCAAAGGGGGTCATAGGGTGACCTATGACCCCCTTTGACCCATTAAATGATGACATATGTCCCTAGGGGTCCTAGACCTATGAGCCCCCACAACTCATTAAATGACAAGATATGTCCCTAGGGGTCCTAGGACCCCTAGAGACATATCAGAATGGTATATTTGGGTCAAAGGGCTTTGACCCATTAAATGATGACATATGTCCCTAAGGGTCCTAGGACCCCTAGGGACATATTAGAATGGTTAATATGTGTGAAAGGGGGTCATAGGTTGACCTATGACCCCCACGACCCATTAAATGACAATATATGTCCCTTGGGGTCCTAGGACCCCTAGGGACATATTAGAATGGTATATATGGGTCAAAGGGGGTCATAGGGTGACCTATGACCCCCTTTGACCCATTAAATGACAACATATGTCCCTAGGGGTCCTAGGACCCCTAGGGACATATTAGAATCGTTCGTATGGGTCAAAGGGTGTCATAAGGTGACCTATGACCCCCTTTGACCCATTAAAATGGAGACTTGCAATAAACAATTTTAGAACACACCTTCACCCTATGTTTATGGTTCCATCTATGAAGCCATTGTGAAATAGCCTTGGGGGGAAATTGTTCAAGTCTTAAATGTAATGTTTATGCATTGAAAGATTGTATGTGTATCCCAGTTTGAGCCTTGTTCCCTAGTGTGGGGGTGGTCTCTTTGAGGCCTATGGTTGGGTGGAAAGAACCCATGTTCCTTGTTATTTAGTTGTGTTGCATATGCAGATTTGTGTCCAAGGGAGCAATGGAAATGGCTTGGAATGATCATCTTGCAGATTGATGTTGGATGAGAAAACTTGACATTGTGCCCTCATTTGTGAAGGAGGATTCACTAGCTTGTTCACATTCTCAATGATCATGTTGGACAATGTTCATGCTACTCATTGTCCATATCTTTCAATGTTAATGTTCCTTATGATTTTGAAAAGTCCCTTATGTTGCCCCATTGTAATGGAAGGAGATTGTATCATTGTTACCTAATGTACATGTAGAGGAAACGATTGATAAGGTTGTATATGCATGTTTCATTTGGAGTTTATATTGTTATGAAAGCATTGGTATGAGTCACAGATTTACTTTGACATCATTGTTATCATTTGAAAATGTGAAAGAAAGTTTTCTCCTTGTGGTATTGTAAATGACTAGTTGATAATAACAATCCATAGATGTTATGTGATACCATTGATTGTATAAATTTAAAACTTAGTAGATTGCTTACAATCTTGTTGTGCACTCAATAATTTAGAAGGAAAATTTTATGTTCATATCACATGCACTCAATAAAAGCCAATATTGATCTTGACCGCCCTTCTAGAGTAGCCCCCAACATTTCCTAAGCCATCATAATGCAAAAAGTTTTCTACACTCCCCAAGGTGTATTGTTAAATCTGACATTCATTCTGACATGTCATGTCAAAAATTTTATCCTTGAGCTTGCCTCCTTGAAAAGGGGTTTCATCCCCATTAACTTACTTTGGTGCATAGGAGAAAGGGTTTATGTCACATCCTTGTCTTATGCACTAGTCGTCCCCTCCTTGCAGCAGTGGTCACATGTTCCCAAGCATAGGTAGTCGGCTTGAAATCAAGGGGGAGTGGGATAGCAATCCCAAAGGATTTGTACTTAGGAGAATGTCAAGTTGACATTTAATATGACTTGTTCACATTAGGATTTCTGATTGGAGGGATGGGAAAAAGATGTCCTAAGGCTTGGATTAGTCAAAATTCTGCACATGACCCACATGGAACCTTGTGGGGACCACATGTAGGAAGAAATGTGGCCTTGGTAAGAGTTAGGGAATGATGAGGATTTAAGATAGATAGGAGATTCACCCTTTAGATTTGTTTTTATTTTTATCAGATAATTATTTAATCATTTCAAGTCTTTAGTAGAGGATAATTACACTTAGTGTATTTGAGGTTAGTTTAAGTGTAATTTTTATATCAAGGGCTCAATCAGAAACATGTAACAATTAAACCATATGGTTATGGAAAAGCTCAATATAGGAAAATAAATAAAATTAAATAAATAAGTTTACGAGAATGCATATATAATTGAACATAATGTTAAGTACAGAGGGTTCAATTAAATTAGTGTTAAGACTATAAATTAGGATAGTTGGATGTAGATATAATAGGATAAATATGAAGTAAGTTGTCGGGATGATGGGATTGGAGAATCAAGGATAAGGATGGATGGTGGATTAAAATAATAACTCAAATCTAGTTTTATCTAGTCAATAAATCACATTGATAGATAAGAGTTACTAGATAGAATTGAATGCATGACAAACCTATGTAGGTGTTGGATTTAATGTCAAGTGAATTTTATATTTGGCTTGAGGGAATGTTAGTTAGATAATTAATGTTGTGGATTGGATTGAAGATATTAGTAGAATATCAAAGTTGATAGAATATATATACCAATTTGAAAATGTTGTGTAGGAATAAAGCATTAGTTAGCTAGTATGTAATAAGGGTCAATAGGCCTGTCATTAGAGGTAGCTCGTCAACTCATGTACCCTATGTATAATTAATGATAATATGATTCATGTACACCACATTTTACTATGTTAGTTGCATGAAATGATGAATACATATATGTCAGAATGACAAGGTATGTTATATACAAAAGTTATTTATATGCTTGCACCTAATCCTTGCATAAACAATTCATCTAACAAATTTAAATTGACACACTCAATAAGATGATGTAGTAGGATGTGTTTAGATACTGATCATGAATTATTATTGAGTTAGGTACTTTGAATTGGCCCTTAGACTTACTAAGAGTTTCTCATTTTATGTGCTTACTAATTCGTACTATGAAACTACTTTGAATCTTAACATGCTTTGATAATAATAATATTGATAGTGAGAAAGTAAGCTTATGGTGAATAATTAGATGTAATAATGTGAAAAGTAAATGTAATAGTATAGTAACTATAGTAATTAAAATAGTAAATGTAAAAGCATGGCAATGTAGCTAGATTAGTTAGTAGTTGATGAGCTAGATAGTTAGTAATTGTCTTTTGTTAGAGTGAGTTTAATTTATATATTGAAATAGTAATTTTTGTGTTTAGGAAACTATAGTGAGTGCTAGTTTGGTGAGGAAGCAATGTTGATAGAATGCATAAGGATGACTAAATAGAGTAAAGAGGGAGAAAATGACTCAGTATTGGTCCAATCTTCGAGAGGACCTGTAACCAGTAAGATATGGATGCAAGCACATGATACACATTTGGCACATAAAACAAATTGTTTATTCCATAAGTTGTGTATAGTATGTGTTGAATGATGGATACTATCAATACAAGTGGCCCCTTCTCCATCATGTAGACTTCAAAGCTACCTTTGGGGCATATCTTTTCTAATTTCCAACGGTTAGATCCGATATAGTGTTGTAGAAAAGTGTACATTTTCTTATTTGACTAAGGGTGCTCATGTGATGAGTACTGAATCTAAATTCTCTAGATACGTGTGTTTAAGTGATTAAGATATACTAAACTTCCACACCATATAGTAATTTTCACATTAATATATATTGTAATGATTAATGAATGTGTGTACATTGGTAATGAGGATAATAAGTAATTTTGATCCCCTTCCCTTACATGCTAGAATCACGACCTAGTCCATATGATACAACTGACAGACCTTAATAGAATATTAGTATCAGAGGCTTGTTAGGATATGAATTACCTCACTAATTTATGAGTGTTTTATATTGAACTTTCTCTTTTGACTCGTGATGCTAACTTGAACTAGACTATCATCCAATCTATTCGAAAACCACCTGTGATTAAAATGTTACAACCAGATGACACTATCCACATGAGTCTTGAACTCCTATTCAATGATAACCTTATTTTAAAATATGTAATTTTTTATGCAACTTCATAAGCTACAAAAAAAAAATTGGTGTGTTTTTAGAAGTAATATTTAGGGCATGACACATGATCCATGATAAATTGAACAATACTAGATACTAAATTAATATGTATATCATTGTGCACATAAATGACAAAAATATATATCAAAATACATGTATCCATAGACAAAATTTTACACAAATATATATCAAAGATCATCTATCCATAGACAAAGTACTCAAATATATATCAAAATACATAGATCCATATACAAAATATGGCTGATCATGCCATCAAAATGTGTATAATATCAATGTTTTTGTATACAATGTGGCATATTCCATCTCAAAATGTCTCATGATGCATCCTATGACAACTATACTATCCTAGGGTGCTGGTGGATGATCAAAATGCAGCCTCTTCACTGCACTAGGTGGATCAGATGCCTCCTACATAAACAAAAAAGGAAAACCCAAAGTTAAACTACTAAATTTATATGATTCTATGTATCTAACATTGAATTACTCAAATGCATAATGATATTTTTTGTAATGGAGATTAATACTATAAAAATTTCATAATAAATACCTCTCTCATCGACCTCCTGCACCGATCAAGAGTCCTCTCGTATGCCCTCGGCAATGCTGGTGCCTCTCTAATTGTGGGTTGTATATATTCAAATACCTTTGTCAGATGAATCTACAATTTAAACTATAACATTATAATTCATATCATGCTAAATTTATAACATATTTAATCATGAATTCAAACTACAACTTACTATTGTAGGCTGCCCCTCAAGAGTGAGTGGCCGCATCATCAAATCTACATAACTCTCCCGTCGGACCTCTTGTGCACTAGGAGTCTCCTATGATATAAAAAATCTAGTTGTTAATATCACAGAAATCAATTTTGAATTTATTTATGAAGATAAGGATAATAAAAAAAAAATGATACTTATGCATACAATGGGGCTCTTAGTGCGAATGGAAATCCTTGATGGTCTACGACGCAGAATCTATACAGACTCATCACCAGTAGCGATGCCCTATATACAATAAATAATGTAATTAAATGGGATTACCACAAAAATTTTACAAGAATGCATCGATATTTAATCAAATTGAAAGTGCCTAATTACCTTTCCTTTGTTAGTGCGTGCTAGCTCACCCTCCGTACTTTGTCCCTCTAAGACAGGTGCTACCTGCAAGATAAAAGAAAGATTAGCAACCATATATGCTACAATATCAAATAGAAAAAAAAATGCGAACAAAACATAATGTACTGTAGATGTCTCAAGGCCAAATGAAATGGCCAAGAGCATGGCATCATCAATCTATCCGAGCTCCTCCTCGGTCATCAACTACACATGAATGAAGATCACATACATATAAAAGTCAATATGGCTTTAAAATTAAAATTACTCTATTATAAAAATTAACTTTAAATCAAATATGTCATAACAAAAATATATATACACGTACCAACACCAAAGGAGTCCATGCCTCTGCATTCCCCTCCTCTATCGGATCAAGGTCTATAGCCTCTGCATGTGTGTCTGGTGTATCCTCATCTAATAAAAAATGATACTTAGGAAGATCACCTATGGGACCCAAGAAAATTTTCTTGCATGTAATGCAAGTGTGAGGCACACAAACATGTGATGAGCTAGCTAATGATGAACTGGCACCAGCATCATCAACACAAGGAGGCAAGATTGACCTAGCCTGAGATATCATTAGGCTACTCAGCCTATGAATGGCTCTGATAGTATGAGAGCTAGCCTCTATCATAATATCTAGATGCTGCACTCAAGGAGGAGGGGAGATATCAGTTGGGGGGACAAAAGTGCTAGCTTTCTTCCACTGGGAAGAGGGTCTATCCTGAGGAGCTCCTAGTCCTAAGCCCATGTTGGGCTTCATGCTTCAATAGTTCACTTTAAGTTTCAACACAAATTCAACATATAATTTTCTAAGGAAATAAAATGGTATGTCTAAATTGCCATGTGGAGGGCTATCAAAGACCATCCACCAATGATCCCAAAAGTTTGCACGTATGGAGTCATTTGTGCACCATTTAATCGATAGTTTGGATTTTTTGGGTCAACTGGTAAACCCATTTTTGGGTTCGCAAAAAGGCTAGCCAAATTGTCTTTGCTTATGTTGAGGGCCACAACCTCATCATAATCCAAACCATCATCAAACATCTCATGCATTTGATCATGCCAATGAAGAGCGAAATTTTGTTGGTTTGTAAGGGTTTCAATGTTATCCACTATGGTGTTTAACGTGGATAACATAGGAGCCAATGTGGGTACATTATTATATGTTCTATGCAAACCTCTCAACTTGGTGAGATTTTCATTTATCAAATCCTCGATTCAAGGAGGGTTTTGAGGGGGTAGAGGATCGTTTGGTGGGCAATTTTGTGGGGGTACTGGATCATTTGGTGGGGGGTTACGAGGAATATTATTCCCTACCTCAGTGTCATCATTCTAATCAGCCATTCCTATTGAATTACAAAACGTAATATATATTTTTAAAAAACCTTAATTTTAACATTTTTTTTCAAAAGAACCCTAGATTCAACTAAAACAAACAAAATCATGCTAAAATCTATCAAATTTAGATTAAAATTATTTTAATAAAAAAAAACATACCTCAAAATCCGAAATCTGATTTCATAACTAATATCCGGTCGCACATTGATACTGGCCCCCAAAATGTGAGAAATAAGGGCTCGCAGGTCTATTCTTTTCTTTAAATGTAATGCCACAGGTATCGGATATCCGATCACTCGTTATATTTTATATATAAGATATACAACATATAGCTTTGAAATATTATATTATATTATATTTTATATATATTATATTACATTAATATATATTATAATATAAAATATTATATTATATTATTATATTATTATAATATTATATTATTATATTATTATAATATAATATTATTATTATATTATATTATTATAATATATTATATTATTATAGTTTATAAGATATTATACTTTTTTATTATTATATTATATTATATATATTATATTACATTACAATATATTATAATATTAAATATTATATTATTATAATATAATATTATTATTATAGTATAATATTATAATAATATTATTATTATAGTATAATATTATAATAATATTATTATTATATTATAGTATTATTATTATTATTATTATTATATTATATTATATAATATTATAAATTATAATATAATAACAATAATATATTATAATATTATAATAATATTATATTATAATGTATTATAATGTTATAATATAATTTTTTTATATTATTATAATAATGTCATGAATATTGGATATTCGATATTAAATCAATGTTAAATCGGATATCTGATAAGGCTCGGCCTTTCCTTCCAGGCTTGGTACCTGGATAGGTGGAAAAAAGTCAGAGCGAATTTTGAAGCACTTTTAGATGTGTTCAAACTCTATCTTTTTCACATCGCCACTTTTTGGCACACCATGATCCTCCACATACCCCTAAGCTGGATATAGAATGTCATGGTGAGGCTAGTGGAACAAGTTCTAAACCCAAAGTACCTGTATTTTGAAAAATATGTTAGAAGGAACCATGCACCTAATCTAATCATTGGAGATAAGTTAGATGGTAAAATGACAAGAAAAAATTTGAAAGGTACATGTTTTCTTACTAAAGTTGAACCTAGATTAGCTAAAAATGCTCTGGTTAATGAAAGTTGGATTGAAGCAATGAATGAAGAGATAGAATAGATATAAATGAATAAAACTTGGACTCTTGTTCCTAAACCCAAGGATAAAAATGTAATTGGCACAAAATGGGTTTTCAAAAATAAGTTAAATGAAGATAGAGAAGTTTCTAGAAACAAAGCTAGGTTAGTATGCAAAGGTTATTCTCAAGAAGAAGGCATTGATTATGGTGAAACTTTTTCTCCTATTGCAAGATTGTAAGGTGATGGGACTTTACTTTCTTATGCTTCATATAAAGGATTTAAATTTTATCAAATAGATGTGAAATCTACATTCTTGAAGAGGAAGTTTACATAAAACAACCTAAAGGTTTTTTAGATCCTAGAAAAAAAGATATTATTTGTAAAATGCACAAAGTGTTGTATGGTCTCAAGAAAGCTCCTAGAGCTTGGTATGAAAGACTTCATAACTATTTGATGAAGATTGGTTTTTAAAGGACAAATGATAACAAAAGCCTATAGATCAAAGAAGGACTAGATAAGAAGATTGTGTTGGCTAAGATCTTTGTGGACGACACATTATTTACTAGAAATGATGACTTGTGAAAATTTTTAAAGAGAAAATGAGTAAGGAATTTGAGATGTCCATTATTGGAGATATAAAATTCATTGTTGGATTGCAAATTCAATAGAAGAAAGATGATATCTACATTACTCAATCTAAGTATATCAAGAAAATACTAAAGAGATCTGGAATGGAGGGTTCAAGACTAGTTGGAACACCTATGTCTACTAGAGACAATATTTGCAAGAATGATGATTCCAATGAAGTAGATTAGACCACATACATATCAATGATTGGAAAATTGCAATATGCAGTGCATTATAGTCCTAATATTGCTCTTGTAGTTGGTATGGTGGCAAGATTTTTAGCTAATCCTAAAGAAAATCATATGATGGCAATAAAAAGAATCATGAGGTATCTAAAGGAATTTGAAGACTATGGATTATGGTACAAGAAAGTAGGTACTTTAGATTTGAAAGCCTTTATTGATGTTGATTGGGTAGGAAGTGTTGATGACAGGAAGAGCATGGGTGGTGGAGCCTTCATTCTTCATGAAAACTTAGTGTCTTGGACAAGTAAGAATAAAAATTACATTTCTCGGTCTACAGAAGAAGCAAAGTATGTTACAGTAGTAGTTAACTTTTCCAATGGTGTTTGATTCAAGCAACTATTGGCAAGTATGAAGGTAGAGATCAATAATTCAGTAGTTATCTTTGTTGATAACACAAATGCAATTAATATATAAAGGAATCATGTGATACATACTAAGACCAAGAACATTGCAATAAAAAATCATTTTCTGAGATAATTAGTGCAA
Organism: Cupressus sempervirens; assembly: GCA_028749045.1. Lineage (NCBI taxonomy): Eukaryota > Viridiplantae > Streptophyta > Pinopsida > Cupressales > Cupressaceae > Cupressus > Cupressus sempervirens. The sequence goes on along the minus strand of CM053787.1, from coordinate 248,717,045 downwards.
AATAAAGAGGTAAGATTGGAATATGTGAATAGTAAAGAACAAATAGCAGACATATTAACCAAGCCATTATCAAAGAATGCATTTTTGTATATCAGAGGTAAGTTAGAGGTTATTCCCCTACTTGAAGCTAACTAAATAAAGTTTAGTAATGCATCAACCAGTGCATATTGAAGATCGGTCAAGTTGTTTGAGTAATAAAAGAGAAGAATTCATATGAATCTATAAATCAGGTACATTAAAACTCACTGTATATTTTCTTTGGCATGAGATGTCAAAGAGGGAGAGTTTGTTGCCATATCATAGAAATTTTCTATAGAGGGAGAATTATCTATGTCACATAAAAGAGGGAGAGTTTAGTCATACATCTGTCAAAGATGTCAAAGAGAATGAACTTGGTCTAATATCAAAATGGTAGAGTTTTCTGACAAAGGGAGAAACTAAAGGCAGAGGAAGTTCACATTGATAGAGGGAGTTCTCATGGATGAGGATTAGAATGAAAGTAAGGATATTATCCTTACTATATTTTTCTCTAATATATTTTTTTAATGACATGTTGTGTTGCCATCAATGGAAAAGAGGGAGGTTATTGAAACTAATTGGCTAATTGTATATTGTCTTTGTTGTTACACAAAATATATTATCTTTACCAGTCAATGTATGTCGAGCTCACTCGAGAAATGAAGATAGTTTCCTATGTCTACCAAGAATTTTGATGTTTGCCAAGTTCAAAAGGAAGTGTCTACTGAGTTCACTCAAGTGACAAAGAAAAGTTCATAGAAGTTGAGTGTTAACTAAGCTCACTTAGGTAAAAAATGAAAGTTGCATGGAACCAATCTTAACCCAACTCACTTGATTACCAAAGGATGTTTATAAATATGGGCTTTTAATATATTTCACTTAGATAACACATAAAAATCATTTTTGAGTTCGTATCTACTGAGCAGGGTCGGCTAATGAAGGGATTTTTTTTGTTTTGGCATATTGAGTTTAATAGATTTTTTTGTTGGTTCTAGCTAGCTGAGGAGATGAATATTAATTATTATAAGATTTAGTCAAGCTGACTTTAAAATGTGTATGATATAAGTATACTTGGTCAAGTTGACGATTGAATGTGTGAGTATATGAAAGACTATAAGATGCTTAGAGGAAGTGAATTAGAAGGATAAGAAAAATATCCTTGAGGAGCTACACAAATACATTTGATCAGAAAGAATCAAATATTCAAGCAAGAATTGAGATTTGAAATCAAAAATATAGTTGTAACGTAAATCAAGTCACCTAATTGTTACTCTCTAACTATTGTAGCAGTGATCTAAATATCTTAATAGAGTTGGTATAATATCTATTTGTAAATCCTCTAACAAGGTGGCATTTCTTGATTGAAGTGTCTAAAGACCTCTAACAAGGCCACTCCTAACATGGTGATTAAATAAACTAATAGTGTGTTTTGTGACCTTTAATAAGGGTCACTCCTAATAGGACTCACTTTAGAAGAGTGAAAATTAGTAACTAGTTGCAATTGATGGTTTCTCCTAGATTGGGTTTCCACATAAAATCTTGGTGTCACTTGTGTTCATGCTATTTTTTTATGTGTATGCAACTAAATTAATTAATGTTAATAAAACATAATATCCTAAGATTTTCATACTAAGAATTTTCTTAGTTATAATTGTTATTTAAGTGGTTACAGTGTTGCATCATATTATCAGTATTAATCGAGTGCCTTTGTGTTTACCAAGCTAGAACATTTTTTAGTAGAGTTTACATTTTGTACTAACATTTAAGGGATATGATATTTTTTATAGTGGTAATTGATTCAGCCCTCCCCTCTTAGTTACTCCTCCTATATTTCCAACAATTATTAGTGACACATGAAAGGTGAACATGGCCAAGTCTAGGTTGAGAGGAGCTACCTTAATTTGGTGGAATTTTGTCCAAGGAAGGTGGAAAATTGATGGCAAGATTCATATTAATAAAGAAGAAGGAATGGTTCCCAAAATAAAGAAACTTATATAATAGAGTATGACCAAAATGAACTATATTAGAAGATGTAAATATTGCGATAGAAAGACGTTGACATCATTACATATAAAGAGGAAATTTAAAAGAATTATTTGAGATCTAGTGTTGTAGAGGATGAAAGAATCTTTAGGTGGCTAGTTACTTTAATGGAATGACATAGAACATTCAAGGGGAGATTATATTATTAATCTCAACTACAGTAAAAATTTGTTACCATTTGAAACTTATTCTATAAGTATAAAGAAAGACTAGGAAGGACCAAAGCCATAGAGGTAGAAGCAGAGATGGTAGAGGGCACAAAGGTGGTTGTGGAGAGATAAGTGTAGGCTAGAGATCCCAATAGGGATCCAATATAATAGAGTAGCATAAGCATTTGGGTAGTAGAGTGACCAATAGAGGTAGGGGATGTATTAATAGTGGAGGAAAATTTGGTAGATCGAGGAGAGGCTCCTACTTCTTAGCCATGAAATTCTAAAATTATAACCAATATGACATCCTTCCTTTAGATGCCTTGAGAAAGATTCTTTGTCCTAAGGAGTAGATAAGAGAGTAATCTATATTGAAGAGGATTTTTTTAGTGATAAGTAACTTTAAGTACATTTAGACTCAAAGGTTGGAGAAAACCTCAAAGTGAATAGGATATTGCTTAAAGATCATATCAAGGAGAAAATAAACTAGAGGATGTCCCTGTCTAGGATCAACTAAAAAATAGAACATACGGGATGTAAAGTGGTTACACACTCTGGCTCAAGTAATAATGCTATCTCTGATGAAGCAATTATAATGTTTAAATTAAGTAGGAATCCACATAGAAACCCCTATACAATGACTTGATCGATCAAGGGTCAATATGTATTGGCAAATGAGAAGACTTGTGTAGAGTTTTCCAATGATGGGTACAAGGATAAGATTCCTTTGTATGTGTTACTAATTGATACATACTACCTAATGGTTGGTAGGCCATGGTAATATGATTTTTTTTTAAATCATGATGGGGAGGAAAACTCTTATTCATTTAAAAATTATGGTATAACTAATAAGATTATGTATATAGTATATGTGGATGATCCAAAGTTGAAATTTCCTAGTGTGTCTTGTTAGCTGGGGAGAAAAAATTCTCACCTTGAAATAAGAGATGACATTAGATTCTCCTTAGGGTTGAATCCTAGAGTGAAGAAGACTAAACATAAGTTAGAAGTTCCAGAAAGGATACAAACCTCGGTAGATAAATTCAAGGTCATAGTGAGTGATGGGATACCTACTACATTGCAACCAATGAGAATAATTAGACATCAAATAGACTTTATATTAGTCGATTCCTTTCCAAAAAAACCAACCTATAGCATGACACTTAAAGAAAATGAGGAAGTCACTAGAAATGAGCAAGAGATACTGGAAAATGGTTCAATTAGTAAAAGAATTTTCTCTTGTGTAGTACCCATATTTTTGGATTCTAAGAAGTGGGGAGATTTAGATTGTGTAAATTCATTAAGGATAAATCAATAGAATCTCTGGTTAATACAAGCTTCCAATACTTAGAATTGAAGTGATTATGGTTTGTTTAGGGGTTGGACAATATTTTAATAAAATCAACCTAAAAAGTTCCTACCACCAAATAATAATCAAAAGGAATATGAGTAGAAGGTAATATTCAAAAGAAAAGAGGGATTATATCAGTGAATGTTTGTTATATTTGGGTTGACAAACGCCCCAAGAATATTTGTGACACTAAAGAATGAGGTGTTTAACCTGAATATATTTTTTAATTGCGGTTGTGTATTTAGATGGAATCTTATTTTTTTAATAGAACTAAGTAAGATAATCTTATAGAATTATAAATTGTGTTGACAGAATTGCATGATGAAAAGCTAACCAAAATTTTGGATAATTGTGAGTTTATGAAGTAGGACTTTGTGTGCCTTGACTACGTGCTCTCAAAAGGTGATTTAAAGATGAACCCCTTTAAAGTGGAGACAATACAAAACTAATCTACCTCAAAATTTTCTAGTAAAGTCATGAGCTTTCATGGCTTGGCTCAATTGTGAAGGAATTTCATAAGAAAATTTAGTACAATATTCTTATCAGTATTGGACACAATAAAAGTGTTGTAAAGAGAAATTTTTAATGGTAAAAGGAATATAATAAGGTATTTGAAAACTTGATGAATAATGTGGATGCTCAAATATCCCTAATGTTACCAAACTAGTACAAGCCATTCATCATTGAATGTAATTTGAGTAATGTTGTAGTAGGAGAGGTTCCAAATAAGGGAAGATGGCCATTGGATTTTTATAGTAAAAACATCAATATAGTAAAGAGAAGTTATTCTTCATATAATTTAGAGTTATATGCTCTTGTTAAAGAACTCAACAAATGGAGGAACTACCTACTACATTCTCAAGTTAATATTAACAATAGGCACATGAAATGGGTGACGTATTTGCAAGCCTATGACCTAACCATTAACCACAAAAAATGTAAAAGTAATAAAGTGATTGATGCTTTGAGTAGAAAGATACTAACTACCAAATAGATATAGTTGAATAACATTATGATTCATAATTTCAAGAATTTATAAAAAAAAAGACAAGGACTTCTTTGAACCATATCTTGTATGTAGAGATTTTTAGAATCATTTTCATAGTGAAAACTCAAACACACATTGTAGACTAGTTTATTTTAAATGGTGGATGAATATGTTTACCCAAGGTGTGAATGTGAGAGAATATTATGCAAGTAAAGCATAATTGTAGCTTAGGGGGGAACTTTGGACTTAATAAAATATTAAAGTTAGTGAAAAGGTTATAATATTCTCCTAAACTGCAAAGGAATATTTGAATGAATGTCAATATTTTCATAATTTAGGAAAAAGTTAAAGTGAAATCCACAAATGCAAGGATTTACCAATGCAAAGCTTTACCATACTTTAATAATTCCTAATAGACCTTGGGAGTGTGTCAATATTGTTTTTTTTATTGAGATCCCAAAAACAAGGAATGAACATTATATTGTTTATGTTATTGTGAACATGTTTATTAAGATGGTCCATTTTATTCCATGTAAGTTCACAAGTGATGCTTCTAAAATTTCAAGAATTTTCTTTAATGGCTTAGACCTTAGCATTGTATCACATAGAGATCTTATATTTATTAGATATTTTTTGGAAGACCTTATGGAAAAGGTTTGACACTAATTTATCTTATTTGTTTTCATACAATTGTCAACATTATGGTTAGATTGAGGTGGTCAATAAGACCTTGGAGACATTTTTAGATTCTTGACCAAGGCACATGAATAGTCATGGGGTCAAGAGAAATATTCCATATAATTTACCTATAATAGGAGAATTCATAGTATTCCATTTGAACTGGTACATGGGATACACCCCAATGGAGTGATAGAGCTAAGAGACCTCACAATTTGAGGGAAGCAAAGTATGTATGCTAAAAACATTGCCCAACTAATACATGATGTTCAGAACAAGTCAAACATGCCCTACTAGTTACCACCAAAAAGATTAAGGATATAGTGAATATAAAGAAGAGGGACATGCAGTACCAAGTTATATATATATATATATATGGATCATTTTAACAAAGAAATATTACTTGAAGGAACTCACAACAAACACCAAATCAGAAGGATTGGTGCATACAAACTCCTAAACAAGTATGGGTCCAATTGGTAGAAATTAATTTATCTAATGAACTAGAATTTTACCCTATCTTCAATGTATTATATTCTCTATAGTTTAAAGGCCTAATTCCAATAGGAAATGTAGGAAACTACATAGTTAGGGACCTTGTTCCTAAACTCCAACAATTACCTAATTAATTTATGGCACAAATTGAGAGGTTTTTAGGCTCTAGAGTTGACAATAAGACTAGGAAGAAAATAGATATGGATCACCTTAATAAATGGAAGGATTCACTAAGTACACAAGATAAATGGGTTAGAGAAGGTTATTTCAATAAGTAATGAATTGATATATCACCCTTGTCACCTATTGTGACTTTGACTCTTTCCGCATAGATAAAATGGTGTAGGAGCACCTAGGGGTTTGATCGTAAAACCATCAAGTACATGCCAAGCATCAGAGACTTCATATGCCAAGTGACACAGTTTTGACATATTTGTTTGTAATGGAAAAAAAAAATATGTAAACCATTTTAAAGCCAACTTAAGATTATATTTTGATATTTTGGAGATAAGGATGAATCTCTATTTGGATTCCCTATGCAATTACATATAACCAATTACAAAATGGGAAAGATTAAGTGGCAAAATGGATGAATCTTACCCATAGATTCATACCTAACCCTAATACACGAAAGTCTTCTTAAGGAGGACAAATCCCTAAACTATCTAATCAGTCTATAAGGAATTGGAGCAAAGAAGATATTTCACATGTAGAGCATTCATGGTGACTTAGAGGTTATGAAGAAAGATTGAATTGCAGATTTAGTTAGAGAAGAACAAAGGATAGAGTAAAGGATACAACACTGAAACATCTAACTAGTTTATAGGCAGATTACAAAACATTGACCAATTTCTTCTATAGGGGATAGTCTTGAAGAGAGGAATGTCATAAAATATGTCACATCAATCCCTAAATTTTCCCATCTTGGCTCTATAGAGCTTAAAGTGGAGGGAGTCCTAATGACTCTACTAAAGTTGGCCCAGAACTAAGATTTAACCCTCCCGAGTCTAGGATTTAGCTGATCCTTAGGCTTTCCCCTATCTTATGCTTCTTGATATTAGGTTCAAAGTAACCTTGTATGTTCCTTACCAATAAGAACTCCAACAAAATGGTGACTCTACTAGGGAGTTACGTGAAGAATATTGTCATATATACTAGTACCTTATCTATAGAGTAAGGTTTCTATTACCTAGTGTGTAGTATTGAAGGTTTCTTAGTTTGATGCTTTGTGTTAGTTTTTTTTGTTGAAAGCTTTCCAGTATTATTTTTTAGTCTCAAAGGTTATTATTTAAATACTTTTCCTCTAAAGGGGTGGTGAATCAACCCTAAGGTTTTATAGCATAGTGCTATAAATATTTTAAGAAACCCTAACTAATGGTTGATAGGAAGAAAAATATACATACTTTTACAAAGGACCACCTAGAAATACCATTAAACACCAAATTAGCTCTTGGGAGTAGAAAGAATCACAACAAAAAGAAAGTTGAGTCTAATCCTATGTAGATCTGAAGGGGAAATGTGTCTATCCAATCACAATACCACCCTGTGGGAGAAAGAGAATCATTCTCTAAATTTTTTGAATCATAAGATGCTATGTTACTAGGAGAGACTTTCACCACCCCCTTTCAAGAGGAGAGAGCTTATCAGGATAAAAAATTGTCTCTTGTGGGCGGTGTGCCTTGTAGACCAATTTTTTTCAATTGAAAAGAACTATAGACCATGAGGATTTATTTCTAGAACTAGTCCTTCTTAGGAGGAGGGTTGTAGAAGAGGAAGACAAACACATTAATTTGGAAACGGGGAAATAAAAAATCACTTTGAATACTCTCATTGAGAGAGACAATCTATTTAGTAGAATGACTTCCCTACACAAGCAAAATAAGAGATTATAGGAGAAATCAACTAAACTACATTATGATGTATTTTGATACATGGAGTGCTTAAAACTTGAAGTCCAAGAGTAGGAGCATCTTCTTAAAGAGAAGGAGGGGCTTGTTATTTCACAAGTTCAACCTTATATAAACCCACTGAATGTAAAATTTTAGATTTGACTATGAAAGACCCTAACAAATAAAAATAAAAGATTGTTGGAGTAAAAATCAATGAGTCCCAATATCTTCCTAATAAGCCCACTAGCCTTGCCATATAAAATCTTGATCTAGACTTGGAGAAAGCTAAAATGGAGAAGAGAGATTTGCCAAAGGAACTTGTGAAAGTAGAGAATAAAGCTAAAACTAGGAGAAAGATCTAATTTATTAAATCTAACTCTGCCCTAGCTTTTCATCCATGCCAATCCTCACAAGTTACCAAATTTATCCCTACTATTGGACCTTTGGTAATAGGCCAAAGCCCTTCACAATCAGCCCCTGCCTCAACTTTGGCTACTACTAGCCAGATCCTTATTATTCAAGAAATCTAGCAGACTCAAACTCTTGTCCAAATCTAAGTCACTAGAGCAAGTACTTTGAATGATGCATTATTCCAAAGGAAACCAATTTATATGGAGAAATACAAACAAATACCCTTCTTATGCATCCCTAGTTTTCCACATCCCATCTCCAATGACCTTAAAGACAATGTCATAAAATTATTTGGAAATAATGCCATCACTGGTGAGGAACACCTCAAAAATTTTATTGACATGCTCAATGATTATGAGGTGGAACATTAAGATGTGGTGATGAATCTTTTTGTTCATTCACTAGCAATGAATGCCAAAGACTAGTTCAAAAGATTACTAGATGACAATGTAGCCTCTTGGAGTGACTTAGAAAAGCTCTTCAAAGAGAAAAATGGTGATAACAGTGCTAGCTTTGTATTGAATGAATTCAATAACATAAAGAAGGGTGAAAATGTGTCCACTTATAATTTTAATGTTAGATTTTGGAATGGAAAGTATAAACTTTTCCATGTAATCAGGCTAAATGAGGATGTGTGTCTCACAACATATTTCAATGTTTTCTATTGTAAAATGCCCTACAATCTTAGGGACAAGGATACTAAAACATTGAGGGGGGGCTTATAAGATAGCAATAAATCTGGAAAATAATAGGAAGGTGTTTGGTAAGGTGGCAAGAAGGGATGACCCTAAATTGTTCAATCCTAGAAATATGAAAGAAGGTGAAAAGCCTACTATAGGAAGGAATCCTAAGGAGGATACAATGGGGCAATAAGAGGAGAAGGGGCCCCTTACCCACCCCTAAAATAGATTATTACAGATTATTGGGTGGGCATGTTACATATAGAATCTAGATGGCTAGACGAACCTGATAGAGTTGCCAAGTGAATGGGGGTTGTTCCTTTTCATCGTTGCCATTCCTCTCTCTCTAGAATCTAATGAGGCCCTCCCTTCTAACTAAAGAAAGCTATCGATTCCTCCCCCCACTGCATTGGTCCTTCTTGTCCCACCCAAAAGAATAGAAAAGAGGGGGGTGAATCTTAGCTCATTTTGTTTGCTTAAATAAAATGAATACACCAACTTACCAGCAAACAAACTAAATACTACTGAGAAGGCCCCTTTCAACAATAATTTTAATAGGTAGCCTAGGACACAAAACTATCCTTATACCACCTAATGGAAGAATGGTAAGCCAATCCCCAATCCCACTCAAGGATATAAAGAAAAGGGAATACTAGATCTTCTACAAAAGAATTATGTAAACATGATAGAAGAGATGCCTTGGTGTATTATTGTTCAATGCCCTCATTCCCATGATTATTGATCAATGACTCATATTTTTTCTATAAATCAGCAAGCACAAAATGAAAGGGGAGAGGAAGAAGAAAATCATGAGGATGTGACATGCAATATGATAAAACTTTGTGACAATAATGAAGAGTCTGACATAAAGGAATATGAGATTGATGTTATAGACCAGAGAAATATATATTAGATGTAGCATCAACACGTGTTTTCTAATAGTGAAGATGAGGATGAAAGTACAATATGCAACATATTGGTAGAGGTGAGTCATATAAATTTTAGAAAGCTTTCCAATGAATAAATTGATAAAATTAATATAGAAGTCATGGCTCAAATCTATAGTACTTACAATCTGAAAAATTAGACTATTAACAATGCTCTAGAACTAAGCCAACTAGTATATTTATCAAAGACACTACTACAAAGATAAGCAATGATAACAAGATAGACACTCCTAAAACTTCCAAGATCAGGGATAAAAAAAGAATGAAGTGGGAGCCAAAGAAAATGATGTAGTTCCAAGGAGTTGAAACTGTCAAGGAAAGTGTACAAGAAAATAAATCAGATTCTAATATCTTTAAGCCAAAGGAGCTTCGTATTGTTCAAATGCCTGTAGCTATAAGTATTTCTATTAGGCCTATCAATTATGATTCTATTGACATGATTTCAATTTTATCACAAATTACTGTCAAAGTCCCTTTTTTAGAAATAGTTAGGATAGAGGAACACAAAAAAAAGGCTTCATCTTTGTTGGAGGGGATAGGAAATAATAATGTTGTCACACAATAACAAATAGTCTTGGTATCTGATACATCAATTATACCAAAAGACAAGGAGGACAAGGAAATCATATGCCAAATACCACAAATGTATTTGGCCAATTCATCTATAGCCTATCTATAAGATATTGATCATTTTTTCCTTAGTCTAGTTATAAATGGTAGGACTGTGAGGAACTATATGTGTTGGTGTAATTAAGTATTTACTAATTATACTTTATTGAAGTTTACTTACGTCAATGCAGTAGCATATAAGTTGTAATGTAGACACCTAGGAGTTTTCATGTTCATATGAATTTTCATGTAGACAAAATAGTAGTTTGTACTCCAATTGAGCCCATGTTGTCTACTACATCTCTTTATGAGATACACCTTTGCATTCTTATCCTCTCATTGTTGCACATACATTCATGCACAATAGAGGATAATCCACCCTTGGTGCACATGTACTTAGTTTTTATGCTTATCTCTTTGCTAACTCCTAGTCATATCAGTTGCCTTTATATACCAGGCACTTCTATAATGTATTCATCCAATTATCTGATATTCATTATCATTTTATTGAAAAGAGGGTAAAAATTTATTCAATCAAAGCCAAAATTACAAAAGGCCTTAGGCCCAAAAGAACTAGACACAAACACAAGAACAATTAAATTCTATCCTTTTCCACTAACTGCTCAAAAGTCCCAATATATTCAGTAGGAAGTTCAGCCCTTCCAAAAATATCCCAAACATCTCCTTTCTCCGACACCCATTTTACCAAGACATTAGCCACTCCATTCCATTCCCCAGGAATATGACAAAAAGAGATCCAATCCAAAAAGCTACTGAGATGAAGAATCTCTCTAATAATAGAGGCTATTTGCGCCAGTTAGAATCATCCACACTCTGGTTATTTATCATATCCATAACAATCTGAGAATCTAACTCACACAAAAATTTCCTCGAACCTAGAGAGCATCCCCATTCAATAGCTATCTTAATTGCCAAGGCCTCCATCAGGTTATTGTAATGAATTCCTTTGTAAATAGAGAACATGAAGATAACATCACCATCTATACCTCTCCCAATCCCCCCGACACCTACCTGTCCAGGGTTCCCATATTCATTATCATTATTGAGATTCTCATTTGATCACTAGTTGTCTCTCTTCTACTATCTACTAAGCTTCTTGATTTTGGCATTGAATTATTGCCTTATGAAAATTCTTACATGGTATTAGAGCTATACCAAATTCTTAAATGGTACTAGATCCATAGGAGTTTTATTGCATAGCCATTGGAGAGATTTTTTTACAAGTCACACTAGTACAAAAACAACAATATGTGATTAAAACAACCACTAGAATTTGTATATATGTACTAAACTTAGTCACATGACTAATACTAGTTAATATCCAGTCATTTATAACACTACTAAATTTACTACTAAGCAATTTTAGTCATGTATTTAATCACTAATTTTGATCATTGATTTAGTGGTACATTTAGTAGTATATATAGTGGTATATTTAGTAATTGATGAGTAGTTGATTTAGTAGTATATTTAGTCATGTGGCTAGTCACATACTTAGTAGTATATTTAATCACATATTTAGTTGTATATTTGATAGTTGATTTAGTCACATATTTAGTATATTTAATCATATGTTTAGTGGTATATTTAGTAGCATATCTAGTAGTATATTGGATCAAATATTTAGTAGCATATTTAATAATGTATTTGGTCATAATAGGGCATGATGGAATCGAATCACCATTTATCTACTTGTAAAGCAGATGCTCTTCCATTGAGCTAACACCCTTTAAAAAATGCTCATACAATGTGTAATTTTCTACATTGTCTTGGTTCTTATCTTTTGAGTTCTTTCTATTTAACATATCATCTATTTACTTAAAACTAAGCTTTTCTATTTAGGTGGAAAAGAAATAGTTGGGCATTTTTCAAAGAGCCTCCACTGCCAAAAATGGAAGGAGTTGCACAAAAATATATTTCTCAACATCATGTTGCTATGATTGGGGGCCAAAAGATAGGCTTAACACCCACAGATGTAATGGCAAGCACATAGACAACATGAGAACTTTGTATATACAACTACATAAATGATGTATAAATATAAATATTAGATTGTTTTCTACATGGAAGACAATGATAGATGTTGTGAAGTTGGGAGAGCATTAGTATTTACACTGTATTGGGCTACAATTTTGTGTGTATGCATGGATAAACATTAAGAAAATGGTATTTGAGGTGACAACATGGATATAAATGATGAAAAGGATGTTTATGGGTGCTGGCAAGAAGGGCTTTAACTTCAACATTATTCGAAATAAAACTATATGGTATAAATCAGGATAGAATTGCAGATATTCACTACACAAGTTGTAACAATTCTTGCATTATAGCTACAAGTTTATAGAATACTTATTAGCATTGAAAATATGACAAATCATTTAGATGGGATTACCTTCCTTGCACTATTGCATTGACTGTATTCTGTTATTGTGGGCTCAGATTACTATTTTGAGTGTCAACACTTCTTGTTACCTATAAATATTTAACTTGCATTAGATCAGTTGATAGGCAAAATACATACAAGCAAAAGATGAGGAAAACATCATCAATATGCCCACACAAAAACAATGAAGACTTATAGAAAGATAAGAATTATGGAAATCAATGATCAATATAAAGAGAGTCTGAGGATGGGTACAAGCATAAACAATAAGGACAATGTGTGTAGTGTAAGTGTATGTTACATATAATTCAATAATTCTAGTAAGTAATTGTTGTTTATCCAACAAGATGAAAGAAATTTCAATTTATTAAATTAACAGTACATTTGAAAAGAAGCATAAATAAATGATATACAACCTATCAATCTACAATTATCAAAAGAACATGGTATTGCCCCCAACTTTGCTCCATAATACGGATCATTGCTTCGATGATTGGTGCAAAAGATGTTGGCCCTAATAGAAAAAGAAAAACATGAAATACATTAATAAATGGCATAAATATATTCAATACCTATTGCATATATGAAAAATATAAATATGAACCCAATCAATCATTCTAGAAAGACATACTCACTGAGCCCAAGACTTAAATACACAAGCCATTCTATATTTAGATTTTATTGCAAAAATCAAAGCTTAATCAAATACAGATCCTTACTAACCAGCAAGTTGTACTTGGAGACTATTTCCCTGTATCATCTTAGTGCTTCTTCAAATCTGTTGCATAAATTACCATCTGGATAGAAATTGAACACCTATTAGTCATAAGTCAAAGTTGTACAATGCAACAAGGATGTATTGTTAATGATAGGCATTTCACTTTGTCTCATGTGAACTCTATAAAGTGTCATATGAAAATGAATTGGCAAGATAATATGAAAAAAGTTTACAACTTACCATCCCCAAAACCAAAATACATGAAAAATTTATCCTCGTCAAAAGAAGATAAGGTTCGTCCAATAATTGAAATTGCTTGTTCATAAGGATTTGGATTATCTCCAAGATGGTGTAAACTTCCTCCATTAAAAGACTTCGCACCTAGCATCCACAACAATGGTTTTGTGTCTACTGAAACAATAAGAAGAAAGCTTGCAAAGCTACCAACTAAAACCAAGCAAAAGAAGAAAAGCTATACGACTTCACATGAAACATTTCTAAAACCAACGAAAAAATTAAATCATTGATAGGGTAGAGGAAAACCTATCCACTCATTGCTTTTTGTGAAATTGATACCCACAATCAAGTTGGACGATTCAAGGCTAACTTGTGCAAGAGCCTCAGCCACCTACAATAAATATAGAAGCATTCTAGTGTTATATTTTTCATCAACAAGGTTTTACATAATCATTTTTAAAGATAGTAAATTTTTCAGCGTATAGAAAACTTCTAAATTGCAAAATGCTGCAACGTTGCAAATAAAACACCAACTTGCTACAGATATAGGTGCAAGTATCATAAAGTAAAATGAAAAATAAAATACTTTACATATGACAATTTCATTCCAAAAATTTGAGATTTAAATGATTTCTACATTAGAAATTTGGTTATTCATTGCTAAGGTAAAGTGACAGCAAATTGTTGAACACTTTCATCAAGTCTTAACCATTGTAATGTAGGTAGAAAATTGGAAACCTTTGCAACCCAATTTATTATCATAAAATCTCTACTAATTGCTTCCCTTACTCCTGGATGTCTTACTTTCATAGCCACTATCATAGGCTTTACTTCATGACCTGGACTCTGAAATCTTAGCACAACCCTGTGTACATGAGTAATATTACCAAAAGCCACAAGCTCAGTTTCAAAATTGAAAATCCTCAAATATATCCCAAAGCTTGTGATGAAAGGAACTTTCAAAAAACATTTTTGTATGGGAAAATCCATGTTCTAGAGCCTTTGAATGTAGTTTTTCCATCTGATCACAAATATCTTTTGGAAACAAGTCTGGGTGTGTAGTCGTCCATTGACCCCACTTAATGAAAGCTAAACCTGCTCTTTACAATGACCAATGTAAAATGTATCCATAATTTCCTATGATTTCCTCCAAAAGCATCTACAAAGGGAGCCATTGCAATAGCTGGAGCAAGTATCTGTAGAAGTAACATTAATTTTTCCATGATGGCCTAGAAAAATGAGATCAAAATGTTATAGTTGTTATTTGCAAGGCTGCAACAAGAACTAAATGTTTGCATCATGTTTGATTCAGCTAACACACTCTGTGCAAAGGAGGCCTATCCAATAATAATAGTAAAACTCGAGAAGTGATTTGATCTACATGTAAAGCTCACGGAACGAGCATAGGACAAGTAATGCCATATGTTAATGAAAATCTTGTCCATGTAGATTGAGCCTAACAAGTTGTGCCAGTATTTTGGGCTAATACAGAAAACCCTTTCGAAGTCTATGCCCCATAAAAAGCTACTTTAAGTCTAGAAGCAATTAGAAGCATTGAAAGAGAACAATGTTTATAAGAATGTTTCCATACAACCCCAAGTTTTTATTCTACCCCACACCAGTATTACATGTGTTAGGAGAACTAAAGCTTGAAATTTTTCCCCAGTAAATTAGGCAACCCTAAAGAAGAAGGCTTTCCATGAGTCCCGTGCATGTTTTGCAAAGTTTTCCTTGCAAATGTGTACCCTTCTTTTGTGATTGCAATGTTTTCCTTGAAAATAGCCACACCCATACTGATCCCCATACCCTAAGTACCCAAGTACCCCTGTCCCCATGCAACATTGATTTTAGTCTATTTTTAGAAAGCCTTCTTTGTCCATTATTAGATCAGATGTCTGGCCATTAGAAAAACAAGTTGTAAATAGAATTAGCAATTTTTATTCATGATAATAGTGTGATATAAAAAGTATTAAATGATGGCTAATAGTAATAAAATACCTTACCGATTCATAATACTCCTCTACTAACTCTAAAAGGATGTCTATCACATTAGGATCTAACTTGATGGTTGGATCAACATGCATAAATGAAAAGTGCAGATTTATATTAGACCAAATATACAATCATTTAATTCATATTGGATAATGAATAATTGCTTAGAATAACAATTAATTTCTAAAACTAAAGCATGTTTTAAGTACCATTCAGCCAAAAATTCCTAAGTTATTTGTGTCATTTTACAACAATCACTTCTATTGTGAATATTCCTTGGAATTTGAAAGAGTATTGCAAGATAACTCTCTTGATTAAAGAGAAAGGTATAAATGAGTTCAACTTCTCTATTCCAAAAAAATTTGTGAAAATACAAATGAAGTTATATTTACATCAGTAAGAGACCCTCTAGATTCTAATTTTTCTCCATCTTAGCTGCCTTTAGCCTCAAGGATTTAGGTGCTCATGTTTTGATGTTCTTAACTAATATAAATATCCACCTGGTTGTTTACTCCGAAAAATTAGGAAACTGCATAAGCTATCAAATCTTAACACCCTGATATGTTTGTAAAGACTTATTTACTCTCAAGTAGTGCAACATTGTATGGCCTTTCCCCTTGAGTTTCTCCTTGCTTAGAAGCAAACACAGATGTTCTTCTCAAACTATATTTGTCCATCTCCCTGTTTCAAAAGTTGCATGATGGGATCTTCACCTAAAATGATAGTATTATTTTTCTATAAGAGGTTTCAATTTCCAAACAAGCCACTTAGCAAGACACCACATTATTTATTAGCAATCAAGTTTCATATTCTTGAATTTTCCTTAATTCTCTACACCAGTGGCAAAATATGCTAGAATATGATACCCTACAAATAAGAAAACCATTGATTTACTTTTACAAGAGGGATTTTTTTCTTAAAAAAAAGAGATACCCTACAAGAGGGAAATCTAATACCCTACAAATAAGAAAACCACTTGCTTTACTTTTACAAGGGGATAGCCAATATTCCAGTCTTGGGTCCATGCCTTAGATCCAATAGTTGTTCCACTAAGACAACAGTAATAAAACCACAATGATGTCATTTCTTGCAATTTACTTTTCATTGTTCCTTATCTCTTGACATATAAGTAGAAACTGACCCAGGCAAATCTGTTCTACAACTTATTCAAGCAAGGGATTTCTGTATTGACTTGTAACTGTAAAATTGAAGCATATGACCATCCATGATCTAGGTGCAATTATACCAGATGTGGGGATCTCCAATAACTCAGTTGACATGTGACCCTTACTAATACACCACTATGAATATTCAAAAGTCCTTCATTAACTCATCATGTAAGAATACCTCTTTCTATTAATGAAACAATGTGCCTCTATTAGGTTATGGCTGCAAGAATAATCTTCTGGAAAAAAGGACCCTTGGATTTTTTGGATGGCCCGACATAAAACTATTTTGGACTACCAAAAAAATGATATAAGATGAGTCATCTTGTAAAACACACATGCCTTATTGCAAATCGGAACTCTACTTTTCTCACTTAGCAGGTCATAGTTTGTTAGTTTGGTTATAGTTTGGTAGTGATTTTGCAGTCCCATGGTTGGAAAAGTTACCTAGCTTGAGCAAGGTCTTAGAGGATAATGGCCAATCCTTCGTTGCAAGTTCAGCTCTAGGATTCAGTTAATGATTTTGATTGTTTGAACAC
The DNA here is from genome assembly GCA_028749045.1 of Cupressus sempervirens. NCBI lineage: Eukaryota > Viridiplantae > Streptophyta > Pinopsida > Cupressales > Cupressaceae > Cupressus > Cupressus sempervirens. The sequence continues at coordinate 248,699,731 of CM053787.1, read as the reverse complement.
TTCGTAAAATCTTTGATTTCCTTCAAATAATATTTCCTTCCACTTGCAAAGTTTCAAAACCCTCAACAAAACTATGATTTACAAATTGGTAAGATGCCTCATGAATGGCTAAGTGTTGTTGCTACTGCACATTGACAACATGCCAACTTTTAGTCAACACTATTATAATTCTTCAAAGGAGAAGGTTGATAGTTGAATTCTTATTGTAACAGTTAGAATTCTGATTTAAATTGATGAAAGGATCTGATGCAAAACTAGTAGTGACAAATCAAGAATCAATAAAGGTACTAACATTACTCATATCACTGTTGCATCTGTTGCCACTCTGGTGTATGTGGAAGTGGGCTTGAGTGAGCAGATTGCCCACCTTGGGAGAGGCCAGTTAATTGAAAAATCAAAGATCCTACTGATGGAACTCTTGACATATTTTGTATATGTATCTTCTTCAAATGAAATATAACATTGTAACTCAATTACATTGCATGAAAAACAATGTGTAGGATTGACTATTTAGAAATTATTTACACAAAATCAAAGAATACCTTTTCATTATATCTTTGACCGTTGTACTCTTTCCAACACCCACCCCACCCCCAATTAGAAGTAGCACATGGCTTCTATCACTGGCATTCACTGGCACAACTATACTTGCCCCACTAGGAACATGAGGATAGTGGCCAATAGCTTTAAACTCTTGTAATAGAGTAGAAAGGGCATTTTTTCTATTGATATTCTTTACAACCCGTTTAATACTTTCTTCCCTACAATTTTTTTGTTTGGTACATATCAGTTCTGAAAAATGACTGGTAACCTTGGGAGAAAAACATGAATGCTGAAAAAATGGAAAATGATATGGTGCAATGTCAAATTTATAAAATGAAAGAGCTAAGGAGATCTATAATGAATGTTGAATATATTGCATATGTAATAGTAAATGAAGTGAATTTAATTGTAGGGGAAACTCTTAGCATAGTTCAATCAGATCACTATTGGTGCTGGTGATTTAGTTGGAATTTCAGATGTACCTAGATTTTATAAGTGATAAGAATTCAAGAGGAGTGTTCTTGTGGGCTATTATTCTTGAGATATGGATCATAAAAATGATTTTATAGATGAAAAATATTCAATCTTGTGGAAGGACAGTTCTTGTGAACTATAATTTTTGTAAAATATGATTCATGAAAATAATTTGATAGTAACAAAGAATAGAATCCTAGAAAAATAATAATAAAATCTAAACAAAATTTAGGTTCAAAATGTCAACCAAAAGCATATGTGCATATTAATACATGATTCACCTGGTAGCACTATACACAACAGATTGAAGCTTATTCTGAGAAGAATTAATTTGGATAACCTACAAAATTGACAACAATTCCTTGGATATATGAGCTAGTGTAAACAAACTTAATGAACTCAAAACAGGGGAATTATTTTTCTCTATGGCATGTGATTACCTGATTAATCATAAACATACAGTGATCCCAATGAATGCAAAGTAACTTTGTATGCAGCTATATAGCTCATCTATTATAAGTTTAGATAGAGATTTAATTTCCTCTTTAGGACACATATCAGAGAGAGATGTAGTGATGTTGTCTTGGATCCTATCAAAATTGCTCTTATCTCCCCTCAAGTACTCTTCAGCAAGTTTGGAAAGGTGTGAATAACCATCAGGTGTCACAATACCAAGTGTCAAACTGCAACATGTACAAGTAATTTCAGTTGAACTCTCAATTTCTCTGGACAAGAAGTCAGCTAACAAGAAAGGGTTCCCAAACACTAATCTTGAAAAGGAACCACCCTCCCTTTTAACTATGAACAATAAAAAAAAAACCTAGAAGATCTGTACAAATATTATAAACTGGGAGGTTCTGGTACAAGCTTTAACAGTAAAAAAGTAAGATCTCAGATAAGGTCAAACAACTTGAGAGAAGGATGTAGATTAAAAACTTGAGAATCCAAGATGTATGAAACTGAACTCACATACATATTCCCCAAACAGCTCAAGCTTCTTGACATGGCCACCTTCTGTCAGTTCTATTAGTGGCACCAACTTATCATATTGTTGAGGCTTCTTAGAGGTTTGATGTATATAAAGTTCTTTCAGTATTCTTTGTGTTGCTATAAATAGCCCAAGAGTTGCTACAAGAATACACATATTGTCTGCAATAGGTTGTTCATGCCATGTAAGAGTATTGAAAAACAAAGAAAACAAGAAATGATTGTGCCTTTCCAATTTACCAGATTTCTTTGTTAAAATGGATATTTCACAAACTCCTGCAGAAGAAATTAAGTTTTTTTCCAAGCAGAGTATATGACAACATGATACAGATGTTTGCACATGAATTCAGCCCTCTAAATACAATCGATAAATTTTAATGAATCAGCCAATATAGATAAATATGAAGGACAAAACTTCAAGAGTAGTTCTGCAATATATTGTGGGTTGAATCAATTTTAAGCGAAAGAAACTTACTAGAGTCAAGTGGTAATGATTTGGAGCATTACTTTCACAAAAGTTCTTGTGATGAGTCAAGCAAGGGTTTGAATTCATATATTTAGGCCAAATATTGATCAAAAGAAGTGTAGGAAAAAGCTAAGCTTTTTAAGCTGAGTTTAGAAGAGGGACATCCTTGTAGAAGGTTGTAGTTAAAGAGGAATTGTAGTCAAACTGCCAAAAGGTTAGAACCCCTCAATCAAACTAGTTAAAATATAAACCAAAAACAAGTAACTACAAAACCAATACCAAAAATACATTGAGAATACACAAGTCGTAAAAATACCAATTAACTAATCAAAATAAAACTCTAGCAACCAAAGCCAGAGGCCACAGATTACTTGCACATTGAGATGTTGTCTGGCAATTGTTTTAATTTGTTTCCTAAAATATTCAAATATTTGGGCCTTTTCAGAAGTCCTATGGAGTTTGGCAATGAGAGAAACATATTACCACTCAAATCCAAAGACTCTAGGTTTTCAAGACCTGCAATTGAATCAGAAAAGCCTATATTTTTCATTGACAAATGAATTAGAGCCACAACTAAATCATTGAAGTACTATGCATGCATTTAATCTTATCTAAACATAAATATACAGCTACTTCAAAATTATTAATTAAATATGAGTCCAACTAATCTACAACTCAAAAAATTGATAAACCCCTTCACTATCCCTGCTTCCAAAGGGGTATCCATCATAACGCATTGATGCAGAAGTTGATAAATGATGGCAACTTGGGCAATTAGTTTGTGGAAAAAGATTTAACAATTGCAATGAATCAAGTGACTGTGCATGCACTCCATCCACCAAGCTTGCTCATCAGTTTTTTAAATGAAAATGTATTTATAATCTATAAAATGAAACACTACCCAATCTTTTAAAGATTGTTTACAGATAATTCAAGAGTGCTATAACATGATAAAGCTAGATAACTTGCAGAAACTGCAGGCAAGTAATTGGAAAGAAACCAAAAATGAATGAAATGCTAAGAACACTGCAGCATGACTATGCTGATTATAGAGAATGTGCAAAGTGCAAAATCCAAATTGGGTAACATAGCTCACTTACTTTGAATATCTTAAAGACAGCTCCAACCTCATTAACAGAATGCTGAGAGAACCTGTAATTAATCTTTTTTTTATGCTGGAAGGCTACATTTGATGCAGACCAAGTCTCATGTGAACCTAACATTTACATTTCATATGGTTTTGATTTTTCTGTATGCTTCAGACCCGAAGTTGAAAAATCCTTTAGATATATTTAAAAAATCTAGTTATTCAAACATCCACTTTGTATTGTCATCGTGTCTCATGAAACATGGAAGGATGATAATGATGGTATCTTTAGTTTCACATGTGAGATCATGGAATAAAGATAACAACAAGCAGTAAGATACAATTAAGGGCATATAACACTCTCATGCAGATGTGGCTATTGCAGAATTGTTGAGATGTCTCACTATACTCAAAATGTTGCTGCTTTAGATTGAACATACAACATAACTGGTATCCCACAAAAACAAATTAAAGCATTTTCCTTGCTGAAAAGTTGAGCAAACATACTGCGAGTTTTTAATAGAAAATTGCATCTTACCTCAAGTTTATTGTTGGTGAGTTTTAATGAAATAAGTGTGGTGATCTTGCAGAAAGCCTCAGGAAAAAGCTTCAGTGCATGACCACACAAGTCAATTTCTTCAATGTGTTTCTCCACTTCTTCATGCAATACTTTCACAACCTCATCATCTTTTTAGACGTTTCAATAGGCTGTGATGTTTCTGATCCACTTTCAGCCAATCTGCATATATTCACAAGCCGCTCCTCTGCCTGTGATGATAATTCTTCATGAGCTACATGCATCTCATAGAGAGTTACTACAGCTTTGAAAGCCTGTTTCTCCTTCTCAGCAGCATCTCAATCCTCTTTTTCTTTCTGAGACAGCAGTAAACCATATAAATAAACCCTTAAAAATTGTAATGTCAACCATAATCTAGCAGTATCTACATTGAATATGGAGGTCAAGCCACAGCCTGTCATGCCAAGCGAGCGGGTGCAGTCTTAGTGGACTCCTAGGACTAGACCTTCAAGTTATCCATGTCTCCTATTTTTTAATAGATGGGAAGAGAAATATGTAAAGTGATTTGATGTATTTACATTTAGTTTAAAAAAACAATTTGATTTTTTTTTTCAGATTATAAGACATCAATATTCCATACGAGTATGCAATTTTGTACCTAGTTTGCATTTAAAATGCACTAATATAACTATACTCAGTTTGTTTCTTTAATGTGCTAATTTATTGACTCAATGGATGCATCTCCTCATTGATTTTTTCAAAAACAATACACTTCTCATGAAACTTAAGCAAATTTTTAAGTTGGCAAGTTTTTAACTAGATTTTTTGTGTAGACGCATTTTATAGTCTTGATGAGTATTTGTTGAATGTGGGTTTTCCAACTATGCAATAAGCTACTATTTCTTTTTTATTTTATTACAATAGGCCTGCAAATGATTAAATATACAAGAAAAAAGATAGTATTATTAGTTTAAAATTAAAAATCTTAAACAAACATTGCTGTAGGAGGACAAAAATCCATATTTATTTGTAAGAATCAATATAGTTAAACTCATAGTTTTTCTATTTTAATGAAGATAAATAGAAGAAATATAAATCTCTTCAAATGGAAACTGTTAAGCATGATCCTTTAGGAGGTTCAGAACAGTAACTTTATCTGGCAGTGTAGGAATTGCACCCTTTTCTGTTGTGGCTACGGCACTAGCACCATTTGCAAGTAGAAGTACATCCCTCAATCTCTTCTCATCCTCAAGCAATGAAAAATATTTGACCAAGTGTGTAAGAAATGCTCCAACATATACAACACCAGCACCAGTTATATCAACTGTCTCTACTGCAAATCCATTTATTCTCCCTCGAAAGTCCTTGGTGTAATATCTGCAACCTTTTTCTCCCTCAGTCACAAGTAGTAACTTAAGTCCAAGGCATAATAGGGTCTCAATTACTGCATCTTTTTGATAGTTTCCTCCATCTATAAGGAATGCTACTTCTTCATCCTTCCTGACCTTAATCATATCAGCCTCATCCCAGATACTGAAAATGGCTTCTTGAGCTTCTGAAGGAGATGACCATAATGGTATTCTCACATTAGGATCATATGATAAGAGAGCAACTGCCTCTTTTGCCAATTTCATGGCTTCAAAATGAGTTGTTCTACATGGCTCTATTATCAAACTTATGGATCCATAATGAAAAATCTTGGCCTGTTGCATCAGATCTTTATCAAGCTCGGCCTCAGTCAAGAGCATATCAGCACTTGATTACGATAGAACATGGACTCTCGTTCACCATCATTTCACAATGTTACAAATGCAAGTGTTGTTCTAGCATGGCTATCAAACAAAAAACCCTTGTCATTTACACCATTTTCCTTTAAAATGACTACCAACATATGCCCAAATTCATCATCACCAACCTTGCCAATGAATGTTACATGACCTCCAAGCCTAGCAATCCCTAGAACAACATTTGTTGGTGCACCTCCTGGGGCCTTCTTAAAAGCTGGTGCTTCTGCCAAAGAAACACCAGAGACTATTGGAACAAAATCAATGAGCATTTCCCCAAAGAAAACTATCAAATCGGGATGCTGAGCAAGATCAGTCACATTATCCAGATCATTTTGAAGAGCTGCCATTCTAATGCGCCAAAAATTCACAACAATAATCTCTATAAAGATCTAAAATCGAATTTCTTCCCTTAATTGCAGATTTTAGTAGCTAATAAATCCTGTAAACTCTAAAATCTTCTCAATATTGCTCTGATATAGTGCAAATTAATCCAATACCATTGAATCTTGCTACTATTTCTTACTTTGGAATGCATTTTGATTTTAAAAGGTGAAGAGATTTAAAATGGCAATAGCCTTGAGCAAATTAGTTGAACATCGTAAAAAATGTTGATGCTAACAACAATAATTATAATAATTAGATACTTATTTAGCTCATTTTGATTTCACAAAGACTAGGATACTTTATGAAGCATATTTTTGTGATTTTAAAAAATGAGAAAATATTTTGAACTTTGTATAAATATTAGACATTTTTTACCTACAAGGAATTTTTATAATTCTTGAAATACCCCTAATTAACTTTGATCTCAAAACAAATATTGTGTTATTTAGAAATTTCCTAGACTTTCAAAATAAAACTTATCCAAATGCACCTAGGGCATTGATCATCTTATAGTAGTTGAATACCATCCTCACTATTAAGTTATTAACTTTGACATGGTTTCAGAAAAAGTCAAAGAAAGCAAACATACAAAACCATAATTTACCCAACTATTACCACATCACTCTGACATGGTAAACCTAGTTCAGTAGTATATACAAAAAATGAGTGTACATGTAATATGAACCATCAAAGAGCTATAGGTTTCACTCCTAATAACCAAGCTGATCCGTCAACTTCTCACTTGTATATTAGTGTAGACAACCTATTATGTGACGGGAATTATCTTGTAGCTTCAATTGACATATTCACCATTTTGGGTGATTGAAAAGTTGTTGCAGTAAAGTATAATATTGTTTTGTAGATCAGTTATAAGACATTATCACTTTATCTCAATAACTTGATTCAAGTGATCCATCATTAATAAATCACTTCTATATAACAGATGAGATTTTGTTCAAGTATGACCTTCTATTTGAGATAGGAGGCATTATCTAACTGCTTCAATTGACATGCTCACCATTTTGTGGGATAGTAAAGAAGTTGTGAAATACTGTCATGTTGATCAGCTATAAGACAGTACAACTTTTTCTCAATAATCTGGTTCATGTGATCCATCATTAATAAATCACTTCTACATAATAGATTAGATTGTTTTTAAGTGTGTACCCTATTCTCCCTCTATTCACCACCGGGCCTAGACCACCTGGTGAATTGCGTAAAAAACGCATGAGGAAGTTCACGAAAACTGATTGCCCCAGTAACCTTTTTTCCCTTAATGCATAATTAAACCAATCAGTTAAGACTTGTTTCATGATTGTTATATCAGGTCAGTGGGAACATCATAAAGCATTTCAATCATAGGTTCCAAATAATTAACAATTAGTTTCAAAGCATTGTAGAGCTCTGCAGCTCATTGAGAAATTGAAAAAAAATGAAAATTCATTACAAAGAAATTGAAGTGTCACTTGACTACCACTATAGAAAGGTTGATGCATCAGTAAGGGAAGCTCCACCCATAAAAGAAAATATCATTCTCATGAATATCTCAGCAAACCAAAGAGAGATATTTTCAATTCTCTGTATTAAACTGTAGGAATCCTAAATATACTGAAAATTTTTGTTGAGAAAAGAGAGAAACAATTGATGTTTTGTAAATTTGAAAGCATCGTAATTGCATTGAGTCAGACCAAAAGTAAAGGACATATAACAATGTAAAGAAGTGGTGACCAATTTTGAATTATGTATTTTTCTCATTAGCTAGAGCCTAAAATTCATGATTTATATAGCACACTACAGTGTTGTCATGAAGATTGATTGCTGACAATTGCAAAGTTGCAAACTTGAAAGATTTACCCATCTTTGTCCATTACCTATCATGCTTCAAGATTTACTCCTTAAAAATAATCATTGTCTTATGGCTATTATCTGTTCTCATTTAGTTTCAACTGCTTTTATTACATAATGTATATTTTTAACTGTCTCTAAGTGGGAAATATCTAGGTTTTCATTTTTTGTAAAGGGACCTTTTAAAGCTTTAGCACAAATTATCTCACATATATTGGAACACCAATAAGTCTGAAGTCCAGTTTACATAAAGGACTTTACAGTATAGAAAACTAAATCTTGAGATATAAATTTCTATATTTTTCCTAAAATGAATAGAAATAGAGATTTTTCCTAATAAAAGACAAAGAATAGAACAAAACAGCTAGCAAAATTAATGAATTGGATGCATTCTTTTATTAAATAAGTTAGGCTTGTGTAAAAATCTTGACTTTTTCCTAAAAGAGGTGTTAAATAAGGGGAGGAAGGTATAGTTCATTTTTCCAATTTTAAATGATATTTTCAACTGTGATTATAAATTTAAAACCATTGTCGGATCAATCCAGGAGTTTGATGAATGAACTGATAAAAGATACTCTATAACAAAAGGACACCCTAAGAAAATAGATCACTACATAACTTCCAAAATACAAAATTTTTGAAGAAACCAAGAAGTGTTTTTTTGCCTACTCTCTTTGGAAAATCATATTAATACAATGAAGCATATAAAAAATGTGAATAGTTTATACCAATTTTTCTAGCAATAGTTGACACCGCTTAAAGCTCAAATGGTAAACTTAGTGCTACAAATATCAAAAGATCAACTGATTATGATGCACTGAAGCATCTGGACATCAAAACAAATGGTAATTGCTTAATCTATAGGGTCAACCACCATCAGAGGTAGAGGCTCAATATGGGACTGTGAAAACATCCGACGTTGCCAGAGACGTTGCCAAAGTGGGACCATGAGTGCAAGGTTTTCAACCAGGAAACAAAATTGTTAGCATGTGTAATGATAGAAATGGAGGTTCTAAAGTTGTTGGACTAACCGCCAATGTTCACCTTCAAGATTTGTGACATGGCTTGACCGCCTCCTGTGTTCTATAAGTCTAGTGGTTGTATCGGGCATTAATAGGTCGATCTTTTGGTGCAACGGCAACTCTATCTTGTAGCAAGTGGTATCAAAGCTTGGTCAAAGGTTTGAATCTCCTTGGGTAATGTTGAGGGGGGGATTGTTGGACTAACCACCAATGTTTCCCTTCGAAATTCATGACATGGCTTAACCGCCTCCTGTGTTCTATAAGTCTAGTGGTTGTATCGAGCATTAATAGGTCAATCTTTTGGTGCAACAACAACTCTATCTTGTAACAAAAGCCAATATTGTCTATAAGTTGATATAGCACAAATGGCCAAAGCACTGCAAGAAAGTGGCCATGATGTCAAAGCTTAGTGAAGAACAAGACTATTTTTGTGGGGTACACCAAACATATGAAATCACTAATTGTAAGGATGCTTATGTGAAATTGAGGAAAGCTGAAGAGATGACTCTAACAGGAATTTTGTTTATTTTAATGAAGAAACTAGTGCTTTCTTGTGGTGATGAGGTTGTTAATTCTATTGGTGACTTGACTCCTGATGCGCTTGGCTAGGCAGGGCTTTTATACAAGCTATATTGGAGGAACCCATAAGAAAGTCTTAAGGAAGATCAAGTGAATTCTTCGGAAAAAATAAAGATTTATCTTGCTCCTTCCTATGGGACATAAATGGAACTAAAAGAAGACTCTTAAAGGCAGATTCACATAGAGGTTACATATGCACTTTAAGTTAAACAGTTTCAAGATTGTTCAAAAATTTTAGCATTTAGCCATTTCAGCCTTTTAAATATTTTTTCATTTTGAATATATTTATGATCACTGTATCTTTGTTGTCAGCAATTATCTAAAGAAGCAGTATTTGTAATCATTAAATGAGTTATTTGAATGAAATACTCTGGTCCGGTCAGTTTATGTGTGTACATCTCATAGTTTTGAGAATCGCCCTAAAATCGCCAGAATTGCCAGTTTGGTAATTTGATTCATGCCTAGTGATGTTTTTGGAGACGGTGAATCAAATCACCAATTTTTTGTCATGAATCACATGAATCACCTATTCATGCAATTCATGCAAAAAATCGCATGAATGGGCTTGATGAATCAGTGCAGGCAGCCAAAATTGAAGACATTTTTTAATAAAAACACATTTTAAAAAATATTTTTTTTGCCTTCCCTTTTTGTTTTAACCCTAAAGGGTCTTCTAATTGTTAGCATCATGGATCTTCATGGATCTCCATCTTATATACATATGTTTCATGGATCTTCATCTTAGATTCTTACATACATTTATGATTTGATGTCTTATGGATCTTCATCTCACATACATTCTATGATTTGAATCATTATGATCCTATGATTTCTATTTACTTCAGCTACAGCCTACAATTTACATTTTACATGTAATATAGTTACGTATGTGATGGATTTATCATTTATGTTCCATGTTTATGTATGTTAACTTCTATTTGAAGATGTTATAGTGTGTTTAAGTTATATTCAATAAAGGGTGTAAGAAATAAGTTTTAAATTATTAAAATCTCTAAATTTTAAAGGTTTTCTAAATTTGTTGATTAGTGGCCGATTCATGGACAATTCACGATTCGATTTTGTCTTTGCCGATTCCGATTCTTGTTACTTTGATCTAATGTGACAATATGATCAAATTCGTCGAAAAGTCAAATATATTAGTAAAAATGAGGATGAGGGCACAACTTCAAAAATGCTAATGACAGTAATATGTATCATGACAGTGATATGTGCCATTGAGAGAGAGTGATATATGTCGAAGTTGAAAACAGGTGATAATTGTAGGTAAGTATGTTCTTACTACATTCTTGGGAAAACATCAAAAAGATAGAGTTCTACTATGGTGGACTTTCTTCAAATGAGGGGATTGCAAAATCCTTTTTCTATGGAGCATTTCCATGAGTTGAATTCAATCTTTTACCATTTCAGTAGTAGTGAACAGGTTGGCATCAAACTTAACGATCTTTTGAATTTCAAATTTCATATCATCATGGATGGAGCCTGAATTTGTGCCTGTGTAGATCAGTGCTAGAGACTTTTTCCATTTTCAAAGGTGGGTCACAGTTATAATTTGAAATCTCAATAATAGGTTATGGGTGTGGTAGAGTTAGCTCCTTCTTTGTAGGGACAGAGTCATATTTTTCTGATTTAGTCAGATTTTCTAAAGGCAAGTTTCCCTTTTCCGGTTGCACCTACAAACAAAAATCAGGGGAGATGATAGATTATTGAGAAGGAGATAATTAGGGGCCTAATTGTAAGCATTTTCACCATAAAAAGGGTAGCAGGGGTCTCTTTCTTTTTTAGTTCTTTCTTCTCTCTTTTGCATGCAGAAGAGAAATGCATTGTAACTTATTTTTCTGAGTATTGTAGCAACAAGTTCCTTTTAGCTCAATAAAGTGTAGGAGTTGTTCCTTATTGATCTTTCTTATCTACTCCCTTGAATGAATATAATGTTATGTTTTGTGTTTTTTGTAATCAAAACCTCCTGACAACATCTTACTCAAACATCAATGGTGCGAGATGAACATTTTTAGTGCAGGTCATAGTCTATGTTAGAGTAACTTTGGCAAGTTTAAGTTGTGAAAACCCTCATTTTCCTTCATGCAAAAGTCAATGTTTAAAACCTTTTTATGAAGTGCTTATGCCTGATATGTCTCGATTCAACTTGTGAGCAGAGATTAATCTTTTATCAGCTGATTGTGAATTCAGAATGAATGGAGTTAGTAAGATATTGGTCTATTACCAGGTTCAGCTAGTAGTATTTCATTTTTAGAGGTTCAATTTGTGACTTTGATGACTACTTAAGGTTCATTTGTATCAAACAAAAGACATATGAATAGGTTTCTAAGGTATAGTTGTATAAATTGTAAAATTTTCACATTGTTGCTAAAGCAACTTTATAATATTTTAACACTGACTTAGTCATTTTGTCCTCCAAACAACCAACTAATTCAAATATTAGTTGGGATCAGTTGGGGAATGTTATAAAAGGATTATATAAGCCACTTCAACTCCTCTATACAGTTGGTTGACAATTTGGTGAAGTAATAGAATCATTCTGCCTTTGATTTCACTATTTTTTGACAAAATTTTGGATAACTCTCACATTATACAGCTCTGTACAGATGGTTATGGGGCTGAAGGTCACATTGTGAAATTTCCCTATCTTAGCTTTAATTTTATGGTGGTTTGAAGATTTTTCATCAAGTACATTGAGAGAACCAAGCATTTTATCGAAACTAGGTTTCTAACACTAAGTACCTAGGGTTTTTAGACAAAATGCTCTTTTCCTCATTATTCCACTATTGAAAAATTCCCATCCTCAGTGGCATGAAGGGGTTAGGAGTGTATTTTATGTTTTTCATGATAGTAGATCATGGTCAAGTGATTGGAGGAAGAAAAACTCAATAAAAATTTCGAGCATCTTGTATGTGACAGTTCAGTCCAGGTATGAAGTGGAAGAAGTGATTTTAGTGTGGAGCAAGGTTAGTGGGGTTTGGTGTGAAATTCCTTTTAAATTGGTGGACTGGAGTCATAATACACCTGTTGGTTGGGTTGGAGAGTCAAATTTGGTAGTGGTTGCTTTTCAAATTATGCCCAATCACCTAGTTGGCCAAAATGAAACAATTCAATTTCCCTCAGCAGATGATTAGTACAACCCTCACCTTGGGGTATGTAAATAACCAAATAAAGGGTATCTAAAATTGTGGTTGGTTTGGTCTCAATACATTGAAAGTAAAGTCCAAAGTACCCTTTAAGAAGGGCTAATAAATAAAGTGAGTTTGTAAAGAAAGTATCCTAAGGGGATCACTTGGGATTGGGGCAGTGGTGTCCATGGCTATGTTGAGGCTCAAATAGAAGGAATCTCCAATTGGTTTGGGTTAAGAAAGAAACAATCATGTTTTGGTACATTGGAGCCTTAATGGGTGTTGAGGTGCATGGAAAAGAAGTTGTAAAAGTAGGTAGTTTAGTCTTGTAACTCTGAACCTTAAATATAGGAGTCTTTGAGTTTTTCATTGACAGTCTTATAACCAATTTTATTCTTTGATTACCTCTTGGTGGTTTAAAACTAAATTTTGAAACAGTTGGATGTGTCTAAAGTTGACTAGTGAAGCCTTGTTCATGAAACCTTGTTACTGAGCATCCTTAGCAAATTGTCATCTCCTCTCTTACCTCTGCATCATTAATTGAGGACAATTTGGATGGGGAAAGATGCTGATATAGTGGAGATTTCAGATGGTTTACTGATTAATTGTAAGTGTGTCTAATAGTTTAGTACTCATTTTTCCTTCAATGTCAAATTGCACAGGCATACAAATGGGTAATGATGAGATTGATGTTACTCTGAATATTAAAAATGTCTTGCCGTTGAAAAAAATATCATAAATCAAAATTATGCTAAACTACATAGTGGTTTCAATCCCTAGCATCTTTAGCCTCTTCCTCTAGTTTGAAAACAATGTTTTGTCCACCTTTCTATTTATGTAATGAAATTGATGTTACTCCGGATACAAAAAATGTCTAGCTTGATGCAAAATATACCAAAAATCAAGCTTATACTCACTTCATAGTGTTTTTACATCAACCTCGGCTATATGAGCTCAGCACAAATTTGGTAAGAGTTTATCATATCAATAATGCCTCTACGTGTAGAATAGTCAGTATTTAAAACCCATGGATTGTAGAAAGTACAATCCATATTTGCAAGTTGAATGTTGTTTGTTTGGTATATGGAGAAGTCCTTTGAGTAGTTCAAGAACATATTAAAATGCAAAAGGATGCTTGAAAATGTTATTTGGAAGGAGTTGAGGTTTGATTTTTTTTCGAAGGATTAGCAAAGAGTATAAAATGTGTAGTGAGATACAGATGCAGATGCAAATGCATACAAGACATAAGTAGTAAATGTTTTGAAATTGGTGAAGAGGTAGAGTGTTTTGATGAGCAGACAGTGTTTATTTTAAATATTAGCAATGGGAAGGATCTTTATGCAATTTTTAAGTATATCCTGTGTAAATTTTTAGAAGGTGATCCAAGTGAAGACTATATGATCTGCAAGCCAATAGGATTCCCTAAAGACACGGGCAATAGATTAGTACTCAAAATGGATTTGCAAATTTGAACTTGATATTTTAAAACAAAAATCCCTTGAAATTGGTATAGTCTAGAAAGTGTGTTGTTGTGGATGGTGAAATCAAACGTTTCTTCAAAGTATGTTTAATTCTGTATTCTTTAGACATATTTTTTTGGGTGTTTGCCTACATAAATTTAATCATTTATTTGTAGTACCAAGATAAACTTTTCATCCGTAATTATTGTATATCAATTTGGATGAGCTAAGATGTCTTAAAGAAATTTGTGTTCTCAGCATTAAATTTTAGAAAACCAGACATAAATTTGAAGTGGAAGTTTATTTTAGTAGTTTTTACATCCATAATGAATTATTGAGTTGTGAAGATTGGAAAGAATTATTTGATCATGTCTTGTCAATTGTAGTGTCACTCCAACTGATCAAACATAGAAGAAAGTTTTTGTAATGGTCCCTAATATGTATTAACCTTAATGTTGAACGGTTACCATAGCCCAAAAGGTAAGTGTTGACTCCATACATATCTAGAGGGAAATATAAGCAATAAATTGTTTATTAAAGTATAAAACCAGCGGTTACAAAGATCAAGATTCATACAAAAAAGGAGTAACTTATCATAATGAATTGATTAGGAAACACACAGAAGCAATAGAATATGAACAATGATATATACTAAGAATAAGTAATTAAGAAACTAATGAAAAAAAAAATGGTTGAATCCATCAAGATAAAGTAAGCATATCATGTTTTGATGACTTTTCCTTGCAAGTCTTGAAAGAGGGAAATGGAACATGCAAAATGTATGATGCCCTACCTTAATATGCTGATTTTTTTCTCATTTAGTGCCCTTTCCTCTACTCTTATGGTTGCTTTACTGAGAAATATGGAGCTTCCTTTTTCATATTTGCGCTGAAACTTGTTATCTACATCTTGCATTCAGGGATGACTTCTCTCAAACCACTCTTTGTGGATCTTCTTTAAAAGCAAGTTTTTGTCTGTCAAAGGTAACAAACACTGTTAAGACTCAATTTTTAACCTTTTGGAAACCATTTGCCATTGAATCTGATGTTTTATTTCTTCTCACGGGGCTTATTTCACTTCAACTCATCTTTAAGCGCAGTTAGCGTCATGGAAGGTCTTGAGTTAAAGCTTTCCTTCCAACAACGGAGAATTGAAACGTGGAGTCTCAGTTGGATTTTTATTAAAAGTGAATGAGAAGGATTTCCTTCAAAAATTAAATTAATAAATTAAAAAGCTCTTCCAATTAATTGGAGTTTTATTTATAAATATAAATAAATTCTTTTACTTCTTTAAATATTATTTACAATATAAATCAATACAAAAAGTAAAAGGTTTTTGACTTTTTCTAAAATTTAAATCAATAGGTTTTACTCAATTTCTATGCAGTTAAACTCTAATAGCAATATCATAATTTTACATGCTATGGAAAATATAATTATGAAAAAATCACTTTGAAAGAGTTCAACTAATTTAGGTAATTTTGTATGATTTTTTGTGAATAAGAAATTCTGAAAAAATAGTTATAACGCAGAGTGTTATAATGCAAGGCTTAAAACCTTATAACTACACAACTTGAGAGATCTAAATTTTACTCAGACTTAGTGTGACCCCTTCAAATGGATCTTTAACTTTCTAAGCTAATTTGATTTAAGAGTAAAACTTTAATTGCAATATTAAAATATAATCTAAGTGTTATTTTAGGCAAGAGCCTACAACGCATCAGTAAATTGCAAGCCTCTCATCGAGGAGGTCTTGGGTTTGAATCTACTCGCAATTAACACATAATAATGATTAATGTTAATAATAATAAATAACCTAGGCTTCACTCGTTTACCTATAAAAAAAAAGTTTTATTTTATTATTTCATTTTAAAAAATAAATATTAATGTTTGATAAACTAAACCTTAAAATTTTAAATATTCAATCAATTATTAATTTATAAAATTTGATCAATTTAAATATTCAATCCATTATGAATTTATAAAATTTGATCAATTTACATATTCAATCTATTATTAATTTATAAAATTTGGTCAAATTAAATATTTAAATTATAATTTGAATTTGTTGTTGATAAAAAGGGAACCATAATGGATTCTTACTTAGTCAAACCATTTCTACTATAAATCAAGGACAAGGACTTAACTTTTTCAAGTTTAAGAAAAAATTTCCTTGTGTATGCAAGTGTGTCTAATCCCAGCTACATGTACCACCTACCAACTACACTCCTATTTTATGACCAAAATAATATGTTTTTTCCCCTTTAGGGAATAGAGTCAATTAGGATGGAATAGTATTATGTGATATTTTTCCATATATGCATATATTGTCTTGGTACTTATTAGAATGTACATCCACAATTTAATACTTATTGTAAATGGTTAGGTTTAAAAGATTATAAACAAAGAGTAATAGAAAGGGACTTGATTAGCGCAATCGTGGAGATTAGTTGTCGACACCTGCAATTAGCTCTAGGAAGGATGAATGTTTACAAAAAGAGTTGTCATAAAGACTTCATAATAGGCCTTTTATAGAGAAAACCTATATAATATGCATATCCACTTAATCAAAGGGACTTTATGAAAAATAACATTTACATGTTATGTATATTTTTAGTTGGCAATAAATTGTTAATCGGTTTCTCTATGTTTTTAACTACTAGTTATAAATTATTAATTCTTTTAATTATGAATATTAGAATAAGCAATTGAGAATCCAAATGAGTAATATAAATAGAAAAGAACTAAATTAAGAAAAAAAAAATTAATCCACCCATTTATTCATATGCCTCTTAGAGGAAAATTGAAAGTGCTTGCAATATTGATTGAAGAGCCCAAAATGGTGAATAAAATATCCCAAGTCATTTAACAAAGTATCTTGTATCCTGAAATATGCAAAGTGAAACAATGATTAGGTTGAGAAAGAGAAGGTCCAAGGGCCATGAATGAGTTATGAAAAGAAAAAATTTACCTAATCCATTAATAAATAAACCTTAGAGAAAGTGAAAAGGGGAAGTACAAATGCCTGATTATTAATGACTAATTATCAAGTCATTTATTTGGTAGTTGTTTTTGTTTAGGTGAGTAATTATGTAGTCACTTATTTAGTCATGTATTTGGTAGTTTATTTAGTAATTTATATTTGGTCAATCTTGTGATTTTTACCCGGTGACCAAATTAGTCACTTATTTAGTCACCTATAGTTGTAAATTGCAAAGAAATAGTGGAATATGATTAATTTTAGGTAGGTGACTAAAATTTTTAGTGTGTGACTAAAACTTTTAGTCACATGGTCACATATTTGCCCAAATGTACTAGTGTCAAGATTGGAGCTTACTGGTGCAAATTAGCTATTGGTATCACATTCAGAAGGTCAAAAAACCCCTAAATCAACTTTTGTGTCATCAAAATTGGACATCTAAGCTGAAATCTAGAGTCCTTTGATTTTTGGAGGTGTGATGATGGTGGTTCAGGAAAAACAATTGCAGAGGTGATTTTCAAACAATGATATCTCCCTCATACAAACTCCTTTTTTCAAGAATTCTTTTTTTTTTAATTTTGGGGGAGAATTTTGTGTTCTACGCATTGGTGTAGGTTGTTTGTGATCTATGCTCCTAAATTTTGCTGAAAATTGCCAATCCAAGTTTTTACAACTTTAGAGGCTTCATTCGAGCTCATATGGAAACATATTCTGGTGCTATTTTTTTTAATGTGCATGATTTTTTGTCTACTTTCCAGATCTAGTATTAGTTTGGAGTAGTTTTGAGTAGAGATAGTACTTTCAAGATTTGGTCATTTTTTGGCCTATTTTGGCACTTGCAATTTGTTAGATTCTTGAGAGATCTTGTGTCTTATCTTTATTAGTCATACAATATTACAATTAATTGTCAGGCACTCTTTCTACATATGGCTATGGAGATTATGGATTCACTTGATGACATGAAGTCAACTTTTTTTTATGATATTTGGATCTATCTTTCGGAGACGTATGGTCATCCACATGTTTCTTCATTGTCAAAATATCTTTTACCTCCAATTGCAACTCCTAATTCTCCTATTGATATTGCATCTACTATTTCTCTTGATGATGCTTGTATTCACACACTCATGGATTCACATAATTCAGTGGAACAAGATATTCATTGTCTTCCAAACTCAATTCCTTGGGATGACTTCTTGATAGACATTGCAAGATTTTTTGTGGAGTCCTACATTGAGGATACAAGAGAAACTATTGATGATATACATCTTCTCTTTATTAAGGATGATATTTCTTTAGTTGTTGCAAGGGAACACTCTAACCCTCATGATTCTCCACTTGATCTTTCTTTCAAGTTTGGCATGATTGTGGATACTTTCTTACAACATTTATAGGAGATCCCTTTCACTTTAGAGAATGCATTTTAGTCTTTGGAAATTGCTTTACATGAATCTGAAACTTCACTCGAGATGTTAGATTGCATGGTTGATCGTACTCATGTGTTGTAGATTCCTATGCAGTTTCTAGAGACAAGTTACATTTTGAGAGTTCTTCTTATTGATTGGGGAGGATTCTTTTGTACACCCATGCCACCATTTCTTCTCCAAGGGAGAAATATCATTTAGTTTTCATGGTGCAACTTCTACATTTATCTAGGAGCATATTTCATGGGTGTAGATTCTACATTTGGGGGTGGGCTTCTTTGTTTCTCTTCCTACTTCTTTTGAGGAGGCATCTTGGTCTTTGTAGTTTGATCAACATTCCTGTATGGAGTAGTTTCCATTGGTTCCTTGTCTATCACCTTCTTCTATTGGACTTGATCTTGGATGGTTCATGACATCTTCAGTATTCAAGAACAACATGACATATCTTCAGACTTCGGAGACAACATACTTCATGTGGATTCCCTTTTTATCTTCCTATCCACAATGGGAAGCCTAATTGCATATGTATTTGATGTATCTTCTTCCTAAAGGGATAAATGTTATTTGTAGGCATTAGATTCATTTTTGTCTTCAAGCACTCATCATTAGGAGATCATTCACTATGGGGGGTGTTGGTGTAAATACGTATTCACTATTTGCACTTACTTAAGTTTTCTTAGGTCAATGCATTATTTTATTATTTCTTAGTGAGACACTTAAGGAGTTTGTATACTTTTATGAGTTTTCATGTTGACACCATAGAAGTAAGCAACTCTAATTTAGCACATGGTGCCTACAACACTGGAGTTTGCATAATTAACTGAGTTGTCATGTAGACAACATTGTTATTCACACTCCTATTTTAGCACATGGTGTCTACAACATAATTTTGCATGCTACACCTTTTTTGTCTTATCCTCTCATCATCACACTCACTCTTGTGCTTAATGGAGGATAACCCACACTTGGTGGACATGTGCCTGGTTGTATGATTTATCATGTTGTTGATTTCTAGGCATTCTAGAAGCATTCCAAAGGCCTTTATATACAGGCACTCCTAGTGTACCTCCACATTGAATTGAATACATATTGTTATTCTAATCATACTCTTTGGTCTACTATTGCACTTGTGCTTAAGTTCCTTGATCTTGGGTGAATTTTTCCCTAAGGAAAATTCTTACATGGTATCAAAGATATACCAAATTCTTACATGGTATCAAAGCTATACCAAATTCTTACATGGTATCAAAGCTTGGAGAATTTCTCTTCACATAGCCATTCAAGACCATTCTTGCTTTAGCACATCTACCCAAATCTAGCGTATCACAGTCATTGGGAGTATCTAGTGCCAGAACGGACCTCACCATTACATCCAAAATGTCGATTAAGTGAAAATCGATTGTAAATTTGCCTACCCTAGGCCAAAGTCAATTTTGAGGCAACATTTTTTGCAAACCAGCACCCAAAGGCCCGATTTGCAAACCCAGTATGATCATTCTTTAGATCTACTATTTCTTTATTTAGATCAGTCTTTATTTTTCTCTGCAATTCCATCAAAATATTTCTACAAATTTTTAGATTTTTTTTTCCTGCCAATTGGCCCTGTAGAGAAATTTTTTTTGTAGGAATCGGGTAGTGACACCTTGGCTCCCATAGGGAATATTCACTATGAATTTGGAATATTCCTTCATTCATTCGGCAAGCATCACACATATTTTTTATAGTAGCTTTGTAAGAATTGGCCAAGCCCTCACAGATTGGCAAACAAATCTCACCGATGACTTTGCTCTGTATTTGTTATGTTGCAGCTTTGGGTTTTTAAACCATGTTATATCCAAACCCACCAGCAATATGGGATCAAAATCCCAATACAAGTTGGCTATTAAAATTCTCCAGCCCCTGGTAAGCGAACTCCTCAACTGCATCATATTCCTTGATGTCGGCAGCAGCATAATACACACAACCTTCACTGCATTTAAAAATTTGGTATCAAAATCACTTTTCCAATGATAGCGATAGTAAACCTAATCCTACTACTCCATTTTGTGGCACTTGTAAAACTCTTCTCCTATGCCACGATCTCCCTTGACATGCAACCATTGCTAGACTCTCCCACAATAGGTCTAAATACCCAACATGATAGCTCACCCTCTACGTGGGCAAGACACTTTCACGTAGTTGGTGCCAGCTCTGCATAGACCTCCACATGTATCAACACAAAGAAAACCTCCATGCAAAGCACAACATGGCCATACACACCACACAACCTCTAATACGTCAGGACCAAAACATGTCAACTACCACCTAAGCTGACACATGTTAGTTGTGTGTCTAGTTTGCATGCCAGATCAGCAAGGGAGGCTTTTTTTGCCTACGTCACCATTTTATGACTTCAAATTTGATAGTCATTCCTAGGCCAAACAAAACTTCTACGATTGCCATTTGATCATCAAATTTAACTTCACAGTTTGTTGCCCAAAACCCTCTCTAGATTCAATTTTGATTTGATAGTACAACTTTGGGGAGCCATAACTCAGTCATACATACTCCAAATCAGGTGCAATTTTTTTGATTTTGTGTAGAATTTCCTAAAATTTTCATTGGTGCTATTTTTTCCTAGTTTTGGTGCATGGATTTTTCAAAAATTGCATCTTTTGCTAACTATACCTGTTTAATATTGCATTTTGTGACTTGAAACGCTTCATACAAACTCATCTAGACACATTTTTAGGTTCCATTTTTTTTTAAGTGCTTAAGTTTTTGTCTACTTCCTAGATCTATAATTAGATTATAGAGTTGTGTGGACAAAAATATCACTTTCTGACTTAGGGCCTTTTTTGCATTATATTACTTTGATTACTTTTTCAAAATTGTTGTACATTTGAGCTACAATACTTAGTGGCCGATTTGAGTCTCAAAAGGAAATTGTAACTAGCAAAATTAGAAGTCCAGTTTGTACATTTTGACAAGTGGCCTATTCTACAAGCATACCCATAAATCATTGAATCATACATTAGGGGGGGGGGGGGGGGGGGGGTGCATTGATTGATTCTTTTTGCATTTTGGGGGGTACATTGATTAGTACATCATGTATGAGGAAGATTTAATTACCTTGATGCCACAAAACTATCAGGAGTGGAGTCAATTGATTACCCCTTATCTTAGTCAGCATAATGCATTGTCATATCTGAAAGGACTTTCATACAATGAGGACACTGGTTCCATGTTTTTTTGTACACTCTTTCTATTTATGGATATGTAGGTTATGGATTCACTTGATGACATCAAGCCAACTGATCCATATGATATTTGGATCTATCTATGGGAGCTATATGGAGATCCACACATTCCTCCATTATCAAAAAATCTTTCACCTCCTATTGTAGTTGCATCCTCTCCAGATGAGATCGCACTTCCAAATGCTCTTGTTGCTACTACTGATCCAGTTCCAGCCATAGATGCTTTAGATTTAGTGCAGCATGAAACACTATGTCTTCCTACTTCAGCTTCATGTGACAACTTCCTTCTAGGTATTATAGGTTTGTTTGTGGAGTTTCACATTGAAGATGTGGGAGACATCATCGATGATATTCATCTTCTCTTTGTTGAGGTGAATACTTCATCCATTGCCACAATGATAGGTCCATGTACTTCAACAAAATAGGATACACATTATCTTCCAGTTTCATCATCTATAAATGACTTCTTGATATACATTGAAAGTTTGTTCGTGGAGTCCCATATACATATTTGGGAGACATCTTAGATGATCTACATCTTCTCTTTGATGAAGCAAATACTTCTCCAGTTGTGATGACGGCTCACTTTGACAATTCTGTCCATTCTCTACATAATCAGTCTTCACAGATTGATGTGATTGTGGATCCTTATGTACAACAATTGTAGGAGGTCTCTTTATCATTTGAGGAGACACTTTTTTCTTTGGGACATGTTCTACATACATCCTTGCTAGATCTGCACTTCTTCTTAGTAGTAATGGAAGGACCCACCACCAGTATCAGCACAGGAATAGTTGAGTAGGTTTTAGAGACACCTTTCATCATTGAGATTATTTCTACACATAAGGAAAGCATCTCACCTATCCCTTTGCCATTTTTTCTTCCAAAGACATGATTTAGTGGTCATGGATCAACTTCTATATTGGAGCAGCCATTACTACACAACACACTACATTTAGGGGAGCAGACTTCTGGTCTCCTTCTTCTTCTCTTTTATGGGGGGGGGACTTTTTACTCTTAAGGGGATTTATCCTTCTACTTCTCTTTTGTATATACTTGATGTATGTCGTAATGGGGGGGTCTTGTTTACTCCATCCATCCATGCATCTTGTCTTTTCATCTCTCTTTTTGAGGGAGGGTTTTTCCCATGAGGTTTTTCCTCTTTCTTTGCTTTATAAGAGATTGCATTTCATTATGTATATGGGTACCTAACATGATCTAGTAGTCGGCACCCATTATGCATTTCATCCTAGTTTAAGTGCATTCCCCTAAGTTGCACTTAAGGGGGGCATTGGTGTAAATATGTATTCACTATTTACACTTAATTTTACTTAGGTTAATGCATTATTTTATTATTTCTTAGTGAGACACCTAGGAGTTTGCATACTTTTATGAGTTGTCAATTTGACAACATAGAAATAAGCAACTCTAATTCAACACATGGTGTCTACAACACTGGAATTTGCATAATTAACTAAGTTGTCTTGTAGACACACAATTATTTGCACTCCTATTTTAGCACATGGTGTCTACAACATAATTTTGCATGCTACACCTTTTTAGGCTTATCCTCTCATCATCACACTTACTCATGTGCTTAATGGAAGATAACCCACACCTGGTGGACATGTGTCTAGTTGTATGACTTATCATGTTGCTAATTTCTAGGCATTCTAGAAGCATTCTAGAGGCCTTTATATATAGATACTCCTAGTGTACTTTCACATTGAACTAAATACATATTGTTTATTGTGATCATACTCTTTTGGTCTACTGTTGTGCTTGTGCTTGAGTTCCTTGATCTTGGGTGAATTTTTCTCCAAGGAAAATTCCTACATGGCATCAAAGATATACCAAATTCTTATAGGGGGGATTTTATTTCTCTTTAGTTCCTTTTTATGGAGGAATTATCTATTGTGGATGCATGATGTATGTCATAATAGGGGGGTCTTGATTAATCCATTTGTACATGCATCTTACTTTATTTTTCTTCTCTCTTTTTGGGGGAGGGTTTTTTTCATGTGGTTTTCCTTCTTTCTCCACTTTATGAGAGATTGTGTTGCATATAATTTGCACTTGAATATTGTACATGGGTACCTAACATGGCCTAGTAGCTGCGACCCATCTTGCATTATTATCTAGCTTTTGTGAGCTTAAGTACATATCCTTAAGTTGCACTTAAGGAGGGGGTGTTGGTGTAATTAAGTATTTACTAATTACACTTTACTCAAATTTACTTAGATTAATGCATTAGCATATTAGTTGTCATGTAGACACCTAGGAGTTTGCATATTCATATGATTCGTCATGTAGACAAACACAGTAGTTTGTACTCCAATTGAGCACATCTTGTCTACTACATCTATTTATGAGATACACCTTTTCATTCTTATCCTCTCATTGTTTCACATACATTCATGCACAATGGACGATAATCCACTATTGGTGGACATATGCTTAGTTGTTATGCTTATCTCTTTGCTAACTCCTATTCATATCAGTTGCCTTTATATACAAGGCACTTCTATAATGTATTCATCCAATTATCTAATAGCTATTATCATTTTATCATTATTGAGATTCTCATTTGATCACTATTTGTCTCTCTTCTGCTATCTACTAAGCTTCTTGATTTTGGCATTGAATTATTGCCTTAGGCAAATTCTTACATGATGTCAGAGCTATACCAAACTCTTTCAGAATGATTGACCCGAGTGCATCTAACAATATTATGCCTTTTAAGGTTATGGAGGCCCTTTTTTTAGAGGTAGATGCCACATAGGGTAGATGTAGAGCAATGGATGCTAGAGAAGTACCTATCATAGGTACTATCAATGCCTTACCTTTTAAACTTGTTGCTTACCTTGATGTAGAGCTATTATGAATATCCTTGTAGTTGATATTCCTCTCCATTATGAAAAGTTTCTCTCTAGGAAGTGGATTGCTGAAATGGGAGGTAGCCTGTATTATAACTTATGATATGCTACTTTCCATATAAGGGAAAGGCTATCAATGTTGAAAGAGAACCAAAGGTGACACATATATTTGAAGAAAATATATATAAAGATGTTACCCATTTTTTGGATACTGAGGTTAATGCTTTTAGAGGAGAACTTTTTATTCATGAAATTGAGAAACATCCCCCACTTATAGCCCGAGAAGTAACCAATTGTGTAGAATCCCAAGGCCTTTGGTCCAAGGAGAGCTCAAGTTTTGGAGTGGTGTTTATATCTCCAAAAAAGAATACATTCAAGTATTCATTCATTCTAAACTTTTCATGCACAAATAACATTGCAGAATATGAGGCACTACTGCTAGGATTAAAAGTTGCATCCAATTATAAAATCAAAAGACTGCATGTTATTGGTGACTTTGAATTGATTGTGCCTTTCGTGAAGGATATGTGTGCCTCCAACAAAAGAAGGCTAAAATAGTATTTGAATGTTGTTTGGGATCAGATAGAATCATTGGATGCCTTTGGTATTTCCTGGAGGGATAGAAATAATAACAAATGATTGATCTATTGGCCAATATAGCCATTAAGCTAGGAAACATATCATTTGTTGGTGTGTCTAAAATTGAAGTACAAAATAGGCCATCTATTTATGACAATATGGAAAGTTGGAAAGTTTTTAAAGATGATAAGGACATTTTGAATTTCCTCCTTATTGAAGACAACTATCGTGGCCAAGAAATGGATTGGAGTGCTTGGATAGAAACAATAGACGAAAAGGAGAAAATCTTTGGTCAAGAAATCTTACAGTTAAATACCAATAAGGTACCTAAGGGACTGGTTGTCTTGGAGAATCTCTTGGATAATCAAGACAGAATGTACAGTTAGAGGTCAAAAATTAGAAGCCACAGGAGCTCGAAGATGTCAACCTAGGTACTAATGGGGCTCCCAAAAAGGTATACATTGGAAAAACCCTATCTGCTAAAATTAGGAAATCTTTGATAATTTTGTTAAGAATATTTAGACATGTTTTTGCATGGCCATATGATGACCTTAAAGCTTATAGAAAAGATTTTTTACAGCATGTAATACCTCTCAAGGAGGATATTAAACCTTTTAGAAAAATGCAGAGACCTGGGAATCCCACATTAGCCCCTAATATGCAAGATGAACTTATGAATCTTAGGGATGGGTGGATAATAGATCCAATTAGACATTATTCATGGTGTCTAACTTGGTACTAGTTAGAAAAAAATAATGGTTTTATGAGGCTTTGTGTTGATTTTAGAAACTTGAATATTGCATCTTTGAAGGATAACTTTTGATTGCCTAATATGGAGGCTATGTTGCAGTAAGTTACTTATTCAAAGATAATATCTATGATGGATGGTTTCTCAAGATATAATCAGGTCCTTGTAGATGAGAAAGAACAATTCAAAATACCCTTCACTACACCATGGGGAACATAAAGGTATACATTGGAAAAACCTTATCTGTTTAAATTAGGAAATCTTTAATAATTTTGTTAAGAATATTTAGACATGTTTTTGCATGGCCATATGATGACCTTAAAGCTTATAGACAAGATTTTTTCCAACATGTAACACCTCTCAAGGAGGATGTTAAACCTTTTAGAAAAATGCAAAGACCTGGGAATCCCACATTAGCCCCTAATATGCAAGAGGAACTTATGAATCTTAGGGATGGGGGGATAATAGAGCCAATTAGACATTATTCATGGTGTCTAACTTGGTACTAGTTAAAGAAAAAGAATGGTTATATTAAGCTTTGTGTTGATTTTAGAAACTTGAATATTGCATCTCTGAAGGATAACTATGGATTGCCTAATATGGAGGCTATGTTGTAGTAAGTTTCTTATTCAAAGATAATGTCTATGATGGATGGTTTCTCAAGATACAATAAGGTCCTTGTAGATGAGAAAGAACAATTCAAAATACCCTTCACTACACCATGGGGAACATATATGCATGTAAGAATGCCTTTTGGTTTAATCAATGTACGAGCAACATTTTATAGGCTTTTGATGAATATATTGATAATTTTTTGGTTGTATATCAAGATGACTTAATTACATATTCAAAGAGGGCTGAAGATCATTGCAAACATTTTGAAAAGATTTTTATCAAAGAATTAGAATGTGGAGTCTCTTTAAACCCAAAGAAATGTTATTTTGGGTTGACAGAGGAGAAGTTTCTAGGTCATATAGTGTCCAAATAGGGGGTTAAGATTGACCCTAAAAGAGTAGCAACAATTGATAAGGTACCAAGGTCCAAAAATGTCAAAGGTATACAACCCTTCTTTGGGCAAGTAAATTTATTAAGGAGATTTCTGACAAACTTTGCTGAGATCAACAAACCAATTTCCAAAATTCTCAAGAAAGGAGAAACTATCAGTTGGGAAGGTGAGCCTACTACTGCTTTCTAAGAAATTAAAACTATTATCAAGAAAGTACTAGTTTTTAGGATGCTTGACTATGTAAAGCCTATGCATATTTTTTCTTTCATGTCCTTTCATACTATATCTACAGTCCTATTACAAAAAAGTAAAGATGGACATGAACAATCTATTGTATTTTTTAGCCAATCTCTTCAACCAACAAAACTTAAGTATGAAATCAATGACAAACAAGCATATGCACTTTTTAAAGTTGTCAAGGCTTTTAGGTGCCACCTAGTTGGTGTTAATGTTATTTCATTTGTACCTAGTGTAGTAGTAAAGGATATTTTTTCTCAGCAAGAGGTCTGGTAGAAGGTGTAGATGGATCAATAGAATACAAAAATTCAATATAGATATCTAGATCAAAAAGCTAGTAAGAGGTCAAGGATTAGCTAAATTAATGGCTCAATCAAATCTAGATGCTAATCAAATAAATGATGTAGATGAAGACCTTGGTTCTGATACATGTGATATGGATCAATGTGATTGGTACAAAGATGTGATCTACTATCTATTGCATATGCAAGGTCCACCCCATTTTTGTAACAATGAAAAGAGAAATATAAAGTTGCACTTAGTCAGATACATTATTGTTGGGGGACTAATGGTGGAGAAATTTTTAAGGTATACTTTTGAACTTCATTAATAAAAAAGGACTAGAAATAGTACTAAATTGGATGCATTTAGGGGTATGTGGTGGGCATTACATAGCAAAGACTACTGCCCACAAGATCATGAGGGAAGGCTTTTTGTGGCCTATCATATTTAAGGATGCCTAAATCCTGGTTAGAAATTGTGACCCTTGCCAGAAATTTGCTACAAAATTAAATTTCTCAAGGAACACACCATTGAAATTAGTTGAGGGTTAGGCACCCTTTCAAAAATGGGGAACGGATTTTATAGGTGAAATATCACCCAAGTCTAGTAGTGGCCATTCATGGATATTAGTTACAACTGATTACTTTACCAAATGAGTAGAATTAATCCCTACAAGAAAAGATACTAGTAAGGTAGTGAATGCTTTCCTCCTAAATAACATCATTACAATATTTGGATATCTTGAAAGAATTGTGATTGATAATGACATATGCTTCAGATGTGAAGAATTTTTTAAATTATGTGACAAATATTGCATTACTAGATCAACCTCTTTACCTCATCATCCACAAGGGAATGGATAGGTTGAATCCACAAACAAGAGCCTACTAAAATTCATAAAGAGGACTCTAGATGGTAATAAGAAGGCATGGAACTCTAAGTTGCAATTGGTACTCTAGGCTGATAGATTGACACTAAAGAAGGCAATGGGTGTTTCATCGTTTGACCTTGTACATGGAATCCATGAAAGAATGCCACAAAGTAACCTATTAGGCCTATATTATTACATCCAAATGCATGATGAAGATATCATTGATGATATGAAAGAAAGGAAGGAGGAATTAGATGAGTTGATTGAAGCAAGGAAAGAAGCCTTTGTAAGGAATGCAAAATTACAATTATAGACAAAACATCTATATGATAGAAGGGTAGTGAAGAGAAAGTTTCAACTAGATGATCCTATCCATAAGTGGAATGCAATGCTAGAAGATAAAGGTAAACATGGAAAATTTGATCCTATCTAGTTGATTCTACTTGGGGTGAAGACTCATACATCATCAAAGAATTATTAGGGAGCTTTCCTGAGTTTCTAGTTCATGGACAATTCTTGAAGAAATAATTTTGTTGAAGTTATTTTAGTTTCTATGAATGATAGTTAGGGTTTGTATACCTTTTTACATTTTTGTGATTTCCTATGCATATGTCTATATGTATATATTTTTATATAGTCTCAGGAATTTTTCCTAGGCTATCAAGTATGTGGTCTGCTTAACCCAGAGTTTTTGTATCCTTGCATGGATACATGTTATCCATCATTCTCAAATAGAGCCATTGATAGCCCTTATTTTCACTAAGCTAAAATTTTAAATTGTACGGTGATAATGTTTTAGGAGTGTTGTGTGGATTAGGGTTCATGTTTTATTTATTGTCATTTTCAAAGGATGGCACTAACATGGTATTTTTTCCCTAGTTTGATGAAGTAATTCCCTACCATTGTATTTTATTTTTCTCTCACATGAAAAATTTCATAAAAATTCACAAAATTGGACTTTACCCTAGGTCTTATTCCTAAGTGGGAGAATGTTTGAAGTTTGAATTATCTCTACGATCTTACGATGAAAGGGGTTGGTTGGTGATCCTAGGGTTAAAATTTGAGTTTACCAATCTTAAAATTCCTTTGTATCATACCATCATAACTAAGATGAAAAATATTTTAAAAGCATGTTCTATGATGTTACGACAAAAAGGTTATCGTGTGATCATAGAGGCAGAAAGTAAGGATCATGACTATGCAATAAGTGATTTATCATAGGATTGTAGAAGTGTGAAAGTATAGGAGAAAACCTAAGGATTGTTGATCCTATGATAAGGGAGTGAATGGGGCATTGTAATGATCTTTATAAATTTTTCTAATGTTATGCTAAGGCCCTATTTGTGAGATCAGAGAAAAATATTTTGAGGTTCACAACGCTATGGGCATGAGGATTGTAAGATCATAAGGGAACAAATGACAAAGCAAGGCAGCAGTTCAATGTTAGAGAAATGACATGTACTTTATCCTAATTGGTTAGAACTATAGCACATAAAAGGTGCATGCCATGTTTGATCCATGGGGCCAAAAATGTCTTTGCATAAGTTATGACAATATGATAGATCTCGTTCTCTGGTCTTATGACAAACAATGTTTCCTAAGATCTAAAGGGTAGCAAAAAGGTGTTATAATGCTATGACAGGCAGTGAATCGGGAGATTGTAAAGGTGAAAGTTGATGCTAGCAATGTTATGATGAAGAAAGGTAATGGTTTCTTTTAACATCATAAAAGTAAGAAGCATGATTTTTGAAGTTACAAAATGGTCAGCTAAACTAGAATCGTAGGATTGCAAGCCTAAGGAAAATGAGATAAGATGCTATGTTGGTGAGTGTAAGCTACCTCTTGTAAGATCATTAAGGATTTAAAGTAAAGCTCCAATGTCATTCTAACTAATGTATCATAAGATCATAAAATATTTTCTCAAGGTTTATAATAGTGTAATAAGGTTTTTATTTCAAAGGATCATAAAATTATAGAGCATTTCTTCCCTTCCTAAGATGTTACGAAAGGTTTGATTTCTAAGTTGATCATAAGATCATAAACCGTAGTTTTGACCTAAAAATGTGTTTTCCACCTTTCTAAGTTGGAAACGATAGGCCACTCTCAACTAATAAGATTTGAGAAATGTACAAAAAGTGTAACACAAAATATTACTAGAGATGCTCCCCTAAGGTGATAGAGGAAACAAGGACCGCACATGCTGAAATTAATGAAAATGGATGTTGATGATGTACATTGAACTATACAGATTTTTTGTTGATTAGTTATAGTTTACCATTTAGAAAGAGAAGAAAATCCAAGAAGTTATAGAGTTTTCACTATGCACAGATTAGAGTTTTTAGTGTCAAAGCATAGTTTTGCCTATTGTTTTCTAGGATATAGTCAAAATGTCTAATAATGGAGTTGAAGAGATTCAGGTAGTAGATGTGGAAATTGCAGAGACCTCCACTTCTGAGGGAGGAAAAACAAGAGAAAAGAAACCTAATAGGTTTCTTGTGGAATGGATTAAAAAATTTCTGAGATCCTCAAATGCTAATGCTACTGATGATGATGCCTTTGTCAACCAGTATGCTCTATGAAAAAATGCTACTTATTCAAGAGTCTTTGGCTATGAGATTTTAAAATATTTCTACAACTTTCAAGAAAAGAAGATCCTTTTTGCAATCCATAGAAAAAGAACCTAGCAAAATTAATCTTTCTAGCAATTTTTATTGATGATGATTTAGTGAAGGCCTTAATCAATTCATAAAATCTAGCCACCAAATCATTCCATAGGAGAGATGGAACTATTCTTTGTTCATTAGATAGTGCTTCTTTCCTTGAAGCATTCCGATTGGATGGTGCCATGAGTGAACCAATGGACCTAATTGACCTATAAGGAAAATTCAAAAGGAACACTAAGGCATATACTAGGAAGTCAATGCTACAACATATTCCCATGGACCTGAAGCAAGTGGGAGACTATCCAAAGAAAGTGGACAATGGAATGAATCTACACAAATTTAATAATTATTATGTGAAAATAGTATATGGTGTCCACAAGGTGGTGGACAAGGATGGAACTGATATGGTTTATGGATCATAATTTATCATTGTCAGAAATGTCCAAGACTCCTACCATAGAAGAGAATATGATTATGCTAAATTCATTCTGGCAAAGATGAACGAAAACATTAGACATGCACAAAATTGAGAATTGGAAAATTTTAGTTTCCTTCATTACTCACTATTGATGCATTTGATCCTTTACAAGAATGTGGGATATATAAGCTCAAATTTTATTGAACATACAACTGATGCTAATGGAGAGTTGTCAGTTCAATTGTGGACAAGAGTATGGGAAACTTCTGTTGGCGCTCAAAATTGTAGACCAAATTTTGAGCACTATTAAAATATTTAAGCCCTATAAACGCTTTTGATGCCTATGTACCAGGCTATACCTTTGAGCCCCGTGAGGTGTTTAATTTTTCTAACACCT
Source organism: Cupressus sempervirens (assembly GCA_028749045.1). Lineage (NCBI taxonomy): Eukaryota > Viridiplantae > Streptophyta > Pinopsida > Cupressales > Cupressaceae > Cupressus > Cupressus sempervirens. The sequence goes on along the minus strand of CM053787.1, from coordinate 248,667,715 downwards.
TCCATTTAGCCTGTCCACTCATTTCATGAAGTCAAATTGACGTTTTGAGCCATTTCGTGAAGTCCCATTTTGAGCAATTATCAAATCTGCATTTTTACCCAAGTGTCAAACAGCAACAGGAGGTTGTGTTTGCAACTCAATATCTCACACCCAAAAGCTTTTTGTGACTTTCTGCTTTGGGAATGTTTAGTGTCCATACTAAAGAGCCTATGTTTCAGATTTTGAGTCATTTTGAGTCCGTTTGACTAGGTTTTGAATCCCTCAAAGTTGGTTGTTTATCAGTGTCATGCTAATGCACTTTGTTTTGAATTATGGGAAGCCCCGTTTGACCTATAATAACTTTGACCCAATTGACTAAAATGTTGAAATTCCTTTTGAATTGCATTATAGAGGTAAAATAATTGTTATGTTTTAAGTTTTAGCTTATGACGAATCCATTTGAATAGTTTTCGAATGCAATTCAAAATGCAATTTCTAAAGTTTTACTGGTGTCAGCATTTGCAGATTGATCAGTACCCCTGTTCATGATCTTATATCTTGAAATTTGTGATTGCCTAGATCAAATGGATTGTACCACTATGTTGTTCTCTGAAAATACTCTAAGTGAGATAGTTTTTAGATCTTGATGAATTTGTCTGCACACTTTTCCGAGTCCATTCCATTTCCAAAAAATCACATTTCTATCATTTTTTTAGTTTGCAAATTCTGAGTAGCTCACTTTGACTAATCACCATTTGCATCGTGTTATTCATCATGAGCCCAAATCACAGATCCATACTCTCCTTGTGACAATGAACCAATGCCCTAGTTTTCATCTTCCCAAGTATCAGTTTGCCTAGTTTTTGAAGCCGATTCTGAACCCAATTTAGTGTTTTCTGACATGTTTGCTTATAGGTAGTTCTGAAAGGGTCACTTTGATGGTCAATATCTTTTGACCTCAAGTTTTTCATGAGATGAGATTCGACAGGGTGAAAGTATGTGGAACAAAGAATCAGTGTGCCAGTTTTCAAAGCCTAGTTAGAGGTTTGGGTTAGTTTTTAAGGCCAGTCAATAGACCTCCTAGTGCAAAGTTGATAGTTTGCAAAAAAAGTGATAAAATGACTCATAAATGATTGTTCAGTGGTCACATTTGATTTTAATCAATTCGAGATGTTTTGAAGATCAATTTAAGCTTCGGTCGATCGAAAATGAATTTTTTTTTAGCTGGACTCGACTGATTCCATCAGGCAGAGTAATTCAAAGCAACTAAAGTGAATACCTCCATGTTTAAAGTGATATTGTTCAATAAAGGAATTACATGGGGACAGAACGTGAAAAGGGGCATCTTTTGATGGTAACTAGGATGGAAGTGATTCCTAGCTACAATGATCCTAAAAACTCTAAGCCAAAAAAGAAGCCTAATGGATATGGAGCTTGAGCAATTTATTTTTATTTTCAAGGGTAGGCATGATCGTCTTGGAGTAAAACCATCCTCATCATCTTACAACAAGCTTATTGAGCATTATTGTGCGACTTCTAAGGTTCACATGGCTTTTGATTTAATTGATGAAATGTGTAAAGTGGACCTAAATATTTGTGTAGAGACTTTCCATGTATTCATGCAAGCATGTGAAAAGACAAATAAACTTGAACTGGTGCCCCCTTCATATAAATTGATGTGCAACTACGATTTGAAACCAACTGGGGAGCACAGTATTGCTAAGAAAGCCGTGTGTGCAAAATGACAAGCGATGAGATAAAGGAGAGCACCTTTTTGTCTTTCAATAAAGCTTTATGTGTATGAAAGATTGAAACAAATCTACATAAAATTTAAAATGAGGAGACATTTTATAGATAGCCACCAATGAAAGGCAACTCACACAATTAACAAGCGGCTGGGGCAAGGAAGCCCATGAATTAAGGAGATCCTGTGCTTTAAAAGGAGCGATCAACATATAAAAATCCATGCTAGTTAGCAACTCATCATGCAAAGAAAAAATTAGCAAAGGGGGCAAAGTAACTCTAGCCCACACCCACATCATATAGAGGAAGCAACTTTGGAGGCGACTATTTTGGATACATAGTCAAAGATAATGGAAGATGCCATGTTTGGAGGGAACATATGTGAGCAGAGAAGGGGAGGAGTCAGCATGTATAAAGAAATAAAGCATCAATGGAAAATCCATCACACCATGTATAAAAGAACCAACACATTAAAAGGTAGCACCAGGCAGGAAATCCCATGCCCAAAAAAAACCACGCAAAGAGGAATGCATGATAGCAAGGAAAGGGGGAGCACTAAAAATTCACGCAAGGAAAAACCAAACCATCCATGCTAAAGCAAGAAAAAGTAGACCCATGAGAATGGTAGGAGAATCCAGCCCACACTAGCAGGAAATCCACATGGTGTATAAGGACAAAGCCATGGCATCAAGAAGTCTAGCATGGTAGGGACAAAGTTCAACATTGAGAAACTTGATGGTTGCGATGAGAAACCCTTTAATGGGGAAGGCAGTTTCTTTTTGTTTATGCCACATTGGGGATGTGATGGGTTTCCAATGATTTAAATATCCTTCATTACAATATACATTGTGTTTTATAGAAAGAACTCTTTTGGAAGCTACTCACCCAGGCATGGGGGCCCCACCCATGACTAGGCTAGAGGGCAATACATTGAAAATTTTAAACAAGCAAGCAAGTGCGATGATGTGGCAAGATTACAGACTAAGCATCGAGATCACAACATGTTGTTGCTATATTACCAAAAAAAAGATGCAGGGAAGTTAATATCATGAGATGGCAACTATCTAGGTGGCATGATGACATGGCACTGATGTGGATAGATGGAGCTTGCCAAAAAAGTCATTTGAATCCTGTGGTCGCCATATTGCCACTGGAAAAATGAAGAATTTCTAGCAAGTGACATGGTGATTTGCCAGAAAATTAAAGAATCCAATGAATAGTTGAGACAAGGAACGTGGGGCCCGCTTGGGTACATATGGCCAGTCAAACTATGACAAATGGTGCTTACCTAGAGGACAAGCCAGTAAGATGATGACAAGTGGAGTTTTTTGATTGGATGAAGGGTATAAAAGGAGTTTAAAATATTTTAAAAAAATCAAATTTGAAAAGTTTTATTTCAAATGTTGAATATTCTATAGTTCAAACTATAGAATAATTTAAAATTTTCAATTTTATTCTTTTATGTGCAAATCTGTAAACAAACGTCTGATCTTTAGAAGGCCATAACAAGGGTTATTTTTATTGAAAATGGGCACTCCGATATACCACCAGAATCGGGAAGAGATGAAATTTCCTAATATGAGTTCAGATTGTGCATAGGTGTTCACCGATTTGAGTTATAATCCAATTTGTGATTCCTAGGGCTTTCTCAGCAGAATGAGCAATTTTTACCATTGATCATCATAACTAGTTAGAGGGTAGATTTGAAGACCTTTTGAAGCCTAAATGTGGTAAAAAAATCTTGAAAAGGTTATATTGGCTTCTTGAAGTCATTTTTCAACTGATTTTACATTTACCGAGAGTTCACTTTGGCATCAAAAATTAGTTATGATGTTGAGTAAAAATATTTGAGATTCTTTATGCCTTGTAGAGTCCAAATCATGGGGATTTGATATGCAATTATAGAGAGAAGGTAGAGAGAGGCTTTTTCTAATTCTTGAGAAGGAATTCTAAAGGGACACTTGTAATCTCCTGATCAAATCTAGGATTTCTTTCTTCCTATATCTTTCTTTCTTTCTTTGTTGCAGGGTTGGTAGTTTTCACTCGGTAAACCAGTAGGGTTCTAGTGTTCTACTATGAAACCAAGATTGTAGATGGTTTTGCTCCCTATCTATTGAGCTCTACTCTAGTAGTGAAGGCCAAACATCCACCCTTGTGCAATTTTCATTTCATTTTCATGCATTGTTTCTAAGATAATGATAATGGATGCTAGATCATGTGAAGTACGCTGAGTTTTATTTAGTGTTACCAGTTTATGTATTCAATCTTTCTATGGATGAATACAAAAGGGGATTTACATGAATTATCTAGGTTTTCTAATTATCCCTCCTAATTCTTCGTGTGCTATTAACTTTGAGATTAAATGGATAAGGTTCATTTGATTTAAGGTAGGTTGGATGAGTTCCATGCCAGATCTATTGTTGCTTTTGACTCAAAGAGTTAAGTAAATGCTTTAGTGTTCTGATAGGGTTTCTGGGTGTATGAAGGGGATATTTTGTAAGAATGGGATTAGGGGATTTTAGTTCACAAAATTAATTGTAATGCAATCAAGTTAGGTCATCCTGCTAGTAACGACTCTATGTTTGAATGGATAAGGCACTGATCACTGAATCAGATGCAAGTTGGGGTGAAAGTTGTTTATACAAATTAGTTTAATCAAAATCAATTCAGTATTTCACATTTTGTAGTGGGTTGAAAGGAATTAACCCTCACTCATCTTATGATCTTCATTGTTTTACATTTAGCTATTGTAGACCTATGCCATTTCATGAGTTGTTAGGAGATATAAGGGTTTTCATTTGTAGTAAATAGGTTTAGATTTAGGTTTAAATTGCACTGGTACCATTCATCCGAACCTCAAGGTTAACTCGGCTAGGTCTTGCAGAGCTTGAAATGAAGAAGGGTCAAAGCCTTATAGTTGGCCTAGTGTCTAAATTGATATATTAAAGATGGGAGTTAGCTGCCCCTAGCTGTATCATATTTGTAATACCCCAAAATTGGCTCATTTCCATTATACCAATTTAGGTCTATTTCTGATAATTTCTAAGTCCTATTCTAATAGGCAATTCTCATTCTGCTATTTGCTACTTGACTTAATTGTCAGATGCAGAAAACCCTAATTTGCATTCATCATATTTCTTATTTAATTCCTTAGTACGTACTCATATTAGTCGCATTAAATCTACTTGATTCAATTATAATTTAATTATTAAGTATTTATACTTTAATTAAATTAAATTATATCCTAAGGCTAATGTACTATAGAATTAAATTTATTTAATTTAATAAATACACCTATCTTGATTAATTAAATGTAATTATTTAATTAAATGAGAAAGGTATTTCTAATTAATTAAACAAAATTATTTAATTAAATGGAGTACTTACTTTTAATTAATTAAACAAAGTTATTTAATTAAATGGGAAGCCATTCCTAATTAATTAAATGAAGTTATTTAATTAAATAAGAAAAGTGTCTCTAATTAATTAAAGATTATTTAATTAAATAGAAAAAGTAATTATGAGAGCATATCTCATTTTATTAAATTAAATATCTCAACAAAATCTCTCTTCAGTTCAAAAAGGGAAATTTCCAGTTCACTATTGATCAAAAATAAGTTAAATCAGTTAACTTCTTTTTCTACTCAAATTAAAATAGTTAACTCCTTATTTTACTCAAATTAAATCTGTTAACTCCCTTTAATTTGGGAATCTCCCTTTATGATTGAACTTCATCTTCAATCCTGACCGTTGATCTGAATCGATCTCAACCGTTGATGGATTCTAGGAAATTCTATTTAAGAGACCCTCATCTCTTCATTTTAGGAGAGGATGAATTGATTTTCTATCGAAATGCTATTGAAATTCATGCTCACATTTACTTACATTTCTTGCATACATTCTCATTCTTAGTTTAATCTCATTTTAGTTTAATCATGCATATGCTTAATCTAGTTTTCTTTATTTGTTCTTAGATTACATTGCATCTTTCATTCTAGATCAATCTGCATACTCATTCTTAGCTTAATTTTATTGTCAAATCCTTCGTTCTTAGTGGGTCTGGTTGCTTAAACACCTCGAATCTGAGGATATCTGACAAGCAATTCCCTTTAGATAGAAGGCAACAGGTCGCTTTGCAGGTTGATTTTTGAATGAATAATCCAATGTTCATTCTGGGATGAATCCACATATAAAGACCGTGTTGAAGTGTGTGTGTTAGTAGAGGCCACATATTCATGTATACATTTCTGGCGCCCACCGTGGGGCATGAAAATCAATTTTTCTGGCCTCTTTCTATTTTTTTAAAATCATTTTTTGTTCTCTGTCCGTACTATTCCGTACAGGTTCGGGAATCTTCATGCGAGACTATTCATTTTTGCGCGAGGATCCAGAATCTTTGCACAAAGATTCTTTTCGCATCGTGCGAGAAAGTTCTTGTGCGCGCAAAACTTCGCACAAAACTTGTTTCTTCACACGAGCTATGATATAATTTTGCATGGGTCGTGAAACTTCTTTGCCCGACTATGTCAGAAATTTCATGCGAGATTCTGCTAACAGGCCTATTTTGTGCATTGATTTTCGTGTTTTCTGGTTTTTCTGCTAACTACTCATGGTTTCTAGTTTTTCTAAATTTTTTTATTTCTTTTGGAATAGCATAACAGAGGTTTGCGGGATAATGGGAAAAGCGTGCTAAAGTTGCCAGAAATAGGTAAACATCTACTAAGCGCGTTGTGAGGAATACCAGGTAATTCTCTTTGATTGATAACACTTCATTTGGAGCTAAAACGAACATCTCTTGTGTCAAGCTTGTCTGTGTATTTCCTTTCATGTTCTCATTTTACAACACATGCATAATTTGATACTAGGTTGTGATCTCTATTAGTTTCATCTAGCAGGCTTAGTCTTTAGTGATAGATCTAATTAGCTATCTTGGGTTATTGGACTCGCTAATACATCGGCCCCTTGTTCCACCCTGTGGTTGCAAGCTCAGCACCACGTTAAAAGGGGAGGGGTCTACAGGATAGAAGCGTTAAAGGCTCCACAAGGAAACCCTTTTGTGCTTTCTAGAACTCACTAATTTCTGAGTTGTGGACTCATTTTGGCTTGTGTTAGGGGTTAAATGTTCCACATCTTTGGACTCACCTCACATTAGTTAAAGTGTTAAGTGTACCACCTTGTGCTCTTTGATTACTTTTGGATAGATTTGCTTTCAGAAATTAACATCTGTACACACATAGTAATTAAGCCCCCATGAACACTATTCGTGAATCTTGAGGGAGTGGGTTCCTAGTGAAACTCCTCTCTAAGACAAATTCCTTATAGGTGGGGAGGATACTTTAAGCATCTTGCAGATAGATGAATCTTCAACTTGTTGATTAAGGCATCCTTTCTCTAGAGAGGTTGATAGATCACTAGGAGATGATATCATAGATCTTTAAGAGATAATCTTAGTTTAGCGTGTCGAATTAATCTGTCTACTTTGATTGGGCTAAAGGTGAAAAGGTGTCAAAACCTTGAATCCAGAAGCTAAGTCACCTTGTGGTACACTATTGTGAGTTGGTCACCTTTAGAGAGGGTTAACCATATCAGACAATCCCTCTACAGGGAAACCTATGATGACGGAACCTTGAGTGGTAATAGCCATTTTTGCCATGGTACTGACAACCGCTATATAAATGTCCTTGTGGAAGAAATCTCCATGGGTGTGGTTCATTGTGGGTTGTCAGATCTCCCTAGCAGCTCTTGAAGATTAAGTTCTCAGACTGTGTCAAAACCTTGATGTGCCGGGATTGGAGGTCACCCCTGAGAGTCATAAAAGTTGCAGAGTCAAACTATTATTAAAAACCTTAGAGAAGCCAACTTTTCTTTTCTAGGAATGTGTGCAATGATTGCAAAACTCTTTGAAAATATACACAAATAGCTCTCATAGGGATTAGCACAAACTAAGTCACTTAATTGTTCATGTGCAAGGTTGCTTTTGTTAGAGTAATTATTTGTTCTAACTTATTAATTAAATCACTTTGATTTAATTAATTAAGTTGCCTATTACTCTAGTTTTCTTAAGCTCTCTTGTAGGTGCATATAATTAATATTTTATTAATTATATTGTGCAACCCTAGCTTTTTTAGGCTTTAGTTTCCCTTTTCAGGTTTCGTGATTCCTTTATAAGGATTCAACTCTTTGTATTTATTCATTCACTTATTGGATTATATGAGATATTTCTCTTTGCATGTCCATAAGATGGATCTGGCTTTTTGGCCTCCTTGATTTTTCCTTGCCTCTGTTCTTTGCTTCATCCATGTGACAGGGTTATGCATGCAGGTGTTCTTGGGAGATTAGTTTTTCACCTAATCTAACATGGTATCAGAGCTAGCTTGCTGCTCGCTGTTCATGGTTTGTTGAAGCGTTTCAGAAGCTGCATTTTTCAGAGCAATGGGAAGCCATGCAGACAACTTTGGGCTCAAATGGACACTTCCATTAGATTCGGAAGGCCGTTTGCAGTCAAAATTCATATAAAATTTGTCCATTTTGGACACCGTTGGTCTAGGAGGTAAAATTTTTTTGCCCGACAACGCCGTATGGCCCCCGCACGTAGTTCGAGGCAGAAATATAAAAAAAAATTGCAAAAAAAAAATTTTGCGGCTTGTTTTTTGCTGCCATGATTATCTAACCGCTAGCGGCTCTGCTACAGTTACCGCAGTGGTCACCACTGGCGGTCACCGCTGGCGGCCCGCTTAGCGGCCACTGCTAGCAGCTCCGCCAGCGGCCCACAGCGGTTCCCACCATCACCCCACCGTGCCCTGCCCATGGTGACCTCCACCCACCCTCCGCCCATGCACCACTCCGTCGGCGGAGTGGGGGTGACGCATTTTTTTTGGAGGTTTTTGTTTTTTTTATTATTTTTAAAAAAATAATAATAATAATTTTTCATGCATTCTGGAGGCCCTGGTGGTTTTTTCTCCGTAACTCGAGCATATGGACGTATTTTTTCAATATAAAAAATGTGCCAGAAAGCTGGTTTCAAGACGGAGATGCTGGTATAGGTATTCTTGGATTTTGATAGAGTTTGGTTGCCTATTTTGGTAGTTAAAGCTGAATGTTCTATTTTCCACTCCAGGAGGCATATCTTGAGCTTCCGATCTTCGATTTTGGACTTCTTTATATCATTGGAAAGCTCTTTTTTTGCTCTTTCTATTGATGCTGGTTGTTGTTCCAGATTCTATCCTAGGCACATCCTATTCAATCTTTTGCATTTTAGCATTCTGGTGGATATTCTGTTTGTTTCAGGTCCAGAGATCTATTTTATTGCTTCAGTTGCTTCGTTTTGGGCTTTACCTTCTGTTGATTCAGCCTTATGTTTTTTTTTATCATTTTTGATATTTATTGTAAGCATCTTTTTGCAACGCACTGAGATAAAGTGCCACCCTTGCATTTCGGGATCCTTTTCATCATTGTGATTCATTGTACTCGCACTATTTTATAAAGTGCCATGGGGGGGATAGTTGTTTGCCGCTTATAGGCCCTCTTTCTCTAATTCCTCATGTAGTGTCGATGACACATGCCTTTTTTGGTGTTTTGTACCTCACTCTCGATGTGTTTGGCTCCTGTGTTGTAGGAGATTCTTGGCCCATCTTTTCAGCTGCCTGTCACCTCACCTGCCTTAAGAGGAGGTTATATTGTTGTTCTATGCTTCTTTGGTTGACGGTTCGTGCCTTATATTTCCATGGAGGTTCCTTTGGTTGATGGTTCGTGCCTTCTATTTCCATGGAGGTTCTGCAAATCAGCATTTTGGTAGAGTTTTGCGGTTCTTCATGCTTCAATGATTCTCTTCTGATCTCTTTGTTCCTTCTTCTGGAACATTGTTTTCTATCTCATTTTGGAGTAGGGTTTTTCCCATGTGGTTTTCTCTATTTCTCCTCTTTATAGAGATTTTGTTGTGATTGGGTACCTGATTAGGCCTTGTTGCCGGGATCCAATTCTCTTTCATAGCTGTGCTAGGTTAGCTTCCTCCCAAGCTTCGCTTAAAGGGGGGTGTTAGAGTAATTATTTGTTCTAACTTATTAATTAAATTACTTTGATTTAATTAATTAAGTTTCCTATTACTCTAGTTTTCTTAAGCTATCTTGTAGGTGCATATAATTAATATTTTATTAATTATATTGTGCAACCCTAGCTTTTTTAGGCTTTAGTTTCCCTTTTCGGGTTTCGTGATTCCTTTATAAGGATTCACCTCTTTGTATTTATTCATTCACTTATTGGATTATATGAGATATTGCTCTTTGCATGTCCATAAGGTGGATCTGGCTTTTTGGCCTCCTTGATTTTTCCTTGCCTCTGTTCTTTGCTTCATCCATGTGACAGGGTTATGCATGCAGGTGTTCTTGGGAGATTAGTTTTTCACCTAATCTAATAGCTTTTGCTCTTGCTCATTGTTTTCAGATGTGTTTGAAATCACCTGCTTGCTGTTCTACATGCCTATTTATCTACTTGGTTACTGAAATGATAAATTTTTTTGTCAAAATCAATTGCTATTTTAAAATTAGTCTGCATTATCGCATGAAATCATTTTTGTCTCGCACAAAATTATATTCTCCTCATGCAAAATCATTTCATTCTCGCGTGAAATTAAATTTCTGTTTTGCATCTTTGCGCGTAATTAAACTGCTGTCACTGACCTTCGCACGAGACGAAAATGTCCTCGTGCGTCCCGTAAAACTTCTTTGCGTGACCTGTAAAGGATTTTCGGGTGAGACTTTGTATCAACATCATCAATTTGGATCTGTTTTAACTATTTGTGGATTGCACGCTGTCCTTTTCTGTGTCCATTTATCGCTCTCTGTTTGCAAACAGTCCTGAAACAGTGACACTTCGCTTAGTTGAAGACTTGTGTCTTATACCTTGACTAGTCTCGTCTCGTAAGTAATTTTGATCCTTGTCTTAATGCTTGTCATACTTTGTGTCACATTGGTCATAGTATTTGGCTATTCTAGCCTTTAAATCAGACCATTTATGCCTTAGTGAACAACATTCTTGCTATTATCTTGTCCTTTTTGAGACTTAGTCTTAGTGTAGTCGTTGTCCAGGTTCTAGCTTCTTGTCCTTGCCTATGACTGTCACAACCAGAAGCAGCAATGTATTTTATCTTGATAACCTTAGACGTGGTCTTGCTAGGGGTCATAATCATGGTAGAGGTCGCTTCCCTTTCGTTGCGCAATCTGCATCTAGTTTGGCTAGCGAGACATCTTCATAATCTTCCTCACCTGTCAGATCATCTCAAATTCAACAAACATTTTCCAATTTGCAACAAATTAGGAATCCTTTTTACCTAGAGGATACTGAGACAGGTAGAGGTCCGGCATTCCAAAATATAATGTATGATCCTTTCTCAATAGACCCTTTTGAAACACAACGTACAAAAATTGAACACATTCCTATAATGACTAATCGTGAACCTAAATATGGTAGTCATAGTCGATATCAAGAACCACCTAGGGATGACAAAGAGAAAGAGAAAGAAAATGACACTGATGAGGAATAGGAAGAGGTGGAAATCCTTCCTGAACACATAGAAAAATGTCAAAGAGAAAAACTTTCAAAAGGTCATGGGAATTCTACTCAACGAAGAGAAAGAAAAGTACTTTCTCAACCTTGCCCAAGAGGGGGCTAAATTGCCCACACATTTCGATGTGGAAACTATTATCACATGTGAAGAAGAAACTGAGACCACTAAACTCCAAAAACAACTAAAAATTATGCAAGACCAAATGGCTCGGATGATGCAAGAGAAAGAGAAACCCACAAAGACATATACATTGGACACTCTTTGTTCATTCCCATTTGACAAAAGTATAAACATGCCACCTTTCCCACGAGGCATAGAACTACCCAGATATGACAAGTACTTTGGTACTATTGATCCCCAAGATCACTTGCAAGAATTTGGTGCTTTGTCTATGGATTTTATACACAATCAGACGTACCTCATGCATTTATTCCCTAAAAGCCTAGGTGGTCAAGCTTTAGAGTGGTTCTCACATTTACCTCCTAGTATCAAGATGTTTGATGAAATTGCTAATTCATTTGTTCAGCAATATTCTCATAACATTTGACATCTTGTAAATATTCAGGATCTATGTAACCTTAAATAGAAGGTTGGTGAGCCTTTTCTCACTTTCCTCCAACGGTGGAGACAACTATACACTAAGTATTCCCGTAAAATCCCAGAAACGGAAAAGGTTGACATTTTCACTGATAACCTCTTACCTGATTTTGGGTATAGAGTCCAACTACAAGGTCCACGTACCTTTGAAGACATGATTACACAGGCTATCCGTATTGAAGAATTTATGGTCAAGAAAGGTGAGCTCACTCTTTAGAGAGACACCAAACAAGGTTCCACTTCGAACAGGGATAAAACCAAACATGTCAACAAGAACAGATAAATTGTACATGATGGGGTTGTTGATAATGTAACACCCAAACCTGCTAAAGCAACATTTAATCTCACAGATTGCCTCAAAGAAGCCAAAAATGCTAAGAAGCCTCCTCCTAAAAATAAGACATCTGGAAACAAACCGAGAAACTCATGGGCAACATGACCCAAGCGAGAGTATACGCCTTTGGGAGAACCTTTGGATGTGGTTTACAAAACATTGCTACAATGCAAGCTTATCTCGCCGATGGATAATCCTTGTCCCTATGATCCACAACCACGTCCACCATGGTGGAATGAGACCTCATTTTGTGAGTATCACCAAAATAAGGGACACAAAACCAACAACTGTATAAACTTGCGTCATAAATTTCAGGACATGATTAATGCTGGTGAACTTGTGGTAGATGGACATAACAAAAACTCAGACCACAAGGCGTTCAAAGAGCCTTTCCCAGCTTATGAAAAAGGAGAAGCTTTGAAACTAGAACCCTTCAATAAGGTCAACTACACATATTCCAATGATGACAATTTCATTCACATGGTTGAACTTGTAGATTTTGAATACTGCGACGTTATTACCATAAAGGGCAAGCAAGATAACGACAAACCAAAGACACCATTTGTCTTGAGAGGCCCTACTTCCAATAAGATGGATAATGCATCTTCACAACACTGTGCTAACGTTGTTACTCGCTCTCATGTGAAGTTGGTACTCAAAGGCCTTGCACCTCCTATTTCAAATCTTGAAAAACCCAAGGACAAAGCCCTTCCTGGTCCATCTGGTAAAAGTGCAAAACACACAACGAACTTGATTGCAACCAGTTATAGTGTTCTCGATAAGTTAAAACAAACTAATGCTTAGATTTCCATCTTTGAGCTGCTTAAAATTTTGCCTTCTCATAGGCAAATTCTGGACAAAGCCCTCACTGAGGCAAACGTTCCTCAAGTTCTTGATCTTGAGCGATTTCAATCCATGGTAGGTCACCTACCTCACCTCATCTTATGACCTTCTCTGAGGAGGATGACAACTCACTGAATCACCCACACAATCAACCTCTACACATTGAGGTTATGATTAACCAGACACATGTTCGTCAGGTACTCATTGACAATGGAGCTGGCCTAAATATTGTCTCTGCTACTTTGCTTAGACAATTGGATTATTTTGAGGACTCTGTTGATCCTCGACGAAAGATCAATATTAAAGCATACGATGAAGTAGAATGAAATCCATTGGGTCTTGTGACTTTACCAATTCATGTTGGTCCTGTCAAAAGGGATGTCATTTGTTAGGTGCTTGATATTCCCTTAGCCTACAACATTCTATTGGGACGACCATGGATACATGAGATGCGCGTTGTGCCATCCACATACCACCAATGCATTAAATTCCCATTTCATGGCTCTTAAGTTACCATTCCTGCCACTACTAGCTACACCTGCAATATGCTCAAAGCTACTGATTCTTTCATCCCTACTAACCATGAATCTATCGATTATCATGCCAATAAGCTAAAACAAATCGAGCAGTCATTTAAACGGAAAGAAACTAGTATGAGAGAGTAGCACATGGAACTAGTGCTGTCATTAACATCTCTTCCAGAGTCCCCTCAACATTATGGAAGACCCTTAGAAGCAAAGAAGCCATTCGTGCTAACACCTCAAACCAAGTTTAATGGCTCTTTTGTCAAGGCTATGGTTCCCTTAGAAGATGAAAGTGAAAATAGAGCCAATATTGCATGGCTTTACAAAGAAGAGGCTCCAGTAGACCTAACAGAACAAGCTCAAGTAATCACTCCTAAAAAATATGGACCTGGTCTTAAGCTTATGAAGCATTTTGGTTACAAGGGAACCGGCCCTATTGGGTGCAATAACAATGGTCTAATAGATCCTATCAAAGCATCAGCTTGAAGCAATAGTGACACAACTGGCCTAGGGTTTAAGAAGGTCCCTTTTCATTTGGGATCCAATAAATTCATACCCATACCTGAGAGTTCATCTGAAAATGAGTCACAATCTGAGTTAGGTACTCAAGAGGAAGAATCTGATGATGAGGATTCTTACCCTCATCCTATTCCTTATGATCTTGCTAAATTCTTTGCTGAGTCAGATGACTTTGTGCCATGTGTTAGTAATGTGGATGATACTAGTGATTCTTCTGAGGACAATACTGAGCAACTCAAATATCATTCAAAAAAGGGAGAATCTAGTCAATCATGCCATATTGATTATTTGTGTAAGAATCTAGAGGCCGAAGGAGAGTATGTTCCTATCACTATTCGAGAGTTCTATAGCCTCTCACCATGTAGCACCGACTCTCATGAATATGAGTTTGACAATATTTTAGAAGCCACTACTGATAAAGACATTGACCAAGTGCATGTCTATGAAAATTGAATCGAAGTGGGTGAAATGTCTAGGGTTAGGTCACGAGGGTCTGATCCAACTAGTGTCTTAGGGTCATCAATTACTAATTTTTGTACTCTAAGGTGTTTGAATACACCTGTGGATGAGGTTGTCATAGGTCTCAAATTGATGGTCCATGCACTTAATGACTATACTGTGAACGCAATTGAACCAACCACTACTCTCTCACTCACACATCCCGAGCTTATATACTGGAACCCCAATGCATCTAACAAAGTTCGCACATTCCAGAATGACTATGCTCTTACCTGTTACCTAAACACTATCGAACCTGTAACATCTTCCACCAATGAGAAAAGTATCAACATGACCGAGGCTGACATCAAATATCCCAGTCACATAATTAAAAAGAAAAAATGCAAGAGGTCCGATGGTGAAAACCACATTGTGGCAATGTCAGATCCCAAAAAAGTAAAAAAAAAAATACGTATCCAAGGGTGAAAACCTCTCTTAGGCACCTATGGATGAGATATTTGATGTCCTTCCCAATCACTTTCAAGAGAGATCATCAGTGTTAATAGAGACGATGTCATGTCCCCTTTTCAAATAATTAAAAATAATAAACTTTGCTAAGGCAAGCAGGCTCCAAAAAGGTGAAGTTTCGGCAAAAGGGGCTAATCTTAGGAAAATAATGGACTAATAAATAAAAAATATTATTAAATTATATTTTATTAACCCCTCTTGGACGTGAGTTAGGGTTATGCCCTCTTTTAAGGGGTTTGGAGGCATTTTGGGCTCATTCCAGAACTTGATTTTTGCTCATTTCTTTGTTGTTATTCAGAGGTTGCCAAACCTGTGGAGAAGGAGACCCAAGAATGGGATTTTTCAGGTTTAAAAGAAGGCTAAGGATGGGATTTTGAAGCTATTCCATGTGCATGCTCATACAAAGTTTTCCTTTGTGTTGAACAGTGCAGATTTGTGGGTTTTCGGGTGTGTTTTTTGTAAGAGTTTGGTGTTTTAGGTTGAGTATTTCATATCAGTTTGGGTTGCTGCTGTATTTTAGACTTTAAGATGTTAAAATAAAGCTGAATATATGTATTGGGATGTGGTTAAACTTCTGAAATAGATTATTTGTTTTTTTGTGGTGTTTCCGGGCATTTTTGTGCTAATTTCGGGAGCCCGATGAGCATGGTTTTTGTCCTACATTTGAGAGCTGTTGTGTAAATGATATATAGATCTAAAAATGTCATTTTTTAGGATATTATGCTGCTTAAATTTTTGTAAAAATTTTCATTTTCAGATTTATTAATAATATGTGAAGTTGTGAAGTTTTTGGCACTATTTCGGACATACCCGATTTGGGGTTTATTGAGAAATTGGTAGATCTTTGTAATATTGGTTGTTTGATTTTGAAAATATGATTGAAGGTTTGAAATATCTTACAAATTCAGAAAAGGGACATTTCAGTGGTATCAGAGCTATGATCTTGCCAGCCTGAGGGTTTGTAGAAGTTTGCATGTCAGTTTTGACAACTACCCAAATCTTGCATGTCATAATTTATGGTTGCAT
Organism: Cupressus sempervirens; assembly: GCA_028749045.1. Lineage (NCBI taxonomy): Eukaryota > Viridiplantae > Streptophyta > Pinopsida > Cupressales > Cupressaceae > Cupressus > Cupressus sempervirens. Next base: position 248,651,622 of record CM053787.1, on the reverse strand, counting down.
GTTGCTTCTGATTAGTTGCATGTCAAAATTTATGGTTGCATGCTACTTATAATCATTTGCATTTTTTTTCTTGGTGAATTTGGTGGTTGCATGTTGCTTCTAATCAACTGCATGTCAAAATTTATGGTCGCATGCAACTAAGTGAAAGAGAAAAAAGATATTTGCAGCGAGAAAAGAATAAAAAAATTTTGATCAAACCTCCAGTTGAAAGTAAAAGTACAAAATCCAAGGAAGGGAAAAGTATGGTTGATCTAGATGAGATGGCAAAGAAATTCTTCCAAGACATCCAAAATACTCAGAAGCAAACAGTGGATAGTTTGGTAGAAACTAGAGAGGCTTTGCGAATATTGAAAGAAAAACTACAAGGAGTTGCATCTATTAATGAGAAAGGGAGCACTTTAGAGGAGTCAAGAAATCTAAAATCCACAGCATATAAATTAACCAAAACTATTTTCTTGCCTGAAAATGAGCCACCAGTACTGAATCCAGCTATTAATCTCGTGGAAGAGGTTACATGTAACTTGATTGCATTAAGAGCTACTTACAATGGCTTAGATGATGAATTTCACAGTTCGGTTCCTTTTAGAGAATATGTGGATATGATGAATACTTTGATGCCCAAAAAAGAAAATAGGAGGGAGCATGACATAAGTGGAAGAGAGATCAAAAATAAAATAAGCAAGTTTACATCACCTACTTTTGATGGAACAAATAAAATTTCAGCTAGAGCATGGCTACAAAAATTACAGACTTTCTTCACACTTAACCCCATGAAGGAGAGTGATGCTATTCAATTTGCAAGTCTAAACTTGGAAGATGTAGCCTATGATTGGTTGTATCATAGAATGACTACTCAAGGTCATGATTAGGTAACTATATTTGATGATTTCAGTCAAAGAGTGATAGATAGATTTAACCTCAAGGATGATGAAGAGTACTTTAAAGAATTGTCAAAGTTGAAGCAAACCAAATCAGTTAATGAGTATATAGAAGACTTTCAAAAAATGGTTGTTATGGTACCTGATATGAGTGAAAAGAGGATTGTTTATCTTTTTCTTGATGGTTTAGAAGATTCTGTTAAGGGTTTGGTTAAGGCTTTCTCACCCTCAACCTTACAGGAAGCTATCAAAAGAAGCTTGCAACTTGAAACTTGCGTGCCTATGAAACTAGTCACTAATAAAAAACCCCCAAATCTTTGGCAACATAAGGGAAATTTTTAGAAAAAGACTTTCCCCACTCTACCACCAAAAGATGTGATAAATTTGGTAAAAAAGAAGGTAGATGAAGAGACTAGGAGTGAATTACGAAGGAAAAAGCTTTTTTTTACTTGTAGAGAACCATGGGTTCCAGGACATAGATGTTTGGGGAAAGGTCAAGTGCACTATATTGAAGTTGCTTCAGAATTTGATTCAGATGAGCATGAGGAATTTCATGACACTAAGGAGGAGGTAGAAGAAGAGAAATAAAAAGAAATCAGCAAGGATGGCACTTTAGCAGCATTATCAGGAGTCCCAAGATACCATCCCTTTCGAATTCGAGGGCTACTAGCAGGGCAAAGGTTGACAGTTCTTATTGATAGTGGGGCAACTCACAATTTTATTGATGAGGGATTTTTCATGAAAAGAGTTCTTAAAGAAGAAGATTTTGAGGGATTCAATGTTATTGTAGCTGATGGATTCACTATGCCTTGCACACGGGTGGTGAAACAACTCAAGATGTCCTTAGGAGATTATGAGTTATGTGATGACTTCTATGTGGTTGGTATTGGGGAGACAGATCTAGTATTGGGTGTCCAATGGTTGCACTCTATTGGAGGCTATTACATGAACCATCAAACTATGGAGTTTAAATTTAATTCCAATGGGAAAGAAGTCATATTGAGAGGCTTATTGAATGGAGCACCTAAGGCAGTCTCTGCAAAGAGGATGGAGAGGACTTTTCGAAGAGGACAAGTAGCATGGGAAGTAGGAGTCATAATCCATCCAACAAGCTCTCCAAAGAATCAAGGTAATTTCCATTTTGAAATTCAAAATATTCTTGATAAGCATAGTATAGTTTTCAATGACTTGCCTCCAGGATTACCACCAGATAGAGGTTTTGAGCATGTTATAGAGTTAGAAAAGGGTGCCAAACCAGTTATAACAACTCCATATCGCCATCCAAGAGGTTATAAGGAAGAAATTGAAAAAATATTAAATAACTCCTAGACATGGGATTCATAAGGGCTAGCTCTAGTCCATTTGCATCATCTGTGGTACTTGTCAAGAAAAAGGATGGTACAATGAGAATGTGTATAGACTACAGGGCTCTAAACAAGAAGACCATAAAAAATAGGTATCCCATACCACACATAGATGAACTCATCGATGAGTTACATGGTACTGTATACTTCTCAAAAATTGACTTAAGATCAGGGTACCATCAAATCTGAATGAGGAGTGAAGATGTGGAAAAGACTGCTTTCAGATGTCACTATGGGCACTTTGAATTTCTTGTTATGCCATTTGGCCTCACTAATGCACCTGAAACATTCCAATCTTGTATGAATAAGGTATTCAGCTAGCATCTTTAAAAATTTGTTTTGGTATTTTTTGATGATATCTTGATTTATAGTAAAACATGGGAAGAGCATCTAAAGCACATAGACACTATTTTGGGAATCTTGGAGCAGAAATCCTTCTATGCTAAGCTATCTAAATGTGAGTTTGGTTTGACAGAGATCCTATATTTGGGACATATTATAAGTTCTAAAGGAGTACAGGTTGATCAACAAAAAATTCAGGCAATTTTGGATTGGCCTCCACCCACTAATCTTACATAGTTGAGAGGTTTCTTCGGGTTTTGTAGCTACTATAGGAGATTTTCCAATGGATTTTCTCAGCTTGCTGACCCCTTGACTGATTTGACAAAGAAAGGAGCTTTTTTTGGACAAAAGAGGCACAAAAAACATTTGATAAGCTTAAGGAGGTAATGAGTTCATGCCCTGTGCTTGCATTTCCAGATTTCTCTTTAGCTTTTGTTGTAGAATGTGATGCTTTTGGAGAAGGTATAGGGGCTTTCATAACTCAAAGGGGACATCCAATAGAATTTGAGAGTAGAAAATTAAATCAATTAGAGAAAGTTTACTCCATCTATGATAAGGAAATGTTGGCAATCATGCATGCACTTCATAAGTTTAGACAATATTTGGTATGTGGGAGATTCATTGTAAAGACAGAGCATAATAGCCTCAGATTCTTCTTGAACCAAAGGGATTTGAATGATCGTCAACAAAAATGGGTAAGAAATTTGCAAACTTATGATTTTGATATTGAATACATGAAAGGAAAGAATAATGTGGTTGCTGATGCTCTCTCAAGAAATCCCACTTTGTGTTCCTTAACATCTATCTCTACTAATTGGAAAGTCTCCATAATTTCAAGGTATGCTAAAGATTCCTTTGCCACCAAGATTTTGGATAAGTTAGTGGATGATAATAGGTACAAGGTTGTTGATGAAATTATTTATTACAAGAACAGGATCTTCTTAGTGCCAGGATCAAAAACTAAGGAGAGGATATTGAGGGCCTTTCATGAAACACCTTTTGCTGGTCATCAAGGATAATTCAAGACATGTAGGAAAATTTGAGAGTGGTTTTCATGGAAGGGTATGAAGGAGGATGTGCTTAAACACATTAAGGAATGTATGGTATGCCAACAAAGCAAGAGTGAGCAAAATTTTCTTGTAGGGTTGTTGCAGCCACTTCTTATTCCTGAACAAAAATGGGAAAGTATTTCCATGGACTTCATCACTGGGTTGCCCAAGGTTCAAGGTAAGGATTGCATATATGTGGTGGTAGATAGACTAACTAAGTATGCACATTTCTTTCCTATCACATCTGATTTCTAGGCATCACAAGTGGCTGAATTGTTCTTCAACAAAATTTTTAGATTACATGGCTTGCCTAGAAACATTGTTAGTGACCGGGACAATAGATTCCTTAGCTCTTTTGGGAAGGAGCTCTTTCATTTAGCAGGAACTGAACTCACTCCTAGTACTAGCTATCACCCTCAAACAGATGGACAAACAAAGATAGTTAACAAATGGATAGAGGGATATTTGAGGAACTATGTTTCAAATCAACAACATGCTTGGGTGAAATGGTTACACCTAGGGGAGTATTGTTACAATACATCTCATCACATGTCTATTGGTATGCCTCCTTTTCATGATTTTTATGGTTATGATGCCCTTTCCTTTGTTGAACTAATACTTTCTGGTAGCAGAGTACATGCAGCAAGTGATTTTGTCAAGAAAAGCCAAGACATATTAAGGTCCCTCAAGGATAATCTACAACATGCACAGAACCAACAAAAGTTATATGCTGATAGGAAAAGGATTGAAAGATCTTTTGAGGTCAGAGATTTGGTATTTTTTAGGTTGTAGCCATATAAGTAAAGCACCTTGAAGAGGAGTGGGGCAGAGAAACTCAAGCCAAGGTTCTATGGGCCTTATAAGATCATCAAGAAGGTAGGAGAGGTAGCTTATGAATTGGAGCTCCCACCAAACAGAAAAATACATAATATTTTCCATGTATCTTTCCTGAAGAAAGTTCTAGGCTAGAAAACCATAGTATCTATAGAATTACCACCTCTTGATGATGAAGGGAAATTAGTTTTGATACTAGAAGAGATTTTGGATACAAGAGAGAAAAGATTGAGAAACAGGAGCATCATAGAGCATTTGGTCAAATGGAAAGGATTACCACTAGAGGATGCAACATGGGAAGGAGCACATATTCTTGAGAATTCCAACCTTCATTTCTTGAGGACAAGAAATATTTGAGAGGGGAGGACTTGTCATGTCCCCTTTTCAAATAATTAAAAATAATAAACTTTGCTAAGGCAGACAGGCTCCAAAAGGGTGAAGTTTCGGCAAAAGGGGCTAATCTTTGGAAACCAATGGACTAATAAATAAAAATTATTATTCAATTATATTTTATTAACCCCTCTTAGATGTGAGTTAGGGTTATGCCCTCTTTTAAGGGGTTTGGAGGCATTTTGGGCTCATTCTAGAACTTGATTTTTGCTCATTTCTTTGTTGTTCTTTAGAGGTTGCCAAACCTGTGGAGAAGGAGACCCAAGTGTAGACACCTAAAAACCTTTAGAAAATAAAGTATTTTTATTTTCTGTAAAAGTCCTAATGACATCATCATTAATTAATTAATTAATTAATTAATTAATTTTTATGCCATTAAATCCCTTTATCTTAATTAAAAATATTTAATTAAGGAATCCCTCCCAAAAATGTTTAAATCTTATTTAAACATTATTTCCTTATTTATTAATTATTTAATTAATAAATTGACCAAAAATCCTAAAATAAATAAAAAATTTATTTTTTGCCCAAAACTTGGCCAATTTCCTTATGACCAATAACCTCTTCCAAAATCTTCTAATCCTTCTTTAATTTTGATTAAAGGCTAATCCCATCATTTGCTACCCCTAATCCCAACTCAAAATATTTAATTAAGATTAAATATTAATCCTCATGTTTATTTAAAAAGTTTTAATAAATATCCCCTCAACCCAAACCCTTGAAATAAATAAAACTTTATTTATTTCCTAAAAATCTAATTTATCCTCATCCTAAGAAGTTCTAGACTCTTCTAGAAAGTCTTCATCCTCATCCTAGGAAATTCTAGACTATTCTAGAAAGTCTTTATCCTCATCCAAAGTCTAGACTCTTCTAGAAGATGTCTTTAAACCTAATCCTAATCCCTTCCTAACCTTGTCACATTCTCTAAACATGGGTTAAGACTTACTAACCCAAGCCAAAGTTAACAAATATCTCCTCCTTCACCCACCCTCATTAAATGCCATCCACTTGCCTATCCCTAAGCTAATCCTAAACCATCCTAATCCATCCTCTAATCATTTGCACAAGCCTAAACAAGCTTAAAACCTTCCTAATCAAGTCCAAGTCGAAATTTCTCTCATCACCCTCAAAATATCTCAACCATAAAACTTTATGAAGTCCACTAGGTCATAAATGACTCTTACAAGCCCTTTTATGGCTCTTACAAGTCATTATGAGGGTCTTTATGAAGATTTTATCCCTTGAGCCTCTTTTGTTGACTCATCCTTCCCCTTTCCTCCATCCTCTCACCATGTGACATGTGTCACTCCTTGATTGGCTATAAGGAAGCACAATCCATGTGCTCTCCTCTTATGCAATCTGAGCCCTCCATAAGCTTTTTTCCATCCTTGCATCTTAGCCCTCAATCCCTCAAGCCTCTTTCCTATAAATTGGATCCTTCCCCTTTGCAAAATAACACAATCCATGAAGTAAAGTCATAATGCCATTTTGAGAAGCCATTTTACATCAAAACCATACACTCACACCCAAATTCCAACTCCATTTGAAGCCCTTTTTGAAGCATAAGCTTGAGCATACATCCTATCTATTTAGACAAAGCTACTCAACAAGAGAGATTCTCATTGAGAGAGCCCATTTATGGCTCATATTCTCAATTGAGAGTTCATCTTAGTCTATCTTGAAGTTTATGAATTTTGTTTAGTTTGTAGAAGCTTTATTTAAATTTGGTTTCTATTAGCATACTAACATTGCTCATATACACCAAGAACGGAAGTTTGTAGGTTTCCAAGAAGGCTAAGGATGGGATTTTGAAGCTATTCCATGTGCATGCTCATACAGAGTTTGCCTTTGTGCTGAATAGTGCAGATTTGTGGGTTTTCAGGTGTGTTATTTGTAAGAGTTTGGTGTTTCAGTTTGAGTATTTCATATCAGTTTGGGTTGGTACTGTATTTCAGACTTTAAGATGTTACAATAAATCTGACTATATGTATTGGGACATGGTTAAACTTTTGAGATAGATTATTAGTGTTTTTGTGGTGTTTCCGAGCATTTTTGTGCTAATTTTGGGAGCCCGATGAGCATGGTTTTTGTCCTACATTTGGGAGCTATTGTGTAAATGCTATATAGATCTGGAAATGTCATTTTTAAGGCTATTATGCTGCTGAAATTTTTGTACAAATGTCCATTTTCAGATTTATTAATAATATGTGAAGTTGTGAACTTTTTGGCACTATATCAGACATACCTAATTTGGGGTTTATTGAGAAATTGGTAGATCTTTGTAATATTGGTTGTTTGATTTTGAAAATCTGATTAAAGGTTTGAAATATCATACAAAATTAGAAAAGGGACATTTCAGCCGACACAGCCAATTAACCTGGGCACAAAAGAACATCCTCATGTGATACATCTGGCACAATCACTGTCACCAGAAGAGAAGGAACAATTCATTGCCTTTTTCAAGGAAAAGAAAATAAATTTTGCTTGGACATATTCTAACATGCCAAGATTGGATCCTGATCTTATCATTCATCACTTGTCCATAACACCAGGCATTAAACTAGTTAAACAGAAGCTTCGAAAGATGCATCCTCATGTTGCATTGCTCATCAAAGCAAAATTGGAGAAACTTCTAAAGGCTAGTTTCATCCGTGCAATTGATTATGTTGAATGGATATCCAATATTGTTCCTATTTCCAAGCATGATAAATCTATCAAAGTTTGTATAGACTTCCATGATCTTAACTTGGCATGTCCTAAAGATGAATTTTCGCTCCCTAATATTGATATGATCATAGACATGACGGCTGGTTATGAGATGTATTCATTTATGGATGGTTTTTCTGGATACAATTAGATAAAAATGGGGAACCTTTTGTTGGAATGTGATTCCATTTGGTTTAAAGAATGCTGGTGCTACATATCAACGGGTTGTTCCTACAATTTTTCATGACATGATGCATAGAACCATGGAGGACTACGTTGATGATACCGTGATCAAAAGTGCTTAATGCAATACTCATCTACAAGATTTAGGTCCCATCCTAGATTGTATGGAAAAATTAAGTCTTCGGCTCAATCCTAAGAAATGCGCATTTGGTGTCACATCAGGAAAATTGTTAGGATATATTGTTTCTGCAAAAGGAATTGAAGTAGATCCAGAAAAAGTACAAGCAATAATGGACATGCCACCATCTTGGAACATCAGTCAGATGAGAGGACTATAGGGAAGGCTTCAATCTATTCGTAGGTTTATTTCACAATTGGCGGATAAATCACAACCCTTCACAAAGACCTTACATAAGGGTGTGAAATTCAATTGGAGCCAGGATTGTGAGCAAAGCTTAACACAGATCAAACAATATCTTGTTAATCCACCAATGCTGATGCCTCCTATGCATGGGAAGCCTTTTCTTTTATACATTTCAGCCACTGAAACATCTTTGGGAATCCTGTTGGCTCAAGAAGACAATGACAACAAAGAAAGAGCTATTTATTACTTGAGCCGAACATTGGTCTCTTATGAGAAAAACTACAACATTATTGAGAAAGCTTGCTTAGCAGTTGTCTTTGCTTCCCAGAAGTTGAGACACTACATGCTTGCCCACGCTACATGGCTTGTGGCTAAAATAGATCCATTAAAGTACTTGCTCAATAAGGCATCTCTCACAGGAAGATTAGCTAAATGGGTCATGATAATAAGTGAGTTTGACATCCAATATGTTGAACACAAAGTTATAAATGGATAGGAAATTGTAGACCAGCTGGCCGAGGCACCCCTACAAAGTCTTCTACCAATAAACATTGATTTCCTAGATGAGTCAACTCTAAGCCTCACTCACAATACGTGGGTGATGTTCTTCGATGGGTCCTTCACACAACAAGGATCAGGTGTTGGATAACTCTTCATTACACCACAGAGATACTCATTGCCCAAAGCGTACAAGATTCTATTTCCTTGTACAAATAACATTGCTGAATATGAAGCTTTGATCAATGGTATGAAAATTGCAGCTGAATGGAGAGTAGATCAGTTGGACATCTTTGGTGACTCCCAACTTGTTATCAACCAAGTAAATGGTGTATATCAAACAAAGGATGAGAAATTGATTCCTTACAAATGCATGGTTGATGACTTGACAAAGTATTTTGTACACATCACCTTCCAACAAGTTCCACGCATAGATAATAAAGTGGCTGATGCCATGGCCACTCTGGCCTCCCTGCTACAAATGCCAAAAAATGATCTCCAACATGAGTTTTTGGTGGAAGCGTTACACTACCCAGCTTATGACACATCTGATTCCAAGATGATCTGTTCTATTATAGGAAAAGAATCATCTCGCTACCATCACATCTATTCCTACCTTCGTAATCAAACCATTCTATATGGTCTTACCCAGAATGAGAAACATTACTTAATTTGTAACGCTTCACATTATGTCATTATTGCTGATGATCTGTATAGGAGACGTCTTGACGGAACACTCCTTAGGTGTTTAGAAATCAATGAGTCCAAATGCACACTAAATGACATTCACGAAGGCATTTACAGATCTCATTCCAATGGCCTAACACTAGGTCACAAACTCCTTCGTGCTGGTTATTACCGGCCTAAAATGGAGCAAGAAGCTGTTAAGTATGCTAGGTCCTACAAGTAGTGTCAGCTACATGAGAATCTCATTCACGCTCTAGCCAGAGAGTTGATTCCCTCTACTACAACATGGCCATTTCAACAATGGGCCTTTGACTTGGTGGGGCAGATTCACCCAACCTCTTCCAATGGACATAAGTTCATTATCACCGCTATAGATTATTTCACAAAATGGGTAGAGGCAGTCCCTCTCACAATTGTTGATGGCAAAACTGTAGCACTTTTTACCACAAACTACATCATTTGTAGATATGGTGTACCATCCTCAATCATTACTAACAATGGAGGACAGTTCAAAAATAAAGACCTTAAGGAACTGTGCAAGAAATTCAAGATTACACAACATTGGTCTTCCATTTATTACCCCCAGGGTAATGGCCAAGCTGAGGCATCCAATAAGGCGATCCTCAAAATTCTTCATCACACAGTCAGTAAGTTAGGGAGAGATTGGCATCTCCAGATCAATCCAGCTCTGTGGGCATATAGGACAAGCATTAGAAATCCAATGAGCACAACTCCTTTTGCGTTGGTATATGGGGTAGATGCTATACTTCCAATAGAGGTCGAGATTCCTACCTTGAGAATCTCTATGAAAGGCCTTATCACTGATGATGACTATAGGATAGCTCAGCTTGAAGAGCTTGTGTTACTAGATGAATGACGAAAACTGGCATGTGATCATCTATGAGCATATCAACAAAGAATGGCATGAAGCTACAATCGAAGAATCAGGCCACGTGACTTCCAGCTGGGTGACCTCGTTCTAAAAGAGAACCCTAAGAATCAACAATAACGAATCAAAGGGGAAAGTTTGAACCAAACTGGTTAAGTCCTTACATCATTACTGCAGTATATGGATCTGACGCCTATCAGCTTTCCACAATCGAAGGAGAAGTGCTTAAAGAGCCTATCAACACTCTCCACCTGAAGTAGTTTTACAGTTGATTTGATCTCAACAAGCTTTCTGTACATACCTAAATGTCCTAAGAAAAAAAAAAAATTAGAAAAAAAAGAAGAAGAAGAGAAAAATACAAAAAAATTGAAAAACAAGAAATAGTGCCATTGATGAAAACCTGGAAACAGGCATCATGGTAGCAAAAAAATAGAATCTTCCCAAGAAGGTGAAAACCTGGTAAATAGGCGCATCTTGTTCCCAATGCCCCATCTTGCAGCGCATCTTCTGACTATTCTGTATAGTCGCTTTTACGCTTTCATATTCCTACTTTTCCTACTCATGTATCCATGGATTGAGTCTTGTCATAGCTGGGGGCATTCCCCCCTTAGTGTCACTATTTTCGAGATTCTCCTCATAGAATCCCCTTCATGACAGTCACCAGTGGTCCTCACTATTTCTGCCTACTATCACAAGTGTCATCTTTTCAAGATTCTCCTCATAGAATCTCCTTCACGACAATCACTAGTGGTCCTCACTGCATCTGCCTATTGTCGCTAGTGTCACTCTCTTCAAGATTCTCCTCATAGAATCTCTTTTGCAATAGTCACCAGTTGTTTCAGCTATGTCTACCTACTGTTGCTAAGTTCATGTCTCCAAATTCCTTGATGGAAGATCTCTCTTGCGTCAGTCACCAGTTATCCTGGCTGTGTTTTTCTACTATCGCTCAGTCCTTCTTAGGTTCTTCATCGTGAAGATTCCTCTTTGACCTCAGTCACCAATCATTCTGATTGTGTCTGCCTACTATTGTCACCCTATTGAAGAGATTTCTTTCAAACTTGTTCTGGACATTGACACTTGACATCAATCTCAAAAACACTGAATTCAAAAATGATATCTTGTTTGGGTATGCTGAGCTTTTCCTTTGTTTGCTTTTTTTTGCTTTATCATATCTCCTCGAGCAACTCGATGATGTCATCTTTGACTAAGGAAGTAATGACTAGGGGCATGATCTTTTCTTTGCTTTTTATTTGTGGTTTAGTTCCAATAAGTTGATCTATTCCTATAAGAGGGGTGTCCACTATAAGAGCCTCTATCTCGTATTGGATGGTCGTGTGTACCTCGAATCCTTTTATATGAATATGCCAATAACATTGGTCCTTCTCCTTGTTTGTTGGAGTGAAATCTTCACGCTATAGTACATATTGATACTCGTCCTACTAAGTGAACATACGGGTCACTGCGAGTATATCTAGCACACTTCTGTCTCAAGTTACGAATGCAAGGGTCATTGCAGACAGAATAAATACTGAGTACTTAGCATAAGAGAGATCTCCCGTGTGTTTGGTGTGCCTGTTATGCAAGCAACATTCAGGTCATCCTAGCATTTATGCTTTGATGCTTATGTTAACTTGCTACATTAAAAGGGAGAAATGTTCTGGTCATTCTGGCTTCTTGTGCCTCGAGTGCTTACATTTAGTCTCGACAAACCAATAACGTATGTTATATTGATATTTTCATGATTTTAATGTTAGTGGGAATTGTATAACATATGAGCTTTATTTTATATCCAGTGATGATTAAATATCTAGGCTTCGTAACCAGACCTAGGGTTGCATTTAACATAGTCTTGCATTACATACTTCATCTGCATTAGCATGCAATTCGATGGTCATTCTGTTCATACTTCACATGCATCAAATTCCTCCACAGCTGCACAAACATTTGGTTCGTTGATTCACGCTCTTCAATGAAATACCTGTGACTGTCAAACAAAAACATGCAACACTACGTCAGATGTCAGTTCATGCATATGCATTCTATCTAAGTACAACATACATCTCATGTACATCAAAGTAAAATAAAAGAAACAATGACATGTACACAGGAATACTCAGCTCAAAATCTCATATATATATATATATATTTATCAAAAGAATGGGTCAGTACAAGAATGGGTGCTACTCGAGCACAATCAATCAAAAAGGATACATATGGTGTTGGCACACCAATCGATACATAGCCAGAGATCAAAAAATAAAAAATTAGACACAGAGCATCTAACTCTATCCTGAACCCTCACCTCCAGGAGGAGCAAGATGAGCAGGGACAGCAGGTGGTGGAGGTGGCGGTGGCATGTCTAACCTAACAGGAGGTCGTGCGCCTCCAAACTCTCACGCATACTAAGAGAATCGTTGAACCTGCAATGTCTCATCAAGTACTGCACTAGTATATGCCAAATAATAATATGCTGCCCGAGCTGACTGGAAGCGGATCTCATCCTGTGCCAGCTCCAATCTCCACTCTACAGTCTCCGTGCGCTCCCTCTGAAAATTTGTCTCTCACTATCGCTCTACCAGCTGCACATCCTTGACTACCAATGTAATCTACAACTCTCCCAACTATCGGGAGGCCACACGAACCCACTCTCGGTACCGTCGTACTACATCTTGTACCCCACCTATCGGCTGATTCGACATATCCTCATCAACCATCTCTGGTGCCTGCTGTGATGGAGGTACCTATGGCTGTGGAGGCACGTACTATTGTGGGACCTCCTACTGAGGGGCCTGCTCCTCTATCCTTTGCCTCCTCCGTCGACTATGTCTTGCCCCACTACCCCCGGCACCTAGGTCTGATCCCATCTGACGTGGGGGAATTTGCATTTGCTGAACCTGCTACCAGACTCGTGACTACTACTGTGGCTGAACTGGCGGCTATGCTTGTGCCTGCTGCTGCTGAGGTGCCTATCTCTTTGCCTGCACTGCCTGCCCTGCCATCCCCACTAGATCTATAAAATGTGGGAATGGATGGCTGATCAAAATGCCTGATATGTAGGCATCATCCCAACATCTGCTATTGCTGGCAGGTAATCTCACTGAACAATGGCTAAACTACAGATATCTATCATGGATCACCCTGGATCCATCCATGGAGGCCATCATTGCTCAATATCTCTCTACACCCTGGCATAGGCACAGTACTTAGGTGAAATATCCTATGGTCAGCCATACTGCCGCCACACTCATGAGATCACGAATATCTCTATGACTGATGTCGTCCTGCCTGCCAGAGGTTCAGAACTAAACATCCATGGTAGCTCTCTGGGGGCATCATCCCAGTCCTCTATCTCTCTCTAGGGTTGCCATATAATAGACACCAGATCATCAACATGTGTTCGCCAGTGCTCAGTCTTACCCAGGTGGGCTTGGGTAATATGCCCTCGATATCTACAAATATAGGGCTCCATAGGCTCCCGGGCATCCTCAAAAATTGGCCTACATACAGGGAGATGATCCCAAGCCTAGATCTATTGAACATAAACACCCACTACCATGGTCATCTTCTCGTGGAAGATGACCTCATGTATCTCATGAAAAATATGGGCCAACATGCACTGACCCCACCCAAAGATCTCAGGTGCCTCAACCATCCTACAGAGCATGACACCCCATCCACACTCCAACCCATGTTGTCCCTTGTCAGGACATAGGAAGCAGCTCAAGAAAATACCTAGCATAGATGCCAACCTATGTGTGGGTCCATAGGTATGCATTAGCTCATCCTAGCTAATGGCCCTACCTCTTGGTAGTTCTCTCTCAAAAACAATGGATAGTGCCTCTGTCCCTAATCAAGGCACTATATCATACACCATCCGGGCACCATGGAAAGGAATTTGCAAGATCCTCCAGATGTCCTCTAGTGTAATGGTCATCTCACCCATTGGAAAATGAAAGGTTTTCGTCTTTGAATGGAAACACTCTACCAATGCAGTGAGAAGGCCATGATTCACCATCACAGTTGGAATCCGACAAAGAGAAGACAAACCCAATCGGGCAATGTGTGCCCGATTTGCGTCATCCAGACTCCGCAATAACTCTCCATATGGCGGATAATGAGATTTGAATGAAACATCTCCAAAGACCTCCTGCACGCACCACAAAGAAAATGAACAAAAAAAATCATCAGTATCAAGTCAAATCGAAGCGTCAAAATGAAATAAAATGGAATTTCTAAGTGCGAAAATAAAAAACTGTCACGAAATTTTGCGCGAGATTTGTGAAATCTCACACGAAAATCTTCAATTTCGCACAAAATGATTATATCCTTGCGCGAAGAATCTCTCCATCGCGCGAAAAAATATCTTCTCACGCGAAAATAGAGCTTCTTGCATGAGAAAAGAGACTATCGTGCGAAACACGAATCGCCTCGCATGAAGAATCCCCATCTTCACACGAAACCATAATTGTCTCGCGCAAAGATCCTTCGGCCATGCACGAAGAAATAGAGCATCCTGTTTATTCATGTGAAGAAAGAAGATCTTCGCACGAGAAGAGATCAGTCTCATGTGAAGAAAGAATTGAAAAGCCTAAAACATGCTAAAACGTGCAATAAATGACCTGGAAATGCGTGAAAACAAAAATACAAAGATGGGAAATCGACGACTTGCTGGTGATCCATAGTCTACTGGCCAGCTATGTCATCTGGAGTGCTCAAAACAATGATATCTCACGTTCACTGCCATGTCTCTATCAAATCTCAAAATCACTACAAGACAAAAGCACAAATGAATTGAAAATGACCCTTCGAGCCCTTATATAAGTGTTGACCAAATTTTTCAAAGTGCTCAAATTTGCACAAAAATCACAACCCTGGCTAATTGGACCATTCTGGATCCATTTTCAAGATCAAATTCAAAATTTGACACACCTAAGAGCTGAAAAAATGCATTTAAAAATTTTGGAGATCGATGCGATCGAATGCTTGTGCAGCCCAAATCTTTTTGATACTTTTTGATTCTTGGAATCCTTTCAACTTTACATTCTCCATATTTTCAAAAATCTTTTTGAAAATAGTCAACTCAAGTCAACTGTAGCTAAATCTGGTCAACTTTTGGTCAAACTTGATCTTTGCGACTTCACAATCATTTCAAATCAACCCTATTTCTTCTTTCGATCATTCTGATCTCTTCTATATTCTGTTGAATCTCAAATTTCTTCTATATCTCATGATATACTGCTTCAAATCATATTTTTGGTGTGTCATCTTTCAATTTCGCTCCCGAGGGGGCAGGATGATTAACATCATTAAATACCTATTACTTGGGGCATCTCGTTCCCATCTTTGCCATCTATCACTTGAAGCATCTAATCACTCGGGGCATCTTGTTCCCTTCTATCTGGCATCTTTGCCATCTATCTTATTTTTTCATCAATTGATTAACCTTATAACAACTCTTCTCAAAGTTTGATGGACAGGTATCAGGACAGTCTAAACCCCAACTCCTGAGGATCAAGCCTCGTTCTGGGGATGATTCTATGACTCATGATTGGACCTTGTTATCTTTTATCAATCTTAGGTATCTAGATGTTCTATCTGGATCCTTGAAGATTAAACTCTGTTCTAGAGATAATCTTCTAAATGCTTATCAATCTTAGGTATCTAGGTGTTCTATCTGGATACTTGAAGATTAAACTCCATTCTGAAGATAGTCTTCTAAAATGCTCCCGGGTATCCAGGTGTTCTATCTAGATCCTTAAAGGTTAAACTTCATTCTAAAGAAACCTTTTAAATGCTTATCAATTTTAGGTATTTAGATGTTCTGTTTAGATCCTTAAAGATTACACTTCATTCTGGAGGTAGTTTTTTTTTGCTATCAATCTTAGGTATCTAAGTGCTCTGCCTAGATTCCTTAGGATTAAGCTCTGTTCTAGAGATGGTCCTGAAAAGCTTATCAATTGGTCTCCGTGTCATCACCTTCAGAACTAATCTCATGTTCGCATCATGCTTTTTGATTATCTTTGAATTGAACGTACTGCTCGCACATTCATTCAAAGAGGGGCAAAATGTAATACCCCAAAATTGGCTCATTGCCATTATAACAATTCTGGTCTATTTCTGATAATTTCTAATTTCTATTCTAATAGGCAATTCTCATTTTACTATTCGCTACTTGACTTAATTATCAGATGTAGAAAACCGTAATCTGCATTCATCATATTTCTTATTTAATTCCTATAGTACGTACTCATATTAGTCGCATTAAATCTACTTGATTTACTTATAATTTAATTATTAAGTATTTATACTTTAATTAAATTAAATTATATCCTAAGGCTAATACCAGATAGAACACCTAGATACCTAAGATTGATAAGCAGTTAGAAGATTATCTCCAGAATGGAGTTCATTCAAAGAGGGGCAAAATGTAATACCCTGAATTTGGCTCATTTCCATTATACCAATTCTGGTCTATTTCTGATAATTTCTAAGTCCTATTCTAATAGGCAATTCTCATTTTACTATTCGCTACTTGACTTAATTGTCAGATGCAGAAAACCCTAATCTGCATTCATCATATTTCTTATTTAATTCCTATAGTACGTATTCATATTAGTCACATTAAATCTACTTGATTTAATTATAATTTAATTATTAAGTATTTATACTTTAATTAAATTAAATTATATCCTAAGGCTAATGTACTATGGAATTAAATTTATTTAATTTAATAAATATGTCTATCTTGATTAATTAAATGTAATTATTTAATTAAAAGAGAAAGGTATTTCTAATTAATTAAACAAAATTATTTAATTAAATGGAGTACTTACTTCTAATTAATTAAGCAAAGTTATTTAATTAAATGGGAAGCCATTCCTAATTAATTAAATGAAGTTATTTAATTAAATAAGAAAAGTGTCTCTAATTAATTAAAGATTATTTAATTAAATAGAAAAAGTAATTATGAGAGCATATCTCATTTTATTAAATTAAATATCTCAACAAAATCTCTCTTCAGTTCAAAAAGGGAAATTTCTAGTTCACTATTGATCAAAAATAAGTTAAATCAGTTAACTCCTTTTTCTACTCAAATTAAAACAGTTAATTCCTTATTTTACTCAAATTAAATCTGCTAACTCCCTTTAATTTGGGAATCTCCCTTTATGACTGAACTTCATCTTCAATCCTGACCATTGATCCGAATCGATCTCAACCGTTGATGGATTCCAGGAAAGTCTATTTAAGAGACCCTCATCTCTTCATTTTAGGAGAGGATGAATTGATTTGCTATCAAATTGCTATTGAAATTCATGCTCACATTTACTTACATTTCTTGCATACATTCTCATTCTTAGTTTAATCTCATTTTAGTTTAATCATGCATATGCTTAATCTAGTTTGCTTTATTTATTCTTAGATTACATTGCATCTTTCATTATAGATCAATCTGCATACTCATTCTTACCTTAATTTCATTGTCAAATCCTTCATTCTTAGAGGGTCTCGTTGCTTAAACACCTCAAATCTGAGGATATCTAACAAGCAATTCCCTTTAGATAGAAGGCAACAGGTCGCTTTGCAGGTTGATTTTCGGATGAATAATCCAATGTTCATTCCAGGATGAATCTGCATACAAAGAACGTGTTGAAGTGTGTGTGTTAGCAGAGGCCACATATTCACGCATACAATATTCACATCGGGGTAAATGGAAATTGGTAACATTTTCAAACACCAACAACTTCTTACCATTATTTTGATTCTATCTCATTTTTCAATAATTTTAGTATTTTCATTACAAAAATGCTAGACCTGGATTACTTTAGTGCACCTGATATCTTGAAGGGTCTCTTGAGACCTATCCTCATCCCATAAAGAAAAATAATAGACCACAATTGGGGAGATATTTTTTTGTTTCCAACAATTTCTCTAATGAGGGTTTATGGTTGTCCGCAACCCCCACAAATTTTGCAAAAATTCATTCCTCCCAAATTGGTCATTATTTAATTCATGTGGCAGTTGTTTATGGTTAACAAGGAGAATTTAGGGCCTAAGGTAGAAAGAGGTACATTCCTACGTAGATGTTTTAGGGTGGGGTACATTTCAATTTGAAATGAGGTACTAGATCATATTCATTATTTCCTCCACCACTACATTTTGTCAACATGTCCATATATAATATATGACCTTGATAATTGGATGAGGACCACTATCAAAGATATTAGGAACTATGTGTTGCCTATTACCAAGGAGATACCCCATGAAGATGTTATCCCTACTATTCTTGTAGAGGGGAAGACCATAGATAAATTATCCAAACTTTATGGTGTATTGAGGGTAGAGAGGGAGATGAAGAGAATGGATCCCAATTTCAAGTAATTTAATATGGATACCCCTATCCTTATAGGATTAGGAAGATGGTCATTGACCATGCTAAAATTATGGCCCAAATTCTTGAAGTGTCCATAGGAGAAGAAGAGATGGTGCCTTGATAACCCTGAACCAAATGTGATCCCAGAAGAAGAAGAAGAAGAAGAAGAAGAGCCTACTAGGGCATCATGGGTCACTAAGGGGAATAAGAGACAAAAAATTGTCCATGTCCCTGGAGAGGTTAAATAGAGGACATTGTAAATACTACCTCATAAGAGTTAGTACTTTGCTAACTTGAGGAAAAGCTATATACAAGACAATGTCAATGCAACTAAGAGCACACTCACTGACTTAGAACTAGTTGTAGCAAGGTTGAATGATAGGATCATCCAAACCCAATATTTTATAGAGGATGATGAATTAATCAAGTCAGCAGTGTACAACAATTTTGTGTACAAGGTAAAACATAGTGAGTTGGTGCTCATATTAAATACGAAGAATTAGATGAATAGAAGCTAGAACTAGTGGAGAAATTGCAAGCCTATGATCATGCGAGTGAAGTCATGACTCTTGAGGAGGAAAGAGATCTTGTGCAGAGGATTGGAATGCTATTGGTACTTAGGTGGTATTTGGAGAAATCATTTATGCTTGATCGTATTAGAAGAAAAGAAAATGCCATCAATATTGACACCAAATCTCTGGCAGTATGGAGCATGGCTCCTTCATCAAACAAATGTAAGTTGAAGGATGTATAAAGCATAGAGAAGGGTAACATGATGGTGTGGACTTTACATTTCACTTCAGGCACATAATCTCAAAGGACTTAAAGAATTTCACATTCATGAAAGAGGCTAAGTTAGAGGAGATAGAAACAAGACTTGCCAAGCTTATGCATGATTACATTGATGTAAGAAAGCTCTATGGGGAAGAGTTTAGGAAGACCCATATCTACAAAGAAAAAATTGAAGAACTTGAAGCTAAGGTCCAAATGCTAGAGGATGAGGTTGCATTTCTTAGAGAGAAACTATCCAATGTAGAGAAAGTGGCTACTACAAAATAGAGCAAAGAATAGGACAACCAAGAGCAATTACTTCAGGTCAAAGCTAAGGCCCCAACATAGATAAAAGAGTTGGATGAAGAGATTATAGGAGAGCTTAAGAGAATGAGCATTGTTGCTTCACCAAATAAGCAAGGAGATGAAGTAAGAACGTCTATCTTTAGGTGTATCATTGGCCATAGGGTTGAAATTATAAAGAGTATATCACAACAAGCTGATACATTCTTTGTTTGTTTACAAGATGCTGAGAAATTTTGATATGAAACACTTTCATGGCTATCACCCACATTCAATCTAGGGGGTTCATATAATTAGTTCTTAGAGAGGCTTATTATGTTGATGGCTAACAAGCCTAATTTTCCTAATAAGATAACAACAGTGAAGGAGATCCTGGAGATAGTTAAAGAATTAATTGGTTTCTTCGCTGGAAAATTACAAATTATACAAGGAAAGATGAAAGTACTATCTCAAGGAATTGAGCCCTAAATACCACCAATTTTGGATAATGGAAACATATTAAAGGAATGGCAAGATTGGTTTGATGCATTCATTCCAATATTGACTCAAGAGACCACAAGGGAAATTTTTCAAGACAATAGTGATGCCTCTTTCAATAATTTAATTGAATCCCTATTTAGAGTAGAAATAGACTTGAATAAATTCACGGTAGAGTCTAAAGCCATAATGGATGCTAGGTGGACAAAAGACATGAAGGACCTAGAAGAGGCTGAAACCACAGAGTGGCCCACCAATAGAGAAATATATGTTTGGGGATTCACGGGAGAAATAAAGGCTTTACCAATAGGAAGCCATTGATAAATAATTGAGATTAAAAGAAATAAGATATTAAGGATAAGATCAGATATGCTAAGCAATTCATCAAAAGGATAAATATCTCATAAACATGCCTATCAAATTTCAAAACTTTTGAGGAAATAGTGAGTAGGAGAAGACAAAGTGGATTAAAGTTAAAGTTGTTGCAATAAAGTGTCACCTGCTAACTTTTCAAGTACCTTTCTAATTTTGGATCTAGCATAAGAGAATGATTTGTATATATTTTTGTTTATGTCTTTCCCCCTTCTTTTCCAATAATGTAATGACATGTGTCCTCCTTCTATATGTTGCTTGTTGCAATCCTATATCAGGATTTCCAAGATGAGTAGTTGAGATTGGAAGTTTATATATTTTTGAGTCTTATCTTATTTTATAGTCCTTCCAATATTTTTGATTGTATGAATGTGTTTAGGCTTGTGAATTTGAAAGAACAATGAATACAAATGATCAAATTACAAGGTTTTGAGTTATACTGTGAGTCTATATTAGTATTGTGTTCATTTTCAAAGAAACTAATACAAAAATAAATTTTGCATATCTGTGTTTTTGAATTTTGTCTCCTTCCTTGCATATCCATGATCTTGAGATTGAAATGAGCAATATTCTTTCAGTTTGATACAATTTAGACAACTTTTATATCTCTTATTGATTGCTTTTAGTAAGTGGTAGGGTTATGGGTATATAAGGAGGATATGCCAAGAATGAGATTCAGAGTCCTCTATTAACAAATTTAATTGCAATTCAGTTGAACAAGTCTAAGATTGTTGGTTTTGCTTTTATATAACAATGGATAAGGCATTGATCAATTAATTTCAGTTTCAAGTTGATGGTTTATATAGTCACAAAATGCACACATCAATCAAAATCAATTTATCATTTTATGTAATGAGAACTATAATAGTTGGTCGTTACTTATTTGGATCTACTTTTTTGGTTATAGTTAGCTACTATGATCAGGGAGTTTATAGGCAGATTATAGAAGAATGTTAACCATATTTGCCTCCCACCAAAAATTTGAATTCAAATACTTGAGCCCATGCAACAGTCACTTTCCATATTTAAGTATTCAAAATGCCATGGAAAAATGAAAATAAATGAAATAAAACCTTAATGTATTTCCTTGTTTCTAAGTGACTGTGCACTTAATGTTTCTTCTTGCTTGCAATTCTCTCATCATCAGATCTTTTGTGATCTGCGGTGGGTTCTTTCCCACTTTCTCAAAATGCACTACCTTTACCTAATGCGGGCAAGCCCCTTCATGACATGTAGCTGATAATGACATCATGCATCCATTCTTCTTAAAGGTAATAAATGAATTCTCTGTCACGGCACTTGTCAGAGCACGTGGGTTTGAAAAGGTGATACTCTATTTGTGCAACAAGATCCACTGTTTGATGCAAACAGATCTGTGGTGGGTGCTTCCCCACATTATGAAGATGCAAAGATGTTAAGGAATGTGGGAAAGCACCTCACTACTGCATGTCTTTGTGAGGATAGGTGGATTTCATAAGCCACAGGGTGATGCC
This sequence comes from Cupressus sempervirens, assembly GCA_028749045.1. Taxonomy (NCBI): domain Eukaryota; kingdom Viridiplantae; phylum Streptophyta; class Pinopsida; order Cupressales; family Cupressaceae; genus Cupressus; species Cupressus sempervirens. The sequence continues at coordinate 248,629,651 of CM053787.1, read as the reverse complement.
AGGTGGGGCCAAGTCATGCTAAGCTGTATGCTGAATAGTTTGTGGGCTTAGAAGTATTAAGGGCAGGTGCAGTGTAATGAAGATCTTTCATGATCATTGATCTTACAGAGATCAATAATCAATTCTTTCCTGCATTATGAAGATGCAAAGTAATTAAACAATGTAGGAAAGCACCTGAAGGACATGTGTCTTTATGGTCTTGGCTAAGGCATTAATAGTTAAGGCTGACACTTATGTGACATTGAAGTTAAGTTGGGAAGGTGGCTCAGTTAATTGAGAAGATGTGGTCAACCACGTGGAGACTTTACGAAGTGGCAAAATAAAATGAAATTATTGGCCTGCGTGGTCCATTTTGGTTGCAAGATTCAGTTGACTTTTGAGTTTGCTAACTGATGAGCAAGAAATGAAAGAAATCAAGTTTTCTTGTATGATTTGATCCTCATGATCAATTCCAACTACTCTGAAATGAATGTTGAACCTAGTAAATAGGAGGAGAACACTCCACCACCCCAGTTTATCCATCTACTTGGTCAAAATAGTTTAATGGCATCATTTCTATCAGGTCCCTGTTTCATCAAAATATCAGATTTCATTGCATCTGAATCTATGCCCAGATCAGATTTTCTCCAGATCTCTAAAGAGACTTAATGGTAGTGGTTGTGGAGTAACTTCAGTTAGAGAACATCTCAGTTATGCCTGAGCTATAAAGGCAATTTTTGTACATTTTGTTGAGGTCGACTCTTCTCTGTTTTCTCTGATATTGCTCTACAATTTCACTATAAATCCCCTTTGCCTCTGAATTGTATGACATTCTTATCTCCTTTAGCCTTTGATATGAAGTGAAAGAACTATTTTCCTCTCATTGGTGTATTGTAGATATTTGTAATCTTGCATGATTGTATCTCTTTTGGCCTATGAATGGTATATAAGTGAATCCTCTCTTTCCTTGTGTCATTCATTTGGGTTTTTCTAATCTGCATGTGATTGTTAGATTAAAGAAATTTTGGATGCATATATCTTTTGGTGTCATGATGGTTCAATAGTGCATGTATGGACAAAGATTGATTTGAACACTATTTTTGGTGCATCACCCCCCTTAGGTTAGAATAGGTAGCTTTTCTTCTAACTATTCCTTCTCCTTTTTCCTCTCCAAGAGTAGTTAGGTGCACCCTGATAGTAAAGGAAGTCAGCCTTCTTTGGAGACTCAACCTCATAGTTCAAGTCCCACAGCTTGGAAGTTGTTTCCATGTTTCACAAGGTTTTCCTTATGTAAAAAATTTGGACAAGGGTGCAAACTTTTATGACAACAATGTTTGGCATGCTCGATGGGACAAAATTCATAAAATTAGAAGTCTACTGGTGTCAAAAGGAAGATTTCAAGATTAATATCAAGGAGATAGTATTGGCTTCAGTGTTCAAGCCTTCAAAGGATTCATTCTTCAAGTACTTGGTGACTCTGAGCTTTAAATACATCTAGTTCTAGACCAAAGTTGCAGTAATTCATGCCCAAAACTAAAACAAGGGTATCTGTTAATGTTATAATTCTATCGGATAAATTATATTATACATATGAGATATAATATCTGACAAATATTATAATTAACTTATATTAAGAGTTATATATATATATATATATATATATATATATATATATACATATATATATATATACATACATATATATATACATACATACATATATATATATATATACATATACATATATATATATACACACACATATATATATATACATACATATATATATATATATACACACACACACACACACACATATATATATGTATATGTATGTATATATATATATATATGTATATATATATATATATATGTATATATATGTATATATATATATATATGTGTATATATATATATATCTTATTATATAACCATTATAATATGTTAAGGATATATTAATTGTGTTATAACTATAACTAATGTAAGTTAATATATTAAAGAGACACGTCTCTTCAAGAGGCATGCCTCTTTATATGACATATATATTCATTGGAATAGTAACTTGAAAAATACATATAATATCCAGAAGTACTATTACAAGTTACAGAACAAATCCTATTTCACTAACATGTTATCAGAGTATGTGACAATACTGGAGGAGTAATATTTATAGGCTGTAGCCATTGTAAATATTATGGAAGATTGATTCATGTTAATAAGAACATGGGAGACATTGACAAATGAATCAAGTTGGAATAAAGTAGAGAGTCTTCAACAACGATGGGTGGATAGAACAGAGGATTAATCTGGACATTGAAGGAACTGTCCTTTGCTCTACACATGACTTCAAATTAGGAGAAACTGTAATGTTTTGTTTATGATTATCTCTGGGAGACTGTCTAAATTTGGAAAGTCTACTATGGAGATTAATTTAGAAACAAAACTCAAACATATATAATATCATGCTTAGATACTATACCGAAAATAATATATGATCCACAAATAACAATAGTATCAAGAACACAATAGAGCATCTCTCTTGTCCAATTGTAAGGCTCAGACAACTTGTGCATAGAACTGTGTTCATGATGGAGGCAATCTTAATTGACACATTCCCAACAATTGACAATATGCATTAATATTGATCAGCTAGCCCAAGGATGCCTTTGTGGAGCAAACTATTGCACTTAATGTGATTGATGAATCAATTCAATTTGTCAGCATCCAAAACTACTTGTACTGTGCTATGGAATCATATTCATTGTACGATCCTTTGCATTTTCGATTGATCTACTCACTAGTTTCCTGCATATTGGATTGGTGTTGTCTAATCAGTGCTAAATATATCATTCCAAGATGGACATTAATATTTTCTAAGGAAACTAATCATCATACAAAGTATCAAATAGTTGAGAAGTACAAAGTCATCCTCAAGAAATCTTTCAAATTGTTCATAGCATCCATGTTCACATTGAAGAAAGGAACACATATTTATATTCTGCAAGGATCAAAAGGAGCACTAATAGTAAAAGATATAAATCCAGGGTACTAGAGTAACATCAATATTCAAAATTATCTCATGCCAAAAACAAGCACATGAAGGGATAAAGAGGAGAATGATTATATATCCAGAACCCAATGGTGATCAAAGGCTTTATAAAAGGATACATAAATATATGTGAATGAATAGTAATGAAAAGGGTGTCCCCTTTTAATAGCTTGACTTGTTCTACCATAAAACTAATGTAATACTGCCACCACATACTCGTTGTAATGGAAATTGAGTGTAGTCATGAAATATACTGAAGAAGATTTTAATACGAGTCATAGAATGTTTAAAAGGGGGATGGTCCATAAGAGAGGTGAGCTTATTATAAAGTCAAGAATGTTTGAGAGAGTGAAAATCTACGTAAGATCCCAAATCATGTGCTAGACTCAATTTCACATGAGCCAATGAAAAATAAAATTGTTGGTATTGTTTGGGATCATCACTTCCAAAATGTCAAGGGAATATGATGAAGAGAGTTTGTGGGTCATGCAAAAATTGTGAGAAGATATATGGTGAGATGCAAAATATGTTCAATAATCTAAGAGTGAGAATCTAACATTGTAAGGGGGAATGATAACCAATGTTCTATTTCCATTTGAATCATTCTTATATGGGAGTAGAAAATAAAATGCTTCAATCAAACTTTTGATGATCTTGGTTCAGAAGGAGTAGACCTTGTTGATGGATTCTCCACTAGTCAGAAACTATAATAGCTAAAGGACTATGATTCATGGGATAAAGTCTCATGTTTGTAGATTGGAAGACCTTATGCTTTCTGGATACCTATTGAACTAGGAAGCATTACATGACTTGCTACCAAGAGGATAGAAGGATGATAATAGAGTCAGAGAAAGTTTGACACTTCATCAGAGAGAACCTTTTGCTAAGAGGTCAGAAAAGGTAATATGAATCTAAGAGGGAGAAACCTTATTCTCTGATATGTTTTATGGTGAATGTTGTGACAACAATACATGATAGTATTCGTGTAGAATTCATGAGAACTTTTAATCTCATACATGTATGAACCTATCCCCTGTGTACATCATGAAGAAGTGACAACTTCTAAATGATTATCACTTGTATTAGGAGAAGTTGTTGTAAAGTGATGTCCTTACAATAACTTGTAGCATGATTCATTTTTGTGAAAGTGTTTCATGTAAGGGCTTTATCTTCTAAATCAACAACTAGGCGGTTGATATCATTAATTTGATTATCTACAAGTTATTTTTATAGATATATTTTCAGTACTTGGTGTATATCATGCCCTAATATTTTGATAGGCCATTACCACATTGAGTACTTGGTGGATATCATTTAGTTGATGTTCTGATAGGCCATTACTCAGAGTATTTGGTGAATATCATTTGATTAATATTCTGATAGGCCAATGCTCATGTTACCAAATAGGATATCAAATAGTAATTGGTGACTATCATATGTTGATATTCTGATAGACCAATACTTACATGATATCATATTCTAGAGATCTTCTGATCAAAGATTTCCTATATGTATTATTTTTGAAATATTACCTATGGTGTAATATCTATGTGTTGTATCCTTCTTCATTAAGAGGGAGCATTAATGTTATAATTCTGTCAGATAAATTATATTATACATATGAGATATAATATCTGACAAATATTATAATTAACTTATATTAAGAGTTATATATATATATATATATATATATATATATATATATCTTATTATATAACCATTATAATATGTTAAGGATATATTAATTGTGTTATAACTATAACTAATGTAAGTTAATATATTAAAGAGACATGTCTCTTCAAGAGGCATGCCTCTTTATATCACATATATATTCATTCAAATAGTAACTTGAAAAATACATATAATATCCAAAAGTGCTATTACAAGTTACAGAACAAATCCTATTTCACTAACAATATCTTCTAGAGGTAAATTTTAGTACCAAGAGCTTTCATTTTCAAATCCTAGAAGAAGGAAGACTAGAGTATCTTTATCACCAGTTTGGAGTGCAATAGTAACAAATACACCTGCAAGATCCATCTCTACTCCTCCTACTATTAGATCTCAGCCTAGATTTCCATTAGCACATATCAATAGATCACTTGTCTATATGGTGCAGCCTAGAGCTCATGCTTTTGCCACCTTTAATGGTGGAAATCCTCTTTTATTGGCCCAAAGACATGACATGCCAATAGCTACACTCAAAAGTATACCATAATTTACTGGTGAAACTTCTATCTCTCCCTTAGAACACATTCAAGAAGTTGCAAATATCTGCAATATCCATGGTATTACAGAAGATGATGTTTCAGTTAGGCTTCTAGCCTCATCCTTGAAAGGAAAAGCACTATAATGGTATAGAGGTTTGGCTCATGGTTCTATAGCAGATTGGGATGGATTAGGAGTAGGACTGTGCAAACACTTTAAGGACAAAAGTGACCATTTATCACTTTTAGAATAGTTGACTACTATAAAAAGAACCCCCCATGAATGTATGACTGATTTCAACTATAGATTTCAAAAGACATGGGATAGAATACCTACTTCAGTAAAGCCTACCCCTAGTAATGCCTTCTTGCATTATCTTAGAGCTTTTAATAGTGACATTGCCACTACAATCCAAACTATGCGAGGAGATACCTTGACTAATGCTTATGACATAGCAATAAATTCAGAAAACATCCTTATACAAGGAAGTAATCTAGCTCCAAGTCCTCCTATGCCCTTCTTCCCTGATGTTCCAAATCACCAATTGGCAATGGCTCCTTTTTCCACAACTTCCACATCACAATCCCTTGATATAGTCACTCAAGCTTCCACATCTAAAAATGGAATAGATGAAATCAAGGAGATGATGCAATCTATGATGTTGAACATAGAGAACATAGATAAAAGATTGCAGGGCCAAGAGAAGAAGCTGGAGGATCGCTTCTCTATGGTGCAGAAAGTGAGCAACAAGGTGGCAACTTTAGAGAGATAGCAAGCTCAAGGTAGTAAGGCTCATCAATTGTAATATCAAACTTTAAATAGTGGTAGGCCTCTAAATCATAATCATGGGAATAAATTCTTTTGATCAAAATAGGTAGAATAGCCATGCTTCAACCTCAAATGTAAACCAAAGTAGGGCCATAGTTCCTCAAAACAACATGGCCCAAGATCAGGATTTTTGTCCCTCCTATAACTACTCCTATGCCTGTTACATGTTTCAGAAGGCTGAATCTTATTTGGCTTTGACCATCCAAGAGCTTGCAATAAGAAAATCATACAAGGAGCACCAATTTAAAGATGCCTCATATATGCAAGGACAAGGTGATTGCTCCTTTATGAATCATCAGGTGGAGGAACATTGTAATGTAAACCAAGATTCCATTGCTCACAACACTAGGAGAAAAAAAAGAGCTATTAAAGATGCTGCCCCTCCTCCTCCCAATCATGCCTCAACTTCAATTGCAATACCTCATGAACAAGCAGTAAATGATCAATCAAATACCTTTTAGCAACAAAGGAAAAATAATGGCAGAAAGGATGTAAGTGATCCTTAGGTTGTTCCATCTCAACCTCCTACAAATGCAGCTCCCAAGGCTTCTACCAAAGTACCTACTATGCCATTCAGTGTGGTAGAACAAATGAAGAAGACAAATGTGAATATTCCATGTGGGATGTTGTTGCTACTATACCCATGCAAAAGAGGTTGCTGCAGCAAGAATTGGAAAGTATTGAACCAAAGAGTCAACCACCCAGCATGGAATGTGCCACAAGCCTAGTACAGCCATCAAAGGAGGTAGAAAAAAGTAAAAAGGTTAGACCCCCTCCATTTTGTGTTTCTCTAATTATAGGGGGTAAACTAGACCACAATTGCGTGATTGATTCAGGGGCTTGTAGTTTAGTGATGCCTAGGTATGTTGCTGATGTTTTGAAAATGAAATATGAGCCCATTGTCAGAGATGTATTATAGTTGAATGGTAGTACTGTCAAGATTTTAGGGATCCTTAGGAATGTGGAAATGACCCTACATGCATGCCCTAGTTGTACTGTAACTCAAGATATATCCATTGCTGAAGTCAAGCCACATTTTTCCATTTGTCTGTCAAGAGACTTCACTGCCCAAATAAGTGGTTACATATCTTCTGACTGATCATATATGTCTTTTAGAATAAGATATGGGACCAAAGCTTCAATCAGAGTAGAGCCTCTAGCCCTCCATCATACTAAACCCTACACCCCTAATCTCATCAACATGAATTGCACTATCCTAGAAATGGATGAGAATGACATAATGAATGAGCCTACTACTTCCCTAGCAGAGATACCTAATTTTCTCTTAGATGAATGGGCTAATGCATATCAATTTGATCCTATGTCAAAAACCCTTGAGATAGGCCTCAGTACATATAGTATATTAGAGAAGGATGCTTTAGTTGCCAATCTTGTGGAGACTAAAGAAGATGTGAGTGAGTTATGGAGTATGTACTTTGATGGATCAAGGAATAAGAATGGATCAGGGGATGGTGTGATGTTGATTTCTCTTGCACAAGTAAGGTACTACTTCTCCTTTAGGGTCCAGTTCAATTGCACTAATAATGTGGCTGAGTATGAATCCTTGATTCAGGGTCTCCTACTTTCTCAGAAAAGAGGAATTCAAGCCTTAAGTGTATATGGAGATAGTGGGTTGGTGGTTAATCAAGCGAGAAATCAGAATATCACCAAGAATGGTTTGCTCAAGTCTTATAAACATAGGGTATGGGATTTTCTTGATGGTTTTGATGCATTTAATATTCAAAGCATCCCTAGAAAAGTAAATAGATATGTCGATAGACTTGTAGCAATAGGTGCATCTCATGATGTGCCAGGGAACCTTGAGGAGAAGAAGAAGCAACAAATCAAAATGGTAGTAAGGCCTACCATCCCTGACAACAACATCCATTGGAAAGTGTTTGAATTTGATGAAAAAATTGCAAGCTTCTTGCAAAATGAAGCAAAATGTTTAGATAGAAACCAGTCGAGACTGCAGGATCATTATGGTGATCAAATCATTAATCTCAGTTCCAAAAAATTGCCTAAGGGTCTCATTACCTTAGAGAGTGTTTTCAATCCTAATGACCAAACAAGAAGTAGAGTCAGGAACCTAGCTTTTGATGAAGACAATCACACCCCAGTCACGATTGCTAATGGAAAATCCTTAAACATGGGGAATGTATGTTCTAGGATTGAGCAAGAAAGTTTTATTCATCTATGTCAAGAATTTAATGATGTATTTGCCTAGATGTATGATGATTTGAAGTGTTTTCACCCAAGGTTGTTTCAGCATACCATAGATTTAATTGATAATGCCAAACTAGTAAGACAAAAAAAGAGGCTAGTGAATCCCAAAATTGAACCTTTAATGAGAAAAGAGCTATCCAAATTGATTGAGGCCAATATAATTTTCCCCATCAATTACTCGTCATGGGTAGCAAACCTAGTCCTTGTTTGGAAGAAGAATGGAGAGATTAGATTGTGTGTGGACTTTAGGGACCTTAACCAAGCTTCCCTTAAAGATCACCATCCTCTCCCTTCAATGGAGCAGATTTTGTCCAAGATTAGTGGTTCAAAGAGGTTTTCATTTCTTGATCGATTTTCTAGCTATAATCAAGTGTTGGTCAAAGAGTCTAATAGGTACAAGACTTCATTTACCATCAAATGGGGTACCTATGCTTATTGTAAGATGCCATTTGGACTAACTAATGAAAGTGCTACATTTCAAAAGTCAATAGAGATGGCCTTCAAAGACATGATTGAAAAGTTTGTATTAGTTTACCTTGATGATATCACAGTGCATTCAAAGAATGTAGAAGATCATTTTGATCATTTGAGATAGGTGTTCTTAAGGTGTAGAGAGTATGGGGTATCCCTTAACCCGAGCAAGTGTGTCTTTGCTACCAATCAAGGAAAATTATTAGGACACATTGTATCTGAGGATGGTTTAACCATTGATCTAGAAAGAAAAAAAGCAATACTTTCTCTCCCTCTTCCTAAACATAAGAAAGGGTTGCAAATTTTCCTTGGTAGGATAAATTTTGTGAGAAGATTTATCCCTAATCTTGCTACCATAGTAAAACCCCTTATGGCTATGTTTAAGAAAAGTATGGTCTTTGCATGGACCAAGGAAGGGAAGGAACATTTTGAAGAGATCAAGGTAACAATAGCCTCAACCCCTACTCTCATTAATCCAAATTTTGAAAAGGATTTCATCCTTTATGCCCTAGGTGGTGAGTCAAGCATTTCTGCTGTCTTGACTCAAAAAAATGATAAAGATGAAGAGAATCCCATAGCCTTCTTTAGTGAAGGGCTTAAAGAGTATGAAACCAAATACAACTATGTAGAGAACCAAGCCCTTGCAATCATCAGAGCTTTAAATAAATTTATACACATCTTGCCTCATAATAAAATTCATTTGTTAGTACCCCACGCGAGTGTGAAGGATTTCCTTTTGAGCAAAGATATTAGTGAGAGGAGAGCTGGTTGGATTACTAAAGTAATGAAATATGATGTTGACATCCAAATCACCAAGCTGGTAAGAAGGAGGGAGTTGTGTAAATAGATGATATCATATTAGGAATTAGATGAGGAAGTCACTATGATACTAACAGAACATCAAGAGACAAGAAATGATGATCCAAGGAATTGGATGGATGATATGAGGAAATTCTTATTAGGCAACATATATCCTCAAGGATTAGATAGAGATAAAAGGAGATAGTATAGATTACAGTCAATTCCTTATGTCATAGTTGATGGTATCCTTTTCAGGAAAGATTTTAATGGAGCCCTATTAAGATGCATTGACATAGACTAAGCTAAAAGAATGATCAAAGAGCTTCATGATGGTCTTGATTGTGGTCACTTCTTAGCAAGGACAACTGCAATGAAGATCATGAGGGCTGGTTAATACTGGCCATCCCTATTCTATGATTGTCATAGGTATGTGAGGAAGTGTGAAAAATGTACCTTCTTCTTTGGTAAGAAAAAGCTTGCAGCTCTTCCTCTTCATCCCATTCAGGTGGACCAGACTTTTTCTCAATGGGGATTGGATTTCATAGGCCCTATCAATCCTTCCTCTAGTTCTAGTCACAATTCAATTTTAGCTGCTATAAATTACTTCACCAGATGGACAGAGGTGGTTTCATTGAAGAATGCCATAGAATCTTTAGTTGTTGAGTACCTTAACAGAATTGTCACTAGGTTTGGTGCCCCTTCAACCATTATTTCAGATAATGCAAAATCTTTTGTAGGAGCTCAAATTTGTGTGTGGGCAGTTGACCATAATATCTACTTGAGCACATCCTCAAACTACTATCCTCAAGGCAATGGTTTGGCTGAGTCATCCAACAAAAAATTGATGAGAATTATGAAAAGAACTATAGAGGATAATCAGAGGTGTTGGCATCAAAAGTTGAGGACTACACTGTGGGCGAACAAAATAAAACCTAAGAGGTCAATAGGAAATTCACCATTTATGTTGGTATATGGTAGAGAAGCAAGGCTTTCAATTTCATTAGAATTCCCATCCCTAGGGCTAGCTAATCAGTTGGAGCTAATTGAAGATGATGCCATGACAGTGAGAATGGCAGAGCTGATGGAGCTGGAAGAGAAAAGAAGTCAGGCCATGCAAACCCTAGAAACACATCAAGATAAAGGTGAAAGAAAGCTTTGAAAAGAAGGCTAGGATCATAATCTTTAGAGAAGGTGATTTGGTTTTGAAATGGGATGAAAATAGGGCAAAGCTAGGGAGACACTCAAAATTTGAAGCACTATGGAGTGGTCCCTATGTGATTGTTAGTTGCAAGTAGGCTAATGCTTTTCAATTAAGCAAGCCTGGTGGTGAAATTTTTCCTATCCCTGTCAATGGGATCTATCTCAAACCATGTTTCTAATAGGGGTTGAGGTTTCATGTACATACGTAGCTTAGTTTTCTTCCTATTGGTTTCCAGCTTTCCAAGAAGTGCATGAGCACATGTGTTTTGCTGAGTTTATAGAGGAGTAGAGACAGAGCTTTCAATGTTTTACTACTATAGAGGTAGGGTTATGGTTTCATAATGCACGAAATCCACCTTTTTTATGACTCTATGGCCCAATGGATGCATAAGGTCACTAGTCATACACATAGCTGGCTTGCATCCCCTCTGAGTCACCAGAAATGTTAACCATATTTGCCTCCCAACAAAAAATTGAATTCAAATACTTGAGCCCACCCAACGGTCACTTTCCATATTTAAGTATTCAAAATGCCATGGAAATACAAAAATAAATGAAATAAAACCTTAATGTATTTCCTTGTTTCTAAGTGATTGTGCACTTAATGTTTTTGCTTGCCCACAATTCCCTCACTGTTAGATCTTTCATGATCTACAGTGGGTGCTTTCCTACTTTCTAAAAATGCACTACCTTTACCTAATGTGGGCAAGCCCCTTCGTGACACATAGCTGATAATGACATCATGCATCTGTTCTTCTCAAAGGTAATAAATGAATTCTCTATCATGGTACTTGTCAGAGCACATGGGTTTGAAAAGGTGACACTCTATTTGTGCAACAAGATCTACCATTCGATGCAAATAGATCTACGGTGGGTGTTTTCCTGCATTATGAAGATGCAAGGATGTTAAGGAATGCGAGAAAGTGCCTCGCTGCCACGTGTCTTTGTGAGGCTAGGTGGATTTCATAAGCCATTGGGTGATGCTAGGTGGGGCAAGGTCATGCTGAGGTGTATGCTAAATAGTTCATGGGCCTAGATATATTAAGGGTAGGGGTAGTATAATGAAGATCTTTCATGATCGTTTATCTTATAGAGATCAATGATTAGCGCTTTCTTGCATTGTGAAGATGCAAGGCAATTAAACAATGCGAGAAAGTGCCTGAAGGACACATGTCTTTATGGGCCTAGCTAAGGCATTAATAGTTAAGACTAATGGTTATGTGACATTGCGGTTAAGTTGGGAAGGTAGATCAATTAATTGAGAAGATGTGGTCAACCGCATGGAGACTTTATGTGGTGGAAAAATGAAATGAAATTATTGGCCTGCATGGCCCATTTTGGTTGCAGGATTCAATTGACTTTTGACTTTGCTGACTGATGAGCCAAAAAAAAAGAAATCATGTTTTCTTGCACAATTTGATCCTCAATATCAATTCCAACTACTCTTGAATGAATACTAAACCTAGTAAATAGTAGGAGAAAAATCCACCATGCTAGTTTATCCATCTACTTGGTTAGAATGGTTTAATGACATCATTTCTGTCAGGGCACTATTTCAAAAAAATATCAGATTTCATTGTATCTGAATCTATGCCCAAATCAGATTTTCTCTAGATTTCTAAAGAGACTTAATGGCAGTGGTTGTGGAGTAACTTCAATTAGAGAACATCTCAGTTATGCCTAAGCTATAAAGGAAATTTTTGTAGATTTTGTTGAGGTCGACTCTTCTCTATTTTCTCTGATATTGCTCTAGAATTTCACTATAAATCTGACTTTCTTATCTCCTTCAGCCATTGATGTGAAGTGAAAAAACTATTTGCCTCTCAATGGTGTATTGTAGATATTTTCAATCTTGCATGACTGTATCTCTTTTGACCTATGAATGGTATATAAGTGAATCCTCTCTTTCCTTGTGTCATTCATTTGGGGTTTTTTGATCTGCATGTGATTGTTAGATTAAAGAAATTCTAGATGTGTATATGTTTTGGTGTCATGATGGTTCAATAGTGCATGTATGGGTAGAGATTGGTTTGAACACTCTATTTTTGGTGCATCACCCCCCTTAGGTTAGAATAGATAGATTTTCTTCTATGGATTCCTTCTCCCCTTTCTTCTCCAAGAGTAGTTAGGTGCACCCTAATAGTAAAGGAAGTTGGCCTTCTCCAGAGACTCAACTTCATAGTTCAAGTCCCACAGCTTGGAGATTGTTTCCATGTTTCACAAGGTTTTCCTTAGGTAAAAACTCTGGACAAGGGTGCAAAATTTTATGACAACAAAGAACATTGATCATTTTTTCCTATATGGGATAGTCTTGAAGAGAAGAGTATTATAAAATTCGTCACATCAATCCCTAAGGTTTGATCACTTTGGGCGAACAAATCCTAAGTTGAAGGGATTCTTAATGACTCTATTGAAGTTGGCCTAGAACTCAGATTTAACCCTACTGAGTATAGGATTTAGTTGATCCTTGGGCTTGACCTTGTCTTATGCTTCCTAGTATTAGGTTTAGAGAAACCTAGTATTTTCCTTAGTAGTAAGAACTCCAACATGGGGATGAAGAAATTCATAATAGGCTTAAGGCTTTTAATAAGGCCTAGTCCTCTAACAAGGACACAAGACACTATATATAATTCAAAGTCTCCTAACAAGGTCAATATCCTTAACATTATTCTTTTTTTTATTGAATCATCTAGTGGGTATTATCCCCACCTAGGTTTTCCCTTGGCTAGTGTTTTCCTACTTCAAAAATAATTGTGTTATGAGTTCTCTTTGTGTATTTTTATATTTACTACTTAGCATTGTTCATTTACTTTCATATGAAAGCTATAAAGGAATTAACAATATTTAGATGTGTGAAAGAGTTTTTAGAATATAGATTCACCCTCCCCAATCTGAGTATTATTTATTTATAAAGAGTGAAAGAATTTTCCTAAGGGAAAAATTCACCCAAGAACTAAGAACTCAAACACAAGCACACAGTAGACCAAAGAGAGAGAGAGAGTATGATCAGACTAACAATGTATTTAATATGCCATGTAATGTGCAATGTAATGTAAAAGTACACTAAGAGTGCCTGTATATAAAGGCCTCTCAGATAAATCTAGAATGCATTGTAATCAAAACCATGATGTGTCATACAACCAAGCACATGTCCACCAAGTATGGGTTATCCGCCATTAAGCACGAAAGTAAGTGCGGTGATGAGAGGATAAGCTTACAATGGTGTGGCAGCAAAACAGTGTTGTAGACACGATGTGCTAAAATAGAGTTGCGTACTCTTGTGTTGTCTACATTACAATTGAAAAAGGTGCGCAAACTCCTAAGTGTCTCACAAATAAAAATAATAAAATAATGCAAAATAATTAAATAATGCATTAACCTAAGTAAACTTAAGTAAGTGTAATAAGTAAATACTTATTTACACCAACACCCCCCCTTAAGTGCAACTTAGGGGAATGCCCTTAAGCTTACAAAACTAGGATGAAGATGTAGAATGGGTCCCTACTAATAGGCCGTATTAGGTACCCATGTACATAATGAAGATGCAATCTCCCATAAAGTGGGGAAAGAGGGAAAACCTCATGGGAAAAACCCTCCCCAAAAAAGAGAGATAAGTAAGGATGCATCGATGGATGGAGTAATCAAGACCCCCCCATTATGACATACATCCAGTATATACATAAGAGAATGAGAGAAGGAAGAGAGATAGAATAGCCCCCCCCCCCCCAAAAGAAGAATGCCAACAATTGAAAGATTCTCTGATGAAGAAGCTGGTCCATGAATGCAAAATGGTGTTCCTCCCCTTAGGAAGAAACAAAGGAAAAGGTACAGTCCTGAAGATGTGTGCTAGCCCAGAAACTTGCTCAAGTATCCCTGTGCTGATGTTGAAGTTCACCCCTTCCAACTGTGCTGGAAAGAATGAATGCAGATCGGTCAAGGATGTCTGTTGAACATGATCCACTGAACCATCTATCTCCTCAATTGACAAAGAGACCTCCACTAATTTTTTTTCATAAGGATCCACAATCACGCCAACCTATGAAGATTGAGCATGTAGAGAATGGACATGAGGGTCAGAGTGAGCCCTAACAACAATTGTAGAAGAATCATCATCAATGAGAAGATGTAAGTCCTCAAGTCTATATCCCAAGTCAACTGGAGTTGGAGCTGGAAGACAAGATGTACCATGGTGTGATGGACCTTTCACTATAGCAATATAAGCATGTGGACTAGAACGATGTGACCTCTCACTGTAACTGTTGATAGAACCCCACATGTCTGAACCTAATAAAGCACTATCATTGGTGTCACTATCAGTTTCCACTGTGTATGATGTGTGGAGAGGAGTAGAGGACAAGCTGGGAGAACTTTCCTCAAAATGAATATCCTTCTCCCCAAAGATCTCATGTGTCTCTGGATCCATCAGTCTGTAAGCCTTCACATTATCTTCATAACCAATAAAGGTACAAGGCCTAGGTTTCGGTGCCTTACAACTCCTAGAGGATAGGTTTGCCCATGCTAGACAACTAAAGACTCTGAGGTGACTCACACCTAGTTTTCTACTACACCATGCCTCAAAAGGAGTCTTTCCGTCTAAGGTTGGATGAGGAGACCTATTAAGTATGTGAGTAGCACTGCTAATGGCTTCAACTTCAAGTGTAGGATCAAGAGACTTGGCCTTAATCATGCAACTTGCCATGATCTTGAGAGTCCTAATCCTCATAGCTGCAACATCTATCTTTTGCGGCCTAAATGCTGGTGAGTTCTGACGATTAATCCCCTCAATTTTTCAAAAGTTCTTAAGTTTTCTATCAACATATCTGTTCTCATTATCCACTCTTAGTACTTTGATGGCTTTCCTTGACTTGTGTTCAACATGAGTCTTGAAGTCTTGAAGCTTATGAACCAATTCATTCTTATGATGAAGGAAGAAGACCCAAGTGAATCTCAAAAATTCATCAACAAATATTAGGATGTAGCGGCCTTGGCTGACTGAAGTCACTACAAAGGGTCCTGCTAATACCATGTGAACTAGCTGAAGAACAACTGGATCTTGAGAAGACCTCCCTTAATCATACTTCTCCTTGAGAATCATATTCAATAAACAAGATGAACATTCCCCTTTAGAAAAGTTGATATTAGGTAGACCTTTGACCATATGTTTTGAGCAAAGTTGTTGAAGAGAGCAAAAGTCAAGGTGACCAAACCACTCATGCCATAAGTTGATTTGTGAAGTAGAGTGAGTTAACAAGGCTTGGGAAGGACTCTTAGGCACAAAGTGGGAGAAGGAATAAAGCATCTTGTCATCATTGACTTTCCCCACTGCTACCAATGAATCATCTTTGAGACTTCACACCATCACTGAATCTGGAAGGAACTCAACCTTATGACCATCTCCAAGGTGAGTGATTTGGTAAACTGATAGGGATTGGAGCTTAGATTTGGAATGTAGAGAACATCTTTGAATTCCCCATTTTCCATTTCTACATGTCCTTTCCCTTCAACTTCCATCTTAGTATCATCTCCCACAAAGATGTATGGCACCTTTGACAACTTCAATCAAGTAAAGTCTTCCTTTGAAGAACCCATATGGTAAGAGGCACCTAAGTCAAGTATCCATTCCAAAGAACTTTTGTTTGCCATAAGTGCTTGACCTTTACCCTTCGAAGAGGTTGGAGTAGAATCCTGGAAAGTACTTGGCACTTGAATCTTGTTCTTCTTGAGTAGATTTTCTAACTCATCGATTCTTTTTGTCTTGCAATGATGCTCGTCATGATTTGGCTTTTTGCAATATGCAAAAAAGAGTTTATCCTTCTTTTCATTAATTCCTTTCTTGTTTGAAGAAGAACGACCTTGTTGAGAGGAGGATTGTTGTTTCTTAGATTGTGTTTTTTGCTTCCACTGCTTCTTCTTCTTGTTGCTTTTTCCCCCTTGACTTGATTTGTGATCATCACTAGCTACCAAGGCTTTGGTCTTAGATGACTTGAGAAGTCCAAAATCCCCCAAGTGAGATTGTTCAACAATCAAAATGTCTGCAAATCCATCAAAGGAAGGCTTCTGATAAGTAGATCCCATGGTTAACCTATGAGTATTAAAACTTGAAA
Organism: Cupressus sempervirens; assembly: GCA_028749045.1. NCBI lineage: Eukaryota > Viridiplantae > Streptophyta > Pinopsida > Cupressales > Cupressaceae > Cupressus > Cupressus sempervirens. Next base: position 248,612,785 of record CM053787.1, on the reverse strand, counting down.
CAAAGTTAGCGTACTCAGAAGGTAGCCTCTTCAGGATGTGATGAATCAACTTGTCATCTTTCATGGGATTTCGATAATCTTTAAGAAGTGCCCTATACTCATTGACTTTGATAATATAATCCTAAATTGTGTCATAATTCTTAGGATCCAAGAGAAGTAGATCATCCTCAATCTAAAATCCCTTTTCTTCATCCACTTTACCGTACAATTGTTCAAGTCTATCCCAAGCTTCTTTATATTCTGAACAATTTTTAATGTGAAAGAGAAGATACCCATGTACACAACTCCTAATAACACCTAAAACTTGTTGGTCTTGAATTTTCCAATCAATGAGTTCTTTAGCATCAGTAGGTTTAGTAATTTTACCATCAACATATAGACTATATCATTTTTCCATTAATCTACTCCATGCAATATCTTTCCATGTAGAATAGTTGTGTGAAGTTAGAGGAGGACATTTAAAACCCATGATGCATAAATGAAAAGAGCACAAGAGAGAGACACAAAAAACATAGTACACACCCCCCCTTTTCACTCAATCAAAAGACCCCCCCCCCCCCCCAAAAAAAAAAGATGCTGTTGACACTTTATAAGTAGTGCATTTATAATGGGCCACTTGTCAGAATGAACAAAGTGGACTTTCTAATTTTTCTTTTATAACTACCTTATAAGGCTGAAATCTATCACTTAAGCACTGTAGCTTAGTTTTACAACAATTTTGAAAAAGAATCAAAGCTTTACAATGTCAAAAAAGGCTTAATTCTGAAATTGAGATTTTGGTCCACATAACCCTAGAATCTAACTTTAGATCTGGAAAGTAGATAAAAATATATGCACTTTAAAAAAAAAAAGAACTTGAAAAAGTGACCAGATGTGCCTGTACAAAGCTTCTAAAGTTGCAAAATGCAAGATTATGTAGGTACAGTTGCCAAAAAATGCAATTTCTACAAAATCTAGCCACTGAAACTAGAAAAAAACACCACCACTGGAAAATTAAGAAAATTTTACCTAGTTTCAAAAAGAATTGCACCTGAATCGAAGTTCGGATGTCTGAGTTTTTGGGTCGCAAAGTCAGGCTGCCAAACTAAAAAGCAATCTAGAGAGGGGTCTGGAAGGAAACTCCTGGTCTAAATTTGACAGTCAAAAGGCTATCAAGGTAGTTAAAAAATGATTAGGTTTGACGGTTAGACATGTGTCAATTTTAACCCAGTGTAATGATGACATCAGCAAAAAATTGCACCCTGTGGTGATGTGGCAGGCTGATCTATCTGTCTGTACTGTACATAAATATACACGTGTTAAATTTTGTATTTTTGACATGGCTCTAGCGTAGTTCAATTTCCACGTGGCAAAAGTGGTAGTACTAGTGTGACACTTGTTTAATGATGTGTGTCTGGTGACAGCTACAGCGGGGGGGAGCAAGTTAAGAAACACCGCGTGGCATCATTGCAGTAATAAACATGTGGGTCAAGGGTTTTAAAAAAACTTTTCAAAACCTGTGCTCAGCCGAAAAATGCCAACAACATGTGTGGTAGCCTAGAATATCTAATGCTGATGCTGGAACTTACTGCAGATGCCACTGGAGCTGATGAATTTTTTGCCAAGATGCTCTGTCAGCATCGCCAAAAAGGGCCGTGGGTGGGAGGTGTTAAATCGCGTGCCAAAGATTTTTCACGAATCAGAACTATTCGCTGGGAATAAAGATGCATCTCGATAAATTGCAAATCCTGCACGGAAGTCCTATCTGCCTATGCCATAATCCAAAATACGTCATCGCATAACAAAGTCTGTAGGTGCCAGATTTTCAATTAAAGTCCCACATTGAGTGGGTGAGCACACTATGTGCTTTATAAAAAGAGAAGCCCATGAATGTCTAGGCAAAGAGGCCAGTCGTGTTGAGGGTTAGGCTGCCGGAATGTACAATCAAAAAATATGATGTGTCTGCTGTGCATTGATTGTTCGGCCACTTTGATGTGAGCCGATTTAATAAAATTCCCCTGTGAAAAAACAACATACCCTCCAAATTGGCAAATATGGGGTGTCTCTACCCGAGTCTACAAAAAAAATTTCTCTACTGGGTTTCGAAATTATTGACGGAAAAAAAACAAACAATATACCCTCCAAATTGGCAAATCTGGGGTGTCCCTGCCCAAGTCTGCTAAAAAGAATTCTCTGCTGGGTTTCGAAAATACTGACAAAAAAAAATAGAGAAAAAAAATAGATCCAAAAATTAAATTACAGATCTAAAAAAAGACCATACCCCAACTACAAATTGAGGCCACAAGGTTTTGATTTGCAAAAAAAATTTGCCTCACGTTTGACTTTGGGCTAAGGTAGGTGAGTTTATAGTCAATTTTCACCGGTTCAGTGTTTTGGATGCAATGGCATGGTCAGATCTAGCACTGGACACTCCCAATTTCTGCAGTACTCCAAATTTAGGCTGAGTTGTTGAAGCAAGCGTGTTGTTGAAGCAAGTTTGGTCTCGAACAGCTATGTGATGAGAAAATCTCCAAGTTTCTCTGATACCATGTAAGAATTTGCCTAAGGGAAAAATTCACCTAGGAACTAAGAACTCAAACACAATCACACAGTAGACCAAAGAGAGAGAGAGAGTATGGTCAGAATGACAATGTATTCAATATGCCATGCAATGTGCAATGTAATGTAAAAGTACACTAGGAGTGCCTGTATATAAAGGCCTCTGAGATACATCTAGAATGCCTCATAATCAACACCATTATGTGTCATACAACCAAGTACATGTCCACTAGGTATGGGTTATCCTCCATTAAGCACAGAAGTAAGTGTTGTGATGAGAGGATAAGCCTACAAGGGTGTGACATGCAAAACAGTGTTGTAGACACCATGTGCTAAAATAGAGTTGTGTACTCCTATGTTGTCTACATGAAAACTCAAAAAGGTGCACAAACTCCTACGTGTCTCACAAATAAAAATAATAAAATAATGAAAAATAATTAAATAATGCATTAACCTAAGTAAACTTAAGTAAGTGTAACAAGTAAATACTTATTTACACCAACAAAGAGTGCTATCAGATCTTGGTCATAGGTTTGAATCCTCATACCCTCAGGTAATGTTGAGGGGGAGATTGTTAGAAATTTGTTCAACACTTCTCTCAGGATTCATGACAATGGCTTAGCTACCTCTTGTATATTATAAGTTGAGTGGTTGTATTACACATTGATAGATTGTTCTTTTGGTGCAATATAAACACCACTCCAACATAATTATCCCCAGTTTAAGGTGTTGCTTAACAATTTTTTGAGAAAAGGTCTAGACACCCAAAATAGAAGCCTAATCTATTCCTAGGTTTAGTGGGTTTGGTTTGTGAACTTTTCTAAACATGGATTTTTTTGTTCAAGAACCTATCAAACCAAGTTTACATAAGTTCTTATAGACATGTAATAAACTAAACCACTCATGGTTAGGATAATGAAGTCATTTGGGTATGTTTAGGAATGCTTGGAAAAAGTGGCCTAGAAATAAATGTGAACTTACTTGAATTTGTGGAATGTCTCAAGGATTGACTTTAAGGGATGTATTTCCCTATCGATCTTGTAGATACAAGATCATAATGAACACATAGGATTGGTAGAAGTGAAGGCCTAGCCAAGGTTGTGAAATAGTATCTTGGCTCTTAGAGTCCTTGTATCAGTATCCAAGTAAAGATCTTCATATTGAATGTTCACCTCAAAATTATTTAGATTCATCTAGTAACTTGTATGAGTTACACCCAAAGGAGAAAAAAATTGTATTCTTCTTATACAATTTGGGAGAACCTCATGTCTGGGATTAATATTTTCTTTTTGAGATCAAGTGGTATTATTTCAATGATGGTTTGAGGAAGACAAGGAAACAATATACGCCACCTTTTTAATATTGCATTTTTTTATGATGAAATTGGTTATGAAGATGTTGGAACTAGTTCACATGAAAGTCAAATATGTGATTATTTAAAATGTTTCTTATTTTAACCATTATGTTCATTTGACACTTATATATAAGGAGGGTGATATGGACAAATTTAGTTTTATTTTACATTTTTTTTTTTCATAAAGGTATAGCCATATTTTTAAAAAAATCCTTAAAATAGGGACCTCTTATGTTGAATTCAAATATAAAGAATAATACTCAAGTGTTGAGGTATTAATGTCAACCTAAAAATTCAAAATGTATATTTAATTTTGTAGCTTTTTCTAAAAACATTAACAAAAAATGTAATTTAACCTATAATATGAGAAAGTAAAAGAAAGTATATTGATTGATACTAGATTTTAAAGTAATAACTTCAAATTTTTGATGAAGGGATCAAATGTATTAGGCAATTGAGCAAGGTATGAGGCCTACGAGCTACCAACTAGCAAATGCCAATACTAAAATGACTTAGGAAACTAATATGGGTCCACTCATGCCTAAAACCTCTTCAGCTTAGAGTGAAGGACTACGGTTCATCTATGCCAAAAAAATCACCTAGGGAAAAATCATGTCTTCATCCCTTGTGGCATTAGAGCCCGCACTTAGAAAGACTTGGTGGGCTCTTAGTGAGCCATTCAACTTCACCAGTAGACTAAGGGCCCATTGACATAATACTTGTATTTGGTTTAACTATCTTCTATACTTTCTTTTTATCATAATTTATTTATTTTTAGCACTTTGTAATTGGTTGTATAGGTTGGTGTATTAATGTAATAAGAGTTCAGTTAAGTGTTCAAAATCTGCATTGTCTTTCAATGTATGTAACATAATTGACATTTCATGCCATTTTTTGTTGTTCTTCTCTTCAAGTAGATGAATTGGAGTGATAGGGTGCACTAGAGCAATGTAAAGTTCTTCAAGAGTTCTACAAAATACAATCACGTTCCATATCTTTTTGCAAGATTATGCAAAATATTTATGATCTATTTTATAAGAATCAAATTTATTTTGTTAAACATATTCTTTGGTAATCATGCACATATAATGGTTTCAAAATTATATTATTGAAAGGGAAAAGATATATAATAGTATTATAAATATACTTTGATTTCGTTTGGCTAATTTATATAAAATTTAATAAAATAGTTGTTGAAGTTATATGCATGTGTTGATCTCAGATTGGTTTTGACAAGTGAGTGTCAACAAATTTAAGTTCTTTACTTAGTTCATGTCAAACAAGTAGTATGTGTTGAGAACAACATATATATTATAGAGCATGATGAGTCAATAGTGATTGCCAAGCCACTCATGTGTTGAGTCACTCAAGTGTTGATCAGATAGTGTATGTGTGGTGAAAGTTTTATTGGTTCTAGTGTAAACTACTAACTCACCCCTCAGCCCCCCCACACAACCCACCTAGAATTTTACCTTTCCTATTGTAATTCCAAAAATTGGTATTGGAGCCTAGTTCTTTGAAAGAGAGGCTTTAAAACTTTGAGGAAAGATCTTGATATGGAAGTCTACAAGTTGGGAAAGATTATTGAAAATTAGGGAATTGAAATATAATTTATTCTACATCAATTGGATGAAGCGAGGGAAAAACTAAAGAAGTCTTTGAAGAGAAGGAAATAAATTGCTATTACAGAGAATGACACACAATACAAAGAGATAAACACTACTAAGCTATTTTCAAATGGAAACTCCAATGAATTTGATTCAACAATTGTAGATATAATGGAAAAGAATACATCCCAAGCTGAGGAAATTAGAAATCTCAAGTTAGAGAAAGTATCACAAGCTAAACTACTATGTGAGGTGACTAAATAGAAGAAGAATGCTATGGAGGAAAAAGCCATGATTGAAGAAGGAAAAATAATTTTAAGCAACAAACTAGAAGAGAAGTCAATAGGGCTAATCAATATTTCCAACATGTAATTGGATACTTTGAGTAAAATGATGAATCCCAACTATGAATTGAATGTCAAGGACATGGCGATAACAACATGGAAATTGTAGAATGAACAATTGCAGAATGATCTAAAAAGGGAAAAGGAATCTACTAAAACTTTCAACAAACCAAATGAAGCCATCAAATACTTTGAGAAATTATTGAGATCTCCTAGATCCAATAACGATACATCTAGACTAGGATACACAAGTACTAAAAAAGGAGAGTCATCCAAAAATGTTGTCGAAAGGAACAAAAAAGGTAAGATCTCTAAACCTACTTGTCATAATTGTGGTAAGTGAGGACATACTACTAATATGTGTAGGAGCAATACTGCAAATCAAAATGTCAAATATAATAACATAGTTTAGTGCCAAAAGTGCAAAAGAAAAGGTCATCAAACACATGAATGTAGAACCAAGACCATGTAGACACAAAGATTTGAAAGTTTTTTATATAGCTATTAGAAGTATGGACATAGAGCTTTTGAATGCAGATCCAAACCCATGTAGTCATCATACAAGAAAACAAAGGTAAGAAACAATGACAACTCTAATAACTGGGATTATAATACAAGATATAGCTATCATTATTCTCGAGAATATGGATGGGTAAAAGCCTAAACCTGTGTCACCTTTTATAAAAAAACAGAATATCAAAATGTGACAGTTCAACATTAATGACAAAAAAAATGGTATCTGTGTTTAAAATATGAAGATGATGTAAACTGATGAAATGTGTAGAATTGGATGAATTTTATGCCTATAATTTTAATAATTTTTTCCAGTAAGAATTTGTTCATTTTATTTTATTTTGAAGTCCCTTTTTTAACTATAAAAAATATAGGGTGTAGTTGTCGTCAAACAAGTATATGCAAATCATCCTTTTTTGTTTTGATTTGAAAATATCTTATAGATGATATGTATAGCTAGTGAATTAAAAAAATAAATAATTATTTTTGATGTATATTTTCTTTGTTATAAGTACTCAAGTTTGACCTTATCAGAATCCAATAGTTTTTTCCTCCCATCAAAACTTCCCTATCAAATCTATACCTTCTTGAAAAAAAAATTACATATTCATGAAGAGGATTCTGTCCTCTAGAGATAAATATAATTTTTTAATTCTTTTGATATGATTTACTATTTATTTTTTTTCTTTTTTGAGGGAGCATCTTTTGAAATGTTGAAATATCGACTTATAATATTTTGAGATTATAACATATTATAACTAATCAAGACACTCAAAATTTTATATAATGATGATATTGAATTTGCGATCTATGAAAGGGAATTTTTAGTTTTGGAAAAAAATTGAGTTTTGATAGAGAAATGAGATTTGACCAAAATAGGTTTTGGTATCATAAATGGTGACATAGATCTGTGCTTCTACCCAGACATGTTGCTGAAAATTGTAATAGGACACACTTTTGAGGTGACTACAAAAGGTGGTTAAGTCAAATTACATGTTTTAGCTACTTGAAGATTGGTCACATTAGTCGATGTTTTACAACAAGGAAAAAGGAAAAGTTGTGAGTTTGATAATGGAAAAGGAAAAGAAGATGTTGAACACATCAGAGATGAGATGAATATGACATGGAAGAAAAAGGATGGTTACAACAAATCAAATGGAGAAGAGATCACTTCACCTAATGGGTTAGGTGATCACACCTCATCAAACTAATCAATCAAGAGGCATGTGGGACTGATATTTAAAGGTTATAACATACATTAGTTCCAAAGGAAGTTAGTACTGAAAGGATCATATAAGCATGAAAAAAGATGCAAGAGGTAGTTAGGAATTAAAGAAAAGTCTTTAAGTTTTTCATGTGTTTGTCGAGTATGAAACACTTCCTATGCGTGTCGAGTAAAGTACTAAAAGATGTCGATTTAATAGACTGGATAGTTGATGCCAAGCTTGTAGTGGTTGCTGAGCAAATGAAATGTTAATGGATGTCAATTAAGCCTAAAATTAGTTTATGTCGAGCTTACAACTTTGTAAGCACTCAAAATTTATTGCATAGGTTTCAAAGGGTATTTGATAAATTTTTGACTCATTCTATCATCATTATGAAATTGAGAAAGAGCTAGGAGAGAAGAAGGTGATCTAGAAAACCATTCAAAGTAATTGTTGAAGATTTGAGCAATGATTCATCACCAGTTTGTCAAATTTTATAAGGTACTTATCAAGAGTTGAGTTATGTAGTTTGTATTTTCATAAACCCTAGTTTCACGAAATGGCATCTAGTTCAAAGAATGTAGAGGTTAAGGAGGTTTTAAATGTTTAGCTAGTTAGTAATGAAGTTAAGAAACCCATTTTCAAGGCTATTCTTCATATCAATTACAAGAAGGACCCCTTCGTGCGTTATCCATGATACCATGAATGTTCTAATGATACAAGATGTTAGAAAATTCTATAACTGCAAAATTGGTAGCATTTGTGATATGAGATTAGAGATGCCTACAATATATTATGTGAGAACTGTGTTTTGAAAGAAGAATTCAAAAATTTTGAGAACAAAGTGTTAACACAAGTCCTAGATTTCCCAAATGTCTTTAAAATAGAATGGATTAGGATAGTCATGAGCATAATACATGATAGTTCATTATGGCTAGATAATGGACCTATTAGGATAACCAAGAGGATAATTCATAGGGTTACTAATTATCAAACCCTAGATCAGCCTAAGACACTGGGAAGTGATTCAAAAGAAGTCACTGAGAAGAATACTAGAGTCATGTGGAATAAGAGAGGCATGACTATATTGATGCAGTTACTGATTCATTGATAGAATTTACTGTCAGGGTTATTTGACACAAGTTTTTTCAATCTAGTAGATTAAATAGTGTACCATGTATAGGTATAGATATGAGATATAAAATTGTAAATAAAGATCACACATATGAGCTAGTGGAACTACAACAAAAACAAATAGTTGAGAACCTTGGATCAATCAAAAAAACAAAGAGTGCACAATGTAGATTTGGTTCTATATTGATATGCATATTCTTTTATGTGTAGAACACTTTTCCTACTTTTGGAACAATAGCATAGAAAACAAATAGATCAGTGGTAGTACAACTTGGTGAATACATTGAGCAATGAGGAGAGAATTTTGAATCAGTGATGACAAGATATTTTAAAGACTTCCAACAATTAATGAAGAAGAGAATGAGAATACTAGTATCTCTAGTAGAAAAGCATTATGATGATGTTTTTTTTTTAGTAGATGCTAATTATACATACATATCTCCAAGCTTCTACACCAAGGATGAGATGGTTGAGACCCTTAAGATATGAAATCAATGTGGATGAAGCTTCTGCAGCTAGGTAAAAGCACAAACCTGTGTCACCCTTTTGTAAAGTAAAAGGTTAACAAAAGTATACCCATTCACCTTCAATGACATAAAATTGGTATTATTATTTTGAATTTTAAAATGAAGTTAAGTAATGAAATGCATAGAAAAGGATGAATTTTAGGATTATAATTATTAATAATTATTTGGAATAAGAATTGATATATTTTCCTAATTTTAATAAATAATTTTTTAGTAGCTAAAAAATGCTAAAAATCAGGGGTCTAGTTCCCACCACAAAACCATATGGAAATAAATTTATTTCCCTTTATCTCAGACTATGTAATAGATAATATATATAGCTAGAAAAATCAAAAATAAAAATTGGTTCTAGACCTATATTTTCTCTTTTAAAATGATTCAAACTTCAACTCACCTAAAATTGATAGTTTTCATCTCCCACCACATTTTCAAAACAAATATATTCTAACTAGGAGAAAATTTATACATTCTAGAAAAGGACTCTCTCCTCTAGAATGTCATATAATTTTATTTTATTTTGATATGATTTAATATTTTTTTCTTTCTCAAAATTGACATCTTTTCGAGTGTTAAAATATGTGCTTGTAGACTTTTTTAATTACAATATACTATATCTAATTAAAATGCTATAAAATCTATATGAGAATATTCTTGACTTTGAGCTCTATAAAATGGTGTTTATATGATATTTTAAAAATATCATAAAAAATAGTAAGAGTTATTGAAATAACACTTTTTTGAAATAAATTAATTTTTTAAATAATTGGAAACAAACTAGTATAAGACATGCATTTAATAGACATTTCTAATTGGAAAAGTATGAGACCATATATAACTTAGCTATAATGAATTTATCTAGATCATATGTTGGAAAAATAAATGATTTAAAGATATAAATACTCAAATTTAGACATTCTGGTTAGTTAGCCTAAAAGGTGACATAGCTTTGTACTTTACCTCAGCTATAACATCTTTACTAGCAAAAGAGGTTGACAAAAATTCAAAGGCTTTTGGAAAGTATGAGATAGCAAAGTCCAAAATCTCAATGGAACTAAAAACTGCTTCTATAATCAAGAAGAAAGATAAATTGGTGAAGAAGCTAAAAGAAAAATTTGGAGAGGGTGTCGAGTAGGAAGAAGAAGAAGAAAATGAAGAGGAAGAATATTCTCAAACCCAAACTCCACTTACAATTACACAAGGTATGGGAGAAGACCAAGAAGAGGAAACTAAAGTTACTAAAGGTGCCAAGGAGGAAGAAATCAAGGAAGCACCTACACCTATTGATTAAAAGAAGAGGAAGGCTAAGGCCCAACCTATGATAAGGGCTAAGTAAACAATCAAACCAAGCCTACTATGCCTACTAAAAGAGCTACTATAGATGCAACAACAAAAAAGGCTAAGGAAAATACCAAACCGATAGAACAAGGAGATCAAGTGCAAAAATAGACAAGAAGAAAATATATGGCAGAAGAAGATTCTAATAAAGAGAAAATAGAGTTAGATGAAAGCAACCAATTCAAAGTGGTGATTCATAATCATTTATCAAATCTTGAGAACCTTTGTGAAAAAGTTAAGAATAGTGTAGATCTGTCAGAATTTTCTCATGTAGATTTTGACAATCTTAGTAAAGTGGAGAAAAATCAAGTGGAAGAGGCTAGTTATGCCATGATGGAAAAATTCAAGACTACACTACTAGAGATTACCAATTCAATGCCCAAGAGTTTGTATGATAGAGTTGAGCAAAAATGACACTATTGTCTGAACTTGGAAAGACAAATTAGAGAGGCATCTCTTCCACAAGTGATGCTTGAATGAAGTAAGAGTCAAATTGCTAAGGCTATGATGAAATATGTAGTCAGGTTTGTACCTAAATGCAAAGCCTTCAACATTTTGCAAAATAACATTGAGGATGTAGTTAAGAAGTTCACATAGATGTGGAAACTAACTTATGGGTTAACTATAGTAAAGGAAGGTGAGGAAGAGCCCATAGAGCTAAATGATGATGATAGAAAAGATGACCATGATGATACTATTGACAAAGGAACTAAAATTCATATACAAAATGAGGCAATAGCTAAGCCAGAGTAGCAAGAAGAACAAATTGTGCAAGACACACAATTATCGAGTGCCAGCCCTCAACATGTGACAAGTGAAAACACTGACACAATTACAGTTAAGGATATTTCTGATCTATCAACTTAGAACATCAATCCCCTATCAGAGAAAGATCTCAAGAAGATACTAGATCAATCCACACTATAAGAAAAACTTTGTAATAATCCTTTATTGGTTAATGTGGATAGCTATAGAAGATAGTGACTGATACTAAAAGGGAGAAGGTGAGTACACAAGAACCACCTACAATGCCTCCTCAAGTCATCATGTACAATCTTTGGACAACATATCAAAAGCCACATCTAAAAAGGTTAATACAATTGCAAAGGATACAGTGGAAACACAAACCACTGCTAAAGAACAACAAGGAACAAATTAGATAGACTAATCTATGCCTACAACACAAGATCAAGGTGCAAGTCAAGTCATTGTGGTAGAATAGGGAAAGCTTGAAGAGATAGAGCTGACACCACAATTGAAGGAGCAAACAACTATTCAAGCCTTGGTAACCTTACCAGCATTTGGCACTCCGACTCAAACTCTTTAGAAGCTAAGCACATATACAACTCCATTACAGATCTCAATATTGAGCTCGACTACATCAAAGGTAGAGGAAGAAATCCAATATGGAGACATGATCATTGATGATGAATTTTTTCTACCAAAGTATGATTATGATAAAATAACTATAGAACAAATGGGCATACTCCAACAAGCCCTAGCAAGGAAGAAGGATCAAGAAATGCTTAGAAGGGAGCATAGGTAGAAGCAAACATTGCAGGACATTAAAGACATATTTTTAGATGCATTTAGTTTGCTAACTCTGGATGAGAGTAAGCCACTCATTAAACAATTGACAAACATAGTGAAAAAGGTTAGTGATGTCAACCTAGATACAAATGCAAAATTATTAAAATGGTTAGAAAAGAAATTTTAGAATAAAGTGAATGAAAAGATATCAAGTGATATAGCACTAACACAAGTTGCATTAGAAACTAAGGTTGTGGATGTGAAGAAAGTACTTAAGAACATTTTCTCATTGTACACTAAATTGTGTAATCCAACACTCTTCACCCAAGAAACCAAAAGTTGCATTTTGAGCTTGGAAAGTCTGATAAGTTCATTAGGTGCCCAACTACCAATGACACTAGCTTAGATTGAAAAGTACTTTATAACACTTCTACAAACCCAAAGTCAATTAGCTACATTGAAAGAAGATGAGGCCAACATAAGGGCCAAATTGATTAACATTCAGACAACTTTGACACCCAATATGGAAATTTTCCACAAGGAACTAGGTTATGTCCTAGTCCATCTTGCTATAGAGCTTACTATCCAAATCAAGTCTTTGGATGTTGTGTGTGAAAATTGGGATGTATCTCTTAAGATAATCTGAGATGTCCATAAATCTTTTCTAGACAAACACATTATAAGTGTATAGTCCATTAACATAAGTGTCAAAAGGGGGAGGTGAAATTTCTTGGGGGAGAGAAAAAGATAAAAGAGAGATAGAATAAAGTGGGAGAATAAGTCAAAGGAGGTGAGAAAAATAAGAGAATTTTGGAGGAGATACAAGGAGAATGAGAATTGGGAGAAATAAGAGGGAGAAGGGAGAGTAAGGAAAATGGATAGAGACAAGAGAAATTAAGCTAAAACAGAGTCAATACCACAAGCATCACAATATAATGAGCATTATATGAAAGAGTATCAGTTAAGACACATTTTCTCAATAGGAGTAAAAAATTTTGGATAGAGAATAGACCTATTAACTTAGGAGGAGTTATCAGATTTTTGAGGTATCAAAGCTATTACAAAATTTTGTAATTTTGAAGTTTTGTATATAAGCTAAGTTAGAGATATGTTAAGCCTGTAAGATTAAGGGTATTATTGCATACTCAACTATTTTTGAAACTCATGTCAAAGGGGGAGATTTTTTATCTTATATTGGTTTTGATAAGTGAGTGTCAACACACTTAAGATATTTACTTAATTCATGCCAAAAAAGTAGTACATGTTGAGCACACCATATATATATTATAGAGCATGCTGAGTCAATAGTGAGTGTCAACCCACTCATGTGATGAGTCCCTCAAGTACCAAGCAAACACAAGAACCAAGAAAATAATGGATGTCAAGTGACATAGATGCCAAGTAATAATATAGAAGATAGTATATGTCAAGCATCAGAGACTTCAAATGTCTAGTGACATAGTTTTGACATACTTGTTTGTAATGGCACAAACAACTATGTAAACCATTTTTGAGCTGACTTAAAGATTGAATTACATTATTTTGGAGATAAGTATGAATATAAAGTTGGATTCCATATACAATTAGATGTAGAAAATTAGAAAAAGAGAAGGTTTAAGTGGCAAAATGGATGAATCATAGTCATGGATTCATACCTAACCCTAAGTCACCAAAGTAGTTTTAAGGAGGACATACCTTAAACTATCTATGAGGTGTGATGTTGTGAAGAGAGTATTTTTGCATGTGAAAATAGAAAATTCATTTTGGCTGAGTTATGAAGTGGAATTGCATTACAAAATCAGTTAGACCAGAATCAAGGAAAGGAAAAGAATAGATTAAAGAGAGATTTGATCAAGGAGGATCGAGAATATATCAGTTTAGAGGTGATCTATTATCAAGAAATCAAGTGTTGACCATAGGATCAAAGTTGAAACATTTTAACAGGTGATTCCAGTCAAAAGCTCTTAGCAGAGTAGTCCTAATAAGCTATATTGAAATCCTTTAATAGGGTGCTTACTTAATTTTAAGTTAAATTCCTTTAACTAGGCACACTTCTAATAGGTTGTTGAAATCCTCTAATAGGGTAAGACCTAACAGTATTTTTAAGCCTTAAATAGGGTAGACCATGTTTCTATTGGAATATTCAAATGGGAAGAGTAATGCACTTTAACCTTTTCAAATCCTTTTTAAAAAAAAACTAAAAGTAAACTGCATGCATGTAAACATATTAAATAAACATAAAGTAAACACATGCATCAACACACATAACACAAAATTTTTGGTAACCTAGAAACCCTCCAGGAATAAGAAGAAAAAATTGGGGTGGGGATGATACTACAAAATCACTACATAAAAAATTATTTGACCACTTTTGATGGTCTACCCTGTGAAAGGCTGGCCCTGTTAAAGGCTTTACACTATGTCAATAGTGACCTAGTGAAAGCATTTACAAACACTTTACATCAAGTGTCACCTATTAAAGGATTTACTCACCTCTTCAAAGGATCTACAAAATAGCTATTAAGCTAACCTATCAACATAGGGTTTTCACAATCTAATACAATTTCTAGAGAGTATTAGAAATCTTTGACCTAATTGCTTACAATATTCAATTACTGATTTCAAGCACTTGATCTGCTCATTCTAATGTGATCCTTTCTTGATCTAATATCTATTTGTATCCCTTGTTCTGTTATGATCAATTGGATATGTAATTGCTAATAAATTCACTAAGTCTATGATGCCCCTATTGTTTGCCCTGTTCTACAAATTTTGCTATCTACTTAGCAACTTCCTTGACTTCTATTTAGCAACATGAAATTGTGGGGTCTAAGCCTCCTTTTAAAGACTTTATAGACTTAGGGCTAGGTATGGATCTATGATCCATATTGAATCCTAAATTATTGCTCATTTCTTGTAGTTTTCTCATTGGTTGCATGCCTTCTCCATTTTTCTTATTGGCTTCATGCTAATTGCATAGGAAATATAAAAGATTCATTCTTATCCTTATTATCCTTCAAAATCCTTCTATGTCAGCTCAAAAAAATGGTTTACATTTGAGTTTGTGTAACAAAAAAATCCTATGTTGATTCTATGTTACTCAACACATACTAGATTACTGATGCTTGACACTTGTTTGATCCTGGTTTGCTTGGCACCTATTACATTATGTCTTGCTCGACACATGTATAGTTCTAGCTCACTTAGCACATGAAGCATTATAACTTTCTTGGCATCAACTATGACTCAACACTTATATATCACTCGACACTTGTATAATGCTTGACACACTTCATAGGTGACTATAAAATTTTCTTGTCAAACCACATGTTTTAGCTGCTTGATGACTAGTCACATTTGTCTATATTATCCAACAAGGACAATGGCAACAAGTTGTGAGTTTAATAAAGGAAAAGGGAAAAACAATTTTGAACACATTAGAGATGAGATGAACAAGACATGGAAGGAAAATGATGGTTGTAGCACATCAAATGGAGAAGAGATCACTTCACCTAATGGGTTAGGTGATCACACCTCATCAAACTAAGAAATCAAGAGGTATGTGGGACTAATATTTAAAGGTTAAAAAATACATCAATTCCAAAGAAATTTAGTATTGAAAGGATCATATAAGATTGAACAAATATGTAAGGTTTGTTTAGGAATTCAAGAAAATTCTTTAAGTTTTTCATGTCTCTGCCAAGTAGAAAACACTTCCTATGTGTTTCAAGTAAAGTACTAGAAGATGCCAAGCTAACAGACTGGCTAGTTGATGCCAAGCTCATAGTGGTTGCCAAGAAAATGAAATGTTAATAGATTTTGAGTAAGCCTAAAATTAGTTTATGCTGAAGTTATAGTTGTGTAAGAACTCAACATTTATTATAGGGGTTTCAAAGGATATTTGATCAATTTTCAACTCATTCTTTCATCATTAAAAAATCAAGAAAGAGCTAGGAGAGAAAAAGGTGATCTGGAAGACTATTCAAAGTAATTGCAGAACATTTGAGCAATGATTCATCACCAGTTTGTCAAATTTTATAAGGTACTTATCAAGGGTTGAGTTATGTAGTTTATATTTTCATAAACCCTAGTTTCATGAAATGACATCTAGTTCAAAGAACGTAGAGGGTAAGGAGGTTTTAAATGTTTAGCTAGTTAGTAATGAAGTTAGGCAACCCATTTTCAAGGCTATTCTTGACATCGCTTACAAGAAAGACCCCTCTAGTGTGTTGTCCATGATACCACTAAATGTTCTAATGATACAAGATGTTGGAAAATGCTATAACTACAAAATTGGTAGCATTGGTGATAAGGATATTAGAGAAGCATACAATAGATTATGTGATAGTAGTGTTTTGAAAGAAGAATTCAAAATTGTTGAGAAGAAAGGGTTAACACGAGCCCTAGATTTCCCAAATATCTTTAAAATAGAATGTATTAGGATAGTCCTAAGAAGAATATATGATAGTTCATTATGGCTTGATAATGGACCTATTAGAATAAACAAGAGGATAATTCATAGGGTTATTGGTTATCCAACCCTAGATCAGCATAAGACACTGAGAAATGATTCAAAAGATGTCATTGAGAAGAATACTAGAGCCATGTGGAATAAGAGAGGCTTGACTATTGATACAATTACTGATCCATTGATAGAATTTGTTATCAAGGTTATTTCACACAAGTTTTACCAATGTAGTAGATTAAATAGTGTAACCTATATAGTTGTAGATGTGGAATATAAAATTGTAAAGAAAGAAAAGACATATGATCTAGCAAAACTACAACTACAACAACTAGTTGAGAACCTTGGAGCAATTAGAAAAACAAAGAGTGCACAAAGTAAATTTGGTTCTATATTGATATGTATATTCTTTTACGCACAAAACACTTTTCCTACTTTTGGAATAGTAGCATGGAAAAAAAATAGATTAGTGGTAGTACAAATTGGTGAATACATTGAGCAATCAGGAGAGAATTTTGAACCAGCAACGAGATGATATTTTGAAGAATTAAAACAATTAATGAAGAAGAGAATGAGAAGAATAGTATCTCTAGTAGAAAAGAATTACGATGATATCTATTTTCTAGTAGATTATGATTATACATAAGTCCAAGCTGCTACACCAAAGGTGAGATGTTTTTGACCCTTACGATATGAAATCAATGTGGATGAAGTTTTTGTAGCTATAACAGCTTTACTAACAAAAGAGATTGACAAAAATGCAAAGGCTTTTGGAAACTATGAGACAGAAAACTCCAAAATTTCAATGGAACTAAAAACTAATTCTGTAATTAAGAAGAAAGATAAATTGGTGAAGAAGCTGAAAGAAAAATTTGGATAGGGTGCGAAGCAGGAAGAAGAAGAAGAAGAAGATCATGATGATGAAGGGGAAGAAGATTCTCAAACCCAAGTTCCACTTGCACATACACAAGGTATGGGAGAAGACGAAGTCGAGGAAGCACCTACACTCACTAAACAAAAGAAGAGGAAGGCCAAGGCCCAACTTTTGGCAAGGGCTAAGAAAACTATCAAACCAAGCCAAGGCAAGCCTACTACAACTACTACAAGAGCTACTACACATGCAACAACACAAAAGGCTAAGGAAAAGACCAACCTAGTAGAATAGGGAGGTCAAATGCAGATAAGGCCAAGAAGAAAATATGTGGCACAAGAAGATTCTAATGAAGAGAAAATAGAGTCAAATGAAAATAGCCAATTTAAATTGGTGAGTAATAATCCTTAATCAGATCTTGAGAACCTTTTTGAAAATGTTAAGAATTGTGTAGATCTATCAAGATTTTCTCATGTAGATTTTGACAATCTTGGTAAAGTGGAGAAAAATCAAATTGATTTCCATAAGGTCATGCATTGATCTCTCTATCCTATCCATCCTATTATTACCCTTTTCTTTCTCCTTGAAGGGGGCTTTTATCATCCCCCTATCCTTCTTAGTATTCTTCATAGGGAAAGTGATATCACAACCTAGACTATTTTTTGGAGAAGGGTTACCTTTGAGGGTATTAGACATATGGGATAGGATAGGATTGTCTTTACTTCTAGAGCTAGGGTGTACCTTTTTAATTTTCAACTTCTTAGTGGGTTTTATCTCTATCTCATTGGATTTTGAGCTTATATCCTCCTTGGGTGGTGCTCTAATATCTTCCATTTTGGGGCTCTTCCTTGACCTCCTAGTAACTTTATTGCTCCTATTAGTATCAATATTAGAGTCTGTCACACTAATATCCTTCCTAATACTAGGGAATTTTTCAAAATATTTTTTCGAGGCTGACCTTGGGCTCGGCTTGTTGAAGAATTTAGGGGTAGAGAAAGCCAAAGGATTCACACATAAGGGAGGATTTAGGGCTTGTTGATAATTATAAATCTTGAACATAAAGGCTTGGTTAATGACATAAAATGGTTTCCCCTCTTTCCTCTTCTTCCAAACATTAAAAACACAATCTTCCATAGAATGTAGAATGAGATGCAAAAAGGGTATTAACTCATGATTTTTAAAATGTTTTAATATGGGGAAGTGGTAATAATAAAGCACCTAGAAACAATCCTCATGCATGATACAGTAGAAGATATCATAGGAAATAACATCCCAGGGTGTCAGGGGATCCTCTCTAGAAAATCCACCACACATGTACAAAGGTTCCTCCTTAGGAGAGAAAATTTTCTACAAGCCTAGCTCTTCCAATACTCTAGGTTGCTTGCACTAGCTCCTACCTTGAAGAGAAAGGCCACTCAAATTTGCACCTATTTCCTCCATAATTTCAAAGGAAACCTTATTAACAATCACCTTTCTATTAGTCCACTTATCACATAGACATATGCTTATCAAATTCTTTAATACATTCCATGAAGGGCAAGAGGCCTCCTTCCCTCAAATAAACCCATGGAACTTCATTGTCCTTGATGTAGTCCTCAATCTTATCTAGTTCAATGTAGTTACAAATAGCACCCATAGCTTCTTGTTCCCCAAGCTTGATCCAAAAACCATTATTTTCAACTGACATACCCCTGTTGCAAGTGAGAGCTTGAAGAAAGGAATTTTTTGAGATTTTATCACTGTGAGTGACCTTAATGTCAAAAATGATTACCATATTATGATCACAAGGAATCATGTTTTCCAAACACCACCCTATCTTTTCAATTATAAAGGGTTACTTTCCCATGATTCTTGAGGAATTCCATGTGTACCACTAGCTCATTATGTGATTCACAAGAAAATTTCTATTATGATTTTTTAGTGTGCCTATTCTTGGTGGCTACATTATTTTTATGAAATCCCCAAAGATTTTTTTTTTCATTCATAATAAATATTTCTAGTGGGCATTCCATTAAGGTTAATGATATTAAATATTCCCTTAACCCTATTATGAAAATTAACCCATAAAGTCCCCTACCCTCTTGGTAAAATGCAAATGTGTCACCTGTCCTGTCCCTTCATACTACACTAGAATGTTTTATTTTTTTATACTCATGAATTTAGGTGGATAGTGGTATCAAATAGATGTCATCCCATTTTTTCATACCATTAAAAATATACCCCATCTTCACTAAGTCATTGGCCATATTATTGCCTTCACGATAAACATGGTCCAGTGTCATCTCCTCAAGTCTTGTCATTAAGGAACAAATTTCTCGAATAATTCTTTTAATCTTCCAATTTTTATTTTCATTCCCTTTTACCACTTTAATAATTAAGAAATATTCCCCTTCAATAGCTAGCCTTTCCACACTATTTGCTTCCCCTATTTTCAAATCCCATAGGAGGGCCAAGGCTTTTGCTTCATTGTTTGATCCCCTTCCAAATTTCCTCACATAGGCCACAACAAGTCTTCCCATTTAATCAAAAATAACCCCACTAGTCACGTCCTCCCCTCAATGTCTAAGTTGTCAAAATTTAGCTTCATCCAAGATGCCTGGGGAGTTGGTTCACATATCGTATTGTGTCTGGAATTGATTCTGTAGTTGTCAAAGTTTTCCACCTTTTGGCTAAGATCCCATAACTTGGACCATTGAGTATCATAGTTTCTTGATGGATTTTGTGGAAGTCACTAGTGCTAGATCTCAATGCTTTCCTTCCACAACTTAATCAGCTAAAACACAAGCAACAAAGAGGGGGCTAACTTATCTTGAAAGATCTAGTTATTCCTTTCCTTCCAAATTTTCTAACAAATAAAGGGTCAAGGGGGGGTGTGTGATTTTCCAAAAGGATCTCAAAAATGGGTGGTGGAATGGGATTTTCAAGTCCACAAAATGATTTAGTCCCTAGTAAAAGCACCATTAGATCTCCCACTTCAAAATAATTTCATTTAAAGTTACCATGGAATAAGGGTAGTGCATGAGCAGATGGGGGAGCTTTTCCTCTACATTATTGTATAACACACAACAATTTTCTAGTTGGAAGACATTTCCTTGGAAATTGTCAATGGTAAGGATGTTCCCATGCAAAATCCTCCACTAAAATAAATTGATCTTGGGAAGGATCCATGGGTGCCACACTTTATTCCAGTCCTCCGGTGCATTGCCTCCCTCAATAAAAAAAAGTGTAAGAAGATTTAGCAGTGAACTTACTTGACGAGGCTAGGATCAAAATTAATAAATCTTCCATAGGGGTTGTGGAGATACAATATTTGTCAATAGTTTCATGTAGCTCTTTCACTAATTTTACCTCCATAGGATTTCCATGGATGTGCAATCACTTCCATTTGTTATTAGGGGTGGTATAGTTCTGCATCAACCCACCAAATTGGCTGAAGCAATAATACCTTTAACAAGTTGGAAATTGGATAAGGTAAGTGGCCCTTCATCAACCCAATGGTCCTCTAAGAATTCAATGGTGGTTGCATCTTGTAACACCCAATTTATGCCTTTCTTTAGGATCTTTCTAGTGTGCAATATATTATTCCAAAATTTTGAACCCAAGGGAAGAATACTACTATTTATATGGAATTAGAATGAGTCTCCCCTTAAGTATTTAGCATGAATAATAGTGCACTAGTTACTCGAGGTGAACACTAGCCTACACCATACCCTAGTAAGTAGGCATTTATTCATATTATCAATCCTTCTAATGTTCAAGCCTTCTAAGGGCTTGGGATTACATACTTTGTCCCACCTAACAATGCTTAGCATTTTCTTCTCCTTAGTCCCTGAATAGAGGAAATTCCTTTGGATCTTTTCAATTAGTTCCTTATATCTTCCTAGGAGTTTAAAGAGGGATAGAAATTACACTGGGATAACTTGTAAAGAGGTTGAGAGGATTTGATGTTTCCCACATTACTCATGATCTTTCCTTTCCATCCCACAAGCTTTTCTTGAATGCATTCCATCAACCCATTCCAATAATGGGACGATACCTCCTTAACCTTGAGTGGGAGACCAAGGTAAGTTTCTAGTAACTCAGCTTCGTAGCACCCACATATTCTTGTCACTTTCTACCTAAGGTCCCTTTTTGTGTTGAAGAAGTAAAACTTACTTGTCTAGAAGTTTATAAATTGTGTTGAAACCTCCTCATGCTGATCAAAAAGATACTTCCATGCCTTCTCTTCATGAATCAAAGAGATACCATAAAGGAAGGTATCATCAACAAATTGGTGTAACACCTATGATGCGAGAGATGAGGCAAGTCTTATACCTTTGGTTTTACCCTAGCAGGCTACATCCATTAAGTTCCTTCTAGATAATTCTATAAAAATGATGAATAGGTAAGGTGATAGGGGGTCCCCTTGTCTAAGACCCTAGATGGAGGAGAAATTTTTTCCTAGGTTTCCATTTAGTAGAACTAAAAACTATACAATGTTGACAGCTTCCCAAATAATTCTTACAAAACTCTTGTCAAATCCTAGTTTCATTAGAATTTAAAATAAAAATGTCCACCTTACTTTATCATACGCGTTAGAAATATTGGGTTTTAATGCCATACCTAGGTTCTCACATTTCTCCATGGAGTGGATGACCTCATGAACTATAATCACCACATCTCAAATCTATCTACTTGAGACAAACCCATTATGAGGGGGGCCAATGAATTTGTCTAAAAATGGTTTAATACAATTAACAATAACCTTTAACATAATCTTATAGATTTTTTTGCAAATTCTTTTAGGTCTAAATTCCCCCATTCACTCAGGTTCATCAATTATAGGTATCAAAATAATGAAGGATTGGTTGAGTTCTTTCAACAATTTTCCTATTCTAACAAAATCCCAAGTAGTGTGGGTGACAATGTACTTGATGATTTCCCTAAATTACTTGAAGAATGTTGAGTGAAAACAATCTAGTCCTAGGGATTTATACAAGCCCATAGAAAAATCAAATTTTGTAACTTCATCTTCAACAATTTTCCCAATTAGGTCCTTGCTCATTTCTTCATTGATGACTAGGTTCATGATCTGTAATAAATCAACTTGAGTATTGATGTCTATGCTGGATGGGGGGGATTGAAGATATCCTTAAAGTAGTCATGTCTAATCCTCTATATCTTCCTCATACACCAACTCATGTCTAGTGTTATCTAATAGTTTATCTATGGTATTCCTCTTTTTCCCTTTTCAAGTTTTTCTATGGAAGAAATTCATGTTCTTGTTACCCTCAGTCAGCCATTGAACCCTTGAATGTTGTTTCCAAAAAAAATTCTCCCTTCTAAAAATCATGTTCCACTGAACACAACAGACTAGTTCTTCTTATCGTTCTTCAATGTTAGCACTGGCCATATTGTTTTTTAGGATCTCCACTTTCCTCTCAATCTCCTTCTCCTTAAAAATATTACCAAAAGATGATTTAATCCAACCTCTAACCTCTTTTCATTTATGTTCAATATTTATAGAAATGTGAAACATTGCAAAGCCTTTATCTTGGATATTACACCATTAGTAATATAATATTTGAAATCCAAGTGTGAGTGCCACATTATTTCATATCAAAAGGGTGTTCTATTGACCTTTTGGGTCACCTTCCAAGAAAAAAGAAGCATGGAAGGATTTGAGATGGTCCTAAGGTAACCTATGAGCATGGTGCTTAGGAGTATATAAAAATTTGTACAGATTCGAGCTTAGTTAAGTCTACCATACATAATATTATTCCCAATCCTATTGTTCTACAAAGTAAAAGGGACTCCCTAGAGATCAATATCTAGGAGGTTGTTCCTCCCCAAGAATTTTTTCAAATCATACATAGTTTTTGATAAATCTTTTGTGCCATCCATCTTCTCTAATGGGTAAAGGGGGGTATTAAAATCCCCCATACATAACATATTCTCATTTATAATCTCAAATATATCAGTTACATCCTCCTAAACATTAAGTCTTCAATTTTTGGTGTTGGGGGCATTAAGACTAAACATATTCCATGCATGGGTTTTGGAAACAAAACCAATAACCTTAAAATTGGTGTTAAGATAGATCTCCTTATCCTTAAAATTGTAAGGGTTCCAAAATGTAGCTATGCCTCTAGATGCCCCACTCATGATGTTGTAGGATATTTTTGTACCCAACCAAACATACATAGCAATGTTAGAAAATATTTGAGTAATCATTTTTACCTCCTACAAAAAAATTCTATTCACTTTCAAATGAAAAATTGTCTTCTTGACCTTATATTTTTCTTAAGGATATTGAACCCCCTCACATTCTAAGAAATAATTTTCATCTTTTCTATTTTTTGAATCTCCTTGAGGGTCTTATGTTTGTCCTTTATTATTTACCTCTCCATCACCTTCTAGTGGATGGTCTTTTCCAGGGGTCTCCGTGTTGGAAATATAGATGGAGTAAGTAAGGGTTGGGGGGGGGGGAATCAGTTACCACAAAAAAAAATCCATAGATACCTTATATGTCTTATAAACTTAGTTACTACTGTCACTCTGTAGCCACATAGAAAAATGTTGTAACTCAGTAGATGTATGTTAACTTATTATTGATCTTTAAGCATTCACAAAGATTTAACATGCATGCATAAAAGAAATAACATCTACACAAGAGATACCAAATTTTACACGGAAGCCCAATGTGGGAAAAGCCACCAAGTAACTAGCTACTAATTTTCACTCTTCTAAAGTGAGGCTTGTTAGGAGCCAACCCTATTAAAGGTTACAAAACACACTGTTAGGTGTGACCTTATTAGAGGATTTAATCACCCTGCTAGGAGTAGCCTTGCTAGAGGACTTAAGAAAAATTCAATAGAATTGTCCACCTTGTTAGAGGATTTAAAAAAATGGTTTTTAAACCAACTCTATTAAGAGAGTTAGGAATCACTACTATAATGATGAAAAAGTAACAATGAAGTGACCTAAATGAGATGCAACTGAACTTTGTTGTTATAGATCTCTTTTCTGCTTCACTAGATCCTCTTTGATTGAATGCACCTTTGCTACTCCTCAAGGATATCTGATCCTTCTTCAAAATTCACTCACACTTTCCTCTTCACACAATTAACTCACTTGCATTCTCTCTCATTAAAATTTAAAATTCACATCTTGACCTTCTATTTATACCATATAGATTATCAAGTTGGCTCATTTAAAAGTTATAAATACCAATAATCATTATGTTAGTCAGCTACATTCATTACATGAAACAATTAAACTTTATTTCCAAAAATATTGAAATCCTTCATTGGCCGACCCTACTCGGTAAACACTATTCTAGAAATGATTTCAAGTGTTAACTAACTAAAGCTCAGTAAACACTATGCATTTTGCAAAATCCTTTGGAGACCGAGTGAACTTAGTAAACACTAAATTTCCTTCGCTGACCTTGTGAGCTCAGTAGAAACTAACTTCTGTCACAAAAACCTTTGATGCTTGAGTGAGCTTGGTAGAAACTATTTCCATAGAGTATATTTAGGAATGTTCGGTAGATTCTATAATTGTCTTTGCTAACCAACTGAGCTCGGTGGATTCTATAATTTGTTTTGCTAACCAAGTAAGCTCAGTAGACTCTGTAATTTTCTTTGCTAACCAACTAAGCTCGGTAGACTCTATTTGATAATTGATATAACATTTGTGTAGAATCAAAGATAGAACACAATTGAACAATTATATCCAACAATCACCCTCTTTGGCATTGATGGAAACACAACATGTCACAGTAGAATGAAATTTGAGAGAAATTCTTTTTCTAACAGAATATTTCCCCCTCTTACATTTTATGCCACAAACTTCTCAAATAAGGTAATCTCCCTCTGTGAAGGAATTACATAGCTTCTTTTCAAACAACAAACTCTTCACAAACAAATTCAAATTTTAGAAATATATGACAGTATACTCTCCCTCTTTGACAACACATGCCAAAGAAAACACAAGCCAAATGAGTAACAATGTACCTTAAGTATCGATTCATATGCAATGTTCCCTTGATTATAGTGCATCAACTGATAGATCTTCAACTTGGTTCCTGATTATGCATCACTAAAACTTCATTTTAGAGAGCCTCAAATAGGGGAATGACCCCTAACTTACCTCTTAGATATAAGAATGTATCCTTAGGTAATGGCTTGATGAATACGTCAGCAATGTGTTCCTTTGTATGGACATATTCCGATTTGACCTCCTTATCATGCACCAATTCTCTGACAAAATGATACTTTATTGCAATATGTTTGATTTTGCAATGCATTACAAGATTCTTTGATATGTTAATTGCACTTGTATTGTCACAAAACATAACAACTGGTTCTTTGATTTCCACCTTCATGCCTTCCAATAATTGTTTGAACTAAACAATATTAGAATAGTTTACTATTGCTGCAACATACTTTACTTCTACTGTAGATTGAGATGTGTAGTTTTTTTTTCTTGTCCAAGAAACCAACCTCTTTCCAAGAAAGAATGCTCCTCCACTTGTACTCTTTCTATCATCAATGTTTCTTGGCCAAATATCATCAATAAACACTTTCAAGTCTAGATTACCTCCAAATTTGTACCATAATCTATAATCTTCAGTGCCTTTCAAGTATCTCATGATCCTTTTGATTGCCATCATGTGCTTTTCTCTTTGTTTTGCTAAAAATCTTGCAACAATACCAACTGAAAGAGTAATATTTGGCCTTGTATGAACTACATATTGCAACTTTCCAATTATTGATCTATATAATGTCTAATCTATCTTCTTTGATTCATCATCCTTGGTAAGATTTAGTCTAGTGCACATAGGAGTTCCAATTGGTTTACAATCTTCCATCCCAAAATTTTTGAGTATCTCCTTGACGTATTTAGTTTGAGTGATGTAGATACTATTCTTACTCTGCTGAATTTGAAGACCAACAAAGAATTTAATCTCACCAAACATTGACATCTCAAATTCCTTGTTCATTTACTCTAAAAATTCTTTGCATAGATCATCATTTCCTAAAAAAAAAGTGTCATCCACAAATATTTCTACCAAAACAATCTTATTATCTGGTCCTTCATTGATATACAAGTTACTATTATCATTAGTTCTCTGAAAACCAATTTGAATAAGATAGTTATGCAATCTTTCATACCATTCTCTAGGGGCTTGTTTTAGACCATACAATGCCTTGTGTAATCTGCAAACCATGTCCTTCTTGTCTGGATCAACAAAACCTTTAGCCTGTTCAATGTAGACTTCTTCATCTAGAATACCATTGAGAAATTTAGATTTGACATCCATTTGATATACCTTAAATCCTTTGTACGTAGCATATGCAAGTAAGGTCCTAACACCTTCCAGTCTTGCAACAGGAGAAAAAGTCTCTACATAGTCTATTCCTTCTTCTTGAGAGTAGCCTTTACATACTAGTCTAGCCTTATTTCTTGATACCTTACCATCTTTATTCAACTTATTTTTGAATAACCACTTAGTTCCAATAACTTTTTTATCTTTAGGCCTAGGTACAAGAGTCCATATTTTGTTTTTTTCTATTTTCTCTATCTCTTCATTCATAGTCTCAACCCAACTTTAATTTTTTAATGCATCTTTGACATTTCTAGGTTCCAAATCAGCAAGTAGACAAGTACCTTTTAGCTTACTTCTTATCATAGTAGCTTCAAATTTGTCTCTAATAATCTGATCTGGAGCATGATGTCACTTAACAAACTTTGCTAATACAAGTTCCTTGCCTTTTGACTGAGTTCCACTATTTTCATTTTGAATATCAATTTCAGGTTTTGGTTGTTCTGACTATTGCTTGGGTCCTTTAGACTTGCTAGGTATTGGCTCGGTAGCATCTCAATGTGACTTCAACTCGGTTTGAACTTCTTGCAACTCAATGACTAAAGAGTCAGGAGTAGAAGTTTCCTGATTGACAGATGTATCTGGCACTATATTAGGTTCAATGAAAAAAAATCTCCTATAATCTTTTGGTTCCTTTTTTCTTTCTTCTTTAGTCCTTTCTACAAACTCATCAACTTTCATATGTGCACTTTCTATGACTTTGTGAGTAGACAAATTCAAACATCTATATGGCTTACTCTTGCAAAAATAGCCCAAAAATATGCCTTCATCACCCTTTACATCAAATTTTCCTTTTCTAGATTCTTTCAAAATGTAACATTTACTTCCAAATACTTTTAGGTAACATTGGGTTTATAGCCATACCATAACTCATAAGGGGTTTTGAATGAGTCCTTCTTCAGCTATACTTGGCTCAAGGTATGAACTATAGTGCTGATAGCTTCCTTCCAGTATTTGATAGAAATGTTCTTTTCAGTCATTAAAGTTCTTGCATAGTCCATGATAGATGTATTCCTTCTTTTAGCTATTCCATTCTGCTCGAGAGTTCCATGAGCTAATGCCTATCTTTTGATTCCCCTTTCAATGCAAAAGTTATTGAACTCATGGGAGATGAATTCCCCACCTCTGTTTGACTTCAACCATTTCAGTCTTTTCCCTGTCTCCTTCTCTACTCTGGCCAAATACCATTTGAACTTCTCAAGTGCTTCTAATTTCTCTCTCAGATACATGACAGTCATCATTCTAGAGTAAGCATCAACAAAAAGAATGAAGAACTTTTCTCTAGTATAAATCTCAATTCCAACGGGTCCACACAAATTAGTATGCACAATTCCAAAAATTTCTTCAGACTAATAATTCTTACTTTTAAAGCTAGTCTTTCCCATCTTACCAATCTGACAATTCTTGCATAGACCAACCTTAGGTTTCTTTATACTAGGAATGCCTCTTACTTTCTTGAATTTTCTTATTTTCACGAGATTATCAAAATTCACATGACATAACCTTTTGTTCCATAACCAACTTTCTTCAACTTGAGCAATAAAACATGAACATTCACCAAGTTCAAGATAGAACAAGTTACCTTTTGTTTCTATGCCTGATCCAATCAACTTTCCTTCGTCATCCAGCAATCTTGCTTTTCCATGCATGAATTCTAGTTTGAATCCAATATTTATTAGCTGTGCCACACTCAAAAAATTGTGTTTTAGACCTTCAACCCAATAGGAATTATCATATACAAGCTCTTTGGTTAGTGAGATTCTTCCTCTTCCTTTTATGCAACAAGGTTCATTATTATCAAATCTCACACTACCACCATCATTGTCTTCAAAATATTCAAACTTCTTTTTGTCAGCAGTCATATGATGAGAGCAACCACTATCTATGATCCATGTATCATTTTTTCTCACATGAGAGATAAGTGCCATTTTATCTTCCTCATCATTATTAGATTCATCTTTCATAGCAATGTAAACACTTTCATCTTCACCATCATCAGAATCATTAGAATCCTTAGCCATGAAACATGTTTCTTACGTTTGTCCTTGAATGATTTGAAATATTTCTTGTCATTGAACCTGTCACCTTTCTTCTCATCCTTATTTTTCTTGTTTGGGCACCTAGTAGCAATATGTCTAATTTCCTCACATGAAAAACAAATTAGAGGAACCTTAACTTTGTATTTTCCTTTGCCTCTAGATTATTTTCTTGCTAGTAGAGCTTCAACCACCTCAAGATCACTACTAGAACACTATTCTAATTCTTCTTCACTTTTTGACTGAGAATCCTTTATCTTCTTGCCCTTTTCTTTGAGTGAAAACTTGGCTTCAAATGCTGATTCAATGTTCTTGGAAGCTAGAACATAGTTGTCATGGTTATCTAGCTCAAATGCAGTCAACCTACTATGGCTTCTAAATTTATCTTATGATTTTCTTCACATCTTCTTTCTTAAATTTTAGAAACTCTAATTGCATAAATGGGAAGTAATGTTCTAAGAACTTTACTTACAATTATTCCCTCCTCAATGTCTCCTCCAGAAGCCTTGATTGCACTGATGACTACTTTGACTCTTTCAACATATTTGGCAATGCTTTCATCCTCTCTCATCCTCATCTGATCAACTTTTCATCTTAGACTTTCTGCTTTGGCTCTTCTCACATTATCATCACCTCCATAGATATCTTTCAACTTGTTCCACATAGAAAAGGCAGTTTTGTAGTCCTTGATATCATCAAATTCTTCATAGCTTAGGGTATGTTGGCCTTTTTTTTCACCAACCTTTTTTTGTTGTATTCCGCAGTGAAAAATCCTAAATGTGCACTCCAAGTAATTTGAAATTTGGTCAAAAAACCCTAGGCAAAAAATTCACCAAATAACCTTGTGCCTTGCCTTGTTTGGCCCTAGCCTTTGAGAACTTTAGAAAGTATTGTTTCAAAATAAATTTTAGCAAGACATTTTTATCCTAAAGATTTATCCGCACAAAGATGCCTTTATTAATCTTTTGATAAACTTTATAAAGTTTTCCTAAAATGCATTATTTTATTTGAAAAAAGGTCCAAGTTGTGATATCTTTCAAGCATCATAGATCCTTTTAAGATTGAGGGTAGAGGTTTTCCTGCAAAATAGAGCATGAGGTCTTTAAATATTGCAGGCAAGTGCCTTTTTGACACATAGCCCTTGCTCACATTTCAGCCTTAGTGCATCGAAAAAGGTCCGTGGTTTTCAGAGCTAGTCAAAACTTTTGCTGGTTTGTTAGTACTTTTCGTGCATGTTCTAGATTTCTTGTGATATCATTGGTTGAGTTACTAATAGAGATATTACTTTATCACCAAGAAGCATCAACCATTGATTTCATTTGAAATAAGGGCTAGCGCTTTCCAGCAAGAAGGAGATGATCGTGAATTAAATAATGTGGGGAAGCTAAAATGGGACAAGTAGCATAGTTTTAGATGGAGAGAGGAATCCAGTGTAGTTGTTGAGTGTAGATATGACTGCAAAAGCTACAGATGCTAGTTATGTGAGATTTGATAGATACTTTGCATCAAAGCTTAGGCTGCTTTTGAAAGGGGACAGCCCAAGAATTCCACAAGCATTCTTAGAATTGGTTAGACCCAAGGACCATGCACAAGGACTATTGGTTAGTCATAAATGGGGGGATATAATCCCTTACAATGTCTCAACAGTAATAAGAGTATATGGCTTTTTGGGAAAGCCTCATGTTCTACCTTTCCATGTGCCCTTGAAGATAGGGATAGCTGAGCTCCTATGGTAGATAGGCACTATAGATGAGAGGGAATTGTCTAAGAAGGGTAACTTCCTTCCAATTGTTACTGTAGTGCATGATTTTTCTTTTTTTAGGAAAGGGTAGAAGCACTTTAATTTGTTTTTAGATAGATATAACATGGCAAAATCTCATGCCAAATTTATTGATCTTGAAGGATTCTATGACCTCTTAAGAGAGAGGGTGAAAGCTTCTTGCATGGTACAACAATTTTATTATCTAGAGAATATAATAAAAAAATTTGATATGAATATCAGGATTTAACAGTGTGATTTTAAGTTTGACTCAAAATCACATAGTTAAATCCTGATATTCATATCACAATTTGACTAGCTGTGGAAATTATCTCCTACTTATAATAAAAAATGTTTTCACTTTGCAAGAACAAGAATTGAGGAAAGAAAAATGGATAGTATTCAATAAGACTTTAGAATTCATTAATTCTTTTGACCCCCAATATGACCCATTCAAAGATAAGAAATACTGGGGAGCTAAAATGCAAGCATTAATGAATAATTTTTCTATAATAATCCAAACCGTGAATGAGAAGAAAGCCATAAATGTAGTAGCTCTTGGTCAGTATACTTTGTAGAGAAGGGAATGTTATGTAATGGTTCAAAGTGTGTAATAGGCATCCCTTCATCAGACGCCAAGACTAGGAAGTCCATTTGCAACTAGCTCTCCAAAAAGGTAGAAATTAGAACATGGATCTTCTTCTTCTCAGGTAGAACAATACTCCCCAAGCCAGTCCCCAATCTAGATCAATGATGAGGCATCTTTAAGGGAGAAACTTAGAAAAATGTGTGGAGAAGGGGAAGTAATTGTTACTTCTATAGACTTGAAGATTGGGGAGCCACAAGAACCTCCTACACCTTCCTTGGACTTAATCCTTGCTGATTACCAAGGTAAGGAAATTGATCCGATAGTTGCCCAAGCTTCTGAAAGGTTTATTAATGATGAAAATTTTGTAAAGTCTAGGGCTTTTGCTCAATTTTTTTGGAGATTAAACATGGAAAATTTTGAGAAAACCTGTGAGAGGATAAAAGCAAAATAGCCAAAGAAACTTGACTTAGATATTAAGGAAGAGGTGAAATCTAAATTTTTGAATGATTTTGCTCAATTTACTCCTGAAGCTAGAAGGCAAATAATTAGATAGTTAGGAGTCCTCCTTTTGGAGTGGGATATAGAAAATTCCATTTTTTTTGATTCAGTAAGGAAACAGAGGGATGTTCAACTAAGGATTGCTGAAGAAATACTATAGGCTCATAGAGGAGTCAAATTTAGTGATGACCACCAAGCCCTTGTTATACAGTCTATGGAAAAAAGGGACAATACCATAATGCATGAGATTCCCACTCCAAAGCATACTGGTGCATTGCCAGTGTTCAGGGCTGGTGAGATAGGTAGTAAACAAATAATTGGGATGGCATCAGAGATGCTAAAATTTTGTAATGTGGTGATTGGCCAAGAGGAAGATAAATTTGTTCAACTCAATGCTAGGTTTGAAGAAGTTTTGAAAGCATATGAGGAGAGGGGTATGCAAATACAATCATTAGAAAACAAAGTAACTCAAATGGAGAAGATTCTTGGGAAAAGAAAAATAGGAGAGACTAGCAAACCTAGGATTGCATACCCCCCATAGCCACCTATTGAGCCTTTTAAATTACCACCAATTATTGAGATACATGATACTCTAGAAAGGCCTGAGTTCTATAGTGCAAAGGATTTTGAAGAGGAGAAAAATAAGTTATATGCAATGCATGTAGAACTTAATAATCAATATGAAGAAAATTTGAGGCAAGGTATCATGTATTTAATAGACAGGATAAAATGGCCTACATGTTTTGATCAATTAGTGAGGATTTCAGCTATCAAGGATGAATTGAAGAAAAATGAAGCTATATTAAGACCCATTGTACAGAAGTGGATAGAGAGAAATTTAGATATCACTGCTATGTGTATATCTATTATTCGGCTAACATATCATTAGATAGTAGGTATTTTGTATTTACTAAATAAGTTGTAGGGTTTTGATGATGAGCAAGATTCTTTATACAGAAGATTAACTATTTATTTTTCCAATTATTTTGCGAAAAAAAATGATTTATTCCCTTGTGCTCAAAAAGCAATTGATACAATAAAGGAAAAGGAAGAATGTAAGAGGGAGCTAGATGAAGTCTTTTGTGAAAGAATGAATAAGTTTATAAATGAAATAGGCCATTTGTTATGGGAAATGACAAATGAGGAGTTGGTTAAAGTACATATATTCTATAACTCCATCAGAAAAGATTTTGTTGATATAGAGGTAAATGTAAACTCTTTAGTAACTATACAAAGAGAAGTTCTAAATTTTGACTAGCTGGAGGACACTACCTATAATAAGTGGAAGGAAGAGTTTATGTCTACAGAATGGATAGAAGGAGATGATGAGGTGGAGAATGATGATAAAGAAGAGGGCACAAAATTAGAAGCCACCTCTGCGACTGATGATAGAGACAAAGAGGATCCTCAAGTAGCAGAAGGTGACTCATCACTGTCACATTTGATTGCCACCTATCCCGAGGAACAAGAACACTAAAGAAATCCAATCATAGAATTTTTGTCTCCCCAAAGGGAATAACATAAATGGACCCACAAAAGGATTTTCAGTGTACTGGTCTTTTTGTTATTCACATTTTGTCATTTTGTGATAGGTGTATGTAAATATTTCTTATAACGGATACCTATCAATCTCTCTTAGCCTAAAGCTTGTTGCATCTCACACTATATAAGTGAGATTCTAGGGCTAGAGAAGGGTCTGATTTAAAAAAAAGAAAGGCTTAAGTGATACTTAGTCTATTTTTGGTCCAATGTTTGGAGAAGTTTTATGATATATTTTCTCTGTCAGTTCATGAGAATACATGAATATAGAATGATCTTTGTGTTTTTTCCTAAGGTCATTCTGAGTTTACTATAAATGTATACAATTTTCAAAGAAAATGAATACAAATTATGAGCTATCCCCATATCAGTTCTTTTTGAAATTTTTCTCCTTTTGATTACTTGGTTATCTTGATGTTGTATGAGTAAAGGCTTGTGCAATTGAATGCAATCCAGTTAGGTTGTATATCTGTTCATCACTACTATTAGTTCAATGGATTAAGTAAAAGATTTGATGAATTCGATAAGGTTGCTATAGTATTAAGAAGAATTTTTGAATGATGAATTCTGATAAGAATTGCTAATAATATTTGTTGTAAGGCAACAAATTAGATCTAAGGATTTGTAGTAGACTCTGAGCCGTAATGGATTAGGCACTTGTCAAATTGATTTAGCTGTAAGAGAAATATGTCATAAATGGTTTTCAAATGTAGAATTATAATCAATTTTACTTTTATTTCCTGTAGATCTTTAAAGTTGGCTAGTACTTGTTTGCATGGAATGTTTTAGTTTCACTTAGCCACTATTACTGAGAACATGTGCAGATCTATAGAAAACTTTTGGCCAGATCTATTATATGGGATGTGTTTATCAAATTGTCAAGAATTATTCATGTATTTGAGGATTTGAGATGAGAATCAAAATGAAACAAAAATAATTCTCATACAGTGTTTCCCAATCTTGAATCATCCCTGGGTATACCCACCCTGGTTTTGCAAAGCCTAAAGAGTAGAAAACCACCTTTGGTTTTGTTGAAGTTGGGTCCAAATGGTTTGCACACATAATTGTTAATAGGAATTGGCTAATCCTTTAGATTGTGTGAGTGATATAATTTTGGTATTGAGAATTTTGTTGCTTAGTAGTTATAAAACTCCAAAAAAATGGCGACTCTGTTGGGGAGTTGTCCAACACATCTGTAAAATGTACTGCAAAGTCTTTGGTCCTGCTGTGTACATGTGTGTCAAGTCCTCTATGTTTTGCCTGTGTTTATAAAAGGATATTTTAGTGACAAACCTTGAGAATTTAAAGAGAGAATATCCAAAATACCACAGCAACATACTGATGTATCTAGTTTCTTCAGGTGTCTTATCTAATGAGCAAAGAGTTGTACTCTTATGATCTTAGTGATTGGTCTATCTATGTGAGATATTTCTTTTTCTATTTTTGTGTTGCTTCCTTGGAGTCAGGAATAATTGTCATTGTGTATTTTTCTGAGAATAGGGTGGCGACTCAGTTAAGGTTTTGAAGCTAGTGTTTATTTTAACAAAAGGTGAATATGGATGACAAGAGAAAGAACAAAAGAGCTTACATGAGAGCCAATCTTGATGTATGAATGTATACTGATTTACCCCAAGGTGGTAGAAAGAACCAAAATAAGAAAAGGATAGATCCAAATCCCACCTAGAAACCCAGAGGTAGTGTGTTTTTTAGTTCCTAGTATCAACCAATATTAGGGAGAGAGTCTTCTTCACTCAGTTCTGAATCCGAAACTACAAGACTCTTAGGAGGCATTTTTAGTACCTCATTACCAAATGAGAGAGTTTTTTAGGACAAAGATGTGTCCATAGTAGGAATTGCTTCACCAAGGCTAGATCTCATAGCAGATATGAACCATAGGCTAGGATTTAGGAGTTCATTTGATGATCCTTTTAATCCTAGAGCAGCCCCATATGTGGAACCCAATCTTATAGATCTAGATGATCTTGCTAATTCAGAGGCTACTTCTGTAGACCCTAAAGAAGTACAATATGAGATAGGAGTTCTGAAGAAATGGGTTGTCGAGGAAGAAGCTAAATGCATTCGTCTTGAAAAAGAGAAGGAGCAAGCAACCTTGGATGCCATAATTGAAAGGGATGCTCTATTGAGAAGGATGGCTACCTTGAAGGAACATAATAAAAAGTTAGAAGAAAAAACTATGACTCTCAATACTGATGTTTTTGGAGATGTAGATACTTTGAGATCTAAGGTTCAAGAACAAGAAAAGATCTTAAGCCAAAGATAAGAGCCTGTTATTACCCAAGTCCAAACCTATAAACCTATTCAAGTAGACCCTGTAGAACCTACTATAAAAACTATAGATAAAGGGAAATGCAAAGCCATAGGAATCCAAATAAATGAACCTCAAGCTATACCAAGAAAATTTGTAAACCCTCCCATGTCAAAATTAGATCTAGACCTAGAAAAAGCTAGAAAGGAGAAGGAAGATCTTGCAAAATAACTTGAGAAGGTTGAGAATAAAGCTCAAGCCATGGAAACTAGGATAAAAATCCAATTCATAAAATCTAATTCTGCACTGGCTTCATGGCCAAATTTGTCTATCCCATATGTAGCTCCTACATCGGCTAGTGGTCCAATAATCTCAACTTAGGGAATATCCCAATCTGCCCTTGCCTCATCATCCACCATTAGCACCCAAGTCCCCTTTGTCCAACATCAACAAACTCAAAATGTAGTTCCTCTAAACCAAGCTAACATAGAAAGTGCCTCAAATGTTCCTAGTTTCTAGAAGAAACTTGTATACTTGGAAAAGTATTAAAAAAATCATTTGCTAGTATCCCTGGTGCTCCACATCCCATATCGTTTGATTTAAGAGACAAAGTGGTTAAGTTTTCTGAGAATAATGCTATTACTAGTGAAGAACATTTGAGATTTTTCATTGATATGTTAAATGATTATGAAGTTGAACATGAAGATATGGTAATGAAATTGTTTGTGCATTCACTAACTGAGGATAAGAGGGATTGGTTCAAAAGGCTACCTGATGATAGTATCAACTCATGGAGTGACTTGGAGAAATTATTTAAAGAGTAGTATGGAGATAATACCAATGTTGGGTTCATGTTGAATGAATTCAATAACATCAAGAAAAACCTAAATGAGTCCACATTTGACTTCAATGTAAGATTCTAGAAAGGTATGTATAGACTATTTCAAGTTATGAGGCTGAATGAGGATGTTTGTCTCACAACATATTTCAATGCTTTTGATAGCAAAGTGGCTTATCAATTGAGGGATAAGGATCTGAGAACTTTAAGGGATGCCTATAAAGTTGTAGTAAATATAGAGAATAATAGGAAGGCATTTGAAAAACTAGGTAGGAGGGATGATCCAAAGCTTTTTAATCCCAAGAATAATAAAAAAAGGGAGGGTGATAAAACTCCTGTAGGAAAGAAGCCAAAGGAACCTATTATAGGCCAGGTTTTGGAATTACTAAAGAAGATGAATCCCACTAGTTTCAATAAGTCAAATGTTGTTGAGAAAACCCTCGTGAATAACAATAGTTTCAATACGCAACCTAGAATGCAAAATTACCCTTACAGCACCCAGTGGAAAGATAGTAAGCCAATCCCCAACCAGACACAAAATATGAAGGATAAGGGTACCCTAGATCCCCCGCAAAGGAACACTATAAATATGAATGATGATGTACCATGGTGCATTGTATGTCAATCACCTCACTCTTCTGATTATTATGTTGTTGCTCAATCATTTACCTTTGATCAAGGTGTGCAACTTGAAGAAGAAAATGAAGAGAAAAGCCATGGTGATATAAGTTGCAATATGGTAAGCATGTGTGATGATTTTATAGATTCTAACTTTGAAGAACCTAAAAATGATATTACTAGTCAGAGAATTGCTTATCATTTACATCATCAAAAAGTGCTTTCAGATGATGAAGGTTATGATGAAAATAAGGTATGTGTTACATCTTCTAATGTAGGTCACACAAGCTTAAGAATGCCCTCCAAAGAGAAGATTGATAGAATTATAGCAGAAATGATTTCCCAAGTCCATAGTAACTACAATTTGAGAAATAGAATAGTAAATAATGATGCAAGAAAGCCATCTAGTGTATTCATCAAAGATATCACCCATAAGATGAATGATGAAAATCAGAAAGTCAATATAGATGTGCCTAAGATCAAAGACAAAAAGGTTAAGAAGTGGGAACCAAAAAAGAAGGTTCAATTTCAAACAAATGAAACAACAAAAGCAGTTGTGCAACCAAAGAAATCAGGACCTAATACTATCAAGCAAATAGTGGTGCCTGCTATTCTAAAGACTTCAACTCCAAGTATTATTGTAAAACCCACTATTGTTGAACCATATCTACCTTTGTCTGAACTTCTTAGAATTGAAGAGCATAAAAGCAAGGCTTTATCATGGTTAGGAGGGATAGGAAACAATAATACTATTGTAGAACAAATTGTTATCCAACAAACCCCATTAGTAGTAGAGGATAGTGGTATCATATCCCAGATTCCCCAAATGTTTTTAGGTGATTCCTCAGTGGCATTTATAGAAGATATTGACCCATTTTTCCTTAGTCTAATAATAAAAGGGAAGATCCTAAAAAATTGCATGATAGACTCAGGAGCTTCTAACACCATAATGCCTTTCAAAGTAATGGAAGCCTTAAGGTTGAAAGTGGACACCAAGTAGGGAAGATGTAGAGGAATGGATGCTAGGGAAGTCCCAATCATAGGTGCCATAAATGCTTTACCATTCAAATTAGTTGCATATCCTGAAGTAGAGTTAACCATGCAAGTCCTTGTAGTGGATATACCTCGACACTATGGAATGTTGCTTTCTTGAAAATGGAGTGCTACTATGGGGGGTAGTCTGCAATGTGACTTAACCTATGCTACTTTTCACATCGAGGATAAAGCTATCAAGGTAAAAAAGAGCCAAGCGTAAGTCACATTTTAGGGGAAGAAATTGACAAAGATGCCACTTGTTTCTTAGATACTGGTGTAAATGCATTCAAAGCTGAACTGATTATTCAAGAAGTTGAGAATTTTCCTACTATAATTGAACATGAAGTTGAATGTTGTATGAACTCACCAATATTATGGACAATGTTCTTTGATGGGGCTAGTTCTAATGAGGGTGCAAGGGTAGGAGTAGTTTTTGTTTTGTCCTGAGAAAAATACTTTCAAATACTCATTCACTTTAAATTTTTCTTGCACAAACAACATAGCAGAGTATTAGGCCTTGTTGCTAGGATTGAAAGTTGCTACACATCATGGAATTAAGAAATTGCATGTCATAGGGAATTCTAAATTAGTTATCTCCCAGATAAAAGAAACCTATGCATCTGAGAACAAGAGATTAAAGTAGTATAGAAATGTTGTTTGGGACTAGATAGAATCTTTTGATGCATTTGGTATCTCATGGAGAGATAGGACTCAGAATAAGATGGCAGATTTATTAGCAAATGTAGCAATCAAGCCTAAGGAGATATCATTTGCAGGAATTTCTCAAATTGAGGTACAAAGTAGACCTTCAATATCAGAAAATGGTGAAAATTGGCAAGTCTTTGAAGATGATAAAGACATTATAATTTTTTTGTTAAATGAAGACAAATACCAGGGTCAAGAAATGGATTGCAGTGATTTAATTAAAACCATAGATGGTAAGGAAACCATTTTTGGCTAGGAGATTATGTAGTTGAAAACCAACAAGGTGCCAAAGGTGTTAGTGGTCTTGGAAAGTATTTTTGATAACTAGGATAGAGTCAAACCAAGAGTTAAGGACCCTAAGGCTCAAGAAATAGAAGAGATAAACCTTAGTACTGGTGAAGCTCCAAAAAAGGCTTATATTGGCCAAAATTTGCTTGTTGAAATTAGAAAACCATTAATTGAATTTCTTAGGAAGTACAGACATGTTTTTGCATGGTCATATGATGAACTTAAGGCTTATGGGGAAGATTTGTTCCAACTTATCATACCACTAAAGGATAATGCAAATCCTTTTAGACAGAAACAAAGACCAGTAAACCCTACCCTAGCTCCCAAAATGCAAGAAGAATTGATGAAATTAAGGGATGGGGGGATAATCAAACCAATTAGACATTTCACCTAGGTTTCAAATTTGGTACCTTTCAGAAAGAAAAATGGAGACATAAGATTATGTGTGGATTTCAGGAATTTGAACATTGTATCCTTGAAGGATAATTATGGATTACCAAATATGAAAGCCATGTTGCAGCAAGTAAATGGTTCTGAGTTAATGTCCATGATGGATGGTTTCTCAGGGTACAATCAAGTTCTAGTAAAGGAAAATGAACAATTTAAGATAGCCTTCACAACCCCATGGGGGACCTATGTATATGTAAGGATTCCATTTGGCTTGATTAATGCAAGAGCTACTTTCCTAAGAGTTATGGATGTGGCATTTCATGATTATATCAACAAATTTATGGCTATATACCAGGATGATCTTATAGCCTATTCTAAGAAGACTGAGGATCACTGTAGGCATTTGGAGAATTTTTTTATCAAAGCTCTAGAATATGGAGTATCCTTGAACCCAAAGAAATGTAAATTTGGGGTGATAGAAGGCAGATTACTAGGACATATAGTGTCTAAAGATGGGGTGAAAATAGATCCTAAGAGAGTAGTAGCTATTGATAAAGTCCCCAAGACAAAGAATGTAAGAGGAATTCAATCCTTCTTTTGCCAAGTTAATTTTCTTAGAAGGTTTGTTACCAATTTTGCTAAAATTAGTAGACCTATCTCAAAGATGCTCAAGAAGGGAGCTACTATAGATTGGAATGGTGAGCCTTCACAAGCATTCTAGGATATTAAAACTACAATAAAAAATGCTCCAATACTAAGAACTCTAGATTACACAAAGCCTATGCATATTTTCTCTTTTGCATCCTTTCACACTGTAACTGCAGTCTTGTTGCAGAAAAATGAAGAAGGATATGAACAACCCATTGCTTTTTTCAGTAAGTCACTACAGCCTGCTGAATTGAAATATGAGATAAATGAAAAATAGGCATATGCTTTAGTAAAGGGTGTAAAGGCTTTTAGATGCTAACTAGTAGGTGCTATTGTCATTGCCTTTGTACCCAGTGTAGCTGTGAAGGAAATATTTTCTCAATAGGAAGTATTAGGCAGAAGGTGTAGATGGATCAATAGGATCCAAGAATTCAATATTGAAATACAGATAACTAAGTTAGTAAGAGGTCAAAGTTTGGCTAAACTCATGGCTGAATCTAATTTGGATGCCAATCAGATAAATGTGGTAGTTGATGACCTCAGGTCTGACTTATGTGACATGGATCATTGTGATTGGTACACTAATTTTATATATTACGTGCAACACATGGAAGCTCCATCCCATTTGCTTGAAAATAAAAAGAGGAGTACTAAATTACAAGCCATCAGATACATAATTGTCCAAGGCAATTTATGGTGGAGAAATTTTGAGGGAGTGTTGCTGAAGTGTATTGATCAAGAAAAGGAAAAATAAGTCTTAAATGAAATACATGCTGGAGTGTGTGGAGGACACTATATGGCCAAGACCACTGCACATAAAGTGATGAGGGATGGATATTGGTGGCCTCCCTTTTCAAGGATGCTCAAATTATGATTAGGTAATGTGACCCTTGTCAGAGGTTTGCTGGAAAACTGAAGTTCTTAGGTAACACTCCATTGAAGCCAATGGAGGTCCAAGCACCCTTTCAATAATGGGGTATGGATTTCATAGGAGATATTTCCCCCAAGTCTAGCATTGGCTATTCTTGGATTCTAGTGGCTATTGACTACTTTACAAAGTGGGTAGAGGCTATCCCCACAATAAATGCAACAAGTAAAGTTGTCAATAATTTCCTACTGAATAATATTATTTCCAGATTTGGTTGTCCTCAAAAAATTGTAATAGAAAATGTAATGTGCTTCAGGTCTGAGGAATTCATCAGATTTTGTGATAAATATGGAATAAAAAGATCACCATCTTCTCCTTATCATCCACAAGGAAATGGACAAGCTGAATCAACAAATAAGAGTCTGTTAATGGTTATTAAGAGAACCTTGGATGATAACAATAAGGCATGGGATTCCAAGTTACAGTTAGTAATATGGGCTGACAGGGTAACTGTGAAGAAAGCCATTGGTGTAGCTCCATTTGATATGGTGTATGGAATTCAAGCAAGAATGCCTCAAAACAACCTAGTAGTTTTGTATAACTACATTCAAATGTATGATGAGGATATCATTGATGATATGCAAGAAAGATTGGATGAACTAGTTGGGCTAACTGAGACTAGGAAAGAAGCATCAACCGGAAACCAAAAGTTGCAATTACAAGTTAAAGGACTCTATGATAAGAGGACAATGAGCAAGAAATTTGAAAGTGGAGATTCAGTCCTTATGTGGAATGCCAAAATAGAAGATAATGGAAAACATGGAAAATTTGATCCTATCTGATTAGGCCCTTATTTGATTGAAAATACTTGAGGTGAGGATTCTTATTTCTGAAAGATCTATCAGACAATGTTCTTGAACTGCTAGTTCATGGATAGTTCTTGAAGAGGTATTTTTCTTGAAAAATACTTATTATCTCCATGAAAAGTAGTCTAGGTTTCCTTGTACATTTTGTATAATCTTTTAGTCTTTTTTACAATCCCTGTATATTTTTCTATCCTACATTTTTTCTTTCTCTAAGTTGTCATAGTTTTTAAGGTCAAGCTTGTGGTCTACTTCTCCTAGGGATTCTGAGCCCTCATATGAATCTTTCTTTTTCATTGTCCCTAGACAGAGCCACTATTGGCCTAGTTTTTCACCACCCTTGTTTTGTTGTATTCAATAGTGAAAAACCCTAAATGTGCACTCCAAGAAATTTGAAATTTGGTCAAAAAACCCTAGGCAAAAAATTCACCAAATAACCTTGTGCCTTGCCTTGTTTGGCCTTAGCCTTTGAGAACTTTAGAAAGTATTGTTTCAAATAAATGTTGGTGGGACATTTTTATCCTAAAGATTTATCCACACAAAGATGCCTTTATTAATCTTCTAATAAACTTTATAAAGTTTTCATAAATTGCATTATTTTATTTGAAAAAAGGTCCAAGTTGCGATATTTTTCAAGCATCATAGATCTGTTTAAGATCGAGGGTTGAGCCTTGCCCACAATATGGAGTTACAAGGTCTTTAAATATTGTGGGAAAGCACCTTTTTGACATGTAGCCCCTGCTGACATTTCAGCCTCAGTGCATTGAAAAAGGTTCATGGTTGTCAGAGCTAGACAAAACTTTTGCAGCTTCCTTAGTACTTTTCGTGTATGTTCTAGATTTCTTGTGATATCATTGGTTGGGTTACTAATAGAAATATGCCTTTATCACTAAGAAGCATCAACCATTGATTTCATTTGAATCAAGGACTAGCACTTTCCCGCAAGAAGGAGATGCTCATGAATTAAATAATGTAGGGAAGTGAAAATGGGACAAGTGGCACAGTCTAAGATGGAGAGAGGAATCCAATGCTGTTGTAGAGTGTAGATATGACTGCAAAAGCTACATATGCCAGTTATTTGAGATTTGATAGATACTTTGCATCAAAGCTTAGGCTTCTTTTGAAAGGGGACAACCCCAGAATTCCACAAGCATTGTTAGAATTGGTCCGACCCAAGGACCATGCACAAGGACTATTGGTTAGTCATAACTGGGGGGATATAATCCCTTACAATGTCTCAACAGTAATAAGAGTATATGGCTTTTTGGGAAAGCCTCATGTTCTACCTTTCCATGTGCCCTTGAAGATAGGGATAGCTGAGCTCCTATGGCAGATAGGAACTATAGATGAGAGGGAATTGTCTAAGAAGGGTACCTTCCTTCCAATTGTTACTGTAGTGCATGATTTTTTTTTTTTAAGGAAAGGGTGGAAGCACCTTAATTTTTTTTTAGATAGATATAACATGGCAAAATATCATGCCGGATTTATTAATCCTGAAGGATTCTATGACCTCTTAAGAGAGAGGGTGAAAGCTTCTCGCATGGTAAAATAATTTTATTATCCAGAGGATATAATTAGAAATCTTTTCACTTAGCAAGAACAAGAATTGAGGAAAGAAAAATGAATAGTATTCAGTAAGACTTTAGAATTCATTAATGCTTTTGACCCCCAATATGACCCATTGAAAGATAAGAAATATTAGGGAGCTAAAATGCAACCATTAATGAATAATTTTACTATAATAATCCAAACCATGAATGAGAAGAAAGCCATATATGTTGAGACATATCTAGAAAAAGCTGTAGAGGTACAAAGAAGGATAAGTGACACAACTGTGGTAGCTCCTGGTTAGTATACTTTGCAGAGAAGGGTAGGTTATGTAATGGTTCAAAGTGTGCAACAGGAAACCCTTCATCAAAGGCTAAGAACAAGAAGTCCATTTGCAGCCAGCTCTCCAAAAAGGTAGAAATTAGAATAGGGATCTTCTTCTTCTTAGGTAGAACAATACTCCCCAAGCCAGTCCCCAATCTGGATCAATGATGAAGCATATTTAAGGGACCAGCTTAGAAAAATGGGTGGAGAAGGGTATGTAATTGTTACCTCTATAGACTTGGAGATTGGAGAGCCACAAGAACCTCGTACACCTTCCTTGGACTTAACCATTGTTGATTACTAAGGTAAGGAAATGGATCTGATAGTTTCCCAAGCTTCTTAAAGGTTTATTAATGATGAGAATTTTGTAAAGTCTAGGGCTTTTGCTCAATTTTTGTGGAGATTAAACATGGGAAATTTTGAGGAAACCTATGAGAGAATAAAAGTAGAATAGCTAGACAAACCTGATTTAGATATTAAGGAAGAGGTGAAATCTTAAATTTTGAATGATTTTGCTCAATTTACTCCTAAAGCTGGGAGGCAAATAGTTAGACAGTCAACAGTCCTTCTTCCAGAGTGGGATATAGAAAATGCCATTGTTTTTTATTTAGTAAGGAAATAGAGGGATGTTCAACAGAGGACTATTGAAGAAATACTACTAGCTCATAGAGAAGTCAAATTTATTGATGAGCACCAAGCCCTTGTTATATGGTCAATTGGAAAAAGGGACAATACCAGAATGCATGAGATTCCCACTACAGAGCATACTGGTGCATTGACAATGTTTAGGGCTGGTGAGATAGGTAGTAAACAAATAATTGGGATGGCATCAGAAATGCTAAAATTTGGTAGTGTGGTGTCTGCCCAAGAGGAAGATAAATTTGGCCTACTCAATGCTAGGTTTGAAGAAGTTTTGAAAGCATATGAGGAGAGGGGTATGCAAATACAATCATTAGAAAATAAAGTAACTCAAATGGAGAAGATTCTTGGGAAAAGAAAAATAGGAGAGACTAGTAAACCCAGGATTGCATACCCCCGACAGCCACTTGTTGAGCCTTTTAAATCAACAACAATTATTGAGATACTTGATACTCCATAAAGGCTT
The DNA here is from genome assembly GCA_028749045.1 of Cupressus sempervirens. Classification (NCBI taxonomy): domain Eukaryota; kingdom Viridiplantae; phylum Streptophyta; class Pinopsida; order Cupressales; family Cupressaceae; genus Cupressus; species Cupressus sempervirens. Next base: position 248,568,075 of record CM053787.1, on the reverse strand, counting down.
GAGTTCTATACTGCAAAGGATTTTGAAGAGGAGAAAAATAAGTTATATGCAATGCATGTAGAACTTAATAATCAATATGAAGAAAAATTGAGGCAAGGTATCATGTATTTAATAGACAGGATAGAATGGCCTACATTTTTTGATCAATTAGCAAGGATTTTAGCTATCAAGGATGAATTGAAGCAAACTGAAGCTATATTAAGACCCATTGTATAGAAGTGGACAGAGAGAAATTTAGATATCACTACTATGTGTATATCTATTATTCAACTAACATATCATCAGATAGAAGGAATTTTTGATTTACTAAATAAGTTGTAGGGTTTTGATGATAAGAAAGATTCTTTCTATAGAAGATTAACTATTTGTTTTTCCAAGTATTTTGCGGAAAAAAATGATTTATTCCCTTGTTCTCTAAAAAAAATTGATAAAGTAAAGGAAAAGGAAGAATGGAAGAGGGAACTAGATGAAGTCTTCTATGAAAGAATGAATAAGGTTATAAATGAAATAGGCCATTTGTTATGGGCAATGAAAAATGAGGAGTTGGTAAAAGTACAGATATTCTATAACTCCATCAAAAAAGATTTTGTTGATATAGAGGCAAATGCAAATTCTTTAGTAACTGTACAAAGAGAAGTTCTAAATTTTGACTGGCCAGAGGACACTACCTATAATAAGTTAAAGGAAGAGTTTATGTCTACAGAATGGATAGAAGGAGATGATGAGGTGGAGAATGATGATAAAGAAGAGGGCACAAAAGTAGAAGCCACCTCTACCACTAATGATAGAGACAAAGAGAATCCTCAGGTGGCAGGAGGTGACTCCTTACTATCACATTTGATGGTCACATATCCCGAGGAACCAAAACAATAAAGGAATATGATCATAGTGTTTTTGTCTCCCTAAAGTAAATAATAGGAATGGACCCACAAAAGGATTTTTTAGTGTACCAGTCTTTTTGTTATTCACATTTTGTCATTGGTTGATAGGTGTATGTAAATATTTCTTGTAAAGGACACATGTCAATTTCTCTTAGACTAAAGCTTGTTGCATGTCACATGATATAAGTGAGATTCCAAGGCTAGAGAAGGGTCTGATTTTTTTTTTAAAAGGCTTATGTGATACTTAGTCTATTTTCTCTGTCAGTTCTTGAGAATACATGAATATAGAATAATCTTTGTGTTTCTTCCTACGGTCATTCTAAGTTTATTGTAAATGTATACAATTTTCAAAGAAAATGAATACAAATTATGAGTTGTCCCCATATCAGTTCTTTCAAAAAAATTTCTCCTTTTGATTACTTGTTTATCTTGATGTTGTATGAGTAAAGGCTTGTGAAATTGAATGCAATCCAGTTAGGTTGTATATCTGTTCATCACTGCTATTAGTTCAATGGATTAAGTAAAAGCTTTGATGAATTTGATAAGGTTTCTATAGTATTAAGAAGGATTTTTGAATGATGAATTTTGATAAGAATTGTTGATAATATTTTTTGTAAGGAAACAAATTAGATCTAAGGATTTGTAGTAGACTTTGAGCCGTAATGGATTAGGCATTGGTCAAATTGATTCAGCTAGAAGAGAAATATGTCATAAATGGTTTTCAAATGCAGAATTATAATCAATTTTATTTTTATTTATAGTAGATCTTTAAAGTTGGCCAGTACTTGTTCGCCTGGAATGTTTTAGCTTCAGTTAGCCACTATTGCTGAGAACACGTGCAAATCTATAGAAGAATTTTGGCCAGATCTGTTATATGGGATGTGTTTATCAAATTGTCAAGAATTATGCATGTATTGGAGGATTTAAGATGATAATCTGAATGAAACTAAAATAATTCTCATACAGTGTTTCCCAGTCTTGAATCATCCTTGGGTATACCCACCCTGGTTTTGCAGAGCCTAAAGAGTAGAAAACCACCTTTGGTTTTTTTGAAGTTGGGTCAAAATGGTTTGCACACATAATTGTTAATAGGAATTGGCTAATCCTTAGATTGTGTTAGTGATATCATTTTTGTAATGAGCATTTTGTTGCTTAGTAGTTATAAAACTCCAATAGAGCAAATGCAATGTCTATTATCATGGTGTTATGAGTCTTCTTCTAAGCAATGTCATTGATAGATAGTGTACTAGAAGGAGTTACATATGCTTCATCAAGATATTTCAATCCTATATCTACAATGGAAGCTAGATGGAGTCTCATGAGACCCCTAAGCATTCACAAAGATTTAACATGCATGCACAAAAGAAATAACATCTACACAAGAGACACCGGATTTAACATGGAAACCCAATGTGGGAAAAACCACCAAGTAACTAGCTACTAATTTTTACTCTGCTAAAGTGAGCCCTATTAGGAGCCAACCCTGTTAAAGGTTACAAAACACACTATTAGGTGTGACCCAGTTAGAGAATTTAATCACCTTGCTAGGAGTGGCCTTGCTAGAGGACTTAGGAACAATTCAATAGAACTATCCACTTTATTAGAGGATTTATAAAAATGGTTTTTAAACCAACTCTGTTAAGAGATTTAGGAATCACTGCTACAATGATGAAAAGTAACAATGAAGTGACCTGAATGAGATGCAACTGAACTTTGTTGTTATATATCTTTATTCTGCTTCACTAGATCCTCTTTGATCAAATACACCTTTGCTACTCCTCAAGGATATTTGACCCTTCTTCAAAATTTGCTCACACTTTCCTCTTCACACAATTAACTCACTTGCTTTCTTACTCATTACAACTTAGAATTCATAACTTGACCTTCTATTTATACCATATAGTTTATCAAGTCGACTCATTTACAAGTTAAAATTACCAAAAATCATTACATTAGTTAGCTACATTCATTACATGAAACAATTAAACTTTATTTCCCAAAAAAATGAAATCCTTCGTTGGCTGACTTTGCTCGGTAAACACTATTCTAGAAATGATTTCTTGTGTTAACCAACTGAAGCTCAGTAAACACTGTGAATTCTGCAAAATCCTTTGGAGAGTGAGGGAACTCAATAAACACTAAATTTCATTCAATGACATTGTGAGCTTAGTAGAAACTAACTTCTGTCACAGAAACCTTTGATGCCTGACTGAGCTCAGTAGAAACTTTTTCCATAGAGTATATTTAGGAATGCTTGGTAGACTTTTTAATTCACTTTTCTAACAAACTGAGCATAGTAGATTCTATTATTTGCTTTGCTCACCAACTAAGCTTGATAGACTCTTTAATTTTCTTTGCTGGCCAACTAAGCTCAGCAGACTCTTTCTGATAACTGATATGAAATTTTTCTAACATCAAAGACAACACACAATTGAACAATTGTATCCAACACTCCCAAATTTTATAGTTGTCCCAACATTAAGTTTCCCAATAACTCACAACTTTCTCTTGGCTATAGTCCATCTGGCAATACTTTCCCACTTTGTCAATTGTTGTAAGCACGAGGAGGTTAGGTCTGGTGAGTAAACCTTAACAATACTTGTGATAGACACTAGTAGGGTTATGTCTAGTTGGGGTGAGCTATCTTCCTTTCCTGAGGGGATTTGGAAAGGTTCCAAGTTCAAAAGGGTCCTCTCATCCTCTTCCAATAGTCCCATGAAGCTATTTGATATTCCCACCTCCTTAGATAAAAACCCAATATAGGAAATCTCCCCTTCCTCTAAGCCTATTTCATGGCTTCCAATAGCTATTAAGACACAAGGTGATTACTTACTTGAGCACTTGGGGTAATCTATAACTCAAATTCATTCGATGACCTTTCCACCTTCTCGGAGATCTATTTCTCTACCATAGGTTGAGAGGACTTCAAACCCATATCAATAGCCTTAGTTTCCTTAGCACTATCCTAACACCTAGTCACTATCTCTATTGAGATGCCTACTTAAAAAATCCTAAGGGAGGATACATTCTCCTTTAGCTTCTCATTATTATAGAAGACTTTGCAGTCGACAACCAAGTGTCCAAACATATTGCAATTTTTGCACTAATGGGAAATATTCTCATACAAGATGGGTTGCAACTAGGATCCCCATTTTGACTTCAGGGCCACTAAGGTTGGAAAGGGTTTAATCACTATGACATTCATGCAGAATATCATAAAACCCAGTATAGATTTAGTACTGGTGGTGATGTCAAGTTTAATAAATTACTCAAAGGAATATTAAATCCATTTGAACACTATCTCATCCTAGAATTCCAAGGGAAGTCCTAAAAATCACACCTAGACTAAAACAAGTATGTGAAGGTCAAGCTTGGGATTAAAACTTGGCTTCTATTTTGATAGAAACCAAAGGTGTTTAACAAAATTCCAATGGATCACCAAAATGGTGTTCCTAGCCACTTCAGCTATTAATCTAAAGAGAAATAGATATCTTGACATTGATAAAATGGTTATAGATCCCCCTGTTGGAAATGATTGAAATGATCATAAGAAAAGTTGTTGGAATAATAATGGAACTAGTAATGAATGTCCTCAATCACTGTTTTTTCATTGATGTCAAACTTGCTACTTGCAGGGATGACAATTGCTTTAATGATCCAAATGCTATCAATTAGTTGATTGTCAAGGTGGAGGCAATCAATAAGATGTAACTAGAACACCTAGAGAAAGGTTGAAGTTATGATGTTGTAATGAAGTACAAGGATCAGCTAAGCCATTGATGAAAAAGTGTATTTGATGACATACTATAAGATACAAAGAATGAGCACATTGAAACATATCAAAGATCTAAGGTTTTAGCTAAGTCTTGTGTAAAACTCAAACCAAGTTCAAGTGCCGAGTAGAACTAAGTGCCGAGTAGAACCAAGTGCCGAGTAGAACCAAGTGCCAAGCAAGTTCAAGTGCCAAGATAAACCAAGTGCCGAGTAGAATCAAGTGCTGAGCAAGTTCAAGTGCCGAGCAAGAACCAAGTGAAGAGCATCAGTAACTCAATGATGTCGAGTAACACAGAGGTGCCGAGCACCAGTAACTCAATAATGTCGAGTTGCTACATTATTTAGAAAATTGAAGATTCACTAGATCTAAGCTGACAAGGTTGTTATCTAGAAATTTGTGGATTAAAAGGAAGATAAGAATGATGAGTTGGTGGCACAAAACACCATGTAGAACATTTTTAAGATACAATTGGCAAAGAAAGAAAGATATGGGGTAGATACATTATATCCTACCTAATCAATCTTGAAACCCTAAAATTAGAGAAGGAGAATTGAGCGGCAAAGGAAAATCAGACTTGTATATAAGAATACATAAGCTAATGGAAAGTGTAGAAGAAAATGGAATAGAGGGGAATAGTGAGAGAGAACTATGGTCAAGCATAAATCATAAAATGTTGAAGAGTGTGCTAAGGAGAAGATAGCATAGGAACTCTGTTTCGATAGACGACCACAAGGATGATTGTATTGGAAGAATGAGTAAGAAGACTCAAGGAGACGAAGCTTGAGAGGGAGACAAGCAAGTCAGAGCTGAAGTGATTGAAGCCAAGCATAAGGATTGAACTGAAAGAGTGATCTGAAATCTGCAAAGTATGTTGTAAGTTATGTCAGATCAAAAGACCGTTATCGTTACTTTCTAGCAATTGTAACAATACGATAAATCCTATGGACTTAGGTTGGTTTAATAACCATTTGATAAATGCTTTAACAAGGTGACATTCCAAGTGGATGTTCTAAAGACCTTTAACCAGGCCCATTCCTAACAGTTTGGTGAAATCCTCTAACAAGGTCACATTTAATAGTGTGTTGTAAGCCTTTAATAGGGCAGGCTTTTAACAGGGCATCACTTTAGAAGAGTGAGAATTAAGTAGCATGTTACTGGTGGTTTTTACCAAATTAGGTTTCCACATAAATCATTGTGTTATATGTTGATCTTGAATGTTTTATCTTTGCATGTTGATTTACAGTAATTTACTTATATGACTGTTTTAAGTTTGAACAGATGAAAAGGGTATAAAAGTATTAGAAAGGTATTATTAGGGCATTTTGGACCTTGAATAACTGATTCACCCCCCCTCTCAGTTATTCCAAAAAATTCTAACAATTGGTATCAGAGCAGTCTGCTGATTCAGTTTAAAGGGACTACTAGCAAAAAAGATCAAAATGCCAAAGAGAGAAGTTCCCAAGCTCAACAAAGACAAATTTGTTGCATGGCACAGTTTGATGAAGCTACATCTTGGATCGATAGGAGATTATGCCCAAAATTCAATTGTCATTGAATATGTAGATCCAATAGGTACTCCTGCTGTAAAAGACATGAAAAATAGGCAAGAACACAACCAGACAATGCTGGAAATTGCGTCTGCACTTAGCTATGTTGAATTTGATGATATTAAAGGATGTGACACTACATTCAAAATGTAGAAAGCCCTATCAAACATCTATGGAGGAGATCAGAATTTGCAAAGAGCAAAAAGAGAAAGTCTCAAAGGAAAGTTTGATGATATGAAAATGGAAGAAAATGAGAATACTGCTCAGTATAGTGCAAGAATAAAGGAAGTGGTAAGTGCAATAAGATGCTTGAATGGTCAACTGGATGAAGATACTGTTAATAGTAAGTTCTTAAGAACCTTTCTCTCTATCTATGCTATTAGATTATCAGAAATACACGAGCTAAGATGTATACTAGGAAATAATCTAAGCTTTGAAGGTATAATAGGTAGACTCACTGCATTTGAGTTATCTAACTTTGAGAATTACAAACCTGGAAAAAGTTGAATCCGCTTTTAAGGCCAAGTTATCACTAAAAGATGCCAAATAGGTGAAATCAAGGAAAGGAAGAAAAATGAAGTATGTATCTAGTGATAGTAGCACTGATGAGGAAGATGTGGAACAATTGGAAGCATTGCTCGCTAGAAGATTTCACAGGGGCAAAGGAAAATTCAAAGGTAAGATGCCCATCATTTGTTTCAATTGCAATGAAGTAGGTCATATTGCTGCAAGATGTCCACAGAAAAAGGATTCCAAGGAAGGCAACAAATACAAGAACATAAGAGATGATGACAAGAGAGATTACAAAGAAAAAGGTAAGAAGTGTTATATTGTTGAAGAAAATTCTGATGACAATGATGATGAAGTTGTTTATGTAGCCATGAAGGACCAATCTGATGAAGAAGAAGCCAAAACACTAGTGACATGTATAAACAAGAATGACAGATGGATCATAGACAGTGGATGCTCACATCACATGATAGGAGACAAAAATAAGTTTGTTAACTATACTCAGTATGATGGAAATAGTGTTAGATTTGGTAATGATGCTCCATGTAAAATCAAAGGAAAAGGTTCCATTAAGCTCACAGAGAAAATTTCATGTGACAATGCATATTATGTTGAAGGATTAAATTACAATTTACTGAGTGTCTCACAATTAGGCAATATAGGTTGCAAAGTGGAATTTGAAAACAAAACTGCAAAAATCTATGACAATGATGGTAAACTAATAGGAAAATGAGATCAAACAAAGAGTAATTTTTTTTTACCTTGATATGGATGATGCTTCTTGTCTATTTGCAAAATTTGATGATGAATGGTTATGGCATAGAAGATTATGTCATGTCAACTTTGACAATCTGGTCAAAATCAGTAAAATAAAGAAAGTTAGAGGTTTACAAAATTGAAAAAGCCTGATAATATCATGTGTAAACAATGTCAGCTAGGAAAGATGACAAAGTCAAGTTTCAGAAGCAAAAACTATACATCTAAAGAGATACTTGAGTTAGTTCACACTGACTTATGTGGTCCAATGGAAATACAAAGCAATAGAGGAGATAAATACATAATGTTATTTGTTGATGACTATTTCAGGATGATGACTGTTATGTTCTTAAAAAAAAAAATTCATGCTTTTCAATGTTTAAGTGGTATGTGGCCAGAGTTGAAAAGGAAACTAGAAAAAGCTTGAAATGCCTAAGATCAGATAGAGGTGGTGAATTTACATCAAATGAATTTAAGATATTCTGTAATGACAATGGAATCAAAAGATAGACATCAGCTCCTAGAACTCCCCCACAGAATGGAATTGCTGAAAGAAGAAACAGATCTGTAATTAACTGTGCCAAAACATTAATGATGGAAAAGAATGTTGCTCAAAAATATTGGAGAGAAGCTGTAAGTGTAGCTGTTCATACATTGAACTGAGTATAAGTCAAGAAAGGTACAAATAAAACACCTTTTGAATTATGGTATGGTTACTCACCAAATGTAAAACATTTCAAAGTATTTGGTTGCAAATGTTTTATCCTTAAAGATGTTAGAAATGGAAAATTTGATGTAAAAAGTGATGAAGGTATATTTCTCGGTTACTCCACAAGAAGTAAGGCATATAAGTGTTTAAATGTTAACACTAACAAAATTGTGGAAAGTGCAAATGTAAATTTTGATGAGCACACAAAAGTCCAAGCTGAAGAACCAAAGAAAATGGAAGAGTACATAACCTTTGTATATTCTTATGAAGGAATGACTGCTGATGAGGATGATGTCAACCAAATTGAATGTCAACAACAAGTGTCAATTTCAGCTGATTCACAACCAGTGAATGCCGAGTTGCATTTAGAAGTCGAGTTACAGAATGAAGAAAATGGACAATCTGATTTTGAAGACAATACACATGATGAACAACCTAAAAATGAAGAGCATATTGATCCTGAATTTGAAAGATCAAACATGTAAACAAGGACAGAGCCAAGATTATCCAAATATGTAAAAAGACATCACCTTGCTAAACAAATAATTGGTGACAAAGATGCAAGATCAATGAAAAGGAATAGACTAAGACATGAATCATGTCTGATCAGCAAACCTGAACCCAAGACAGTAGATGGTGCATTACAAGATGATGACTGGTATAAAGCTATGGAAGAAGAAATTGATCAAATAAGAAAAAATAAAACCTGGAGATTGGTTCCCAGACCAACTGACAAGAATGTGATTGGCTCCAAATGGGTATTTAGAAACAAACTAGATGAGAATGGTGAGATTACCAAAAATAAAGCCAGATTAGTATGCAAGGGTTATGCTCAAGAAGAGGGAATAGATTATGGAGAAACATTCGCTCCTGTTGCAAGAATGGAAGGAGTAAGAACTTTACTCGCATATGCTGCCTACAAAGACTTCAAGGTCTATCAGATGGATGTAAAATTTGCCTTCTTAAATGGTATACTAGAAGAAGAAGTCTACATTGAACAACCAGAAGGATTTGTTGATGAAAACAATAGGGATATGGTGTGTAAGTTACATAAAGCACTCTATAGTTTGAAACAAGTACCTAGAGCATGGTATGAGAGACTTCAAAAGTATCTAGTGTAAATTGGATTTGAAAGAACTGATGATAACAACAACATGTACATCAAAGTAGAAGAAGGTAAAGACATTATTGTATCTAAAATTTTTGTGGATGACATAGTATTTGGTGGTAAGGAAGTACTTTGCAAAGGCTTTGCTGACAAAATGAAACATGAATTCGAGATGTCTATGTTTGGAGAAATCAAATTTTTTTTTGGATTACAAGTTCATCAACTCAAACATGGAATATTTGTTACACAATCAAAGTACATCAAAGAAATTCTTAAAACATTTGGATTGGAGGAATCCAAACTAGTCAGTACACCAATGGCCATAGGAAATAAACTATCCAAAAATGATGAGTCAGCTGAAGTCAATCAAACAATGTACAGATCCATGATTGGAAAATTACAATATGTTGTACATAGTAGACCAGACAGAGCATTAGCAGTTGGAATAGTGGCTAGGTTCTCTGCTAATCCTAAAGAAAATCATCTTATAGCAGTAAAAAGAATAATGAGATATCTCAAAGGGACTGATGATTTTGGTCTATACTACAAAAAGAATCAAAAATTTGAACTCAATGCATATACAGATGCAGACTGGGGAGGAAACATTGATGATAGAAAAAGCACAAGTGGAGGTGCATTATTTTTAGGCAAAAGGCTGGTTACCTGGACTAGCAAGAAACAAACATGTATATCCCAGTCCACTGCAGAATCAGAATATGTGGCAGCTATAGTCAATTGTACAAACATTGTATGGCTCACACATCTATTGAATGGAATGAAAGAAGAAGTAAAAAAACTGGTGATATTGTATTGTGATAATACAAGTGCTATAAATATATCTAAAAATCTAGTAATGCATGCAAAAACCAAGCACATTGCAATCAAGTATCATTATGTCTGAGAATTGGTAGAAGACAAACAAGTGAAGTTGGAATACATTCACACAAAGGAACAAACTATAGATATCTTCACCAAACCATTGCCCAAGGATGCCTATGAATATTTTAGAGGCAAGTTGGGGGTTATACCCCTGAATCAAGTAGTTAAAGGTGACAAGGAAGCTGCCTTGCATCAACCAGAATAAATCATTGAAATATTAACAGGTTGATGAAAAGGATGATAGCAGGAACAGAAACTCCAAATCAGTCACAAGCATGGTGACAGAGGGAGAAAGACAACAAGATGCCAAAGCTTATATTTTGCATAATGAAGATGCTACATCTTTGGCATTTATGTCAAAGAGGGAGAAATATGCTAGAAACTAATCAATGCAAAGAAAGAGGAAGATGTATATGAAAGAGGGACATATATGTGATCAGTAGTGAAAGTAGTGAAAATGCAGCAAGCTAACAATCTTGGTGGTAACTGAATTGATTACTTGATCAGTTTGGTTTTCCATCAATGCCAAAGAGGGAGATTGTTGGAAATGATTGAAATGATCATAAGAAAATTTTTTGGAATAATAATGGAACTGATAATGAATGTCCTCAATCATTGTTTTGTCATTGATGTCAAACTTGCTACTTGCAGGGATGACAATTGCTTTAATGATCCAAATACTATCAATTAGTTGATTGTCAAGGTGGAGGAAATCAATAAGATGTAACTAGAACACTTAGAGAAAGGTTGAAGTTATGATGTTGTAATGAAGTACAAGGATCAGCTAAGCCATTGATGGAAGAGTGTATTTGATGACATACTATAAGATACAAAGAATGAGCACATTGAAACATATCAAAGATCTAAGGTTTTAGCTAAGTCTTGTGTAAAGCTCAAACCAAGTTCAAGTGCTGAGTAGAACCAAGTGCCAAGCAAGTTCAAGTGCTTGGCAAAACCAAGTGCCGAGTAGAATCAAGTGCCGAGCAAGTTCAAGTGCCAAGCAAGAACCAAGTGCCGAGCATTAGTAACTCAATGATGCTGAGTAACACAGAGGTGCTGAGCACCAGTAACTCAATAATGTCGAGTTGCTGCATTATTTAGAAAATCGAAGATTCACCAGATCTAAGCCAACAAGGTTGTTATCTAGAAATCTGTGAATTAAAAGGAAGATAAGAATGATGAGCTGGTGGCACAAAACACCATGTAGAACATTTTTAAGATACAATTGGTGAAGAAAACAAGATATGGGATAGATAGATTGTATCCTACCTAATCCATCTTGAAACCCTAAAATTAGAGAAGGAGAATTGAGTGACAAAGGAAAATCAGACTTGTATATAAGAAGACATAAGTTAATGGAAAGTGTAGAAGAAAATGGAATAGAGGGGAATAGTGAGAGAGAACCATGGTCAAGAATAGATCATAAAATACTGAAGAATGTGCTAAGGAGAAGATAGCATAGGAAATCTGTTTGGATAGACGATCGCAAGGATGATTGTATTGGTAGAATGAGTAAGAAGACTCAAGGAAATGAATCTTGAGAGGGAGACAAGCAAGTTAGAGCTGAAGTGATTGAAGCCAAGCATAAGGATTGAACTGAAAGACTGATCTGAAATTTGCAAAGTATGTTGTAAGTTATGTCAGATCAAAAGACCAGTATTGTTACTTTCTAGCAATTGTAATAGTAAGATATATCCTATGGACTTAGGTTGGTTTAATAGCCATTTGATAAATCCTTTAACCAGTCCCATTCCTAATAGTTTGGTGAAATCCTCTAACAAGGTCACATTTAACAGTGTGTTGTAAGCTTTTAACAGGGCAGGCTTTTAACAGGACATCACTATAGAAGAGTGAGAATTAAGTAGCATGTTACTGGTGGTTTTTCCCAAATTAGGTTTCCATGTAAATCATTGTGTTATGTGTTGATCTTGAATGTTTTATCTTTGCATGTTGATTTACAGTAATTTTCTTATATGACTGTTTTAAGTTGGAACAGATGAAAAGGGTATAAAAGTATTAGAAAGGTATTATTAGGGCATTTTGGACCTTGAATAACTGATTCACCCCCCCTCTTAGTTACTCCAAAGAATTCTAAAACCCCCTAGCCTCCATTTAGCTAAGAACCATTTCCTAGCCATATCCACATTATATCTAAAAGGCACAGACTTACCAACTAGACTCAAAGAGATCCCAAAGGATATCAAGTAAACCACTAAGTCCAATAGAGGAATCCCAAGCCTTTCCAATCCTAGAATCATCTTTGGATGATCCCCAAGTTTTGTAGGTTTCGAAGCCATTATAACCCCTTTCCAATCTAGCTTTAGAACTACATATTTCTAGTAGCCCACAAAAGGAGAAGGTCAGGTGGGGGTGGGGGTTGGTTGGGTGTAGAAAGGCCAAATCATCAAAGATACTAAGCAAACCATACTTGTCTAGTGGGAGGTCAAACCTAACCTCTACAAGGGTAGCATGAGATTTTGTTGAAAGGATGAAAAACTAGTAAGGGAAAGCCTACTCTAGATCAGAGCTAATGGTAGGGGCCCTCCTATGTAAGGAAAGTCATATGCAAGGAATAGGTTGGAGTTGTAGGCAGGAGCTAAGTTTAGTTTTCACATTAAATACCTAGTTTCCACATGATGCCGTTTTATAATATACCAAAAGAATTTTACCTTTCACTATAGCTAGTTAGCTATGCATTTCAACCAATTTGAGATGGGTGCAAAAAATTGATAACAAGGTACAAAATATTAGTTTATGTATGGAGATGCATCTGTATATTTGGGGAGCATAAAATCATAGTTTTCACTAGTCTTGACTAATTTCTATGTGTTGGGGGAAACAAATTCAATCCCTCTACCTACTAATGAAGGGGAATACCAAAATTCACCTCCTATTATAGATTTGATTTTAACATAAAATGAAGTATCAATTTATGCACTAATGCAAAAGGATAAATTACTTGGACATACTTCTCCCTCACCTCCACTTTCAAAGGGTTTTAGGTAAGTAGATGTTCAATAAAAAATATTAGAATCTTAGTTATAACTACTTTTGAAAAAGTTTTGAGTCATGAAATTTTTTGTTCAAAGGGTTTAATATGATATTAATCTGTTCAAGGGAAAGAAATTTTAGTTTTACATTAAAGTAATGCATTGACTATGATAAGTATACCTTCAAAAAATAATTTAGTTTTCAAATTAGTAGTTTGAAAACAATCTAACAAGGGAAAAAGAAACCTTAGGAGGTAAAAATAATTCTGATATCTAACTTAATTGGAAAACAAAACTAGAATCTATATATTCTTGGTGGCCTTTTCAAACCACACATATTTCCATTGCTATAGCACAAAATATATAGATTTGAATAAATATCTACCTAAAGGAATCATCTTATCATTAAAATCATTTCCCATAACATGGATATCCTATCAATGCAAATAACCATGTCACCACCTAGAGGGCACCCATGTTTTTCCATTTCTAAGAGGTTAATGGAATACAATACTGAAGACACTATTTAATGACCTCCCAAGCCATACTAGTCACCCCCAAATTCTCAAGAGGATCCTTATGTTCAATCTCTTCAACATATTTTATTTTCTCTCCTTGAAATTAGATTATTGATATAGTTGGAGGTGATTGAGCTAGCTTCTTGTTGGTAGAACTAATTTACATATTTCTGATGAAGAAATGAACTTATGGAATGAAATTTCATCAATTATATTGCTCTTATTTGTCAAATGTTTGGCATATTATTTTGACTTATTACCATATCTTTAAAACATATACTAGGGAAGGAAGATGAGAATGGCATAGAGAATGATTAATAAGATGAGAATTATCAAGTAATAATTGGAAATATAAACTAGAATTAATACTTGTGATGGTATTTTTGTTGGTAAAAAGCTAAGTAAGGTATGTTTATATTTTTTTGGAGTTATCATTTATCACAACATATATCCTATGTGAAGAAGGCACTATGTACAGATAAAATTTTGATGTTTAGACATGGAAAATTGTCTAAATGTCATACAATTATTGAGTAGAATAGGAATAGTTGTGATGCGTATGGATGATAGAAATAATTGGTGTATGCATAGTTAAGGGAAGATAGTACAATATGTTAGGATGATGTATGTAAATGCATAAGACAATATGGATACTATAGAAGTAGTTATCGAATAAACACCAGTAAAGGTAGTGAATAAAGGACAAAACATATCCATAATTGGGTAATTATAGGTTAAATAATTATTTTGTGTATGAAATAATAATTTAACTAATTAGGAATGACATTCTAGATGTTAATGCTAAGAGAGAAAGGCTTTGTTTTATATTATGCCAAGTGTATGAAAGCTTGAAAGCTAACTAGGAGATTTTCATAAAATGTAAAGGTATAAAGAAAAGATTGTATTATACAAAGTTGTTAGAAGATTGGTTGAAAGCATGAATTTTGATAATATTCTTACAGGGGAGTATTGTAGATATGTTACTATAACGATATGTTACATTCATGACTGAGTTTTTCATTGATGTTGACATGATAGTTTAATGTCATGTCTGATAGAACAGAAATAGAAAGATCAAGTTGGTACAGATGACAAGTTGAGTAATTTCACTATTTGAGGTTATAGGAGATACTTTTGATTATCTAGTACATGCAATTAATGTCAAAATAAGAAATGATAATTATAGACAAATTTATGTAAGTGTTGGTGATGTATGTTCTGAGATAGAATTTATAGAGGCATGTTATGGTAAAATTGTTATATCTCTTAGCAGTATTGTTATTAATGCTGTGATTTCTAGATATTAGCTCTTTGTCTCCCCACCATGACTCCTTCAGCCACTTGTGTAGCCTATCCCTTTCCCCCTCCTGTGGCTATTGAAGATTGGGAATCTAAACTTGTCATCAATCTTTCGAAGGCTCGCATATACCCCCTCTCATTTAATTGCCTCAAACGGGGTCTAAAATTCACGATCGCTCCTCACTCTATTCCCCATGTTGACTTGCTTACCAGCATTGAGTGTGACATCTCCTCCCTTTCAAAGGAGGATGCGGAAGTGATCAGGCAAGATTGTGCCATCGCTCTTAGGCAAGCCAAACCACCAAAGGGAAACATCCCTGGGGGTGAGATGCGAGCTCTTTGCAAGTTTATACACAACAATGACTTAATTATTGCCAAAGCTGACAAAGGTAATGTTGTGGTTGTTATGGACAAGCAAGAGTACACAGTAAAAATACTCAAACTTCTCTCTAATTCAAACAACTAAAAAGTGCTAGCTCGAAACCCCTACTCCAAGATTTTGAAACAAGTCAAGGTAGCCATTGGTGCCACTTCTTTTGACAGTGCCACAACAAAGCACCTCCTCCCATCAAAAGAAGTGACCTCGCGGATCTACGGGGTTCCCAAAATTCACAAGGCTGATATTCCTTTAAGGTCTATTGTTGACACCATAGGATCCCCAACTTATTTTTTAGCCACCTTTGTTGCGAACCTGATCACCTCCTGGTGGGCAAGACTGACTCGTTTGTCAAAGATTCCACCAATTTCACCCAATTCACTCATGATATCAAGCTAGATAGTAATGATATCTTGGTTAGCTTTGATGTTGTTTCTCTCTTCACTAAGGTTCTGATTTTGACTCGATCAACATCATCAGGCACAAAGTGAATGATCAGATCGCCACCTTAGTTGAGTTATGCTTGCATTCCACCTTCTTTTCTTTCCAAGGTGTTATCTATGAGCATGTTGACAGTGTGGCCATGGGCTCCCCTCTCTGACCTGTTATCGCCAACTTGTACATGGAACACTTTGAAGGTATTCCTTTGTGGTCCTTTCCCCTCAAGCCCAAATGGTGGAAACGATATGTTGACAAAACCAATATACGTTGGCCCCATGGTCTAGACAAATTAGAAGAGTTCCTTACTCACCTCAATGGTATCAACCCTTGTATTTCTTTTACCAAGGAGTTAGAGGCAAACAACCAGTTACCCTTCTTGGATATCCTCCTCATAAAGAAACCTGATGGATCGTTGGGTCGTCAGGTTTAAATCGCAAGGCTACCCATACTGATCTTTATCTTCATGCTTCCTCTCACCATCACCCGCAACAAAAAGGTGGCATCCTCCAATCTTTGGCTTTAAGAGCCTATCGTATTTGTGATGAGGACAATTTAAACCAAGAGCTAGCTCATCTTTGTCAAGTCTTCAAACTAAATGGCTACTCCAATAAACAGATCTCTAGAGCCTTCCTCCAAGCCAAAACCTTTCTCTTGTTTTCCCTAACCCCCACCTCCTCCCAGGT
Source organism: Cupressus sempervirens (assembly GCA_028749045.1). Classification (NCBI taxonomy): domain Eukaryota; kingdom Viridiplantae; phylum Streptophyta; class Pinopsida; order Cupressales; family Cupressaceae; genus Cupressus; species Cupressus sempervirens. Next base: position 248,551,603 of record CM053787.1, on the reverse strand, counting down.
GCCACGCCCCCCCCCCCCCCCCCCCCCCCTCTTTTGTTTCCATTCCTTTTTTTGGAGGCCTTTCATATAAAATCTCCAAAATCCTTCGAAAGAAAGGTCTTAGATGCACTTTCAAACCCGTGTCTACCCTCAAAAAATGTCTCCCCCCTCAAAGACCCTAGACATAATCTTTCATATTTTGGGGTCTACAAGGTGTTGTGTTCATGTGGCTCTCCTTATATTAGGGAGACTGGCTGCTCTTTCAGCACCAGGATCAAAGAGCATGATGCTAATATTAAGCACGAACATGTGCTTAAATCAGCTTTAGCTAAACACTCATCCTCCACTAAGCACCACATTTGCCTGGATAGAACCCTTGTCCTTTCGAAGGAAGATAATTTCTTTAAAAGGAAGCTCAAAGAGGCCATTGAGATCTTCAACCATCCCTCCAACCTTAACAGGGACGAAGGCTAGTCTTTAAGCACCTCGTGGCCTCCCTTGTTGTCCTCCATTTTTCCTCATGGTCGCCCGCCCACTTGATATCCCCCCCTTGTGCCTCTCTCTTTCTCCCTTTTGTCTTTTGTTTTTGTGTTTTCCTTCTTCTTTCACCTGCAGCCCCTCACAAATCCACCCCCCGCCCCCTTTTAAATCTCTCAGGGCCTCTTGTATCTTTCCCTACTTCTTCCTATGCCTTCCATTTATCGTTATTATTATTATTTTATTTCGTTCCTCTTATAGCTAGGAGAGCCCCCTTATATATATATATATATATATATATATATATATATATTTCTTTTCTTCTTTTTACTTAGGTCTTTTTTCCTTGGACCGCGTGTTTATTTTTAATTTTTTATTATTTTTTCCAATTTTTATTTTCATCTAGTTCAATTTATCTTGTTATGTTAGTATTTTATCTTGTCCTTTGTATTTGTTTTTAAATTTAAATTTATTTTTTAATTGTTTTTTCACATTTATTTTTATCTTTTTGCTCTTATTTGTTTGTTTTTTGTTTTTTCTTTTTCTTCCTATATTTCAATCTCTCGAATATATATATAATATATATATATATATATATATATCTTAATTTCTTTTTTTAGGTCTCTCTTCCATTTTTTATTATTTCTTATATTTTTATGTTTGTTTTTTGTTGCATATTATTTTCTAGTCATCTCTTTTTAAATATTTTTTCCCAATTTTATTTATTTTCGCTTTTGTTTTTATTTTTATTTTTTTTATTACATTAAATTTTTTTTTTTTTTTTTTTTTCCGTTTATCCTTTTGCTTTTTTAGTTTTCTCTCTCTCCCTTGCACTTCACTAGCGCGCATGCACACACACACACACACACACACACACACGCACACACACACACACACAGAGATATATATAAGTACTTTATATTTTATTTATTATTTTTTGTCTTTCCTATTGCTGCTTTCTTTCTTTTTAATGTTTATGTTTTCCTTGTCCCTCCAGACCTTTCTTTCTCCTCTCTCAACCTCTTTTCCTCTCCTTGATTTCCACCCCGTATCTCTCCCTCCCCTCCTCCCTTCCCTCTTTTTTAGTCTCCTCCATCTCTGCAACCTACACTTTTCTCAACTCCTTACTGCTCTTCTGCCCTGATGATGGTTCAGAGAGTGTGACCCAAAATGTTGGCACAAAAAAGAAACACACAATCAATATCCAAAAATCACAACATTAGTATTATGGATTGTGGAAATGCATTTACAAGTATTTTGATTATCAGAATCAAGGTTGAGGACATGAAGAATAAATGTCGATGATGACATGGCTAAGCTCTCTCATCATAATATTGTGTATATGAAGAGTTATTCAAGTTGCAAGGTGGAATATTTATGTTATTTCTATGTGTAACATGTTCTTAATGTGGTCCTATAATAATTAATTGAGAAGGTCTAATAGCTAACTCAAGGTATTATTTTGAGGACATGGTATAAAGGAAGGATATTTTCCTTTATCATGAAACATGAAATAATATGTTTTATAAGCATCAAAGAGTGTGGAATGTGAAATTGAATAAAGTAATATGAAAGTGAAGTAAACTTCATTGTTGAGATTTTATTGAGTGATCTGAGGTTTGATATTTGGATTTGAGGTTCATGACCTAGTCTACAATGTCTAACAATGATTGATTCAGTTGATAGAACAAAGGAAAGGAGGACATAATAGTAAATTACTTGTTTGAGTAGTGAGCTCCTCTTTTAGTTTATATTGCATGTTTGGGAGGTGGGCTCTACTTGCATGCACTGTACGACAACTCCTAACAAGATTGGAATCTCCTTATAGGGATTCAAAGTCTCCTAACAGGGACTCTATGTACTATTTTTTTGATAGACTCCTAACAAGATCCATCTTCCAACAAGGAATATTTATATTAGTACATCATCTTGTGGGAATCATTCCCACCAAATTTTTCCCTTTGATCAAGGGTTTCCCTAGTCAACATATCTAGTGTAATTATCTATGTGCATTTTGATATGGTTGTTATTTACTCTCGTTCAATGGTTAAGCTTTTTTAAAGAAGATAAATGTTTTAATTATTGGTTGATTGATTCACCCCCCACCCACACCCCCCCCCCCCCACTCCCCACCACCTCTTAGTTATCTCGGTGAACTATTGTTTCTAATAGAAGTAATTTATAAGTTTTATGATATATTGCAAGGCCCACACTAGTACCCTATTATAGATCTAATAAAATGAATGTGATTAGGAGTTAATTAGGTTATGCATGAAATTCTATTACTAATAATTTTTTATGAGATCCTATTAGAGACTAATGCAAATGTAGGTAATTATAAGTGTAATACGTGTTCAATAACATTAGGTTGAATAGATAAGATAACATGGAAATGAGACTCAATATGTTCTAGCTAGGAACTTGGTCAAGGAATTCAAGGTATGGTCTATAAGATAATTAGGAAAGATGAACTAACATTCACTCTCATAAGAAATAGAAATGAATATAACGACAACAAAACATATGGTTGCATTCAATGATCGATTTCAAATTATGATGACATAATTATGGAAACATTCTAATGGGCTGAGGAACTAACCATAGGAAATAAGCGTGCACACACACACACACACACACACACCCCCCTTGAAATGAGATTAAAAAGAAAAGACAAGAAAGGACATTGTTAGAAATATCACTATGGGTAGTTGGTTTGGAAGGATACTACTTAACTAGTTTGCACATTAGTGATTTTCACTTAGGACATATATGCTAAGATCCATATTATATGTTTTCATGATTTAATAAAGAGGACTTTAGAGTTTATTTTTTATGTTAGAAAGATTTGTGATAATACTTAGAATGATAATTGGTGATATTAAGAAAGATACTGTTGATACACATATTTGATATTTCAATGTTTTGAGTATTTTATGCAAATTATTAGATGAAAGTTATTTATATATGTTAATGTGAATTATGTGATATTTTATTATTCTGCACTTATCTGTATATATTTATATATTATTTCATTGGGCTACTAATGTTTAAGTTGAGTATGCAGGAGAGTTGAACCATGAAAATTATTTGGTGAAAAAAGGTTGAAAACTATGTGAACACGGTAAAGCCAAGGTGAATCTTTGAAATATTCAAAATTTCATTGTATTATGTTTATTTCGTAATGTGATTGTGCATGGGTGTTATAAGTTTAAAGATCATGATTAATTAGAGACATGTCATCATGATGTGTAAAGTGTTTCAATGTGTGTGTGTGTCATTTGACACATGTGTTGTCTATGTGTAAATGACATGTCATATAGGGTTTTTGGGCGTAAAGTCACTTAACCTAAATTTAATGCCCATTATGAAATTAAGTTAACCCACCTTGGAGAGTGTTAGGATGAGACACCTTCATGATGGAATTCAAATTTAAAATTTGATAGGAACTTTAGAGAGCATAAAAGTGGTTCCCAAGTGTTATTTTGGTGACTTAGGAGACCCTCTAAACTAGTAATTTTCAAGCCAATTCATAAATCAAAGTGTCACATGACTTCTTTCCTCACTCCTTCACTTGGGTAAGTTCCTATTGGTAGAAAGGTACAAGGGTGTAATAAGGATAGGTGGGGATGGAAGTGGAGGGCTATTTAGGGAGCTTGTGCCAAACTTAGTGGTTGTTCACCCACTCTCTAACTGTAGAGACACTTAGGGTTTGGAGGAAGCGACTTGGAAGAAAAGAAGGAAGCTCTTCATCACCATTGCCATAACCATAGATTGGAAGGGTGGTTAGTGCTTAATGCCATGTTTTCTCTCATCTCATGAAAGTTGAAGAATAGAAATTGGAAGAGTGTTCTTGAAAGATTAATGTGTTTGTATTTGGTACTATATGTAGTAGTAGTTGTGTATGTAAATGAGAATGTTGGATTTACTTGTATTTGATTTGGTTCTTGATTTTGTTGTGGTGGATTGAATGTTGTGATGGGTGTGAAGGATTCACTCACCCTTGGGAGTGAAAAGAAGCTTTGGGTTGAATGGGTTAGTTGGGCTCAACATTGAAGTTGAGAAACCCTTCTCTTGGAGAGGGGATAGTTTTGATGGAGTATGGGCTCCATTGGAAGCCATATGCATTTTTTTTGTTCTATTGGAAGTATAAGTGAGGATATGTGGAAGGAACAAGTATGGGTGGCCTTGTTGAGGCATGTGAATATTGATAGCATTGTATGACATGTGTTTCTTGGAAAGCCTTGTTGGGCATGTTGCAATTGCAAGATTTGTTAATTTATAAGGATATGGAAATCTCCTCTTTGGAGAGATGACCTTCACCTAATGTTTATGATTCCACTTGTGAATCATTCTGCAAGTCTTGGTTGGGGATTGTAAATGTGTTGTTAAACTATGGTATTCATGTTGGTTCTTTTTATTGTGATGTTGTTTGAATGTATCCTGGTTGAGCCTTGTTTCCCTAGCTCGAGGGTGGCCTCCATGAGGTTGGGAGGTGAGCCTCCATGGTTCACCATTTTTATCTCTCATTTATAGGTTCTTATTGGATGATCTTGAAAACTTGGAGCTCTTATTGTCTTTCCATGTGCATAGGAGATGAAGACATTTTTTTTTTTGTATTTGAGTTGAGGCTGTGAGAAAACTCCATTTCTTTGTGTCCATTTAACTATAATGCAAGAGTAGTGTTATTGCTTCTCATTGACAAGGAGATTTGGTGAAACATCTATGTTTAGTGAATAGCATTTCCATTGTGTTATCATACTATGAAGATTTCAGCACCTTTTGTGTATTGTAAGAATTATTGGAGGAAGCATGTATTGTGTGTAGGAAGATAAGCTATCTTGGTTCTTTAAGTTATTGTGCTCCTTCACTTCTATGTATAGTGCAAGAATGAATCCAATTGTCATGGAAGAATTGTAATATTAGGAGGATTAGTTTCATGGGAAGATATTATCATTTAACCTCTCTTGAATTATTCATTATTCATAGATAAGTATACTTAGTTTTATGCGTGATTCTGTCATAATATATGTGAAATATTGTATTGAATTTAATATTCAAATGATTAAACAAAAACCATTAATCTAGACTATATATAACATACTTAGAAATTCCAAAATTACTACAAATGACATATCAAGAACACGTTAGACTATAGGGATACAAGAATCAATTTAATAACATACATTCATAAGTGTATAAGAAATAACTTGTTGTAGGTGCATAATTTACACTCTAGAATTTGTATGAAGTGAAAATAATACAAAATCAATGCATACTATTAAAATATTTAAGAGAATATGGAATTGAATATTTAGAGGGTAAAATAATAAAATACCTAGCTAAGAAAGTATGATATAAGATATCCCATCTCAAGAAAATCATCTTAGGAATGATATTAAATATAATACAAGTGATGTAATCATTAATATAAGGGGAAAATCCCCAAGCATGGGACAACCTACTAGTGGGAAAGGACACAATAACCATTTAATAATAACATATACATATAAACATCACAAAAAGTATACCTACCCTAGGCGAAGCCATGATTTCCAAACCAGCAAAAGGAAGTCTTAAATAAGAAAAAAATTATAAAAAATAAATTGATAAGGAAATGGGAGGTGGGTACACATCCATCCTTACCCTCATCCATGCCTCCATACTACCCATGTGCTCCAAGGGCACTGACAACTTGCAGCACATGTTTCCCCCAACATTTAATTCACCCTCATCAACTTCTAAAAACCACCACCTTGTACTAGGCTAGGAATTAAGGTGAGGGCTGCCTTACTACTAGGGAAATGTGCTTAAAGATGGAAAAAGGGTTTTAACTGTCAAAAGCATGTATCCTCATGCTAGCCTAGGGAGGGTCAGCTAGGATAGAGCAAGAGCTAACCAGCCATGTGAGTATGCAGATAAAGGAGAAGGGGTTACTTGTAAGGAAATAATCATAGGTTCTAGCACTAGGGCATGTGTAATATGTGAAGGGGTCTATGGGTAAGGTGAATGTAGTTTAGTTTAGAAAAATAGTTTTTTAATAATGCAATAGGTTAGGAGATGTTTAGAAATTAGAAAGGAAGGAAACAATATTTGTGTAGATAATTAAGAATAATTATGGGTTAAGGGAAATTAAGCATAGGTAAGTTGTTAAGAACTAGGTTAGTAATGCTAATAGATGTTAAAGGATATATGTATTAGTGGTGGTGTAAGAAGTGTTAAAGACTTAATTAAGTAGATCATGATATGTGTATAAATTCTATATATTAGTGGTCCCTAGTTGTTACTATCCAAAAATGTTACTTAAGCTTTTCGTATTGATATGTGAATGTAAGGAGGTTGCTATGTATAAACATAATGTTGTATATCATTTAAGGTAAATGTGATTATGACTAGGGGGTCATGTTCACACATATAAATTTAGAAACTACATTGATAAAATACTTGATTAAGGATTTAAATATGTATCTAGATGTAATGCTTCTTAAGTCAGAGATCCTTAGTCATTTACAATGTTCCACAACTAGAATTATAATGTACAATCTTAAGTAGATTAGGGCTAAGAACTTTGTGTTGTGAAGCATTAGAAAATAAATGATTAACTTACCATTACCTAGCTGAAGTTGGTAAAATTAGTAAGTTAGTAGAATAATTGAAAATGTATGAACTTATCCTCCCTAGGAATAGATTCGAAGGAACTATACATGACTTTCATGATCATATTCAATGTAAGAATTGGATTATTTTGTGATGTATTGACAAGTTCGTTGCCACCTAGATTGATATATGTGATGATTGTGATTCTCAGAAGGTAGTGAATCAATGGCCTGTGAGTCTTTGAAACTCGATATCTGCACACTTAGTTGTAATAGTCAAAATTTTAAGAAAACCTTAACCTAATGCTAGTATGAACTCCTTATCTGATTATCATTGTTATTGAAAATCTCTAATATATAATTTAAATGTTGTCAAAAAAAATTATAGTTGTATTTTTTCCCTGTAAGTTTGCACATGACATTTTGGTATCAGAGTCGTAGATTATACAACACTGGGCACTAATGAGCCTACAAATGAATGTACAATTGTAAGTTATTGTAATATCATAATACCATATTGCAAAGGAGATAGGCCTCCTAGGATATCAACTGGTAATAAATATTATTACTTATTTGGAAATGGAATTGAAACACCCTAAATGGATAACACTAATTAATCATGGTAACAATTTAAAACTACTGAGTAAGATATAATAGGATATTATCTTGACCTTGTGGAAGTTCAAATTTAAAAGGATCTCTATGTAATCCCCTCTTGATAGCTATGAGACCTAATGATTCCAGATCTTGACACACGTGAAAATATTTCTTCTTAAACCATACCAACATTCAAGATTGAATGGGTGGTAGCTCATCTCGATGATGTTTAGGTATTGGTAAGAACTTGAAAACCCTTGAAAAATGTGGACTTTGGTTCTTTGGGGAAAATGCTCTTAATTAGGGTAAATGAGAAATATAAGAATGGAAACTTATAGAATTGTGATAGGAAATCCTCACAATGTAGTATAATAATGCAAGGATTAATATGTTAAAAAATAAGGTAATATCCTATGCCTTGATTATCTTGATACAAACCCTATAGTTTAAGTGATAGAAACTACACGTAAAGAATCCCATTGGAAGTGATGCCTGATAAAGATAAGTCTCCTACTGAATAGGTAGTGGTGCAATAAGAAATAATATGCAAATAATAGAAAGAATAACACACATTAGAATATATAGCATCAAGTATAACATGGTACATCGATTTCATTATAGTATATACTTCCACAACAAAAGATAACCCTTCACCACCTATGACACCATCATATTTGGATGTGCAACATGACTATATACACTTACTAGCTAGGGTAATCTATGAAAACATTAATGTTTTTCAATGTCAATCAATGAAACTTACAAGCCAAATTTCACTGAAACATTATTTTTACTCAAAAACACTTTGGAACTCGGTGCCAAATTGTCACATGAGCATTGACTTCTTGCTCGGTTTGCACTATAGCTCAAAGTAATGGAAGCTCAACAAAGACTTGATAATTCTCACTATATCAATAAATATCTTAAGGAATTCCAATCTATCATGAGATCAAAAGGTAGAATCCTTCTTAAAATTTATCTATACACCTAAATGATGCTTGAAGGAAGGTGTGATAAGAGTACAAGCGATACCCCCAGTGTTCTTTCTAATAGTGACTTATTATATTTAAAGTTAAGTGACATGAATCATAATCTTATTTTTATCTAAAGGGTTACTAGTGTAATTTGGGTGAAACCTTGGCCCTAGACTACATTTGACAATTCTTGATAGTAATGGGCATGTAGGTAAGGAAACATAGGCAATTGAAGAATGAATTTCTAAGACTCAATAAACCATAAGCAATAGGGTGTGGAACACTCTCTTGACCTATTCTCGAGAAGGACTGGAAATACAAGGGAATTATTTTGCATACCATTGATTTACCATGTAACTCTAGGACAACCCTTCCTCTTCTTTCCATCAGGAAGACCTTGGTATGACTACAATCTTTTGAGAATTTGAATGGTTATGAATTATTATTGTTGCTTTTTATTTTTGGCAATTTTGGTAATTTTGTCAAATGTGCATTTATGATGATTTGTTGGTATGGTTTCCTTTGCCTTGGGACATGACTTGTTTTAATGAAAGATTTACCATTGTGGCCACACTTATGTTTAATTGGTGATTTTATTTTGATTTAGATTATTTTTGAGGCATTTTTCTCTGAGAGTGTTGTATTATACTTATAAGTCAGTCATATCAGGGAATATTCTTGAAAAACATCATGAGGAAATTAGAATATCACCCTTTCATTTATCATGAGATATGATTTCATTTGACCCTATAAACGTCGAAATACTTTGACTCTCGAACGAATATACCCGAATTTCACACCATCTTAAGGACCTTAGGTAAATGTACAAAATGTGATAAGCCTATAAAGACTAGATTAGAAGGATATGCAATGCTACTTTGACCTCATATCTAATAAATATACCAAAATAATAGTTGTAATGGAAAAATTTCTCAATTAAGATACAACCAAAAGAACACAGAAACCACCGAGTGTCTACGATTGAGAACTTGTAAGTAGATCTTGATATTAATCTAAAACAAATGAATTCTTGGAGTTTTTACAAAAGTTATCAACCCTTCACCAATAAGTTGATCTTGGAATATCATCATAGACCTTGTTAGTGCTAAGGTAAGTGAATGACTTGAAAACTAATGAGGAGTAAAGTTAGTCAGTAAGAACTAATGGAAAATATGATAACATTGGTAAGAATAGTTACCAAAACAAGACATAGTATATAAGATTGTAAGCTACCAACACAGAAAAGAAAACCCTAAAATAAGAGTAACCAAGTGAGAGGAAGGAAATCAAGTAAGTATGCCAACTAAGGTACAACATAGGAGGAGATAGGTGGACAAGTACTATTGATCGATAATTGGAATTGACACTGACAAGCTGATAAAGAAATGAGAATACACAATGACAAGAACTTACCTAACAACCAAATAAATATAAATTCAATTTGGTATTTGAACACACTATTTGTGGTAATCCATCCTTAACCCATCAAGAGATTGGGAATGCCACAAGGAGCCTAGACATCCTAGATATTATGGATAGTTACCTTACCTATCTAGGAAGAAGTCATGTAGAATTACATTCATTAGGTATATATAGTGACACTAACTTGGAATGGTACCCAATTAAATCAAGTGGTGTGTTAACCTATTTTAAGAAGAATTATCCCTGTATGAGCTATGGGACAATATTTTTTAGTCTATATAGTTAAATCTTGAATATATGTAAACAGTCAGGAATGAGAGGTGATCTTAAGGCAAGGCCCCGAAGTGGGACACTTATGTTGAATCAAGTGAGTCCTACATATGAGAGTTGTGTCCCTAACTAGAGAAGACTTCCAGGAGGAAGTCGATAGCTAGGGGGAGGATGTAAGGCCCACACTAGTACCCTATTATAGATCTAATGAAAAGAATGTGATTAGGAGTTAATTATGTTATGAATGAAATTCTATTACTAATAATGATTTATGAGATCCTATTAGAGATTAATGCAGATTTAGGTTATTATAAGTGTAAAACTCATTCAATAACATTAGGTTGAATAGATAAGATCACATGAAAATGAGACTCAATATGTTTTAGCTAGGAACTTGGACAAGGAATTTAGGGTATGATCTACAAGACAATTAGGAAAGATGAACTAACATTCACTCTCATAAGAAATAGATATAATGACAACAAAACATATGGTTGCATTCATAGATTGGTTTTAAATTATGGAAACATTCTAATGGCCTAAGGAACTAACCCTAGGAAACACACACAAAGACACACACCTCATAACAAGATTAAAATTGAGAGAGAGGATGTGGTTAGAAATATCACTATGGGTAGTTGATTTGGAAGGATAGTAGTTAACTAGTCTGCACATTAGTGATTTTCACTTAGGACATATATGCTAAGATCCATTTTATATGTTTTCATGATTTATTAAAGATGACTTTAGAGTTTCATTGTTATGTTAGAAAGAGATGTGATAATATTTAGAATGATAATTGATGATGCTAAGAAAGATAACTGTTGACACACCTATTTGATATTTCAATGTTTTCAATATTTTATGGAAATTATTAGATGAAAGGTAATTGTATATTTTAATGTGAATTATGTGATATTGGATTATTCTACACTTATTTGTATGTATTTCTATATTATTTCATTGGGCTATTGATGTCTAAGTTGAGTGTGTAGGACAGTTGAACCATGGAAATTATTTGGGGAAATAAGGTTCAAACCTATGTAAACATGGTAAAGCCAAGGTGAATCTTTGAGAGATTCAAAACCTCATTCTATTATGTTTATTTTGTAATGTGATTGTGCATGGGTGTTATAAGTTTAAAGATCATGATTAATTAGGGATATGTCATCGTGATGTGTAAAGTGTTTTAATGTGTGTGTGTGTCATTTGAAACTTGTGTGGTCAATGTGTAAATGACATGTCATATAGGGTTTTTGGGCATGAAGTCACTTAATCTAAATTTAATCCCCATTATGAAATTAAGTTAACCCACCTTTGAGAGTGTTAGGATGACTCACCTTCATGATGAAATTCAAATTTAAAAATTGATAGGAACTTTATAGAGCATAAAAGTGGTTCCCAAGTATTATTTTGGTAAAAATCAGTCACCCACATGGTAGTAGTATAGGTTAGGGGACTAAATATAACCATAAGTTGGCATAGGGGACTTAGGAGACCCTCTAAACTAGTCATTTTCAAGCCAATTCGAAAATTAGAGCGTCACATGACTTCTTTCCTCACCCCTTCACTTGGGTAAGTTCCTATTGGTAGAAAGGTACAAGGGTGTAAGAGGGGTAGGTGGGGATGGAAGTGGAGGGATTTTTAGGGAGCTTGTACCAAACATTGTGGTTGTTCACCGACTCTCTAATTATAGAGACACTTAGGGATTGGAGGAAGGGACTTGGAAGAAAAGAAGGAAGCTCTTCATCACCATTTCCATAACCATAGCTTGGAATTACGTTAGTGCTTCATGGCATGTTTTCTCTCATCTCATGAAATTTGAAGAATGGAAATTGGAAGAGTGCTCTTGAAAGGTTTATGTGTTTGCATTTGGTGTATGTAGTAGTTGTTGTGTATGTAAATGACCATGTTGGATTTATTTGCATTTTATTTGGTTCTTGATTTTATTGTGGTGGATTAAATGTTGTGTTGGGTGTGAAGGCTTCACTTACCCTTGGGAGGGAAGAGAAGTCTTGGGGTGAACGGGTTAGTTGGGCTCAACATTGAAGTTCAGAAACTCTTCTCTTGGATAGGGGATAATTTTCAAAGAGTATGGGCTCCATTGGAAGTGATATGCCTTTCTATTGTGCTATACGTAGTATAAGTGAGGATATGTAGAAGAAGCAAGTATTGGTGGCCTTGTTGAGGCATGTGAATATTGATAGCCTTGGATGACATGTGTTTCTTGGAAAGCCTTGTTGGGCATATTGCAATTGCAAGATTTGTTAGTACATAAGGATACGACAATCTCCTCTTTGGAGAGCCCATCTTCACCCAATGTTTTTTATTCCACTTGTGAATCATTGTGCAAGCCTTTGTTGGGTATTTTAAATGTGTTTTTAAACTATGGTATTCATGTTGGTTCTTGTTATTATGATGTTGTTTAAATGTATCCTAGTTGAGCCTTGTTTCCCTAGCTTGGGGGTGGCCTCCTTAAGGCCTAGGTTTTGGAGATGAGCCTCCATGGTTCACCATTTTTATCTCTCATTTGCAGGTCCTTATTGGATGATCTTGAAAACTTGGAGCTCTTATTTTCTTTCCATGTGCATAGGAGATGAAGACAGTTTTTTTGTTTTATTTGAGTTGAGGTTGTGAGTAAACTCCATCTTGTTGTGTGCATTTAAATGTATTGCAAGAGTAGTGTTATTTCTTCTCATTGACAAGGAGATTTACTGAAACATATATGTTTAGTAAATAGCATTACCATATTGTTATCATACTATGAAGATTTCACCACCTTTTGTGTATTGTAAGAATTATTGGAAGAAGCATGTATTGTGTGTAGGAAGATAAGTTATCTTGGTTCTTTAAGTTATTGTGCTCCTTCACTTCTATGTAGAGTGCAAGAATGAATCCAATTATCATGGAAGAATTGTAATATTAGGTGGATTAGTTCCATGGAAAGGTATTATCATTTCAACTCTCTTGAATAATGATTGTATATGCATCAATGAATTGAATCCTTGCATGAGAATACAATGTTAGATCTTGAGCAAATGGGTTACCAAATTTCATTATCCATAGATAAGTATAATCAATTAGTTTCAGGCATGATTCTATCATGATATATGTGAAATCTTGTATTGAATTTAATATTCAAATGATTAAACAAAAACCATTAATCTAGACTATATATAACATACTTAGCAATTCCAAAATTACTATTGAAATGACATATCAAGAACACCTTAGCCTATGGGGATGCAAACATCAATTTAATTACATGCATGCATAAGTGTATAAGAAATAACTTATTATAGGTGCACAATTTACTCTCTAGAATTTGTATGAAGGAAGTGAAAATAAGACACAGTCAATATAGACTATTAAAATATTTAAGAGAATATGCCATAGAATCTTTAGAGGGTAAAATAATAAAATACCTAGCTAAGAAAGTATGATATAAGATATCCCATCTCAAGAAAATCATCTCAGGAATGAAATTAAATATAATACAAGTGAAGTAATCATTGATATGAGGGGCAAATCCCCAAGCACGGGATGACCTACTAGTGGAAAATGATATAATAACCATTTCATAATAACACACACACAAATATATATATAAACATCATAAAAAGTATACCTACCCTAAGCGAAGGCATGCTTGTTAACTAGCAAAAAGAAGTCTTAAATTAAAAAATATATATAAACAAATTTTTGACAAGGCAATGGGAGGTGGGTCCACCTCCATCCCTACCCTCATCCACGCCTCCATACTCCCCATGTGCTCCAAGGGCACTGAAAACCTACATCACATGTTTCCCCCAACATTTAATTCACCCTCATTTACTTCTAAAAGTCACCACCTTGTACTAAGCTAGGAATTAAGACGAGGGCTGCCTTATTACTAGGGAAACATGCTTAAAGATGGAAAAAGGGTTTTAAAAGTCAAAAGCATGTATCCTCACACTAGCCTAGGGATTTTTGGGTTAGCTAGCAGAGAGGAAGAGCTAACTAGTAATGTGAGTATGCAGATAAAGGAGAAACGGTTAGTTGTAAGGAAATAATCATAGGTTCTAGCACTAGGGCATGTGTGATATGTGAAGCGTTCTATGGATATGGTGAATGTAGTTTGGTTTAGGCTAAGAGTTGTTTAATAAGGCAATAGGTTAGGAGATGATTAGAAATTAGAAAGGAGGGAAACAATTTTACTGTAGATAATTAAGAATAATGATGGGTCAAGGGAAATTAAGCATAGGTTAGTTGTTAAGAATTAGGTTAGTAATGCTAATAAATTTTTAAGGATGTAGGTATTAGGGGTGGTGTAAGAAGTGTTAAAGACTTAATTAAGTAGATCATGATATGTGTATAAATTCTATATATTAGTGGTCCCTAGTTGTTATTATCTAAAAATCTTACTTAAGCTCTTCATATTGATATGCATATGTAAGGAGGTTTCTATGTATAAACATAATGCTATATATCATTTGAGGTATCTGTGAATATGTCTAGGAGGTCATGTTTGCATATATACATTTAGAAACTACATTGATAAAATACTTGATTAAGGATTTAAATACGTATCTAGATATAATCCTTCTTAAGTCAGAGATCCTTAGTCATTTACAATGTTCCACAACTAGAATTACAATGTATGATCTTAAGTAGATTAGGGCTAAAAACTTTATTTTGTGAAGCATTAGAAAATAGATGATTAACTTATCATTACCTAGCTGAAGTTGGCAAAATTAGTAAGTTAGTGGAATGATTGACAATGTATGAACTTATCCTCTCCAGGAATAGATTCAAAGGAACTATACATGACTTACCCCATTGTCATGATCATATTCAATGTAAAAGTCAAATTATTTAGTGATGTATTGACAAATTCCTTGCCACCTAGATTGATATATACGGTGATTGTGATTCTCGTAAGGTGGTCAACCAATGGCTAGTGAGTCTTCAAAACTTGATATCTACACACTTAGTTGTAAGAGTCAAACTTTTAAGAAAACCTTAACCTAATGCTAGTATGAACTCCTTAACTGATTATCATTGTTATTGAAAATCACTAATCTATAACTTAAATGTTGTCAAAAAAAAATTGTAGTTGTTTTTTTTCCTTGTGAGTTTGGGCATGACATATATGATACCTATATTGATGAAAATTATGATGTATGATCAAAGGTATGTGAAGAGTAGCAAAGGAAGGATAAAATATGAAGATTTCAACAATAAAGAGGTTTTTGTGTCTATTTGTTTTGTATAAAGGAATTGCATTATATAATTGCATCTTTGGGTAGTGGGCTCATCTTGCATACATTTGGTAGTTGTATATACCAAGTCCTAATAGGGTTGAAGAAACTCCAAACAAGGTTGAGTCTTTCAACATGGCCTATTTCTCCAACAAGGAGCAAGACATTGCATGTACTCAATAGATTCCTAATAGGGTAAACATCCTTAATAGGATACTTTTATTTAGTGAATCATTTTTTGGGTACCATACCTACCGAGCTTTTCCCTTGGCTAGGGTTTCCCTAGTTAAAAAATATGGTGTTATTAGTTTTCTTATTGCATGGTTATGTTTATTATTCAACATTGTTAGTTTACTTTCATATGCATGTTATAGAGTAATTAAAAATATTTAGTTTTTAGCTAAATTTTGTAAAATAATGATTCACCCACCCACCCCTTCAATATTCCTCTTTTAGAAAAATTGGTATTACAACATAGTTACTCTGGAGAGGATTAATAGCTAGAGTAAGATCCCAAAGAATATGGAGTAGTTATAGAGGAATCTTGAAGAAGCCTTTGAGAAGTTTGATCTTCTTACTTAAGACAAAGATAACCTAAAAGACAAATATGAAAATAGAAAAGAAAACATTGGTTAATTGAAAGATAAGATTGACCATCTCAAATATAGAAAGGAACCTAGAGAGAAGACAAAAGATAGTGATGACGTAGTAACTTTATAGAAAGAAAATGAGATTCTTCATTATGAGTTGAAGATTGTTGAACTCAATCTAAGTTTGAAGAATGGTGATAACAAGGTTGACTCAGATATAAAATCTAAAAAATAAAGATCATGGATCCCATCTCACCAAAGTGACATCTAAATGTGAATCCATTAAGATAGAGCATACAAAACTAGAGAAATGCAATACTATTGGGAAATCATTTAGTTAACCCATGTGAAGCAAAAATTAGAAAATTTATATGCTAGTAGTGAGAAAATTGATGAGCAACTATATTTTTAGAGACCTTCCTATGATAAGTCTAGTATTGGATATTTCATTGGAGAAAATTAAGAAAAGAAATCTAAAGCAACAAAGGAACCAAATCCAGTTGTTGAAACCCCTGAACTTAAGAAGAATGATCTAGGTAATATTGAATCCAGTCAATCTATAGATATAAATAAAGAAGTTAAATATGCAATTCAATCTTAAAAAAGTGATGAACCTAAACAAATAGAGCAAGTTGAACCACCTAAAGAGGTAAGTTAGGAAATAAAAGGCACACGATTTTTATGTAATCATGTTAATCATATGAAGATAGATTGCATATGTAAGTCATTCAAACCTATTACTAATTTCTTTTTTTTATAATTGTCATCGTTTTGGTCATCAAGTAGTTGATTATATGAAACCTAAGTTTGATAGTAATATTATGAATAGTAGAATTCTTAGAGATACTAACCCTAGAGGTAATGAAAGAAGAAGATCCTCTAGAAGATCTAATCAATGAGAAAGATCTAATGGAACAAGCTATAACATTGTGTGTTACAAGTGTAATAACTTTGGGCACATTGCCAAGAATTACAGAGCACTGGTTAATCATAATGGACCTAATTAGAGAAAAAGTACACTAGTATGTCAATTATGTAACAATTTTGGCCATATAGCAAGATTTTTTAGAATGGAAATGAGGAATATTAACATGAATCCAAATTTCAAAAGAAATGATAATAGGAACAACAAAAGGAATGGTTGCAAGAACAATAGTCAGAAAGATGAGTTGAAAGAACATGTTGAAGAATTCAAAGAGGTATTTGTCAAAGTCACAGATCCATCAAGTTCACATGTAGCATTAGAAGAGAATCTTTTTATGCAACTACTGAAAGATTGAATTTAGCTATTATATTTGATTCTTCCTATTTGAATTTAGTACCTATTTATTAAGGATCAAGTATCCAAAAGAGAAAATTGAGGTTATACATAGAGTTAAGAGTTGCACAATTGACATGTGATAGAAAATGATGAGTAGATGCTATGATTAAGAGTTCATGCCATTTGGAGATCACATGAAGTTGTATAAATAAAAAAAAAGTTTATTAGTTATTTGATATATATTTTTAATGGATTGAGTAGTTGCACATTAAATGTGATGTTTGTTTTGATGAGATATATGTCATGCAAGAAAGATTTCAAGCATGATCGTACCATGTGAAGAGGTAAGGAGAAATCAAGAGTGATTTTACAAAGAAATTGAAGGAGAATTGAATTATTTCAATTGTGAAGTTGAGAAAGCCCTAAATTACACACCAAAGCCAGGTATTTCTCTCTTAAGCAAGGATTTAATTTGTGAATTTTGTTAAGAATTCCAATGTAGAAATGGACAAATATTTGTTACATAATGTGGAATATGAAGCAAGACCTAAGGTGAAAGTAAATCTTGTTAAATATGTGATTGATGAAAAAAGCACCACATTGTCAAAGACAATGAAGAATTTCATTCACCTAGAAGATGTAGGTAATTACCTAAGAAGAAAACTTGAGAATGTAGGAGAAGATCACATCTCTGAGGAATTTAATCACATTTACAATAAAGATAGTTGAGATAATGGGTTTTGCATGCATTCCATAATATTGTTATATTGTATTATTTTATTTTACTTTGTAATGTTGCACCTAGATGTATGTGCAACATGGAAAGATTCCCATGGGATATATTTGATGAGTTGTATTGTAATATTGTGATAATATTTGTTGTAATTATTTAATATTGGGGAAAACAATTAAATTTCCAATATTAAATGTGAGGTCAATAAGTTAGGTAGCACATGGTTTGTGTAATACCACTTGGTGGTTTTGTGGGACTTGATACTATAGAAGAAGCCACAAGTGTAGTTGTTGGTGTGAGAAGAAGGACAAAAGAAAAGACTCAAGTAGGACAAGGCTTGACAAGTTAGCAAAGGGAGCATTTGTGAAGGTTGGAAGCATGACATAGGGTGTGTGGATTCATGCTTCTTCACATGGATTGCTTGGTTATGGCTATGGATTTGGAGGCTTCCATGATTGTATTGCGATGGTATTTTTGTCGAATAATACATGGTGATGGATGCTTTTGGAGGCTAGGTTTTTCTCTCAATGAGGGTTTCCCAAGGTATATCTTGTCTCACATTTTTGTGGGTATGTTATCTACTCTCTTGTATGTGGATTTTAATTCTATATTTATTTTAGATCTATTATGGGTTATGTGGAAATAGTTATATTCTTTGTTGCAAGTTTCCTTACAAGTGGTATCAAAGAACTACAACTTGGTGTAGGTTTGGTTCCATGATTTTGACATTTTGTCATGTTTTAAGAGCCCTAAAGTCAAATGTTGTTTATTTTGAACACATATTAGGACATAACATGAGCATACAGAGTCAAATTTTAGACTTCAAGTAGTCAATAGAAAACTCTTAGAGATCTCTACACATTGGTTCAAATTTGATGCAAGTTTGACATGATTTATTTAGTGATATATTGATCTGAATAGTTTATGTTATAAATTGACTATGGTAGCATTGTGAGTTTATGACATTCTTTGTTTAAAGATTTAAGATTTGATATCATTGTAAGCTCAATTCATATTTCAGATTGGTAAATCATGATGATATGGTTAGCTGTGTTTGATTTGGATATGTATGACTTATTGAGTCTACAAGTCATATAGTGTTGTAAGAAATCTATACTTACAAGTTGCATTTATAGGTTGGTTATGGGTTATCTTTGACCATTGATCTTTCATTATTGATGCATATTCTGATTGGTGACTTGGATTTTTTTAACTTTTCTTCTTATAGAAGGGATGAGATGTTACCAAGTATAGTCATGGTGGAGGATTATGGTTGACTATTTTATGCTAACAAGTTGGACATGTTAAGAGTCAGATGCTCAATTCATGGATGTGATCTATAATGTCCCATTTTTTTGGGACATTATAATTCTGTGTGGCCAGCTCACTTCACCTAGGTTTGGGGGTAGAAAGGTTCTTTATGGGGTTCAGTTCAAGATTTGGCCTAGACATTTCCAGTTCCAAACCTATCAGAGTAGTTTTGGCAGGTTGTCCAGATGCTTACTATTTTTTTTAGTAAGTGCTAGAAGCATTTTGCTAAGAGCTTTCCAAAAAGCTATTGCATGAGATTATCTTAGTTCATTTGGTCAGCTAATTTAATGCCTAATGATTATATGGTTTCCTAACTAAATTAATATTAAAGTCATTTAACTTGTCACTTTATTTTAAAAAGTTACTATGTTCACTTAAGTGACTAAAGGAAAAAAAAAAAGGGTGCTTTATCCCACATTTCCTAAAAGAGTGTGCATCACATTGGGAAAAGGCATAAAGGTACAATAGACTCCACTTGCTCGAGCATATATGAAGATTATAATTATCAAGAAAATATTAATATAGGAGCTAGAAATAGTTTTTGGTTACTTCTTCTAGGATGCAAAGCCTTGAAGAAACATTTGAAGGTTGGACGCAAACCTAGCCTTCTTACAGGTTTCATTTATATTTCCAATCTAACTATCATTTTCTGTTTATAAGATTGGATTACTTGAGTTGTGGCACATTATTATATTGCCGATGTATAATACAGTAGCACATTTTGAGTTATTTGAGTCAACTCCTAGTTTTAGCATGTACTTATGATTATTGGAGGAAATAAATACATTTCTTTTCTGGAGTTTGTCATATGTTTATTTGTTGGATATGAATGATTAATGTTTTGGAATTTAGATTAAGTATTGGTTTACTGTTCAGATTTGAATCTACACTTAAATATCAAGGGTTCAAGAAACATATCTGTAAAGGGATATTATAGTGGTATCATAGCCAAGAATCCTATCATCTTGTGGAAAAACACAGAAGAATTTATGAAAAGAAATCTCTTGAATTCTAGTTACTCATTGTAACTAGTTTGTAGACTATGTGGATGCAAACCCTCTAAGTTTAGAAATATTCTAAGGATTTGGACATTATCCCAACTTCCTTTCTTTCAGTATTGCAGTGGTATTGGGTAGAAGTTGGTGAGGTCAAGAAGTCATAGCTTAAAGAATGAAGTAAGTGTATCAAATTCTATGCAAATGTTATTGTCAAATATAGTTGGTTTAACAACAAGTTCTTGGTTATCAAATATCACTAGCTAAAATTCCTCTATCACGTTGTGGAGGAAGTTTAAGGTTTAACATTTGTAAAGAATCCCTACATGGTGCAATTATATCCAGACAATCATTCTTGACGTGAGTAGGTAGAAGTGTTTCAAGAATTTGGAATACAAACTTGGGCTATTGTATTATCAAACACTAATAGGAAATCACTTGGGTTTATACTCCCCTATTTGGTGTATGGAAGCATCTCAATAGGTCGAGGTAGTTGGTATGCCATAGGCCAAACTTCTAATGGGAATCAAGTGTAACACTGGCATGTTGGATTAAGAATCACAATGTACTAGAGGAGCCTGAATTTACAGTGTGAAAGGAACCCCAATAGGTAGTTTCCATAGCCATGGATATATATGTATGGTAAAATATTGAGTCACGACATTAAATTTTTTACGTGGGATTTTAATGGTGCTAGCATTCTGAGTCTTTCTTGGGTTAGATTCCATCATTTCGCATTGGAAAGGTTACAAAAAAGGTGAAGTTGAGTTCACATGGTATGAGTCTCTATTTATTATAGACATTAACATCTTCACATAACCTCTCTAGAACCACATCCGATGACAAAGAGGTATTTTGAGCTTGGTAATGTGCTTCCACAACTAGTTATGTCTAGGACAATTCAAGTGTGAGTCAGCTCCCTTTTTAGTGTTGTGGCTCAAGTTTTCAATCGGGTTGTGACGAAAACATGGGTTGGAATTTAGAACTTGATCAATCGGATTTCCAACAGCATATAGGGAAAACATATTGCCAACACAATACTGGGCATAAATACACTAAAATAGCTAGAAAGGAAATGATATTGGATGTATGACATTAATAGCAAGTTGAGGAGTAAGAAGTCTATTGATTTTTTTTTCTTCTATAAGCCATTTTGGGTTTGCTTATGAAGTGGTTTATAGTTTTAAGTGCTGGATGTCTTGATTAATTGTGTGCCCACATCCAAACACCAAGTTGGAATAAAATAAATTATACTGTGATTAGTTCGATTTTGTTCTAATATTAAATGTCTTCCAAGTACTGGTGAAGTCACTTATTATTTACCAATCTATAATCATTACTCCAACTATTTGACATAATGATTTCCTTGCATTATTCAATAGTTTGTTTGAATTAACAATCCTAGTGATCAGCATAGTATTCTGAAGGTTCTTTGGAAGTGCTACGAACTGTTTGACGAAATTAATACCAGTAGTATACAACAAAATTACCATAAATTAAAGTTAGAATATTAGAAAATAAGAAAAAAAATTCATTCTAGAAACTACATCACATTTTCCATTCAGTAAGAACTGATTACATTATCATCAAACCAAATTTGACTTTTTCTTCAAGTCACGATAACACAGTTTGGGTTTGAATATTAAGTTAAAGTCAAAACAAATTGATGAAAAAATTGCACCATGGACATCATTAAATGTAGCGAGTGATGAAATTTTTGATTAATTTAGGTGAAGATCAGTACAGGGTCAGAATTTGTGCAGTTTAACTACTATGATTGGTATTGAGTCAGAAGTAGATTTAGAAGCTAGACGGTGTCATCTATATTTCGCAAGGGCATATCTTAGTGTAGCTCATCCACAAGTGATAGTTCAATAGCTATTTAATATGTAGTATTATAATAGATTTTGATAAATCTTTCAATACAAGCATATAAAGACAAGAAGATTTGAAGATGGAAAACTCAAGAACATGGCTACAATAAACCTTCAAAAAATTAACAATTCAAGGTACTCTCGTGAAGGGCAAGTCAAAGATCCTAATGAATGTAAAACTATAGTGAGAAGATTGTATGATGTTTATAAAAAAATTCTATCAAAGCTTCAAAAAGAATTTTGTTTCATTGATTACGTGGACTTTTAGCTAGGTCTACTAAATAAGATGGATATGATAAGAAATAAATTCTATGATTTGGCTCGAGATCTCCTTGCTGAGGATAGGTATAGAAATTTACATAAGGAAGCCATTGATCAACTTGATAATAGTACTAAAAGGAAAGAGGAACAAGAGGTCCCTATAGTATCTAGAAGCCTCTATGATGGATTCCCAGTAGTTAGTGACCATCATATAGCTAACCTTATGGAGGGAAAAAATTAGACCTTAGAAACTGACTCAAAAAATTCGTTTGATGAAAATGAATCCCAAGATCATGTTGTGGATGGATGCATAGCCACCTTGGAAGTGGAAGAGTTTGAAGATATTTTTATATCAGTAGCTTCTACCCCATCACTTGAGCCATCCCATGAGGTGCATAGCAACAAAACCCTAGATATTGAGGAGTGCCTAGATGATAACATACACGATGCTACTTATCATATGTTTAATGACATTGATTTGACCTTATATCATAGTGCAGATGACAAATTGGAATATTTGTGTGGAATTGTTTCATCACAAGGGGATCATCATTTAGCAAGCCAATTGAAAGTTAATGACAAGATGGTTGGCACAATTGTTAAACATTTTGATGTTTCTCATCAAATGTTGGCCACCTATGGTTGGAGTACTCCTTTGATAGATGAGCATGGTGATAGTCTTTTTCCACTTTCATAGATACATGCACTCCGAGAAGTGATTGGAATTATGAAACAAAATTACCTACAACTACTTGTAGATAGAGATTTTCTTCTCGAGTGGGATCACATTTGTTATGTTGCATTGTAGAGAAATGAGGAGAAGTTTGATAAGCTCACTTATGAGCTTGAGGTGACTATGGAATCTTCATAGAGTGTCCAATTGGCCCTTCAAGAGTCACAATTATAGATTGAGAAGCTTAGAGAGGAGTTGAGTTTGGTACAGTCTCCATCAACTATCGATATAGTGTAGTTACATATAAAGGTAGTTGATAAAAATTTTATATCCATGGGTTGTAGTAGGGATGTGGTTACATCTATCACATATATTTCTGTTGGGACAAGTACCTTGGTGGAGAATAGTAGAGAACCACCAGTTGTATCAAGTTCTCCTAAGGTTAGTGCTGTGACAGTAGATACAGGACAATTCAGGACAATTTACAAGTAGCTCTCATGTCACAATGGTGGATTCCCCTAATTGTTGTGTGGTAGTAGATTATGCTACCCCATCATCCACATAGGGCATTCACAGAGTGTCAGCTAGTTGGAATTATAGCTTTCGTGTTGATTTTTTTACATCTCCTAGAGGAAAATCTGTCACTTCATTCCATGCAACTAATATTGGTTGTTGACTTGTTGATTTTTAGAGTCAGAGGGATCAACTATTTGATTCAGGTGTTTTTAGTGACAAGCCATTGACAGAGGTTGGAGAATTGTACCATGAATACACAATGAGGAGTGCTCATCATTTTTCTTTTGACCCATGCACAAAGGACTTGATGATGCATTGGTGTGGGTTGGTTCTAGAATTATATCATCCTTTGTGGGATAGGTACACACCATCTTCAAAAGGTGGGATTAGTGGATGCAAGCATCCAACTCAGTTTTTTGTGGGGGATTACTTGCAAGGAAAGCTATTAGTTATACATCATGCTGATATTTATCCAATATGGTTTGCTACTTCTATGTCACAAAGTTCTTTTATGTGTACATGGTTATAAGATGACTATGGTGTCAATTGGCATGATGGGTTGGTTAGTTATCACATCCATGGGAGTTTAGTGAGAGCTATAGAGAGATGTTGTGTTATAGATGCTACTAGGTATTTTTACCTCTATATGGTGAATGGATGTGGGGTTCTATTGTTTTGGGATTTAGGTGGTGACAAGTTTGGTATGATATATTGGTTGAATGGGGATCCAGGTGTTCTAGTGGATTATGTTGTGACTATGATCTATGTGTTTCAGCCTTCTGATGTATTAGAGTTCTAGAGATTAGGATTACTCTATTTCCACTAGGGTGATATAGTGGTGGAGCTAGATTGGCTAGATCTACCATTAGCATCAGTACGGATATTGCCAAAGTGGTATAGTGGTATAGTGGTACAGATACTATAGGAGCTGGTCAATGGTATCTTAGTCAGCACATGAGTTCTCATTTGGGATCTAGGGGGATAGTCCCTATGTACATTATCATATTGGGGTGGATATTGGTATAT
Source organism: Cupressus sempervirens (assembly GCA_028749045.1). Classification (NCBI taxonomy): domain Eukaryota; kingdom Viridiplantae; phylum Streptophyta; class Pinopsida; order Cupressales; family Cupressaceae; genus Cupressus; species Cupressus sempervirens. Next base: position 248,526,811 of record CM053787.1, on the reverse strand, counting down.
TGTTGAGCTCTCATCATCTTTTGATGATAGAAACTCCTAGGGGCACTCATGGAGGGAGGTATTCATTATGACATAGGGTAGTGTTACATGGGGCAATAGCACATGGCCATTAGTGTCCCTTTATGGTGAGACTTGGGATCCTAGCATTCAGTTACAAGGCACATTGATTCTTATTGTACTATTTCACCATTCTAAATTTAGAAAGATGCATGCTGGTGTACATCGACTGAGGAGTAAAACTGCATTCTCGAGGCAAGTATGGGATCCTGGCATTTGGTTTCTACAAGTATGAGAAGATTGCTTGAGGGAAAGAAATCTTTGAGAGGGGAGGCTTTTTAATGTACCCTTTGTTTTGGGACATTATAATTCTATCTTGCCAACTCACTTCGCCTAGGTTTGGGGGTGGAAAGGTTTTTTATGGGGTTTAGTTTGAGATTTAGCCTAAACATTTCTAGTTCCTGACCCATCAGAGAAATTTTGGTAGGTTGTCCAGATGCTTACTATTTTTAGTAAGTAATTAGAGCATAGTATTTTTGGTACCTCAGTGTTGGTTTGGAAGCATCTCACTGAGAGCTTTCCAATGAGCTATTGCATGAGATTATCTAAGTTCATTTGGTCAACTATTTTAATGTCTGATGATTATATGGTTTCTTAACTAAATGACTATTAAAGTCATTTAGCTTGTCACTTTATTTTAAAAAGTTACTATGTTCACTTAAGTGAAAAAGGGTGTTTTATCCCACATTTTCTAAAAGAGTGTGCATCACATTGGGAAAAGGCATAAAGGTACAATAGACTCCATTTGGGAGCATATATGAAGATTATAATATTCAAGCAAATATTAATCTGGGAGCTGAAAATAGTTGTTGGTTACTTCTTCTAGGATGCAAAGCCTTGAAGAAATATTTGAAGGTTGGATGGAAACCTATCGTTCTTACATGTTTCATTTATATTTCCAATCTCATTGTCATTTTCTATTTATAAGATTGGATTACTTGAGTTGTGGTACGTCATTGTATTGCTGATGTATAATACAATAGTGCATTTGGAGTTATTTGAGTTAACTCCTAGTTTTAGTATGTACTTCTAATTATTGGAGGAAATAAATTCATTTCTTTTCTGGTGTTTCTCATATGTTTATCTGTTGGTTATGAACGATTAATGTTCTGGAATTTAGATTAAGTATTGGTTTACTATCCAGATTTGAATATGCACTTAAATATCAAGGGTTCGGGCAAAATATCTGTAAAGGGATATTACATGATCATGGTACCATATATTTTGGCATGATATGATTGGATATATAGGTACATCCTTGATGTCCATTGGTTTCAATTCCTGATTTGGTTATGGTTGTATATCTTCTTGGTTGAGGGTAATGGTTATTTGGTTTCTTTTGAGGAGCTCATGATGTACACTTTGAGTCCTTTGATGATTTGATGGCTTGGTTGATTCTCATGGTTAGAGGATTATTTTTTCATCATGATATAATGGATAGCTTGGATATAGGGTTTAGTGAGAGCTTGTGATTATAATTAAGTGGTCATATGGGGAATAGTTGCTAGTTTGGTTTGTATCTTCTTGGTTTCGAGATCATGGTTTCACTTGGTGCTGACACTTTGGTTGTGTGAGTGTAGACTTGGAGGATCTCCATGCAGGAGACGGGTTGTATGATGCATTGGTACCATTTTTGAGTGGGAGTTTTTGGCATTGATATATTTATTAAGTGTTTGTAGATGTTGGAGGTTTTTGTTAGACCTTGTTGCTATATGTTAATGTTTTATAGCTTTTTTCGGATAAAATATGTGATGTAATCTTAAAGATTAAACTCTTTGATTATTCTACCAATTCATATCTAGATGAAGAAATCTACTATAGTTCAACATACCGATCACGGATTAGGTTTAATATCACTACCAATATTCTAAATATTGGGCTTTCATATGGATGATTACTAATCATCAGGCTATGCATATTTATCTTACATATAACTTGTTGTGCATAGTTGTCAAGTTTTGTTATTGTATTAGGCATTTTAATGAAGAGGCACATTAGTTAATGTTAATTTTTAAGATAGTTTTGATTAGTCATGACCATGTAGGGTCATGCCTCTACATGGTCTTTGGCCAGGTACAGCCATATCCCTACGGGGCCATGTCTTTTAGTAGAATATATATATATATATATATAATATGAACATTGGTGGAAAAAGTGATATAAATCACCAAAAATAATTTTAGTTCCCAAGATCATACCACCTACAAATTTCCAAATACACCATTAGCACTTGATTCATTAAAGACAAATATGGAGATTTGAACTTTTGCACAAAAGAAAGGTAAGTCAAAATTATATCTCTATCAATATTTCTATCATAGATCATGCATAATAACATGATATCAGAGTAGGTTTAAGATACACTCCCAATTAGATTTATTTTACTCAAAAACCTTAAAATATTCAAAGTTTTGTTTCCTTCAAAATGGTAAGCAATATAAAAGTGGGGGATAGACTTGACGAAGATTCAAATTATGCAGCATGGAAATTACAAATGAAGTTAACCTTAAAAGATAATGATCTAAAGCAATTCATTGAAAAATCTAACCAACCAAAGGGGAATGATGAATTGATTACATGGGAAAAAGATAACACTAAAGACATGAAATTAATTATGGATGGTGTTAGGGATCATCTACTCCCTACTATCTCTAAATTAGACATAGCACATGAAATGTTTAAAACTCCTGAAGAAATTTTTGAGATAAACAATACAACAAGAATTATAACCTTGATAGACAATCTCTCTAACATTAAAATGAAAACATGAAAATCTATTACCTTATACTTCATTAGGATAATAGAACTAAGAAGCCAACTCTCCAAAATTGGCCAAATTTATGATGAAAAAAATTAATAGTGATAGCTCTCAAGGGTCTTCCATCATCATGAAAATATTTCAGAAAAGGAGTATGTGCTCAATCAAATCTAAATAAACTTGGTTAACTAAAGGATGACTACATACAAGAGGAGGGCAAGATAATATCTCAAGGTGATATTCCTATTGGAGGTGATATTCAGGCTCTCACATCCCAAGTTAATAAAGACTAGATACCTAAATTCAAAAGGAAAAGAAGACATATTGATTACTCAAAAATGCGATGCTTTAGATGTGAGAACTATGGTCACTCAACATTCGAATGCCCTGATAGACTGAAACATCAAGCAACTTTCACCAAAGTCAGTGATTTTGATATAGATCTAGAGAAACATTGATTCTAAAGAAACTTTAAGTATCCTTAACATGTAAGAAGGAATGGATTAAGAGGGAGTTCTCTTTATATATTCATTGAAGTCTTAGAATATCAAATTATTGTACCATGCTATCTATGTGTATTTAATTTTAATCATTATTATGATGTACCATGACCTTTCTATTTTGAGAATGTTATTATAGGAAAAGGGAGTTCATATGGAGCTTTGATGTTTGATATTTAGAGGGAGTTAAAAGCATCCTTATTTATAAAAATGATGGGCCTACCCTAGTGTACATCATGAGGAAATGATGACTTCCAAATGATGTCACTTGTATTTGGAGAAGTATTGTAAGGTGACAATCTTACAATAACTTGTATTATAAGATCAAATAAATTGAGTAAATGGTGAATGTCTTGCAATTCAACATTCTAGGAGGCCATTACCCAAAGTATTTGGTGAATATTTTTGATATTCTGTGAGGTCAATACTCTTGATATCATTTGTGATATCAAACATTATTTTTTAGTAAATGGTGAACATCATATGATATTCTAGGAGACCATTACTTGTGATGTCAAATGTGATATCACACCTTAGTTGAGTACTTGGTGAATATTGAATGTCGATATTCTAGGAGGCCAATATTCATGATATCAATTATGATATCAAAATTTTGAATATCTTCTAATCAATGATATTCTTCTATTGAAGTGATATATGATCATATGTTTATCCTCCCTAGCTAAGAGGGAGTGTTAATGTTTTATAACTTCTTTTAGCTCAAATTTGAGATGCAATCTTAAAGATTAAACTCTTTGATTATTTCTACCAATTCATATTGGGTTGAAGACATCTGCTATAGTTCAACATACTAATAAAGGATCAGGTTTAGTATCATTGTCGATATTCTAAGTATTGGCTTTCATATGGATGTTTACTAATCATTAGGTTGTGCATATTTATTTTACATATAACTTGCTATGCATAGTTTCCAAGTTTTCTTAATGTATCAGACATGCTAATGAAGGAGCACATTAGTTATTGTCAATGTTTAAGGAAATTTTGATTAGTCATGACCATGCAGAGTCATGCACCTACAGGACCATATCTTTTGGTAGAATATGTTGGTGTTTGAAAATGTTACCGGGTTTTCAATTATCCCACTGAGAAAATGACATGTCTAGAGGTAGCTAACTCCCATTTACAACATACCATCTCTTACAATAGGCCAACTATAAGGCATGACTCGTCTTCTACTTTAGGCTTTGCTAAACCTAGGTGGGTAGACCTTAGATTCAAATGATACCATACCAGTGCAAAAAACATATCCTTGAATCTATTAAGTAGATGAGAACCCGTATATCTCCTAATAACTCATGAAATGACACAAATCTATAGTAGCTAATTGCAAATCCTATGATATTCACAAGCTGAGTGAGGGTTAAACATTTAGGTCCTTCAACATGAAAGGGAAAGAACGTTTGATTATTGATGTTGATTTTCAACAAATCCTCAAATATGCAACAATAAGACCTAGTGATCTTGTAAACTAATCAGTGCCTTAACCATTGGGCAAATATATGAATAAAAAACATACATATGAATATTTGAGACATATGTGTATCTTTAGATATCTGATCTATCTATTCAACTTGTAAATAGACATCTATGTTCAGTCCAAACCTCATTCTTACATGATATCCTTCTCAATAAACCTGCAACCCTGTTGATTCATTGAAGCATTTATATAACCCCTTGAGTTAAAAGCAACAATAAGACAACATACAACCTTAAGGGGCTGCAACCATGACCTAGGCTCTTTGTTCAAAGATTTTAAAACATTGAAGCTCAATGAGATAGGAGACAAGATTCAAGATGAAACTCAACCTACTGTTCTTTGTATTAATTTCTTTGAAACAATACAACCATATGCATGAGATGAAAAACATGAAACAACCTAATAAATCTAAACTATCTCAATTATCCTTCCTATTTATGTTCATACAAGAGAGATTTGTTGAAAAATGAAGGTGGAATCACAGTTCTGGATCCAAAAAGTGGTCTCACAGAATGACTAAAAATTTCCTACCAGCAATGGTCTCACAGTAATAAAAATTGGAACCCGTATAATGGATAAAAGAAAGAAAGATATAGATCAAGATGAATTCCCAGATTTGATCTGAAGATGACATGTGTCCATTTGGAATCCCATCTATTGCAACTGAATCACCTCTTTCATCTTTCTATCTCATTGATTTGATTTTGTTTCATCATTATCCTGTAACTGATTTGCAAAATATCTTAGCTAAATGATGAAACGTTTATGCAACCAAAAATCTAAACTGCATCATGAAATGCTGGAGGAATTGAGGTTCAATTGATTTGAATGTGACCAAACTTGACCCCAATTGCCTTTTCCTTGTCTTTTATGCATATTCAAGTCATTACCTTGCTAGAAATCACAAATGAAATTTGATACCTAAATTCGGTCACAAGATAGGAACTTGAGACAAATCCTCCTATAGCTTGAACTAGTGGTGTTCTATGCAAAAACTAACCTCGAAATCAGAAAGTTCATCTTCTCCCAATTTCAGTGATATATAAGATTGCATATTTCACCTCTTGGAAACCCATTAAATTTCAATTTGAAAAATGTCCCGCCATTTCAACTACTAGGTCTGCAACTTTCAAAATTTAAAATTAAAAAAATTTAAAAGTTCTAAAGTCAAAACTTTAGAAAAAAGGGCCTCTTTAAAATTTAAACTCTCAACGTGCAAACCCCTTGAGAAAACATTTTTTAAAAAGTCAATTTTAAGGCATTTTATTTTCTCTCCTATGCCTCTATTTGGTCAATAGCCTTTGGCCAGTTGCCACTTGTCAATTTTTGATTGGTCGATTGCTGCACCCGAACACCACATGTCATCTTTTGATTGGCCCACTATCTACATCTACCACATCACCATCTGAGCAGGACCTACTGACACGTGTCAACAGCCTGCTTACCCACTTTATGTATCCACTGAGCATCTCTATTTTGTAGCAATGCATTGTCCGTTAGATTGTGACACGTGTCACGATTTGGGACCTTCCATTTGAAAATGCTCTCCATTGCAACCTCGTTACACATGCAGGACTCACTACCATGTGGCAACATCTTGCATTCCCGCATTCTTTATCGATCGGGCAACTCCTTTTTGTGGACATGCACCCACCCTCGATCATGACACTTGTCAAAATATGGATGCCTCTGAGTTTTAATTCGTCACCTCATCTCATGTGCAATTTCATCTAAAATAATGCTGATGTCACACCCAAATAGCATCCACTAGCGTACAGGGTGGACCTACCATCTTAGCATTACCTTTTCAAAAGGTACTATCCCAAGGACAACTCCCAACCTATGCATTCATGATTTTAAACAAATAGGAAACCCACTGGGCAACCAATGTGGGATTAAAATTTTCAACCTTCTTACACCGCCCTGTGACTTCATCTCAAGCAGCTTGTGGTCTTTTTTTTCTCCATGCATGGAGTTCTTTTCGTTGCCACAACCTGGACTCTTCCTCTATTATGGCATTAGCCTTGGTGTTGACTACATGAGGTTCCTTGGATTGCACCTACAACCTTTTGTTTTAACTTCCATGGACAACTCTATTCCTATGCTTGGGCGTTCATGCCTTCTTTCTACATGGGCTCCTTTGTATTTAAACTTGGTGCTTTCCTTGCATGTTGTGATTCTACTCTAAATGGCGTGGCGGTTGCTTTTCCATTATATGTGATTTTCTATCTCTACTAGCATGGACCCTTGCTGTGCATTAGCTACTACTCTTCTATGGCATGGAGTTCCTCTATTTTTGTTGTGCTAAATGCAGGTTCTTCCCTTATGAAAACTTTGACTTCTACCATTGATGTTGTCCTCCAATTTGCTATGCATGGGGTTTTCTCTTATATTCTATGTCTGCTGCCCTCTTTCATTGTGGTATCCGTATCCCTCTTCAGCATAAAATGTTAAATAAAAAATGCTTCTCTTTCTAATTTTGCATCTGCAAACTATGATAAGTTTTGTTGTTCAGTATCCTAAATTTTGCAACGTTGAAAACTTTGGCAACTTTTTGACTATTTATGAATCCATCAATCCTCTATTAAGGAAGATATTCTGGGGGTTTGCAGCTTTGTTGTTCAGTTTCATTTGGATGTTTCCATTGATCTAATTTTTTTGATAAAAGTTAGATGAAGTTCTATAGTTTCAAGCTAAAACTCAATTGATCTTTCCACCCATTGAAACTCGAGTTTAAAAAAAGGAGTCATTCATGGAATGATAATAAGAAAAACATCATAGGACCATTTCCAAATACCACATAAATGTAATATCTCATTCGACAAAGGAGAATAATGGATCGTGATTAAGAACTACTTTTTTCACCTTGTGACAAACATATTAGTAGCAACCTTCGACCTTCAAAATTGCAATTGCAAAACCAACAATATTGCATAAAACAATGAATTGTTTTGATCAAACTATTAGAGTTCTCCAGCCTTCTATGTGATTTGATCTCTATTTAGAGCTATCCTTTTAGTTTGTATTGCTGAATTCTTCTTAGATACATCATGAGGGAGAATCTTATTGACATTATTCTGGCCATTCTTCTACCTCCCTCAGGAGCCTTCTTGATGTTCGGCTACCATGTAATAATCATTAAAGTTTAAAGTTCTTTTCTTCCCTTTGTTTCTAAAGATTTGACCATAAATTTCTTGAAATTTGGCTTGTGTAGATTCCTTACGCACATAAGGTATCTTCACAATCCTCCAAAATTGTCACAAATTTGATGAATTTAGCTGGGCCCCAAAGTGGGTCCAGCTAAAAAAAATTTCATTTCTAGACAACTGATCCTTCAGATTAATCCATTTGGCATCTTGAACTGATTGAAAACAAAATCCATCACTGAAACAACATTTAAAACTCATTTTGTCACTGATCTGCAAACTGTCAATTTTGTGTCAAGAGGTTCGTTGACTAGCCTTAAAAACTGATCCAAATAGGTAACTGGGCTCTAAAAACTGGCACATTGATTCTTTGTTCCACACACTTTCACCCTATTGAATCTCGTTTCATGAAAAATTTGGGGTTAAAAGATATTTTCTGTCAAAGTTGACTTTTCAGAACTTCTCGCAAGAAAACATGTCAGAAAACACTAAATTGGGTTGAGAATCGGCTTTAGAAACTAGGTAAACTGACACTTGGGAAGATGAAAATTGGGGCATTGGTTCTCTGTCATGAGGACATTACAAATCTGTGATTTGGGCTCATGAAATATAACAAGGCGCAAATGGCGAGTGGTCAAAGCGCAAATGGCGAGTGGTCAAAGTGGGCTACTTGGAATTTGCAAACTGGAAACACTGACAGAAAACATTTTTTCGCAAATGGAATTGACCTAGAAAAGTGTGCAAATGGATTCATCATGAATTAAAAACTAACACACTAGAATTATTTTTAGAGGAGAATACAATGGTACAATCCATTCAATCTTGTCGATCATGGATCTCAAGTTATGATGTCACGAACAAGGGTACTGACAAATCTACAAATGCTGACACCAGTGGAAAGTTAGAAATTGCATTTGGAATCGCATTTGAAAACCAATCAAATGGATTCGTCATAAGTTGAAACTTGAAACATAACAAGTCTCTGACATCTACAATACAATGCAAAAGGAATTTTAGCATTTTGGTCAACTGGGTCAAAATTATAACATGTCAAATAGGGCTTCCCAGAATTTTGAACTAATTGCATTAGCATGACTGATAACTGACCAACTTTGAGGGATTCAAAACCTAATCAAATAAACTTTAAATGACTCAAAATTTTAAACATAGGTTCTTAGGTATGGACACTAGACACTCTCAAAGTAGCTTGCCATGAAACATTTCTGGGTATGAGATATTCAGATGCAAATATAGTCTCCTATCATTGTTTGACACTTGGGGTAAAATGCAGATTTGAAATGTGCTCAAAATGGGACTTCACGAAATGGCTCGAAATCTTAATTTAACTTCATGGAACACTTAGATGCACTAAATAGAGGGTGTTAGAAATGTTAAACACCTCACAAGCCTCAAGGGTACATCCAGGTACAAGTACACTTAAAAGTGTTTATACAACCAAATTTTCTCAATGATACTCAAAATTGAACATGCAATTTTTAACGCCAATAGAATATAAATATAATACGCACATTGATGGAAAAAGCAATATCAATCACTGAACATAATTGTAGTCCCCAAGATTGTACCACCTACAAATTCCCAAATACATCATCAACACTTGATTCATTGAAGACAAATTTTGGAGATTTGTACTTCTACATAAAAGAAAGGTAAGTGCGAAATATATCTCTATCAATATTTCTATTAGAGATCCTACACAATAACACTATAGAAGCATGTTTGACATTTTCATAGTGCACTTGGTTATCTTCATGGTGTGTCAAGATTGTTAGATCTTGAGGACTCACAGGGTTCTTGGTTATCTTCATGGTGTGTGGAGATGGTTGCATCTTGAGGACCTTTGGAGTTCTTGGTAAAGGTGTGGTTTATGATTTCATATGATATGTTATCCTTGGTGATTAGGATGGTTTTATTTTGATGTCATGGTGTACTTTTGATATGCATTTAGAGTTGTGACATGTTATAGTATGTTCATATGGAGCATGTTATCTCTTTGGTTGAGATGGTTAGATCATGTTTTCATGTTTAAGTTCTTGAGGCCATGGTTGGAACTTTGACATTATATTGGTTTAGTTTCTTAGTATTGAGTACATTGATCATAAGTAGGATGCTTCATGATATTACTATGTTGTGTTTGGAGTTGGCATGGATTGATTGGTTTCAGGTGCTAATGGATACTTAGAGATAGTGGTGATGCTAATTTCTCTTGGATTAGAGAAGTATTTGTTGGGTTTTAGCAGGAGAGTCAGAGGGGCATTCACCTAACATAGACTTGAGGTGATATTATTTGTAGATGATTCTTGGTTGGATACTTGGATATCTTGATAAGAGTTCTCATTCCCCAATCTTGGTCTACTTGGTAGTTTTCTACTTTAGAGGTATAGGACATTATTTCTCTCGGATGCATTTTATTAATGCTTATCTTTCATGGATATGGATCTTTAACTATGATACATGAGTTAGTTCTGGAGGGTTCATTGGAGAGATGGTTTAGCATTGGTTATCTCAATTTGCATATGTTTTTGTGCTGGTCAAGTTTGGGAGATGGTTTAATATTGGGCATATTAATTGGATTAGGAATGGTTTATGAGTTTTACCTTCTTATGAGAGCCTTACATCCATGATTAGTTATATGGTATGGTTTGGGTGTTTTTGAGTCTTCTTGGTTGGGGTTTTATGGAGGGGATCATACTTGTATAGTTTTCATCTAGATGCGTGTGTAGAAGGACATGATACATGTTATGATTTGCATGGTTTCTCTTTGGTCTTGGTTATCTTCCTAGATGTTTTGTTTTACTTACATTGGATTTGAGATTAGTTAGATATTTTGATCATTAGTTTGTGCTCATGTATGTTGGGGAAAATAAATTTTTTCCAATATTAAATATGGGGTCAATGGGTTAGGTGGCACATGGTTTTAGCACATGGTTTATGTAGTACCACTTGGTGGTTTTGTGGGACTTGCTACTATATAAGCAGCCACAAGGGTAGTTTTTGATGAGAGAAGAAGAAGGAAAAAAACCAAGGGTTGAGTGGGACAAGGCTTGGCAAGATAGCCAAGGGAACATTTTTGAAGGTTGGAAGCATGGCATTGGATGTGTGGATTCATGCTTGTTCACATGAATTTCTTAGTTGTGGCTATGGCTTTGAAGGCTTTCATGATTGTATTGCAATGGCATTTTTTCTAAATAATACATGGTGATGGATGTTTTTGGAGGGTGCGATTTTCTCCCAATGAGGGTTTCCCAGGGTATATCTTGTGTCACATTTTTGTGGGTATGTTGTCTATTCTCTTGTATGTGGATTTTAATTCTGTATTTATTTTAAATTTATTATGGGTTATGTGGAAATTGTTATATTCTTTGTTTCAATTTTCCTTACAAAGATATGTGTTATCAACAATGCTTTGAATATCTGAAGGTTAATGGCCTAGTTAAGTTTATATTTTATTATGATTTTGATAATGAAGAGTGGACCAAGATACTATTATGTAGCATTCATGATGGAAAGTTTTGGCAAGGAGATAATATGGTTGAAATCTCAACCAACCTTATTCATTAGGTCATTGGATTATGTAATGGAGGGAGTACACTAGTGAATGAGAAGAATGTCAAGATGTTACTACTTGACAACACTAAGTCTTTTAATAATGGCAGAGGCATAGTGATAAGTAAAATAAAGCATTATGATGTCATATTCTTAAGTGGAATCATAGAAGCAATGATGTGCTACAGCTCTAGATAAGATGTTATGGTAGTTGACAAAGAACCTTAAGAAGATAAAGAAGGTTAAGAATAATAAATTCAATTTCTGATCCTTGATCACTCATATGTTTTTCCATTTGATCAAGATATTTTCATTCATGCAAGCATCAATCATTTTAAGCAATGATAGGAGAAAAACAAAAAAGAATTCTAAAGTTATAATAGAAACATTATTGAGAAAGATAATGATAGTGCAATTATGATTATGAAGAAATACCAGATTGAGATGAGGTAGAGATTCATAATTCCACCCTCCATGACAAAAAGTTACAAGGAAGACATTATCGTTATGGTGGACATAGATTTCACATACATTGAGGCAGTAGAGCCTAGGATGTTCTATCTTGAATCCTTGGGATATGAAATCACTGAAGAAGAAATAGAAGGATATATGAAGGCCATTCTTGAACCAAATAAAGTTTAGAAGTTTGACAAATTGGGAGCCTATGAATAATTGATCCAATCAAGTAGCCAAGCTCAATCAAAGAATTCAACAAATACAAAACTAGAATATGTTATGAAGAAGACCATGAGAAAAGTTGGGATAACAATTGAGGAAGTAGGAGTAGTGAGGAAGACCACTACTAGGATGAAGAAAATTGGTCAACAAGGGATTATGTAGATTCCACTCTTGGTATCTTCAATATAGCATGCACCCATTACACTTGTTATTCCTATGACAAAGGAATCAAAAGAAATGGAAGTAGAAGTTGTAGACACAAAAAGAAAATAAGTTAGAATACTAGAGGTAAAGTAAGAGTCACCTAACTCTACTAAGAAGAAGAGAATAAAGGAAATAGAAATAGGACTATGAAAGAGACAGAAGGAACTAATGCCTAGCTTGCCTAGCAAGAAGATGTGAGGTCAAGTAGAGACTTAGATGATAGTAGAAAAGAAACCAGAAAGTACATTGTTGACAAGAAAGACATGGAAGTCTAAAATTGAGTAGGTAAACAATGCAATCATCAGTAAAAGAAATTGTGTTCAATTAAATAAGTTTTATCACTTATATACAAGGAGTGAAATATTAGAGTCAAAAAATGTTGTTATAGACATATTATTCTACCTAATAAGAAATTTCATGATGTAAGGATGAAATCCCAAAACACCTCTATGAAAGGCTAACAAATAGAAGGAAGGAAGTGGTTGATGAGGATACAAACATAAAACAAACAAGTTAGTAAACTATGTCAAGTTGATAGTGATGAACATATGGTTAATTTAATGAAGAGTATAGAACCATATCTGAGAAACAAAAATATGGTCATAGTGATAATAGGAGGAAATTATCAAGAAGTTAATGAGGAGACTAAAAATGATATTGTACAAATGATGGAAGAATTAAGCAAAGTAGTAGTGGCACCACCATATATCTCAATTGAAACTAATACAATGTAGATTGGTGTCACAAAGATCACAATTGATATCAGTAAGAAACCTTTTAAGGATCATGACACCAACATTATCAAAAATATCACTAGCTACTTTGATTCAGAGGGGGAATCTAATTAAGAAGAAGAGAAAAGAAAGGAAGATGATGTAAGAAAAAGAAAAAGTAATGATGAAGAGAAAATAAAGAAGAGCAGAAGAGGAAGAAGGAAGAAAAAAGGAAAAGAAAAATGGATAATGAAAAGAAGAAGAATGAGGAAAAGGAAAAGAAAAATAAAGAAAATGAAGAAAAAAATAAGGAGGAAGAAGAGAGGAAGAAGAAGGAAGAAGAAGAAAATAAGAGCAAAAAAAGAATAAGGAAGAAGAGAAGATGAAGAAAGAGGAAGAATAATAGAAAAGAAGAGAAGATGAAGAGAATAAAAGAAGAGAGGAGGAAGAAAAAGAAAGGAGTAATAGGATAAGAAGACAAGTACACCAGGAACATATCTTACTCTTACAACTCTAATATTCTTAGCTAATGATGATCAGATAGAATTGATATCATATTTGAATAAGATAATCAACAAGAAGAAATGGGTGAGGAGTTTGCAAAAAAATCTTATGGATGTTACTAAAAAGTTACAGGGTACACTTGTAGTGAGATTATTAGATTGTGATCTATAAGAAAAAGATAAGGTAGTGATTCAAGAATTGGATTCTGACTTCACAAACTTGTTAGATTTGGTGTCAGTTCAAGTCCAAATAAAGCATGATGCTCAAATGTTTGATACAATATGTCAAAACATTAGGAATGATCTATGAGTTCTTAATGCTTGTATCAAGGAGCTAAGGAGATGCAAGCTAGAAGGATAGGAATTGTATGCCAAATGTGTTATGTTTTTTAATTTCACAAATGATAGTGATGATAAGATGAGAACGAAGCATGGTAAAGTCAAGGCATTAGCAAATCTACTTAGACAACCAAGCACCATAATTGAATACATTGTGTTGGTGTTTTGAAAAAACTACTAAGCAACCAAAAGCTCAATACCAAGATGAAAATACTCACACAATCTAAAGACTAGCCAATTCTTATTATCAATTGTATGTGCAAACCATTTGGGCCAAACTTCAACAAAACCAAGGGTGGTTTTCTACTCTTCAGGCTCTGCAAAAATAGGGTGGGTATACCCAGGGATGATTCAAGATTGGGAAACACTGTATGAGGATTATTTTAGTTTCATTCTAATTCTCATCTCAAATCCTCAAATACATGCATAATTCAAGACAATTTGCTAAACACATCCCATATAATAGATATGGAAAAAATTCTTCTATAGGTCTGCAGATGTTCTCATCAATAGTGGCTAACTGAAGCTAAAACATTCCATGCAGACAAGTACAGGCGAACTTTGAAAATCTTTAGGAAATAAAAGTAAAATTGATTATAGTTCTGCATTTTTGACAACCTGCATTTGTGACACATTTCTCTTTTAGCTGGATCAAATTTGATTAGTGCCTAATCCATTGGGGTTTAGAGTCTACTACAAATTTCTAGATCTAATTTTTTTCCTTACAACAAATTTTATCAACAATTCTTATCAGAATTCATCATTCAAAATCCTTTCCACTACTACAGAAACCTTATCAAATTCATCAAAGCTTTTACTTAATCCATTGAACTAATAGCAACGATGGATAGATATACAACCTAACTAAATTTCATTCAATTGCATAAGCGTTTACTCATACAACATCAAGATAACCAAGTAATCAAAAGGAAAAAAGTTTAGAAAGAACTGATATGGGGACAACTCATAATTTTTATTCATTTTCCTTGAAAATTGTATACAATTTACAGTAGACTATGAATGACCTTCAGAAGAAACATAGATCATTCTATATTCATGTATTCCCAAGATCTAATAGAGAAAACACACCACAAATTTTCTCAAAATAATGGACCAAATACCAAACTAAGCATCACTTAGAAAAATAGAATTTGGACCCTCACATTGCCTTGAAAACTCACTTATATAAGCGTGAGTTGCACCAAGAAAAGGGAAAATGTGACTAAAAGGTGTCTTTTACAAGGAATACTTACATCTATCAAGAAAATGATTAATAGGAAGTTATGAAAATCATATATTCTCTTGCAGGCTTCTGTCTATAACATCGTTTTACTAATTTAGCTCTAACTGTGATTCTGTCATATATGTAACTGCTAAGCTTGCCCATGACAAAATCTACTCTGATGATTGCAAACTGACTTGAAACTATGGGTTTTACCATCATTACGGTACTAGGAGAAACACCCTTACTTCCCACTCTTCGCTGATTAATACAATTCCTTAAGATAATGGGATTAACCCTTAAGAAACAACACTCAAGCATGGAAGCAATGTGGCTATGAAATATAACAAAATGAGTAGTTTCTGCTTAGCCAACCACGTCTGCATCCAAAACCAGCTTTCAACCAAATTGTTTCACCTACTAACACAAAAAGATGTGCACTAACAAAAAGTCAGAGGGACTATTCGCATGAAACCCATGGGTATAAAATCTTCTTCACCCTTTCCAAAAACTCTACATAGGGTCCTACATATTTCTGCTATCCTAGCATTGAATTGTGCCATCTTGAAAATTTCCTTAGATAAAGGTGTTACTGCTGACAGGTTTTTTATTTTATCAAGTTCACTCTTTGCTCCCCTCATTACCTTAGTAGCTTGATCACAATCCATAGAAACACCTAGGATTACTAGTCTTCCTTGATCAAAATTCCAAATACTGACACACGAGACAAACAACTTCGTCTCTGTGAACCACCTTTCAAACAAACTTAAACCAACTCGAGAGGAAGAAACACTAGGGATCCAATTACTCTTGTCAAGTAATCCCTTTGCTATCCACAATAATAGGGTTAGTGAATTATTTGGAGCAATTTCTGCTACACCATGCAAGACTGTAACACTTCAAAGACTATAGTAAAATATGCACTTGGAAATCTCTTATCTATAGTTCTTTTATGCTGTTTGGCACTCGTGCCAAAATCTACACAATCCTCTAAGTAAATGATCCTATTCAGAAAAGACTTCAAAATCTTTGTTTGCATAAGGTGCAACTGAGAAAATATTATAAGTTACACTCTGTCTTTTCTTTCACATGCAAAACTTTTCACATCTCATTAATATGTAGAGTGCCACCACCTTTAGTATTTAAAACTTGCACTGCCGATCTTTAAAAATCATATGATCATGGGGTACAGAGAAAAACAACTAGGCATTGCACTTGACAAGTTGGTCAATCGATCCAATGAAAATTTCCCAAGTACATAGCTCTTTCCTTAATGGCACTTCTGTCTGGACCCACTAGTGACTGAGGACACGTGTTAGTAGGGCAGTACTTCCCTATACATAAAGAATGAGTAGCTTGCCATAGCAAAGTAGTGACAACCATTGATTTGATCTGGATCTTGCAGATGATATGTTACTGTACTACTTAGAAAGAAAGTGGTGGGCCCTCATTCGCAACCTCGCTATACGTATCCCCCTAGCAACTCTTCATGGCAACACAACAATGACTATTGATCTGAGATTAAATCAAAGGTGGAGAAACTGTACGAAGTTTCCTAAAAGGTGTTGGGCCCCATACTCGCTATGTCGCATAGCTTAAACAACTTGCAACTTTTCAAAGTGAGATAGCGAGGATTGTTGATTCCACTTTGCTTTGACGATTACGATCTCCTGTACACTTGATCAATGGGGCACATGTCTAGAGTATTGATGATATAGGAGATTCTACACTGCTGGCACCCAACAAGACTTTACTCTAGTGCTAGTCATCATCCATGTTACTAGAGGTCCCACCGTGTCTTCTATTTTATAGTGCCTCACTACTTAGCTAATGGCGAGATGTTAAAATTTTTTGATAGCAAGGTAGCAAAGCATTAGAAAGACCCTCATTGCAGCCGACTTCTGATTGTTTCCAACTGGGTCCCTTTTCTGGCTCTAACAATACTTGCAAGGTGTATGTGACTAAGAAATTGGCTAGAAAGCAAATCTTTAAATACCGTGTCTTCATTTTGTGGCCCCATATTATAAACTTTCTGGCACTCGCTACCTCGCTATACATAAAAAGTGCCAAAGTTTTCATAGCGAGGTGACGACAATGGTGGATCTACTTAGATTGAACGATTGGGGAATTTGAGAAGAAAGGTAGGTCGGGGGTGTGGAAAAAGACAATAGAATATTCACCTTATTTGAAAATTTCAAATATTTCGTGCCTGAGAATTTATGAAAGGAATGAAACGTAGGGTTTTCACAAAAAAATTTCAAAGGCTTAATAGAAGGATGACTTAGCTAGGAACCCTACTCGCCATTAATGGAGACAATTTGAATTTTCTATTCCTAGACAAAGGAATTTCATTAGGTGAAAATTCAAACCAACACATTGAAGGACATATTTACACAAGACTTATGATGATATAATTCTGATAGATCAAATTAGAGAAAATATTGCAACAAGGTTCTCATTTTTGAGAGAAAAATTGTCATTAAAAATCAACACACTTGAATAGTGAGTGCAAGAGTGTCTAAAAGAAAAGGAATCATTTGATAAGTTTGTATACTCATACTTGAATGCAGTAGAAATTGCATCATATGGATTGTGTTCTCTCCTCAACATATCAAAGGGAGTGAAGGATATATGGGAGAGTAATTATAAAAGCCTAAAGGGGCATTTTGATGACTTTATTTCATGCTTATCCACCTAAGTGCTGAGGTAAAGTTCTACAATTTTGACATGAATATAATTTTTTATACCTTTGTCATTGATTTCAAAGAGGAAGAATTATAAGGAAAATTGTATATAGCATATGATGTATGTAGAAAGGGGGAGTAAAAATATATATACTAAGGGGTAGTAGTCTTATAACGTGCTAAAATTTATAAGGAAAGATGGATATGAGCCACAAATTTTGAATTTTGAAGTTTTGTAAATTTTTATGGACACAATTTTGTAAATGTTTTTTATCAAGATTTTGTGACATAGCTAAATTTTCCATATGTTTTTATAAATTCCGTTGGCCTAGTTTTTCAGCTTGCATAATTTTGTTACACTCTATAGTGAAAAAGCCAATAGTCTTATGTTTAAAATATGAGGTGTGTTAAAACCATAGATGAAATTATGAAAATCTCATGAAACCTTTGTTATGTGCCCCAATTTTCAAAAAAAATTTGAAAGTAGTATTTTATAAAAAAATTGTGTGGGAATCTTGTTACCTTAAGCTTTTATCTTTAACTTTTCTTATATTTATTTTAGAATTACTTTCCCACAATCTAAATATCCTTTTTTGTAAACCCTTGTCTTAACTATGGTTTTACCTTGGTTAAATGGTTTTACCTTCATTAATTCCTTAAAACTTTCCCAAAGTATTTTAACCGCTACCTAGGGTTTGCATTGAATAACCATTGATCTCTGGAAGATCAATGATAAGTGCTTTCTCACATTGAGAATTTGCTCGACCTTTAGCAAATGTGGGGAAGTCCCTGATTGCCACATAACTTTTTATGATGTTATCTTTTAAGTGTACCACAAAAAATGGAATATGTGAGAACATTCTCAAAAATATCATATAGTTGTTAGAGCATGTTGGGAATTTCAAGCCATCTCATTGGTCGAGCAAAGCAATGGGGTTACCCTTTTGATTTATGACATTGCACTGTCGATCTTTGGAAGATCTATGGTAGGCACATTACTAAAATGAAAAGATGATGCTGGAAAGCACCCTAGTGACACATGTACTCGGTGAGGTCATGGGTCCTAGTTTTTAAAAGGTGTTGAAATAGTTGGCAAATGTTAGACATGCTAGAAAAAAGCAAGAAATTCCATTGGTTCCTCTTGTTGACTGGGTCATAAAAGGTATGAGATATATGCACCATTAATCTTGGAAAGATCAACACGAGGTGCATTCCTGCTTCATAAAAATGACCAAAGTTTAACTAAAGTGGGAAAGTTCTTGCTTGCCACATTGACAAGTGGGGCCAGTCATACAAAGGGTCTCCTAGTCATGACAAGTTGGAAAGCATGCTAACATGGCACATAATGATTGATGGAGTAGTCTATGTGTTCACTACATTGGAAAGTGATTGTACCAGTGGGTCCATAACTTTGAAGTTAGACTTATAATATTACAAGGATCTTCATGACTATCGATCTTTGGAAGATCGACAATCGACGCTTTATTGCTTCATGAAAGTGAACAAAATTTAACTAAAGTGGGGAAACACCATGTTGACATGTCCTAATTTCGAAAAAAAGGTTTAATGGAGTCATTTTGATTTCAAACTAAGTCATCCAAGTCTTGATGATTGATGGCAGAATTTTAAACTTCACGATATAACATGGAATATGATTGTTGAAGCATTAACTTTGATTAATGTTGTTTCATGTGAGCTTAATGTTGTAATAAAATTTCTCATTCTCCATTATTGAGCCATAATATTGTAGATTTCTCATAGTAAAAATATTTCTAGAGTAAAAGGTGAAAATTTTCAAGGGTTTCAACATATTGTTGAGTGATTTCTAGAGAAGAAAAAGCAGGAAAAATGGGTAAGTTATATGAGCTTCTATAAAATTGAGAAATTATAATTGGATTAGGGTAAATTTTAAACATGCCTCTATGAAAGGATTTTTTGGGGAAAGTAGATTATCTAAAGAGGGTGGTACATGATGATTTCCTAGAAAAAATTCCATGCTCTATGAATGAATTAGCTAGGGGAAGAGATCTCATTCTGAAAAACCTTAGGTTATTGGTTAATGAAGGTTTTTATGATAAAGAAAACTATTTAAGACATGCAGAAGAGACTATTGGAGCATTAAAGCTTTTTCAAAAATGGTTGGCAAAAATAAAATTAGACACTCTACTGAACAATGTATGGGACTTTGATATAAGTAAATTGATTATTCTAGGAGTTTTCTTTGATGATGATCTATTGGCACTAATGGCAAAAAAGTATGACCAAGATACCACAACTGTAAAGAACCATGTGGGTGATAATATTTTTTAGGGTTTCACCAGAACCTATCAGAGAATCTTTTAAGATAAACCCTAAGCATGTAGTTCATGAAAAAATATATCTATGGAAGGCCTCCAAGCTAGGTATGACACACAGAGAAGACATCTAAGGGGAGAACCACTGTAGGAGAATTTTATAAAAATTGGATCATTTCCCTTGGTTACACAAAACACTCTTGAGCCTCTACTAAAAAGGTATTTCAAACCTAGGGCACATGCCTTCTATTTTTTCTCTTTGCAAGATCTTTGGCATGTATGAGAAAGATCACATCCTAGGCTCCATTATTTTCATTATTGCTCAAACTTTTCATATGTAATGAGTTCAATTTTTTATTTTTCTACTCACTTAGCGAAGGAGATTCATAATGGCTTAATAGGAACTGTAAAGGCTAAGGTGGATAAGCCCTTATACTGGTAATCCATGCTAATATATATATGCTTATAGAAGGGAGTTACCTTTTTCTCTAAGGAGATGAAATTGGAATTGGAAAGAGATGGAGAGAAACTCCCTATTGAATTATGGAGTGTGGATATGACATGAAAGGTGATTGATGCCAATTTTTTCAAGTTTGACAAATGTTTTTCTTCTAGGCTCAGAATGTTCTTAATAGTAGACATCCCTAGGATACCACAACTTTTATTAGAATTGATGAGACCTAAAGACCATGCTAAAGGGGTATTGGTGAAGCATAATTGGGGAAATATCATGCATATGTAGTGTCCACTATTTTCAGAGTTTATGTATTTTTGGGGAAACCACGTGTTACCATAGCAAGTGCCTTTAAAAATAGGGATTGATGAACTGTTGTGGCAAATTGGATTAGTGTAGGAGAGAGATTTATTGGGTAAATCTAAAGGTACATTCTTTCCACAGCTTACTATTGTTCATAATTTTATATTTTATAGACTTGGAGAGATTTTAGAGAATCATATGTAACTATTGTTTTAACAATGTCTGATGATGTGGATGGAGAGCCTCGAGTTGAAGTGAACCTACAAACATCAACACTAGGTTTATCACAAAAAAACTCATTAGTTATATCTTTTGAGGAACAAAAAAAACAATAAAGCCAATCGTGAACCTCTTAGCAACAAAAGGTGTTACAGAAAGTGGTCCCCACAAAGGAATATTCATGATATGAAATCTTTATGTTGCACTAATTTTTGTCTTTTGTGACAGTAACATTATAAATATCTTTATGTCTTAAAAACATCCGTCAATACTCTCTAGGCCTAAAGCTTGTTGCATCTCACACTATATAAGTGAGATTCCAATGCTAGAGAAAAGGTCCGAGTCATTCTGTAACTTTTAGGTCTGCTAAGGTTTATTGGGTCCAGTCCTTGATGCAAGTTCTATGATGTATTTTCTCCATAAATCTAAGAATACATTAATTTTCTAGGATCATGGTGTCCTATCTTGAGTTGTTTTGACTTACATTATTGTAATGTTACATAATTTTCAAAGAGAATTAATACAAAGATGAACTGTCACCATATATTTTCTCTCTAAATGTCATCTCCATTTTTATTGACTGGTAATTTTGAGGTTGTAGGGTTAAAGCCTTTCTCTATTGAATGCAACTAGGATAAGTTGTATATAAATTCATTATTGTTTTTAATTCAATCGATTAAGTAAATCCAACTAATTTTAGGTTTGCTAAGTTTTATTTGATCTAGTCCTTGATGCAAGTTTTGTGATGTATTCTCACTGCAAATCAGAGAATACATTAATTTTTTAGGATCATGGTGTTTTATCTTGAGTTATTTTGAGTTGTATTTCATTGTTACATAATTTTCAAAGATAATTAATAAAAGGATGAACTATCACCATATCTTTACTCTCTGAATGTTGTCTCCATTTTTATTTACTAGTTATTTTGAGGTTGTAGGGTCAAAGCCTTTCTCAATTGAATGCAACTAGGATAAGTTGTATATCAATTCATTATTACTTTTAATTCAATAGATTAATTAAATGCTTAAGTGAATGTGATAGGATCTCAAGATAGTAGGAAGGATTTGTGTAAGAATGATTTTTAGTGAGAATTGTTGACAATATTGATTGTAATGTAGTCAATTAGGTGGAAAGATTGGATATACTCTTAATCCCAATGGATGAGGTACTAATCAATTAGTTTAATTTTCATATGAAGAAATCATGGATAAGCATCCAGAATAATCTTAAAATCAAAATCAATTTTACTTTAAATGTATGAAGAGTGTCATAACTAGTCAATAATTAAACTGATATATTTCTGGATTCGATTGTGTAAAGATTTTTTACCATCAACGTTTCGAATCACACCAAGTGATCCATTTTGTTTGACATCTCTTGCTCTCTTCATCCTGATGATGGATCACTTGGTGTGATTCGAAACGTTGATGGTAAAAAATCTTTACACAATCGAATCCAAAAATATATCAGTTTATTTGCTATGGATTGTGGAAATTTAATCTCTTTAGTCAATAATTGTTTACATTTAACATCTGAGTCTTAGTTAGCTACTATTACCAAGAATTATTTTTATATCTCAGAAGAATTGTGACCAATCTACTATAATAGATTAATATTGTAATAGAATGTCATGGAATGAATGAAATAAGAAAGTAATATCAAATTTTGAATTTCTTTATCCCTCACGTACACCTGCCTTGGTTTTGTAGAGACAAAAGAGTAGAAAATCTCTTATGATTTTTTTGAAGTTGGGTCCAGATCTTAAAATCATTTAGCTGATCATAGGAAATAGATAATCCTTATGCTATTTTGATGTTTACCATCTCGGTATTAAGTATTTTTTTGCTTAGTAGTGTAAAAATACCAAAAAAATGGTGACTCTACTAGGGACTGGTTGAGCACATGCTTATGTGTGAAAAGTAGTGCAGTTTCTTTGGTCTTGTTTGTATATGTGTTTGACAATTTCTTTTAGTAATTGATCATGGTTATATTGGACTTTTCTAGTGACAAAACTTGAGAACTTAGAAAAGAAGAAAGTTCCTAGTACCTTGTGCATAGACTAACGTATACTAACTTTACAAAAGTGTCTTATTTATTAAGCAAGAGTTGTAGTCCTATGTTATTTTTGATTGGTTCGTTTGTGTATCAATCTATTTCATATTATCCCATGATTTTTGAAACAAGAGCCAATCCTGAAGTACCATTGTATACTGACCTACCTCAAGGTGGTAGGAAGAACCAAAACAAGAAGAAAGAATATGTAAATCCTACTTGGAACCCAAGGGGTAGTGTATTGGTAAACTCTCAATACTAGCCTGTGGTAGGGAGAGAATCTTCCTCACTAAGATCTGAATCAAAAACCAGAGGACTCTTAGGAGGGATGTTTAGTATGCCATTGTAAGAGGAGAGATCATATTAGGATAAGAATATGTCTTCAATGGGAGATGCATTGCATAGACCATATGTGATATCTAAAATGAATCATGGGTTGGGATATAAGAACACTATGGAAGATCCTTTTAATTCTAGAGTAGCTCCATATGTAGAAACAAACCTTATGGATCTTGATGGCCCTATTGATTCAGAAGCAACGTCTATAAATCCAAAGGAAGTGTACTAAAAAATAGGAGTCTTAAAGAAATGGGTTGTACAAGAGGAGGCCAAACATGCTCATTTGGAGAAAGAGGGAGAGAAAGCCACTTTGAATGCTCTTATTGAAAGGGATAATTTTCTCAAAAGGATGGTTGTCCTAAAAGAGAAGAACAAAAAATTGGAAGAAAGAAATTTTGTTCTTCATGATGATGTTTTTGGAGATAGATAGTTTAAGATCGAAGGTGTTAGAACAAGTAAAAATCATAAGATGAAGGAAAGAATTTGTCATATCTCAAGTCCAACCCGATAACCCTATTCAAACAGACCATGTAGAGCCTATTATTAAACCAATAGATAAAGAAAAAGATAAGGTTGTATGGATCCATATAGATGAACCTCAAGCTATATCAAGTAAATTTGTAAACCCTCTCATGTCCAAATTAGATCTAGATCTAGAGAAGGCCAGAAAGGATAAGGCGGATCTTGCCAAAGAGCTTGAGAAAGTTGAAAATAGAGCCTAGGAAGTAGAAACTAGAAGAAAAATTCAATTTATCGAGTCCAATTTTTGCCTTATCCTCATGGCCTAATTTATCCACATAGGCCAAAACTTATGTTCCCACTTGTAGACCAGTAGTCTCTAATCAGAAGGTGTATTAATCTACCCATATTTCATCATCTACCACTAGTACATAGATTCCTATTGTTCAAACTCAACAATCTCAAAGTATTGTTCATAACTAGACCAATGTAGCAAGTACATCAAATGTTTTTTGTTTTCAAGAGAAGCCTATATACATGGAAAAGTATAGACAAATGTCATTCTTAGGTATTCTTGGTTTTCCACATCCAATATCATTTGAATTAAGAGAAAAAGTTGTGAAGTTTCCTTGAAATAATGTGGTTATTACTGAGGAAACATTTGAGAATTTTCATAGATAAGTTAAATGAATTTGAAGTTGAATGTGAGGATGTAGTGATGAAGTTGTTTGTGCATTCATTAACTTAAGATCCAAGGGACTAGTTTAGGAGACTACCAGATGATAGAATTAGTTCGTGGAGTGATTTAGGTAAATTATTCAAAGAGCAGTATGGAGGTAACACTAATGTTGGCTTTTTGTTGAATGATTTCAATAATATAAAAAAGAATCATACTAAATCTACCTTTGATTTCAATTTAAGGTTTTAGAAGGGAATGTATAAGCTATTCTAGGTAATAAGATTTAACAAAGATGTGTGCTTTAGAACATATTTCAATGCTTTTGATAGTAAATTTTGCTTATCAATTGAGAGAAAAAGATCCCAAAACTTTAAGGGATGTTTACAAGATAGTTGTGAATATTGAAAATAATAGGAAAACATCTATTAAGATAGGAAGGAGAGATGATCCAAAGTTGTTCAATCCCAAGAAAAATAAGAAAGAGAATGATAAATCCCTTGCAGATAAGAAGTATAAGGAAGCCACAATAATTCAACTGTTAGATCTATTGAAAAAGATGAATCTACCAACTTTCAATACATACAAATCCAATGCTAGTGAAAAGGCTCTAGTAAACAACAATCATTTCAATAGGCAACCAAGCATGCAGAACTACCCATACACTACTCAATGGAAAGATTGTAAACCTATTCCTAATAAGATTCAAAATGTGAAAGATATGGGTGCCCTAGATCCTATACAAAGGAATTCTATTAACATGAATGATGATGTACCATGGTGCATTATATACCAATCACCTCAATCCTTAGACTATTATGTAGTAGCTCAATCATTTATACTAGATTAGAATGTGTAGAATGAGGAGGAAGAAGAAGAAAAGAATAATGATGATGTAAGCTATAATATGGCTAATATATGTGATGATTATCAAGAGTCTAATCAAGAAGAACATGAAAATGACATTGCTAATTAGAGAGTTGTTTACCAATTACACCATAAACAAATATTTATAGATAATGGAGACTATGGTGAAGATAAGATATGTACTACATTTTCTGATGTTGGTCATATAAATTGAAGAAAGCCTTTTAAAGAGGAGATTGACAGAATTACAATAGAAATGATTTTTGAACTTCATATTAATTACAATTTGACAAGGACAATTGGTAATGAAACTAGTAAACCTTTCTATAAAGGATATTACTCATAAGATGAAGGATGATAGTAAGAAAAATAATCCAGAGATAGTAAAGGTTAAAGACCATAAGACCAAGAAGTGGGAGCCCAAAATGATCTAATTTTAGGCAAATGAATAGTTAAGGTAAGTGTGCAAGAGAAGAAGTCAGGATCTGATATTGCCAAGAAAATAATAGCACCTACTATTCAAAAGACTTTAGCTCCAAAAATTCTTGTAAAACTTGCTATATTTGAACCAACTAGCATGATATCTATGTTGTTCCAAATAACTGTCAAACCATCCTTATTAGAATTGTTTAGAATTGATGAACATAAGAGTAAAGCTTTAACATGGTTTGGTGGAATAGGTAACATTAGTAATAGTGTTAAACAAAGTGTCATATATAAAACCCTAGTGGTAGTTGAATATAGTGGAATTTTTCTCAAATTCATCAAATATTCTTAGATGATTCATCTGTATCTTACTTGTAGGATATTGACCCTTTTTTTCTTAGCGTAATTATAAAAGGAAGAACTCTTAAGAATTGCATGATAGACTCAAGAGCTTCTAAGACCATTATGCCTTTCAAAGTTATGGAAGACCTAAGTTTATAATTTGACACCAAACAAGGAAGATGTAGAGGTATGGATGCTAGGGAGGTTCCTTTCATAGATACTATCAATGCATTACCTTTCAAACTAGCTATGTACCTTGATGGAGAATTGTCAATGTCAGTCCTTGTAGTTGATATTCCTCCACATTATGGAATGTTTCTATCTAGAAAATGAAGCACTACTATGGGAGGTAGCCTACAATGTGACTTATTTGATGCTACTTTTGATATAGGTGATAAGGCTCTTAGGGTAGATAGGGAGCCAAGGGTCAATCATATACTTGGAGATGAAATTGATAAGGATTCCACTTGCTTTGTTGATATGGGTATAAATGCATTCAGGGCTAAAAAAATTATCTAAGAGGTTGAGAAAATCCCTTCTGTAATTGCACATGAGGGTTGAATGCTGCATGGATTCACAAATTTTGTGGACCATGTATTTTGATGGGGTGAGTTATAAAGAATGTTCAGGAGTAGGAGTAGTTTTTGTGTCTCCTAAGAAGAATACTTTTAGATATTCATTCACCTTGAATTTTCCTTGTACTAATAACATAGCATAGTATGAAGAACTCTTATTGGGATTAAGAGTTGCAACCCGTCATGGAATTAAAAAGCTACATGTTATTGGTGATTCTGAATTAGTAGTTTTTAAAGAAAGAGAAACTTATGCATCAAAAAATAAGAGACTAAAGTAGTATAGAAATGTTGTATGGGATCAAATTGAGTTGTTTGATGCATTTGGTATTTCTTGGATGGAGAGCAGTGAAAATAAGATGGCTGATTTGCTAGAAAATGTGGCTATTAAACCAAATAATGTATCATTTGCTAGAATTTCATAGATTGAGGTACAAAATCAGCCTTCAATACCTGATAATATAGAACATTGGAAAGTTTTTGAAGATGGTACAAATATTCTAAACTTCTTGTCAAGTAAGGATAAATATCATGACCAAGAGCTAGATTGTAGTGCCCTAATTGAAACAATAAATGGCATGGAAATAATTTTTGGCCAAGAAATTTTGTAGTAGATAACTAATAAAGTACCCAAAGGGTTAATAGTTTCAGAAAATATGTTTGATAACCAAGATAGTGTAAAGCCTAGAATTAGAGATCACAAACCATAGGAACTAGAAGAGATAAACTTGGGTAATTCTGAAACCCCAAAGAAGGTTTATATTGGTCAAAACCTATCTGCTAAAATTAGAAAACCTCTGATTTATTTGCTAAGAAAGTATAGATATGATTTTGCATGGTCTTATGATGAACTTAAGGGCTATAGAGGAGACTTATTCCAACACTTCATATCACTCAAAGAAAATGTCAAACCTTTTAGGCAAAAGCAAAGACGAGTAAACCCCATATTGGCTCGCAAAATGCAAGAAAAATTGATGAAGCTAAGACATGGCCTAGAATAATTAAAGCAATTAGGCATTGCACTTGGGTATAAAAATTAGTGCCTATTAGATAAAATAATGGGGATATAAGGCTATGTGTGGACTTTAGGAATCATAATATTGTTTTCTTGAAAGAAAACTATGGATTTCCAAATATGGAAGCCATGCTAGAAAAGGTGACTGGTTCTGAATTAATGTCTATGATGGATGGATTCTAAGGATACAACTAGGTCCTTGTAAATGAGAAAGAATAGTTCAAGATAGCCTTTACTACTTGATGGGGTACTTATGTCTATGTAAGACTTCCATTTGGGTTAATTAATTTTGGAGAAACCTTTTAGAGGCCTATGGATGTGGCCTTTCATGATTATATTGATAAGTTTATGGTGGTGTATCAAGATGACCTTACAACGTATTCTAAGAAGGCTGAAGACCACTATAAACACCTAGAGAAGATTCCCATTAAAGCATTAGAATATGGAGTATCCCTAAACCCAAAAAGGTGTACATTTAGAGTAACAAAAAGTAGATTGTTGCATCATCTAGTATCAAAGGATGGTGTGATGATAGACCCTAAAAGAGTAGATGCTATTGATAAAGTTCCTAAGCCAAAGAATGTAAAAGGAATACAATCATTCTTTAGGCAAGTAAATTTTTTGAGAAGAATTGTTACAAATTTTTTTGAGATTAGTAGACCAATATAAAAATTGCTCAAAAAGGGAGTTGTTATCAATTGGCATGGTGAACCTTTAGAAGCATTTCAAGCCATTAAGACTACTATCAAGAATTCTCCAATCCTTAGGACTCATGATTTACAAGAGAAATGCATATATTTTCTTTTGCATCCTTTAATACTATGGTAGTAGTTCTATTATAGAAGAATAAAAAAGGGTACAAGCAACCTTTTGCATTTTTAGAAAATCCCTTCAACCTGTTGAATTGAAGTATGAGATACGTGAGAAATAGTCTTATGCCTTGGTAAAAGTTGTCAAAGCCTTCAAGTGTTATCTTGTAGGTGTCATTGTTATAGCATTTGTACCTAGTGCAACTGTAAAGGATATATTTTTTTAATAGGAAGTGTCTGGTAGAAGATGCAAATAGATCAATAGAATTTAGGAGTTTAACATTGATATTTAGATTACTAAATTAGTAACAGGTCAAGGACTAGAAAAGCTCATGGCTCAATCAAACTTGGATGCCAATCAAATAAATGTGGTAGCAGATGACTTAAGATTAGGGTTATGTGATATGGATCACTATGAATGGTACACCAATGTCATATACTATTTGCAACATATGGAAGCTCCACCCCATTTAACAAATAATGAAAAAAGAAGAATAAAATTGCATGTCATCAGGTACATTTGTGTGATAAAAAATCTATGATGGAGGAACATTGAAGGAGTGTTACTAAAATGCATTGACCAAGAAAAATCCAAGGAAATAATAGCTGAAATGCATTCAAGAATATGTGGAGGACACTATATGGCTAAAACTACTACCCACAAAGTGGTGAGAGCTAGATTTTTGAAGCCTTCTCTTTTCAAAGATGTTGAATTATTGGTTAGAAAATGTGATGCTTACATCAGAGATTTTTAGGTAAGCTAATTTTTTTAGGAAATACTCCTTTAAAACTAGTTGAAGTCTAAGCACCTTTCTAGCAATTGGGTATGGATTTTATAGGTGAAATTTCTCCCAAGTCAAGTACTAGTTATTCATGGATCCTAGTAGCTACTAATTATTTTACCAAGTTGGTAGAGGCTATTCCTACAAGTAATGCTACCAAAAAAGTGGTGAATAAATTTCTTTTGAACAATATCATTTCAAGCTTTGGATGTCCATAGAAGATTGTAACTGATAATTCAATGTGTCTAAGGTCAGAGGAATTCATAAAATTTTGTGATAAATAGGGCATAACAAGATCAAAATCTTCCCATTATCATCCATAAGGAAACAAACAAGCTAAATCTACCAATAAATGCTTGTTAAAAGTCATCAAAAGGATACTGCATGATAATAGTAAAAGCATGGGATTCCAAATTGCAACTGGCAATATGGGCTAATAGGGTAACAATAAAGAAAGAAATAGGTGTAGCACCATTTGATATCAAGTATATGGAATCTATGCAAGAATGCCCATAAATAATCTAGTAGGCCTATATATCATGAAGATGTCATTGATGATATGCATAAAATAATGGATGAATTGATAGGGCTAACAGAGACTAGAAAAGAATCTTCTCTTAGAAATGTAGCTATAAGTCAAAACATTATATTATAGAAAGGTAATGAATAAGAAATTTGAAATTGAAGACTTAGTTTTGAAATCGAAGACTTAGTTCTCATGTAGAAAGTTAGGATTGAAGATAAAGGGAAGCATGGAAAATTTGATCCTATATGGCTAGGTCCCTATATAGTTGAAGCTACACAGGGAGAAGACTCTTATATTTTGAAAGATTTATCAAGAAATATTCTTGAACTTCTAGTTCGTAGATAGTTCTTGAAGAGGTATTTTAATACTTATTTCTTCCATGAACAGTAGTTTAGGGTTTTTTTTATATTCTATAAATTCCTTGTGTCTTCTTGTATAGCTCTTTATAGTGTTTTTCATGTATTTTTTTCTCTCTTAGGGTTGTCAAGCAAGAAACTAGTCAAGTTTGTGGTTTGCTTTTCCCAGGGATTTTGAGCCCTCGTATGAATCTTGCACATTTATCATCCCCAGACAGAGCCACTATTGGGCTAGTTTTTCACCTTGCATAATTTTGACACACTCTACACTGAAAAAACCAATAGTCCTATGTTTAAAATGTGAGGTGTGTTAAAACCATAGAAAAAATTATTAAAATTTCATGTTCAATCCTTGTTATATACCCTATTTTTCAAAAAAATTATCAAAGCATTGTTTTATAAAAAAATTGTGCCAGAAGCTTGTTACCCTAAGGTTTTATCTTTACCTTTCCCCATATTTATTTTAGAATTACTTTCTAGAATTCAAATATCCTCTATTGTAAACCCTTGTCTTAACTATGGTTTTACCTTCATTAATTCCTTAACACAGTCTTGAAGTATTTTGACCACTGCAAGGTTTGTATTTAATAACCATTGATATTTGGAAGATCAATGATGAGCACTTGCCCACATTAAGAATTTTCTCGACCTTTAGAAAATGTGAGGAAGTGCCTGATAGCCACATAGCTCTTTGTGACATTAACTTATAAGTGTACCACAAAAAAATGAAGCTGTTAGAATGTTCTCAAAACTGTCAGGTATTTGTCATATCACATTGGGAATTATGAGCCATCTCATTGGTCGAGTTGAAAAGTGGGGTCACCTTTTTATATTATGACATTGCACCATCGATCTTTGAAAGATCTTCAATAGGAACATTATCACAATGAAAAGATGTGTGAAGTTTAACTAATGTGGAAAAGTACCCTAGTGACACATGTACTCAGTGAGGTCATGCATCCCAATTTTCAAAACGTGTTGATGTTGGAATTCTTTTTAGAATAACTGGAAGGTTGGGGGAGGTGAATTAGTTATTCAAGGTCTAAATGTCCAAAATAAAGCTTTTCATAATTCAGTGAACCCTTAAAAATTTCTCAACCATACATGCATTCATTGTGTGTAAACCTAAATTGATATGTTACTATAACATTGACATGCAGAAGTATAAAACATAAAACACAACATATCCATTAGTACACTTGAAACAATGATTTAATGTGGAAACCCAATTTGGCAAAAAACACCAGTAGCATGCTACTCCTTTTTCACTCTTTTGAAGTGACACCCTATTATAGGCCAAGCCTATTAAAGGTTACAACACACATTGTTAAATGTGACCTAGTTAAGGGATTTCTATCACCCTACTAAAAGTGAGCCTTGTTAGAGGACTTTAGGCCATTCAGTTGAAATGTCACCCAATTAAAGGATTTTCCAATGACTGATAAGTCAACCTTTCTCCAAAGGATTTATCCTAATTTGATACAATTGTTAGAAAGTAGTAGTAGAGCTTTGATCTTATACAACTTACAACCTTAACTATAGATTACATATCACTATTCAATCCTCAAATTTTCTTGGTTTCTAATATTTGTAGCTTTGATAGCTTGTTCACCCTTCAAGAATTCATCCTCTTCTAGCCTTCTTGCTTAGCTCACCATTGCAGACTTTTTCACTTGGGTCGCTTGATGAAGCAAACAATCTTCCTTCACCTTGTCAAATTATCAAACTAATCAACCAGTCAAACAAATGATGAACATCTTGTTCTATCAAAATAAATAGATTAAACAGTAAGGCAATACCATAAAGAAATCTTGTGAATAACACTTCTCCCTCTTTTCAGCAACTCCTTCTTAGGTTGAAAAATATAACTCTTATTTGATTCTCTTCTATCTTGGATTAGCAAAATATTAGAATATCTCCTTTTTTCTTTTTGCTTTCTTCCTCTTTATTACTTCCAGTCTTCTGATCTTTTGATGATGAACTCTTCTTTCTCCTTGGATTATCTACTTTGATCATCTTTGTCTTTCTTAATAATCACTTGATCATTTTACTATACATTCTCCCTCTTTGACAATAATGCCAAAGACATATACTCAACACTTGGCATGCAGATATAATATTTTTCAGGCTCTTCAATTTCACTCCCTCTGTCACCTTGCTTGTGACTGATTTGTAATTCCAACTTTGTGATTACTTTAAGAAACTTTCTAAAGTAAGATCCACTACATCAATGTGTATGAAATGAATATCAGCTTGTTTGATGTAGGGTACTCCCTTTTTCTTTTACATAGCTTTTGATAGGGGTATCACCCCTAATTTACCTATCAGATACTCATAAGCATCCTTAGGGAATGCTTTGGTGAAGATATCGACAATTTGCTCCTTTGTATTGATACATTTCATCTTCACCTCTTTTTCTTGAACCAACTCCCTTACATAATGATACTTTATTGCAATGTGCTTTGTCTTTGTATGCATAACATGATTCTTTGATATATTTATAACACTTGTATTATCAAAATAAAGTGTCACTAGTTCAGTGATCTCTTCCTTCATTCCCTTTAGTAGCTATTTGATCCATACAATGTTTGTGCAATTGATAGCAACAACATGTTTTGCTTCAGCAGTGGATTGGGAAGTGCAACTCTACATCTTGCTTGTCTATGTAACAAGTCTTCTACCTAAGAAAAATGCTCCTCCACTGGTGCCTTTTCTATCATCAATATTTCCATCCCAATCAACATCAGTTTAGGTTTTGAGTTCAAACTTTTCATTCTTCTTGTAGTATAATCCATACTCTTCTATTTCATTCAAGTATCTTATTATTCCTTTTATAGTCATCAAATGATTCTCTCTTGGATTAGTAGAGAATCTAGCAACTATCCCAACAACTAATGTAATGTTAGGTCTGTTGTGTATTAAATATTGCAATTTTCCAATCATGGATCTATATAATGTTTGATTGATCTCAACTAATTCATCATTCTTTTAAAGTTTGAGTGTTGTAACCATAGGTGTACTTACTGGTTTTGAAGCCTCAAGTCCAAATGTCTTCAATATCTCTATGACATATTTTTTACTAAGTGATATATACACCATATTTCATTTGATAGACTTGTAATCCCACAAAGAATTCGATCTCACCAAACATTGACATTTCAAACTCTTGTTTCATTTGATTTACAAAATATTTACATAGAGCATCTTCTCCTCTATATATTATGTCATCAACAAAAAATTTAGATAAAAGTATACCTTTTTCTTTATCTATCTTCATGTACAAATTGTTGTTATCATTTGTCCTTTCAAATCCAATCTTAGCAAGATAAGTATGAAGTCTCTCATACCATGCTCTTGGTGCTTGTTTCAATCCATATAGGGCTTTGTGTAGTTTACATACCACGTTCTTATTGTTTTTATCCACAAATCCTTTTGGTTGTTCTATGTAGACCTCTTCTTCCAATGTTCCATTCAAAAATGTAAACTTAACATCCATCTAATAGACTTTGAAACCTTTATACATGGCATAAGAAAGAAAAATTATTACTCCTTCCATTCTTACAATAGGGGAAAATGTTTCACCATAGTCAATTGCTTCTTGTGCATACCCTTTGCAAACTAGTCTCATCTAACTTGTTCTTGAATACCCATTTTGTGCCAATAACATTCTTGTCTTCTAGTCTAGGAACTAGGCTCCAAGTCTTGTTCTTTTCTATCAGCTGAATTTCCACTTCCATAGCCTTGAATTGATCATCATCTTCCAAGTCATCTCTCACTGTCTTAGGTTCCTTCATGCTTAATAAAAATGCTTCAATGATTTCCTTTCATTGGCCTTGCATCTTTATCTTCAATGATTTGATCTACAGGATGGTGTCTTTTAACATATTTAGATAGTCAAGCCTTAGTTCTTGTGGCTACATTCTGTCTCTCAACTTTAGTATCACTATGTGCATATCTGTCAAGTATTTTCACATCTCTTTCATGTATGCTAATCTCAGAGTTAGATTGTGCATTCTCCTCATTTCACAACTCAACATTTGAATGCAACTCGTCACTCATAGGATGTGGCTCAACAGTTGTTGAAACTTGTTGTTGACGTGTTGCATGATTTTTAGCATCTTCTTTAGTAGGCATCCCTTCATAATAGTATGCAAATATCTTGTAGTCTTCTGATTCTCTTGTAGTTTTAGCCTCATGTGGTTTTGTAAACTCATCAAAATTCACATTTGCACTTTCTGCAATTTTGTTAGTGTTAGTAATTAAACACTTATAAGCTTTACTTCTTGTTGAGTAACCAAGGAATATACCTTATTTTCTCTTAGCATCAAGCTTTCCACTCCTAACATCTTTAAAAGTATAACATTTTCTTTGAAATTCCTTAAAATAGTTCACATTAGGTGGATGACCATACCATAGTTCAAAAGGTGTTGAGTGAGTACCCTTCTTTACTTGCACATGGTTCAAAGTGTATACTACAATAATTATAGCTTCTCTCCAATATTTTAGAGGAACATTTTTCTCCATCATGAGTGTTTTGGCATAGTCCATTACTAACCTATTTCTTCTTATAACACTTCCATTTTTTGGAGGGGTCCTAGGTACTGATGTCTATCTCTTGATTCTTCTGTCATTATAGAATATCTCAAATTCATGTGAAGTGAATCCACCTCCTCTTTCT
The DNA here is from genome assembly GCA_028749045.1 of Cupressus sempervirens. NCBI lineage: Eukaryota > Viridiplantae > Streptophyta > Pinopsida > Cupressales > Cupressaceae > Cupressus > Cupressus sempervirens. The sequence continues at coordinate 248,491,773 of CM053787.1, read as the reverse complement.
GATCTCAAACATTTCAAGCTCTTACCTATTTCTTTTTAAACTCTTTCCAAGTACCATTTAAACATTTGAAAAGCATGTGATTGTTCTAGGAACATGACTATCATCATTCTAGAGTATTCATCAACAAGTAGCATAATATACCTATCTTCTTTGTAGCTCTACACCTCAATAGGTCCACACAAGTTAGTATGAACAATTTCAAGTATTTCCTTAGAGGTATAAGCATTACTTTTAAAGCTTGAATTTTTCATCTTGCCTAATTGACATTGTTTGCACAATTTATTTTCTGGTTTCTTCAACTTAGGTAGACCTCTAACTCTTTTCATGTTACTGATACTAATTAGATTATCAAAATTAACATGACATAATCTCTCGTGTCAAAACCATACATCATCAAATTTTGCAATAAGACAAGTAGCATATTCTATATCCAAATAGAATAGATTACTCCTAGTTTGATAAACTTTTCTAGTAAAATTTCCATTTGTATCATATATCTTGGCTGATTTGTTTTCAAACTCAACTTTTCATCCCAAATTATTCAATTGTGACACACTTAACAAGTTATAATTCAATCCTTCAACATAGTAAGAATTGTCACATGAGATATTGTCTGTAATCTTAATAGACATTTTCCTTTTATTGAACATGGTGCATCATTACCAAATCTAAAACTATTTCCATCACAACAAGTTAAGGTAATGAACTTACTTTTGTCTCTAGTCATGTGATGTGAGAATCCACTATAAATGATCCATTTATCATTCTTGTTAACACAAGTAATAAGTGTAGTAGCTTGATCCTCATCTGTTTCATCCTTCATTGCAACATATACCACTTCATCATCATTTTCATTAGTGTTTCATTCATCAGTAATGTAGTATGATTTCTTGTCTTTATCTCTGTAGTCTCTACAATCATCTTATCTTCTATTTGTGTGCTTGTTTCCTTCTCTAAAGTTCTTCTTCTGTGTACATCTTGATACAATATGACCAACTTCATTGCAACTAAAACAAATGATAGGAAGCTTACATTTGAATTTATCTTTTCCTTTGTGGAATCTTCTAGCTAGCAATGCTTCCAACTATTAAATGTCCTCTTCATTTGTACTACTATCACTGGCTACATATTTTATCTTTCTTTTCCTCTTCTTTGTCTTTTCCTCCTCAGAGTCCTTCAATACTTTTTGGTATGTAGTTGTTAAAATTAGATAACTCAAAAGTAGTGAGTCTTCCTACCAAACCTTCAAGGGTTAGATCATTTCCTAGCATACATCTTAACTCTTGGATTGTAGACATTCTAATGGCATACATAGGAAGAAATTTTCTCAAGACTTTACTTAGCACAGTATCATCATCTATTTTACTAGTAGAACCTTTTATTGCACTAACAACTTATTTTATTCTTGCAACATATTGAGCAATATTTTCACCTTCTTCCATTCTCATGTCATCAAACTTACCTTTTAGGCTCTCTAAATTGGCTCTTTGAAAATTTTGTCTCCTCCCTATTTGGTGGCTAGGGCATCCCACATTTTCTTTGCCCTTTTAATCTCATTGATGTTATCAAACTTGGCATAGCTTAGGGTAGAGGAAATCTCCAACATCACTTGATTGTGCTGTTTCTTTTTCTTCAAATCTTCAGCAATTAGGGCTCTTGTTGGATCAACATGTTCTACTATGATGCAAGTTTGTGCATAATATCCAAGTCCTCCAAGGTGTAGCTTCATCAAAATTTTCCATGCAGAAAAGTTATCTTTGTTCAACTTGGGTACCTCTCTTTTTGACATCTTGATCTTGATGCTTTTGGTACTTTAAAACTAATCCTCTTAAGCAATTGTGCTTTGATACCAATTGTTCAAATTCTTTTTAGAATAATAGAGGGGGTTGGGGGGGGGAGGGTGAACTAGTTATTCAAGGTCTAGATGTCCTAACTAAAACTTTCCACAATTCATCGTTCCTTTAAAACTTTCTCAACCATGCATGCATTCATTGTGTGTTAACCTAAACTGATATGTTACTATAACATTAACATGCAAAAGTATAAAGCATAAAACACAACATATCCATTAGTACACTTACCATAATGATTTAACATGGAAACCCAATTTGGTAAAAAGCACCAGTAAGATGCTACTCCTTTTTCACTCTTTTGAAGTGATGCCCTGTCAAAGGCCAACCATGTGAAAGGTTACAACACAAACTATTAAATGTGACTCAATTAAGGGATTTTAGTTACCCTATTAAAAGTGAGCCTTATTAGAGGACTTTAGGCCATTGACTTGGAATGCCGCCCTATTAAAGGATTTCCAATGACTATTAAGTCGGCCTTTATCCAAAGGATTTACCCTAATCTAATATAATTGTTAGAAATTAATTGTAGAGCTTTTATCTAATACAAGTTACAACCTTACTTGTAGATTAAAGATCACTATTTAGTCCTCAACTCTGCTTGGCTTCCAATCTTTGCAAATCTGAAAGCTTGTTCACCCTTCAAGCATTCATCCTCTTCTAGCCTTCTTGCTAAGCTCACCATTGCATACTTTTCCACTTGGGTCACTTGATGAAGCAAGCCCTCTTCCTTCACCTTGTTATAGTTTTGCATCCAAAACACTCTGACCTCTATTGAACTTTGCTTCATGACTAGAAATCCCTACATATAGAAAATTAGAACTCTTATTCTTGCTCATTATCCATCTCAAAAATTAGGGTTTTTCATGGATTAGGTAGGATAGAATGTATCTACCCCATATCTTGTCTTGTCTAGAAAATTCTCCTAGAATCCATTTGAATTTGTCTCCAAAACAGTTTACATAAGATTTTGTGTCTCCAACTCATCAATCTTATGTTCCTTCTAATTTACAAGTTCCAAGAAAATAAACTTGTCAACTTTTAATTGATGAATCTTCAATCTTTTTCATAATGTAGTAGCTTGGCATTATCAATTTACTGATGCTCGGCACATGCTATGTTGGTTGACATCAAGTGGATTTTACCGATGCTCGACATCAATTGAAAATCACTTGGCTTCAACTATCTTTCTTGGCATCTACTGGTTTACTTGGCATCTAGTAGAAATTGCTTTCACTCAGTTCCAACTGACTTTTTTCTTGGCTTGCACTAACTTTGCTCAGCACCTTCTATCAAACTGGTCAAACTTAACAAATGAACTTTGTTCAATCTTATTCTTCTAATTTTTCTAAGTGTAGCCAATCATTCTATAACTTTAAGTATATCATCAATACATTATGTTATCACTGTCTTAACTGATTCTTGCACTTCAATACATAATTGTAACTCAACCTTTCCTCTAGGTACTTTTTTTACATCTTGTTGATCAAATCATCCTCATTAATCAACTAGGTGATAGTGCTTGAAATATATAAGAAATTGTCTTACCAAAATATAGCAGGTTTGACATCAGTGACAAAATAATGATTGAAAGCACTTCTTCAATAATCTTTCATTCAAATGATCTTTTCAATCATATATCAATAGTTGAAATAGTTGGAAAATGTTAGACATGCTGGACAAAGCAACACATTCCATTGTTTTCTCTTGTTGATTGGGTCATAAGAGGTATGAGATATTGCATCATTGATCTTGGGAAGATCAACAGAAGTATATTCCCACTTCATAAAAATGACCAAAGTTTAACTAAAGTGGGGAAGTGCCTACTTTCCATGTGGACATGTCGGGCCAGCCATATAAAGGGTTTCCTAGTCATGAAAAGTTGGAAAACATGCTAACATGGTACATAATGATTGATGGAGTAGTCTACATTTTTATTGAGTTGGAAAGTGATTATACAAGTGGACACATAACTTTGAAGCCTAACTTATAAAGTTATAAGGATCTTCATGATCATTGATCTTTGGATGAATGATGATCAATGCTTTACCACTTCGTGTAAGTAAATGAAGTTTAACTAAAGTAGTTAAGCATGTTGTTGATGCGTGGCAATTTCCAAAAAAGGGCTAATGCATTCATTTTGATTTTAAATTAAGATGTCTTATTCTTGATGATCAATGGTGGAATTTTAAACTTTTAGGTACAACACAAAATATGATTATTGAAGCATTAGCTTTGATCAATGTTATTTTGTGTGAGTTTAATGTTGTTATAAAAAAATTCAGTATCCATTATTAAGCCATAAGATTGTAGAATTCTTATAGTGCAAAGATTTCCAAAGCACAAGGTGAAATTTTTCAAGGGTTTCAACATATTGCTAAGTGATTTTGAGAGAAGAAAAAGTAAGAAAATGGGTAAGTCATTTGAGCTTCTAGAAAATTGATAAATTGTAATTGCATTAGGCTAAATTTTAAACATGCCTCACTGAAAGGATTTTTTTAAGGGAAAATAGATAATCTAAAGAGGGTAGTACATGATGATTCCCTAGAACAAATGCCACAATCTATGAATGAATTGGCTAGGGGAAAAAATTTTGATTTTGAAAAACCTTAGGTTACTGGTCAGTGAAGGTTTTTATTATAAAGAAAATTGGTTAAGGGATGTAGAAGTGTCTATTGGAGGACTAGAGCTTTTTTAGAAATGGTTAGTAGAAAGAAAATTAGATACTCCAGTGAACAATGTATGAGAATATTATATAGGTAAATTGATTATTCTAGGAGTTTTCATTGATGATGATCTATTTGCAATAATGGAAAAAAAGTATAACCCAATTAATAGAATTGTACAATGAACCATGTGGGTGATAATATTTTTAGAGTCTCACTAGAACTTATCAGAGAAGCTTTTAAGCTAAACCCTAACCATGCAGTTTGTGAAAAACTAGATATGGAAAGCCTCCAATCTACGTATGATGCACAAAGAATATATCTAAGGGGAGGACCACTGTAGGAAATTTTTATAAAAAATGGATCATTTCCCTTGGTTATAAAAATAACCATTGAGCCTCTATTGTTTTCATAATTGCTCAAACTTTTGAATATGAAATGAGTTCAATTTTTTAGTTTTCTATTCACTTGGTAGAGGAGATTCATAATGGCTTAATAGGATTTGTAAAGGCTAAGGTGGATAAGCCATTCTATTAGTACTCCATGCTGATGTATATATTCTTATACAAGGGAGTTACCTTTTTCTCTAAGGAGATGAAATTGGGATTGGAAAAAGATGAAGAGAAACTCTCTATTCAATTATGGAGTGTAGATATGACATGGGAGGTGACTAATGCTAGTTTTGTCAAGTTTGACTGATATTTTTCTTCTAGGCTAATAATGTTGTTAATAGGGGACAAACCGAGGATACCACAACCTTTATTAGAATTGATTAGACCTAAAGACCATGCTAAAAGGTTGTTGGTGAGCCATAATTGGGAAGATATCATCCCATATGCAATGTCCGCTATTTTTAGAGTTAATGTTTTTTTGGGAAAACCATGTGTGTTACCATACCAAGTGCCTTTAAAAATATGGATTGTTGAATTGTTGTAGCAAATTGGATCATTTTAGGATAGAGATTTACTAGGTAGATGTAAAGGTACATTCTTTTGACAACTTACTATTGTTCATAATTTTGTATTTGTCAAAAAAGTGTTCGATAAATTTGGAAAAATTTCTACATAGATATTAAATGGCTTAGTCCCATGCCCATTTTATAGACTCAAAGGGATTTTATGACCTCCTTAGAGAAAGGCGTTAAGACTAAAATTCAGAAGAAAATTGTATAATTTCCTAAGGACATAGTCAAAAGTAAGTTCTCATTGCAAGAACAAGAGTTGAGGGAAAAATAGATAGTTTACAGTAAAATCTTAGACTTTAAAAATGCTTTTGAGCCAGATTATGATCCCCAAGTAAATAGAAAATAGTGGGGTATGAAAATAGATATGCGTATGGATAATTGTGTTGGAATTATGCAAATATTGAATGAGAAGAAAGAAATTATGACAAAAACATACCTAGACAAGGCCTTTGAAGTGAAGAGCAGGCTAACAAGAAAAATGATTTTGACCTCCAGGCAATCTACATTGCAAAAAAGAGGTAGGTATGTACTAGCTAAGAATGTACAATATGATCCTCCATACAAAAGACCAAGGTCTGAAAGCCCACCTGACACACATACTCCTAAGAAACAAAGATTAGAGAAAGGATCATCTTCTAATGTTGAAGAATACTCACCTACCTAGACTCCACTCAGCATAGATGATGGAGTATCCTTGAGAGAATAGCTGAGACAAATTAGATGGGGTAGGGATGTTGTGGTCACAATTGCAGATATTGAAGGAGTACCTAAAGAACCTCTTGTGCCATCACTTGATCTCACTATTGGAGATTATAAAGCTAATGGAATAGATTCGGTGATAGCACAAGTTACCAAAATTTTTATTGATGATGAAATGTTTGTAAAGTCTAGGGATTTTACTTAATTTTTGTAAAGGAGTAACATTGTTAATTTTGAGGCCAAGTGTAAACTAATCAAAATAGAGCAAAATAGTAAAATGGACTCTAAAATTGAAGAGGAAGTTAAAGATGAGTTCATGGAAGAATTTTCACATATAAACCCTAAAGGGGGAAGACAACTATTAAAATATCCAAGAATTTTACTATTACTTGAATGGGACATTGCTAATGCCATGATTTTTTATGCTATGAAGAAGCTAATGGGCATTAAATCTAAAACTGAGGAAGAGGTCCTACAAGCACACAAAGGATTGAAATACAATGATGATCACCAAGAATTAGTGATTTGGCCCATTGAAAAAAGGGACAAGACCAAAATACATGAAGTTTTAGATGTTGGGCATATAGGTAGCCTCATGATTTACACAGTGGAGGAGGTAGACAACGAGAAAATATCAAAAATGACTAAGGAAATGGTGGACATTAGAGTTGTAGTTGTTCAAAAGGATAAAAAAAAATTCCTAGAGCTCAATGCCAAACTTGAAGAAATGCTAAAAGTATATGAGGAAAGGAGAAATAAGATACATCAATTAGAGGCTTAGGTAACCAAAATGGATAAGCAATTAGGAAAGAGAAAAGTGGGAGAATCTAGCTAGCCCTGAATTACTTACCCTCATCCCCCAATTGAGCTATTCAAGTCAACTCCCTTAGTAGAATTACCAGATACCCCACAGAGGCTAGAATTTTACACTGTTGAGGAATTGGAAGAGGAGAAGAATAAACTCTAGGCCTTGCATGTAGAGTTAAATGACTTATATGAGCAATTGATTAAAATAATGAATATGTGTGATGAAATAAAGAGTGGTAAAGATGCTTCAAAGCCCATCATGAGTAAATGACATAGCAAGGATAAGGATACCACCCTTTTGTATGTTTCAGTTATTAGTCTATCTTGTGAATAGATAGAAAAAACCTTTGATATGACTAATGATCTATCTGATTCTGATGAGAACAAGGTTGCAGTGTAGAAAAGTATAATAATTTTTTTTCCAAAATATCTTGCTAAAAATTTAAACTCTTCCCCATGAACTTAGAAAAATAGAAAAATTAAAAGAAAAGGAGGAAGGGGGAAAATAATTAGATGATTTATTATGCCTTAGAATAAATGGAGTTATAAGTGTAAAATAGCATGTACCATGGGCAATGGCAACTAAAGAAATTGTTAAAGTGCAATTATTCTATAATTCTATTAGAGAAAATTTTGTTGAAATCAATAAGTTGGGAGATTTTGTGATCAAGAAGTAATGAGAGGTTTTGAGTTTTTATTGGCTAGATAACACAATTTTTAATAAATGGATGGAATATTTTGTGCACTCAAAAGAGCTAGTGACACTAGAAAATGAAGAAGAGGAAATGGACCAAGATGAGATGCAAACAATAGATACATTAGTTTGAACAAAAGAAGACAAAGAAGAAAAATGAACTGCAATAATGAGCACAGTGGTTCAAGCTGATGACATGGCAATAGCAATATCAAATGTAAGTGGTGTTTTAATAGTGCAAGATGACATGGATGGACAGCCTCAAGTTGAAGTGAGTCTACAAAAATCACCACCAGGTTCATCACAAACAAATTCATTGGTTATACCTTATGAGAAACAAAAGAAAACAATAAACCCAATCATGAACCTCTTAGCATCAAAAGGTGTAGCAAAAAGTGGTCCCCAGAAAGGAATATTCATGATCTAAAATCTTTATGTTGCACTAATTCTTGTCTTTTGTGACAATATCATTGTAAATATCTATTTATCTTAAGGACAATTGTCAGTACTCTCTAGGCCTGAAGCTTGTTGCATCTAACACTATATAATTGAGATTCCAAGGTTAGAGAAAAGGTTCAAGTCATTGTATAACTTTTAGGTTCACTAAGTTTTATTTGGTCTAGTCCTTGATGCAAGTTTTGTGATGTATTCTCACTGCAAATAAGAGAATACATTAATTTTTTAGGATCATGGTGTCTTATCTTGAGTTATTTTGAGTTGTATTTCATTGTTACATAATTTTCAAAGATAATTAATAAAAGGATGAACTATCACCATATCTTTACTCTCTAAATGTTGTCTCCATTTTTATTTACTAGCTATTTTGAGGTTGTAGGGTCAAAGCCTTTCTCAATTGAATGCAACTAGGATAAGTTGTATATCAATTCATTATTACTTTTAATTCAATAGATTAATTAAATGCTTAAGTGAATGTGATAGTATCTTAAGATAGTAGGAAGGATTTGTGTAAGAATGATTTTTAGTGAGAATTGTTGACAATATTTATTGTAATGTAGTCAATTAGGTCGAAAGGTTAGATTGACTCTTATTCCCAATGGATGAGGCACTGATCAATTAGTTTAGTCTACATATGAAGAAATCATGGACAAGAATCAAGCACAATCTTAAAATCAAAATTAATTTTACTTTAAATTTATGAAGAGTGCCATAACTAGTCAATAGTTGTTTACATTTAAGATCTGAGCCTTAGTTAGCTGCTATTACCCAAAATTATTTGTAGATCTAAGAAGAATTGTGACCAATCTATTGTAAGGGATGAATACTATAATAGAATGTCATGGAATGAATGAAATGAGAAAGTAATATCAAGTTTTGAATCTCTTTAACCTTCAGGTGCACCCACCTTGGTTTGGAGAGCCAAAAGAGTGCAACATCTTTTATGATTTTGTTGAAGTTGGGTCCAAATATAAAAATCATCTAGCTTGTCATGGGAAATAGCTAGTCCTTAGGTTATTTTGATCTTTACCATCTTGGTATTAAGTATACTGTTGCTTAGTAGTGTAAAAAAACCAACAAATTCTAAAGGGGGGGATAGTTGGAAATATGGATAAGTAAGATAGGTTGTGAGATTGTTGGAGTTATGGAAACATATATCCTATTTGAAGAAGACACTATTCATAGATAAAGTTTTTAAAGTTAGACATGGAAAATTGTCAAAGTATCAGACAGTTATCTAGTAGAATAGGAGCAATTTAGATTTGTATGGATGAAAAAGAAATAATTGGCACATGTGCAATTAAGGACAAATAGTACAGTATGTCAGCATGATGCATGTAAGTGCACAAGTTAGTATGGATAGTATGGAAGGAGTTATGGAATAAACACTATTAAAGGTGATGAATAGAGAAGAACAAAACATATCAGTCATTGGGTAATTACAGGTTAAATAATTATTTTTTATACCAAATAATTATTGAAAGAATGTGGGAGGATATCTTAGATATTAAACCTAAGGGAACAAGAGTTAGTTTTATACATTTCCACTTGCATGTGAAAGCTTGAAAGTCAACTTGGTAGTTTTGATAAAATGTAAAGGTATAAAGGAAAGATTATATTATGCAAAGTAATCTTTAAGTGGTATGATATATGTGAACTAATATGAAAAGTAAATTGATGGGAATTCTGATGTATGATCAAAGATATGGGAAGTGTAGAAATCAAAAGATCAAATATTGACGATATTAGTAATAAATAGGGTTTTGTATCTATTTCTTTTGTATAAAGGAGTTGTATTACATAATTGCATGTTTTTGAAGTGGGCTCATCTTCCATAGATTTTGTAATTTTATATAACAACTCCTAATAGAATTGAAGAAACTATTAATAGGGTTGAGGCTTTTAACAAGGGCTAGTCCTCTAACAAGGACCAAGACACCATATGTGCACTCAATAAACTCCTAACAAGGTCAACATCCTTAACATGGTGCTTCTAATTAGTGGATCATTTTGTGGGTACTATCCCTACTAGGGTTTTTCCTTTGGCCAGGGTCTCCCTAGTTAACAAAATATTGTGTAGTGATTTCTCTTATTGCATGGTTATGTTTACTATTTAACATTGTTAGTTTACTTTCATATGCATGTTATAAAGTAATTAAAAATATTTAGTTTTTGGCTAAAGTTTGAAAAAAATTGACTCACCCCCCACCCCCCTCACAATATTCCCTATATTAAAAATTTCCCTATTGGGTTATTAGAGACTTGAAAACTTATCAAAATAATGATATCTTTTCAAAGTAAAATAAAAATTTAAAGTCAACATCAGATTAAGGAAAAGAAAATTGTTCAAGAATTTTATACATGAAAGAATGTTATTGTGATCATTTCATATAGATTTAGTGTTTTCATGATTTTTTATATAATTAAGGAAATGAAAAATAGAAGTTTTTGTATGATAATTGGAAGAACCCCTGCTAGAAAAAAGGAAGAAAAGAAGATGCTCTAGACAAAGTTATTAGAGTATAGCAGCAATAAGTGAGTTGTGCAAAAAGTTGAAAGAAGAGGAGAGTTAATGGTATGTAATTGTGATGAAGAGTTTTAAAGGATCTAATATAGAAATATCAGTGAAAAATATAGAGCATTTTGTCTCTATTACTTTCTCACCATTGTAAGAATTGAAGTCCTTTAAAATTGTGGCTCTAATTGGTCCATTGTAAAACCTTTAACATGATTGAATTCTTAGGTTAGAGCATATAAATGATTCACTAAGGTTAATCCTAATAGATTAAACCCCTAATTAGGAAAGCTCATAAAAAAATGTATTCACGAAAAGTACAATATTTATGAGCATTTTTCTCACACCATTGTTTTCACCCAAATAGGGTTCCCACAAGATAACTATTAGTGTTATATAGTGTAAATATTTTTACTAATCTATATGAATTTTTCTGCACTTAAATGGAAACAATATTGTAAGAAACAATGAATCTTATTAGTTATATAATATAGAAAGTTGTGAACAAGTTTAAAGTTGGTGTACTAATGTAAGCCCCCCCGCACCCCCCACCACCCCACACCCCCCCGCCACACCCACAACCCCCCCACTTTACAAAAAAATATTGGTTAGATATATTATTGACATTTTTGGGACAACATATAACTAATTTTAACCCGAAAGTGGCAAAAGTACTTGTATAAAATGGCTTAGGGTTAGGGATTTCATAATGTGTGATATGATAATTGCTTCTTTTGGTGGTTTTGAGTTGTAATGGGTTATAGATTATAATCAGGTTTTAATCATTGGATACCAATAATATTGGACCCATTGTTTGGTGGACGTAGTCCAAGGATTGGGTGAACCATAATAAATCTTGGTGTCTTGTGTTCAATTCTATGCAATTTATTATTTTCTAATATTGGCTATATTTGCATGTAATTATTATTTATGTCCATGGTTAATCCTAAGAAGTAATTAATGAAAGGTGTTCCCCTTAATTCCATAAATACACATATAAAATAAAGAACAACAGAATTTTTAAAACAATGGAAAGGTGGTAATTCTTATCAAGGAGGTACTAGTTCTTACCAAGAAGAGGTAATTCTTATTCTAGAGCTAGTTTTCATGGAAATTATTTTAGATGTGGTAAAGAGGGAAAAATATTTTGAATGTAGATCCTCTAAAAGAGGGCAAGGTTGTTGGATACAATTGGTTAATTGAGTGTTGTCTTTGATGTTACACAAATGTCATATCAATCATCAGACAGAGTCTACCGAGCTCAGAAGGTAAGCATAGTAATTTGCAGAGTCTACCGAGCGTTGCTATATATTACACTGTAAAAATAGCTTCTACTGAGCTAACTTGGTTAACGAAGGAAGTTCAGTACTTACCGAGCTCACTCGGTGATCGAAGGAAACTGTGACAGAGTATTTTACTGAGCTGGGAAGGTAAGCAAAGAAAAGTCACTGTTTACCGAGCTGGGAAGGTAAGCAAAGAAAAGTTAATGTTTATCGAGCTGGGAAAGAAATCGAAGGAAAGTCAGTGTTTACCGAGTTCACTCGATGTCCAAAGGGAATTTGGCAAAGACAGTTTCTACCGAGCTCACTCTGTCATCCATACTTACCGAGTTCTCCCAGCGATTGAAGGGTTGTCACGAAGTTCACTGTATTAACCGAGCTTAGTCAGTTAAGATAGGAATTATTTTCTAAACAGTATTAACCGAGCAAGGTCGGCCTATAAAGGGATTTGTTAGTTTGTAATTTTAATTATTTCTAGCCGACTATTGTATTTGTTTGATTATTGGTCAGTGATTTGAGCCGACTAAGATAATCTGTAAGGTATATATGAAAGGTCAAGTTATGAGTTCAAAAAAAAGAGAGAAGGAAGAGTTTTTGGATGCATAAGAGTGCGAATGTATGGATATGGAATGAGCGAATATTGAACATATGAGTGAATGTTGAAGAAGTGTGATAAAGGATCAGATGCGTTGAAGGAGCTGCAAAGTTGTATGTGATCAGTAAGGATCTAGTCAAGCATAACAGAGATTTGCAATCAGCAAAGATAAGTTGCACATTATATCAGGTCACTTCATTGTTGCTTTCTAACCATTGTAACAGTGAACTCAAAATCTCTTAATAGAGTGGGTTTAACAACCCTATTGTAAATCCTCTAACAAGGTGACAGTTCAGTTGAATTATTCTAAAGACCTCTAGCAAGGCCACTCCTAACGAGGTGATTAAATCCTCTAACAGAGTCACACCTAACAGTGTGTTTTGTAACCTTTAACAGGGTTGGCTCCTAACAGGGATCACTTCAGAAGAGTGAAAAATAGTAACTAGTTACATTGGTGGTTTTTCTCATATTAGGTTTCCATGTTAAATCTGGTGTTTCTAGTATTCATGATGGTTGAATTGTTTTGGTTATCAGTTCTTATTAGTATTTGTTGCATTATCAAGTTTCAGTAATCTATAACTAAGATCAAGATTTCAGACATCTAAGGGACTGTGAAATGTTTTTGTGTTAACTGATTCACCCCCTCCCCCTCTTAGTTACTCCATTCTCATTTCCAACAATTGGTATCAGAGCAACTGGTGCTTGTAGGAAAGGATTTCAGGGTTCTAAGCCAAAGATCAAGATGTCTTACAAAAGAGAAATTCCAAAACTTAACAGAAATAACTTTTCAGCATGGCAAGAATTGATGAAACTTCATCTGGCTACTGTTAATGATACTGGACTGAAATACCTTGAAGAAAAATATGAAGAACCTTCTGGCACATTGTCAGTTAATGATATTGCTAAAAAGAAGACTCACAATAATATGATGACAGACATAGCATCTGCTCTCAGCTATGAAGAATTTGATGACTTAAGGACTGCAAAACTGCCTTTGACATGTGGAACAAGCTAAAGGAGATCTATGGAGGGGATGATAATGTAAGAAGAGCAAAAGTAGAAAGTCTAAGAGGATAATTTGATCAAATGAAGATGAGAGAGGATGAAAACATTGCAAAGTATGTTGAAAGAGTTAAAGCATGTGTAAGTGCAATCAAAGCAGCTGGAGGTGACATCAAAGGAGAAACAGTTGTAAGAAAAGTTCTCAGAACCTTGCTTTCCATTTATGCAATCAGAGTCTCTGCAATACAAGGAAGAAGGTGTGAAGCAAATCATAAGATAAATCTTGAGGCCATAGTTGGAAGACTAACTGAATTTGAACTAGATAACTTTGACAACTATGTTCTAGCCTCCAAAAACATTGAATCAACATTTCAAGCCAAGCTCTCACTCAAAGAGAAAAGAAAAAACAAGATAGAATCTCAGTCAGAAAGTGAAAATGGATCAAGCCAAAGTTCAGACAGTGATCTCGAAGTGATTGAAGCTCTACTAGCCAGGAAATATTCTAGAGGCAGAGGAAAATACAAAGGTAAAGTTCCTCTAATCTATTTTTCTTGTGATGAAATTGGTCATATTGCAGCAAGGTGTCCAAACAAGCAAAACAATGATGAAAAGAAAGATCACAAATGGAATGACAAGAAAGACTTTAAATCATCCAAGAAAAAGGGTAAGAAATCATGTTTCATGGCTGAAAATTCTAAGGATTCTGATAATAGTGAGGATGAAATTGTTTATATTGTTGTTAAAATAACTCTGATAGTGATGACGAAGATAAAATAGCTCTTATCTCTCATGTAAGTAAGAATGATACATGGTCACATCATATGACTGGTGATAAAACTAAGTTTGATCAATTTGAAGACTATGATGGTGGCAGTGTGAGGTTTGGTAATGATGAACCTCATTTCATAAAAGGAAGAGGAAGAATCTTTCTATCCAAAGAACTTATATGTAATAATGCCTACTGGGTTGAAGGTCTCAAAAATAATTTGCTAAGTGTGGCACAGTTACTAAATACTGGATTCAAGGTAGAATTCATGCATGGAAAGGCGAGACTGTTGAATGAGCAAGGAAAATTGATAGGTTCTGGCACCCAAACTAAAGGTAACTTGTTCTATCTAGAACTTGGTGAATGCTTATGTTTTATTGCTCAAATTGAAGAGAGTTGGTTATGGCATAAAAGATTGTGTCATGTCAATTTTGATAACTTGGAAAAAATAAGAAAATTCAAGAAAGTAAGAGGCATTCCTAACATCAAGAAACCTGAGGTTGGTCTATGCAAGAATTGTCAGATTGGTAAAATGGGAAAAACTAGTTTTAAAGGAAAAAAATATCAATCTAAAGATATATTAGAAATTGTGCATACTGATTTATGTGGACCCATTGGAATAGAAAGCTATATTGGAGAAAAGTTTTTCATTCTTTTTGTTGATGACTATTCAAGAATGATGACTGTCATGTATCTAAGGAATAAATCAGAAGCATTTGAGAAATTCAAATGGTATTTGGCAAGAGTTGAAAAAGAAACAGGGAAAAGGCTGAAATGTTTAAGGTTAGACAGAGGTGGTGAATTCATTTCACATGACTTCAATAACTTCTGCATTGAAAGAGGTATTAAAAGACAAGTTTCAGCACCAGGAACTCTAGAACAAAATGGAATAGCTGAAAGAAGAAACAGATCCATTATGGATTGTGCAAGAACCCTGATGATAGAAAAAGACATTGCTATCAAATACTAGAAGGAAGCCATCAGCACTGCAGTTCATACCTTAAATTGAGTACAGTTGAAGAAAGACTCATTCAAGACTCCCTATGAATTATGGTATGGCTACAAACCCAATGTAAGTTATCTAAAAGTATTTGGAAGCAAATGTTATATTTTGAAAGAATCTAAAAAAGGAAAATTTGATGTAAAAGGTGATGAAGGAATATTTTTGGGTTACTCTTGCAAAAGCAAAGCATATAGATGTTTAAATCTATCCACTCACAAAGTCATAGAAAGTGCACATGTGAAAGTTGATGAGTTTGCAGACAAATCAGAAGAAGAAAGAAAAAAGATACCTGAAGACTACAAGAGATTTGTTTATATTGAACCTAATACTATACCAAGTATACCATTCACTCAAGAATCCTCAACCCCTGAGTCTTCAGTAACCGAGTTGCAAATAGTTCAAACCGAGCCACAACAACATTCAGACACTACCGAACAAGTGTCTACTGAGTCTGAAGCAACTGAGCTAGAACAGCCTAAATATGAAATTGAAGCACAAGTAAATATCAATGAAACTCATTCAAGAGGTAAAGAACATGTATTAGCTAAATATGTCAAAAGACATCATACACCAGATTAGATCATTGGAGACAAATATGAAGGAACCTTGACAAGAAGTAAGTTGAAAACTACTTGTTTACTTGCTGATTTTGAACCTAGAAGTATTAAAGAAGCATTGGAAAATGATAGTTGGATTGAGGCAATGAATGACGAAATAGAATAGATAGAGAAGAACAAGAAATGGACTCTTGTACCCAGGCCTAAAGATAAGAATATAATTGGAACCAAGTGGGTATTCAGAAACAAGTTGACTAAAGATGGTAAGGTATCCAGAAACAAAGCTAGATTGGTATGCAAAGGATACTCCCAAGAAGAAGGCATAGATTATGGGGAAACTTTTGCTCCTGTTGCAAGATTGGAAGGAGTTCGAACCTTACTTGCATATGCTGCTCACAAAGGATTCAAAGTTTATTAGATGGATGTCAAGTTAGCATTCCTCAGTGGAATACTAGATGAAGAGATTTACATTGAACAACCTGAAGGTTTTGTTGATCCAGAGAAAAGGGACATGGTCTTCAAATTACACAAGGCACTGTATGGTCTAAAACAAGCCCCTAGAGCATGGTACGAAAGATTGCATAACTATCTTATTCAGATTGGTTTTCAAAGAACTAATGATAATAGTAGCTTGTATATAAAGGAAGGATCAGATAATAAGATTGTCTTGGCAGAAATATTTGTAGATGATACTATTTTCACAGGGAATGATTATCTTTGCAAAGAATTTTTAGAACAAATGAACAAGGAATTTGAAATGTCTATGTTTGGTGAAATGAAATTCTTTGCTGGTCTTCAAATTCAACAAAATAAGAATGGCATCTTTATTACTCAATCAAAATACATCAAGAAGATATTGAAAAAGTTTGGTATGGAAGACTGCAAACCTGTTGGAACCCCTATGTGTACTGGATTGAAACTTACCAAAGATGATGAATCCAAAGAAGTAGACCAAACATTGTATAGATCTATGATTGGAAAGTTGTAGTATGTAGTTCATACCAGGCCAGATATTGCTCTTGCAGTTGGTATTGTTGCAAGATTTTCAGCAAAACTAAGAGAAACTCACCTAATGGCAATTAAAAGAATAATGAGATATTTGAAAGGAACTGAAGATTATGGATTATGGTATAAATTTGGAGGTAATTTGGATTTGAAAGTTTTTACTGATGTTGATTGGGCAAGGAATCTTGATGACAGAAATAGCGCAAGTGGAGGAGCATTCTTTCTTGGAAAGAGATTGGTTTCTTGGACAAGCAAAAAGCATAATTGTACATCCCAATCTATAACAGAGGCAGAGTATGTTGATGCAGTAGTAAATTGTTCCAACATTGTTTGGTTTAAGCCGTTATTACAAGGAATGAAGATGGACATCAAAGAACTAGTTGTTATTTTCTGTGACAATACTAGTGCAATCAACATATCCAAGAATCCAATGATGCATTCCAAGACCAAGCATATAGCAATAAAATATCATTTTGTCAGAGAATTGGTACAGGACAAGGAAATTAGACTGGAATATGTGCATACAAAGGAACAAATTGCTGACATATTCACAAAACCATTCCCTAAGAATACATTCTTGTATCTCAGAGGTAAGTTAGGGGTCACTCCCCTAAATAAAGTTCACTAAAATAAAGTTTTAAGTGATTCATCAACCTATGCCAAATTGATCATCTACAAGTTGATGCAGCAGAGTATTGAAGTGATTGCATATGATTCTGTACATAAGGTACACTGTAATCCAGTTGAGAGTACTTTTGGCATATGAGAAGAGCTTTTACTGTGTTGTATTGTCTTTGGCATGTGTTGTCAAAGAGGGAGAGTAAAACTATAATATCTATTCTAAAATTTGTAAGCATTTGTAAAGGGAGAATAAAACTATCATATCTTTTTGTTATACAATTCCTTCAAAGAGGGAGATTACTGAAAGAGGGAGAAGTTTATATCTAAGAGGGAGAAGTATTATGTTGACATATTGTGCTGCACTATAAGAGAAAGACTTGTTTTCAAATTTCATTTTGCTATGACATGTGTTGCCATCAATGCCAAAGAGGGAGATTGTTGGATACAATTGGTTAATTAAGTGTTGTCTTTGATGTTACACAATTGTCATATCAATCATCAGACAGAGTCTAGCAAGCTCAGAAGGTAAGCATAGTAGTTTGATGAGTCTACCGAGCGTTGCTATATATTACACTATAAAAATAGCTTCTACCGAGCTAACTTGGTTAACGAAGGAAGTTTAGTACTTACCGAGCTCACTCAGTGATCAAAGGAAACTGTGATAGAGTATTTTACCGAGCTGGGAAGGTAAGCAAAGAAAAGTCAGTGTTTACCAAGCTGGGAAGGTAAGCAAAGAAAAGTTAATGTTTACCGAGTTGGGAAGGAAAGCAAAGGAAAGTCAGTGTTTACCGAGTTCACTCGGTGTCCAAAGGGAATTTGGAAAAGACAGTTTCTACCGAGCTCACTCTGTCATCTATACTTATCGAGTTCTCCCAACGATTGAAGGGTTGTCATGAAGTTTGTTGTATTAACTGAGCTCAGTCGGTTAACACAGGAATTATTTTCTGAACAGTATTAACCGAGCAAGGTCAGCCTGTAAAGGGATTTGTTAGTTTGTAATTTTAATTATTTCTAGCCAAATATTGTATTTGTTTGATTATTGGTCAGTGATTTGAGCCGACTAAGATAATCTGTAAGGTATATATGAAAGGTCAAGTTATGAGTTCAAAAAAAAGAGAGAAGGAAGAGTTTTTGGATGCATAAGAGTGTGAATTTATGGATATGGAATGAGCGAATATTGAACATATGAGCGAATGTTGAAGAAGTATGATACAGGATTAGATGCGTTGAAGGAGCTGCAAAGTTGTATGTGATCAGTAAGGATCCAGTTAAGCATAACATAGATCTGTAATTAGAAAAGATAAGTTGCACATTATATCAGGTCACTTCATTGTTGCTTTCTAACCATTGTAACAGTGAACTCAAAATCTCTTAACAGAGTGGGTTTAACAGCCCTATTGTAAATCCTCTAACAAGGTGACAGTTTAGTTGAATTGTTCTAAAGACCTCTAACAAGGCCACTCCTAACCGGGTGATTAAATCCTCTAATAGGGTCACACCTAACAGTGTGTTTTGTAACCTTTAACAGGGTTGGCTCCTAACAGGGCTCACTTCAGAAGAGTGAAAAACAGTAACTACTTACATTGGTGGTTTTTCCCATATTGGGTTTCCGTGTTAAATCTGGTGTCTCTAGTATTCATGATGGTTGAATTGTTTTGGTTATCAGTTCTGATTAGTATTTGCTGCATTATTAAGTTTCAGTAATCTGTAACTAAGATCAAGATTTCAGACATCTAAGGGACTGTGAAATCTTTTTGTGTTAATTGATTCACCCCCTCCCCCTCTCAGTTACTCCATTCTCATTTCCAACAAAGGTAACATAAATGTTATGATTCAAGGAGATGAAGAGGGTTCACCATGTGGACCTAAGGCTGGAGAAAATTTAAAGGTGAGAAGAACCTTATTTAATAAGGGAAGTGATGAGGAACCTATTTTAAGGAGAAGTCTTTTCAAGACGAGATGTAAGATGTCTAGAAAATGTTGCAAGGTGATCATTGATAGTGGAAGTTCTACAAATTTTGAATTAGAAGGGTTGATGACAAAGTTGGAATTATAGAGGCTAAAGCATCCTAAACCCTATCATGTTTCATGGATCAAAGATGAACATTAGATATTGGTAAGTGAGCAATGCCTTGTGAAGTTCAAGATTGGGTATTACATTGATGAAGTTTTGTGTGATATTATGCCTATAGATTGTTGTCATATTCTTCTGTGTATAACTTGGCAATATGATATATATGTTATACATGATGGAAGATTGAATCAATATACTCTTTGGGTGAATGAGAAGAAATAACTATTGTTGCCTTTGATTTAGAATCTAGATGAGGTTAATTGTGCTAATGTACAAATTTGCATGGTTAATAGGAAAAAAATTGAAAAGAAAATGAAAATGAATCAATTTTTTTGCTATAATTCCAAGGAGATCGAGTTGTGTCAATCATAACCAAGTGCCAGAAAATAGTGTTAACCAAGTGCCAATCAGTGGTGACCAAGTGACTTCTGGTGGTATTCATCGAGTACCAAAAGAAATTTTTGAATGAGTATAAAGAGATTATTGCAGAGGATATACCTGATGGTTTACCTCCAATGAGAAGTACAAGTCATTGTATGGATCTAATTCCTAGAGCTAGTTTTCCAAACAAAGCATCATATAGATTGAGACCTATAGAAGATGAAGAACTTAATAGACAATTTTATGAGTTGTTGCAGAAAGGTTTGATCAGAGAAATCTTGAGTCCATATGTTGCACCTACTGTATTAGCACCTAAAAAGAATGAATAATGAAGAATGTATATTGATTCTAGAGCTATTAACAATATCACAGTGAAATATAGGTTTCTTATGCCACAAATGGATGGCATATTGGATTGTTTGAGTGGAGCAAAGTATTTTACAAAGATTAATTTGAAGAGTGATTATCATCATATCAAAATTAGAGAAGGTGATGAATGGAAGACTTCTTTAAAGACAAAAGATGGTTTGTATGAATTTTTGGTTATGCCTTTTGGTTTGACTAATGCACCTAGTACTTTCATGAGGTTGATGAATAAATTTTTGAAACGATTTTTGGGTAAGTTTGCGATTCTTTATTTAGATGACATTTTGATATTCAGTAAGACTATGGAAGAACATCTTGAGCATGTTAGACAAATTTTGCAAAAATTGAAAGAGGAGAATTTGATGATTAATTTGAAGAAGTGATCTTTTGTGCAAGAGGAGATTGTGTATTTGGGATTTTTGATTTAAGCTAATGATTTTAAGATGGATCCTAATAAGGTAAAAGAAATTTTGGAATGGCCTATACTTGAGAATGTGGGTGAGGTAAGATCACTTCATGATTTGGCTAGTTTCTATAGAAAATTCACAAAAAAATTCAGTTTTATTTGTAATGTTATGACTTGGAAAATGAGAGGATATAAAAAGGAATTTAGGTGGAAAAATGGAGCTGATAAGAGTTTTGAGACTTTGAAACAAAAGGATTCTAAGTTACCTATATTGGGTTTACCTGATTTCAATAAGATATTTCAAGTTGAATGTGATGCAAGTGGTAGTGCAATAGGAGTTGTATTAAGTCAAGAAGGTAAATGTGTTGCTTTCTTTAGTGAAAAGTTGAATGATGCTAAAAGGAATTATTATGTGTATGATAAAGAATTTTATGCTAGTGTTCAAGCATTGAAGAAGTGGAGATGTTATTTGATTCCTAAGGATTTTGTGTTGTATAGTAATCATAAAGCTTTACATTATTTAAGAAGTCAACATAAATTGAACTAGCGACATATGAAGTGGCTTGAGTACTTGTAGAGTTTCACATTTGTCACTAAGAATAAGAATGAAGCTACTAATAGATTTGTTGATGCATTGAGTAGAAGGCATTCTTTATTGACTTAGATGAAGGTTGAAGTTCTTGGTATTGAAGACATGACAGAGTTTTATGATACCAACCCTAATTTTTTTGAGGCATAGAGAGAGTGTAGAGCACCAAATCTAAAAAATCACATAAGTATGCTAAGTACTTTATTCAAGAAAGTATGTTGTTCAAAGGTATTTAGTTGTCTATTCCTATATGTTATATGAGGTTGAATTTGATTAAGGAAAAGCATAGTGTTGGATTGAATGGACATTTTTGGAATTAATAAGATATTTAGTTTGCTTATGAATAAGTATTATTGGCCAAAAATGTATAAGGATGTTCAGAAATTTGTAAAGAGTTGTTGGGTTTGTCAAGTTGCTAAAGAAGCAAGTCAAAATACTAGTTTGTATACACCTATTACTATTCCTAAAAAACATTGGAGTGACATTAGTATGGATTTTGTTCTTGTATTACCTAAGACAGTGAAGTGGCATGATTCTATATTTGTTGTGGTGGATAGATTTTCTAAGATGGCACATTTTATACCATGTAAGAAGACATTAGATGCTGAGCATGTTGTTGAACTTTTCTTTAAAGTGATTGTGAGATTTCATGGGTTACGAAGAAGTATTATTTTTGACAGAGAGAGTAATTTTTTTGGTTATTTTTGGAAGACTCTATTGTAGAAGATGGGTTCTGAGTTGAAGTTTAGTTCTACATTCCATCTAGAGATAGATGGATAGAAATAAGTTGTGGATAGAAGCTTGGGTAATTTTCTGAGATGTTTAGCAGTAGATAAGTTGAGTAATTGGGAAGAGTGTTGGCACAAGCTGAGTTTGCATTCAATAGTTCTATGAATAGGAGTGTAGGGAAACCACCTTCTGATATTTTTAAAGGAATCCAACCTAGAGGTATATTAGATTTGAGAGATATTGCTGGCGAAGAAAAAAGAAGTCTTACATGGTAAGAATTTGCTAATTTTATGGAATCTTTGCATAAGGAAGTGAATTTGAGGATGGAACAAAGTAATCAAAAGTATAAGGAGATTGTGGATCAATCTAGAAGACATCATGATTTTGAAGTTTGTGATGAGGTGATGTATCATTTGAAGAAAGGAAGATTTCCTATTGTAACATATAACAAGTTGATGAAGAAGAATTTTGGACCTTGTAAGAACTTGAAGAAGATTGAGAGTGATAATTCTTATAAAGTTGAATTACCTGATGATCTCCTATATGTAATATTGTTGATTTGTATAATTATCATGAGTCAGATGATGAAGTTTTTATATCAAAAGATTATCCTAAGAGGCATATTGAAGAAGTTGAATAGATATTGGATCAAAGAGTTGGCAAGAGCACAAGATGAAAATATTACTATGAATATTTGGTGAAGTGGAAGAATGGACCTATTGAAGAATCTTCATGGATTTCTCAATCTGAGTTGGATTTAGCTTAGGTTGTGACATGTCAATGATTTAGAGGAATCGCTTGTTTCAACCCTAGTTGTTTGATGCAGGAGCATCTTATGTTGCCTTGTTATCCCAATTATCTTTGTTCATTCTACATGTTGGTGTTGAGTTATTGTAGCTCTAATGGATGTCAAGTTATTGTAGTTCTAGTGGATGTTGAGTTATTGTCACTCTAATGGATGCCTAGTTACTATAGCTCTAGTGGATGACGAGTTACTATAGCTCTAATAGATGTCAACTTATTATAGCTCTAGTGGATGCAGAGTTACTATAGCTAGATAATGGATGTTGAGTTACTGTAGCTCTAGTGGATGTGGAGTTACCATATAGCTCTAGTGGATGCCAAGTTACTAGAGCTCTAGTGGATGCTAAGTTACTAGAGCTCTAGTGGATGCCAAATTACCATAGCAATCTAGTGTTGACTAAATATTCCTTCATGTGTTGAGTGTTATCATTGATACTGAGTGTTTCTATTGGTGTTGAGTTCTAGTATTTACATGTTCCTTCTTTAATCAAGTTGTTTCTATCTAGTTCTAGTTTAGGCTAACCTTGTATGTGTTTAATTTTGATATTGGTAGTTAATATTTGATGTGAGCTAACTTGTGGTTGTGTGTGCATTTAGTGTAAGGTTTAATTTTGTGATAGGTTAAAATATGTCTGCACAAGTATTTAAGGAGGTCTAAAATTGAGTTTTAGGGTAGAACTTAGAGGATGTGAATGTTGGAATCATATATGTCTAGAAATCCAAATTTGAAGTTGGATCATAGATTTAAATGTATTTTGTATCTATTCATAGCATAGAAGGCCTTACAGCTGGGCATGTATGCTAATTATTTGATGAATCAATAAAAGTGTTTGCTCTTCTTCATCCTTTGATTGTTTTTCTTTTTGCTGTGTTTCTACTATGTCAACTCTTACATGGTGTTTTGGATAGTTGGGTGTGCTTTTGGCCCTAGTTTTTCATCCCTCCCTACATAAAAAACTCTACAAGAAAGAGGTGCAAACTATCAACTCAAACAACCTAGACATTATTATGGACATTCCTTAAATAGGTAATTTTTCACCACTTGAGAAGGTTCTAGACATTACCATAGATCTTGAGGCTGACAAAAGCCTAAGTAAAACCTATTTTATAATTTATTACATAGGGTTAGCTATAACTACATTTTTAGGTACCCCAACATCTAGAGAAAATAACTTTTACATACAAGCTCCAAATTTTAGCTATAAGTACTTGAAATTGTCAACTCCTAAAATAAAATAAAAAACTTGACCTGCACAAGTTCTAGTCATTCAATAGCCTCTAAGCCATTCAAACTTAAGGTCAAACATTTCCTACTCAAAATCCTCAATAACTTCTGCAATACGTATTGTATGATGATGTAACTCCACTGGAAGTCTAATATGACTAAGATAAACCTCCACCTATGAAATAAGAAGATTATGATAATTTATGACCCACTTCCTAGAAATGGCAACTTTCCACAAATAGTAACTTTATACTAAAATTTTTCTTACTCAAAATGACAAAATAGAAGTATTTTTGGGTGATGCAAGATTTCCCTTACACCTAGTATGTTCTTGATTTGGACACCTAGGGTAATTTGAGACATGACCTTTTCATGTATCTTGTGTTATAATAAAACCAAGGAGTTTAACCTCCTCCTTTTAGCCATAATTAATCTTCAATAGGCTATCCTTTCCACTTGACCAGATATTCTTCATATTCCATGTTCCTTGTAAAACTACCAACTCTACTATCAAGTATGTCCTTAATCTCCTTTATAGTTGAAGTATGTACTAGAACACTGCATTGTTCCTCTACAACTTCATCACTATCACTTTTCTCATGATACTTTATCAAATCTAAAATATTAAATACTGGTGAAATATTTTGTTCAACAAGGAACTCTATCTCATAGGCATTACAAGAAGCATGTCTTTTCACTATCTTGCATCGTCCAAAATTCTTCATTTTCATCTATCTTATTGTATGCACCCACTGGAAATCTCTCCATCCATAAAGAAACAAAAAATTGATCTCCAATCTAAAATTACTTATACCTACTTTTGACATATATGTCTTAGCCTTATACTATTTATTCATTCTTGTGATGTGCTTTCTCACCTCCTCATGGATGTTCTTCAAATGTTTCACAAAATATTCTACTGCAACACTACTTATCTCTCCTTTATAAATTTGACTAAATGCATAAAAATATTTTTGGGACTGGTGTGATATAAAATCTCAAATGGTGCTTCACCAATACTTGTGTTGATAGAATGATTATATGCCAGTTTTACTTCTGGTAAAATAAGATCTCATCCTTTTTGTTTATGTCTAACTAAAAATTTGAGAAAATTTCCCTAACTCTAATTAACCACCTATGTATATTCATATGTATAGGATGATATGGTAAACTAAACTTTAAAATTTTCTTTAATTTCTTCCAAAATATACACCAGAAATACCCAAAAAAATTGGTATCTTGATCTAAAACTATACTCTTTGGGAGAACATGTAGTCTCACCACTTCTCAAAAAAATAATTCTTCCACATGAACAATATCACTACTCTTATTAAAGGGAATAAAATGTACCATATTTTAAAACCTATCAAACACCACAAGTATTCAATCATGCCCACATTATATTCTTGGTAAAATAAGAATGAAATCCATGATGACATATGTTGAGCTATCATTTTACATGATGCTAAATGATAGAAATCCTTTCAAACTCCTCTCTTGAAATGTTAATCTGAGGATCAACTCCAAGGTTCTAGGTGATCTTGCAACCTACTAGAATCTGCTCAGTTGAAGATAAATGTGAATGTTCATGAGGAGGCCTTTGTTGGATCATAAATGATTTGGATAAGATATAGAATTTTCTTACACAAGAAAGAGATTTTTTTTTGTATTTTTTGTTTTTAAGATGAATGCAATCTAACAATGCAACTATATGAATTCTTAATTAAACCAATGGGTTAGTGAAGCAAATAATGAAATTAAGGTGACAATAAATTTAAGCAAATAACATGGAAGTAAATCCTAATAGACATAAGCTATAGACACAACATGTCTACAAGTTAAGATTTCAAAAAGATTGGTAGGTAACCAATGAAAATAGCAGTAGTGCTTCCTTAATTCCATTGATGCAATCATTGATGGGAATTCAATAACCATAAGATGTTTCACTTTTCATCAAATTTCAAGGCCATAGAGAGTGCACTCATGTGAGACAAATAGTAATGCAGGAACAATATGATGATATCTTCTCAAACTAAGTACGCCAACAAAATTTGTAAACATGTAGCAAACACCAAAATTAAAAGAATGCAAACTAGAAATAATGTAACAAACTTTTGGTT
Source organism: Cupressus sempervirens (assembly GCA_028749045.1). Lineage (NCBI taxonomy): Eukaryota > Viridiplantae > Streptophyta > Pinopsida > Cupressales > Cupressaceae > Cupressus > Cupressus sempervirens. Next base: position 248,465,599 of record CM053787.1, on the reverse strand, counting down.
CAATAACATTCGATGAACATGCATCCACAAAATATAACATGCTTAGGCAAGAATCACTACACTCCAAATGTGAGCACCAAAAGAATATATTATTGCAAAATAATAGCGGCCCTGATTACATATTACAATCTAGAATTTATAAGAAAATATCTCCTCAATTTCTGCTGAGAGTGAGAGATATCTTTTTGTAATCATATGCTTCTAAGCTAATAAAAAAATCTATTTATGTACAAACTATCTATCTAATTGATGCTAAGTAGGACTCAATCCATTTTTATATCATTAATTGGATGTATGAGCCTTTACATGTCATAAAACAAAGAAATCATGAGAAAATAAGAACAAGAAAGCCTTTAGTTGATATAGGAGTGACTGGAAGTGGAAAAAATAGAAGCTTCATCTTCACTAGGCATCTGTAGGAGTTAAATTACATTCAGAATACATTTTTGATGCATGGAAAGCTCTAAATTTAGAATAGGTAATTAATTATTAGTGCAACTTTGAGTTCTTCCATATCTTCTAGAACACTACTGAAAAAGAACATTTGTGTAGTAGTGTACTTGGTGCACCTGCTTACCTTGGAAGCAACCTCCAAAATTGCAAAATTTCACTAAGTGTCAAAATTGAAATTTTGGCATCTGGGTTTTGTTCCCCTTTATACTAGAGCTATGTCTAGATATTTGCATTTGAATTTCTCAATTATTTTAGTGACTTGAGCTACATTAGGAAAATATAAGGCTTCATATTTATCTTTCATCTTCTTTCTGTAGTTGTCCACTTTGACACAATTTTCTACAAAATCTCTGAGTTTTACGTTGAGCTCTAACAAGGATTCTTCCGTTATGAATGCTCACCTAATATCCTCATCATTAGAAGCTTCTTCAAAAGTTTTCAAAAATTTCTCAACTACTACCTCTACTAAAACTAACTTATCCTTTGCATCATTCTGGAAAATATCTAAACGTGCATCAGTATAATGCTTCTCAGCCTCCAAAATTTGCTCTTGAGCTTGCTCCTTGAGCCTATGAATCTCTACATGTAATGTCTCCATTACTTTATTCCCATCTGCAATATTTTCTATCTAATCATGATTATTTTCTAATTCCTTAGTTTTATATACATCCATTAGCATTTGATACCTTTTTTCTTTAATAAAATGCAATGGTTGCAAGTCTTTTCCCTAGGTATGTACTTCATCCATTAGACCAAAATCTTGATTCAAAATATCTACTAGCTTGCCGGTATTCTTCAGCATGACCTATAACAACTTTATATTTCCTTGTATAATAAGTACACCTTTATCCTCAAAACTTTATTTCCACTATTGACAAGCTTTCAAAAATGGATCCAACTGGGGTTGTACCCCTATCTATTCTCTCAATAGCTATATTCAAAATCTCCTTCAGATGCTCAGGGTCCAAGGGACCAATAACTTCACTCAGATATCCCTTTAGGATTTCATTTTGCCTTTGAAGTGTTATTAGTTCTACCCCATCCTACTCCAAGCTCCTAAAGACCTCCTTTATTCATGTTGTAACCATTAGTTTTACAAAATCCTAGGTAGGCTTTCCAAGCATGACCTCCCTAATCTAAAAATCTCACAGAGTCAATTCTTCAAGATTCAAATGCAGAGGAGGGATAGCCACATGAGAAAACAAGTCCTGGCTCTGATCACTCATAATGGAGGCTAATGCCTATGAATCTTTTTGAGGTGAATCAGGCTTCCTTGGGACTTCAATCAATTCCATCATATCTTCCTCCTCTATGGTGAATTGATGTTTCTTATTAATTATCACTTCTTTTCTCAACCATCTTAAAATACATTCTAATGGAGATTTTCTTTTTGAGGATGAAGAAGTCTATTCTAAAATGGCCTTTCCCTTATCTCCATTTTCTAGAGTCCTCTCCTTTTGCAAGAAATTTGCATCGGGAGTCTCTATATTTGTGGAGCTAACAATTCTCACATCTTTGTCTTGGGAAGTTTTCTGAGGTTGTTTAGTTATCTGCCCTTCTTTTGATACTTCTATAGTGGCTAGTTGTTCTAGCTCTCCCTCTTATCCCATTTGGACTTGCATTTCTTCATTGTTTGGAGGAAGGGGAGTGGCCAATCTCTTATCAACACAAATTTTGACTTGCACTTGGCATCATGGTGCTACCTTAGGTCCTTGTGGTTTAGGTGGTTGTTGACTATTGAGGTTGAATTGTTGGAGTATCTCTTATTTTATCTCTGACCAATTTAGTACCCACAGGCGTGAAATTCAAATCTAACATTTGAAATACATCAGTGCTTTCCACATACTTCTCATCTATCCATTGTTTCATTTCATCTTCTATTATGATAGTCTAAATGGGTTCATCAAGGTTGGATGGCAGTCTAATCATGGAGCTTCTTTTATGTTCCTCCTATGTGGCTCTTGCAAGTTGATTCCACTAGTTCAAAGGTAAATTATCCTCTTCATCCTCTTCATCCTCTTCTTTTACTTCTTCTAGAATAGGTTTAGGGACTGATGGGAAAGAAATCACTTTCTTGATCACTTTTTGCCTCCTCTTTACCAGAGTCTTAATCTTTCTTCTATTTTTGGGCATGGAAGGGGAGGCTTCTACCTTATGCTAAGCTATTCCTTGGACTTCCATTTCATCTCCTCCTTGTCCTTGCTTAGTAGGTAACACTTGAGGATTATCTCGGGTCTCTGTGGCTTCAACATTTTCTAACTCTTGTACATTCTCTTCCCTAGTTTACACGGGTGCTTGAATTTCTCCCTCTTCTAGTTCAGCTTGTTGAGGAGAATTCCTCTTCCTTTTTCCTTTACCTTTACCGTTCTAAGCCTAATAATACCTAACTGGTTCATCAAATTTGTGCACCATTTTTGGTCTTATTGGTGACTGGGCTATAAATGTAGGCACTGTGACCATTTCTCCTTTACCATTAGCTAAATAGGTTTGAGCATGGAATATTATTGCCTCGGGTTTTTGATCAAGTGTGAATGGTCTCTAGATCCAATCATTTTTCAACTTGATTATGTGCCCTTCCCTATGGTTAATGTCTAAGTTCTCTTCTTTGTCAATATCCAGATTCATGATAGGCCAATCACCAATCTTATCCCTATTAAACAATTGATGGAGCAATTCCTCCATGCCTTGTTGAAAAATCTTCAATTGATTTATTATCTTCAAAGCCTTCTCTAGTAGATACAAAGTCATCCTACAACAATCCCTTATGTAGACATCATAGTCATTTGTTGCATTCATCCAATGATCATCAAGGGCATCTTCATGCTGAATTTTTTTACCAGATAAGTGTTGTACTCTCCCAATGTTATCAAAATATGAACAAGGAGAATTATACTCATCTAGGGGATGTTGATCCCATTCACACTCAAAAGATGGAATATATTTCCTTCGATCAACCTAGAAAGGTCCTATAGTCATATGCCATGTCCAACATATTTTGTGTTGCTTTCTTACTTTGTCATATGTAGACAAGACTTGTTGGGAGATCTCTAAGAGAATAAGTCTATCATTGGGATACTTAGGGAGCTTCTTAGGGTTGATAATTGTACTCACTACCCTTAAATAGGTACATGTTTTGAACTAGATATAATAAGCTCTGACTAATGATATTTGTGTAGCTTCCTTCTCTAATATTATCTTCCCATAATCCCCTTTTATGAACAAGATTATTATGACTATGAAAGCATCATTTACAATCCTATATTCATTTCTTTTCTCTAAAATCCTCTTTTTTTCCATCTGAGGAATACACTATAAGGCCATGAATTTTCATCCTTCATGCTAGCTTTCTTATAGAGCCCCGGATAATCTATTGGCCTCACAGTTAACAAGTACACCAAGTATTATGTCATGTAAAATTACTTATTTTTCTTCACCACCACTAGCTTCTCACCCAAATTCTCATTAAGAGTAGAAGCCCAATCAGGTGGCATCTCTACTTTCTTTATGATCTTAATAAAATGCAACATAAAAATATTCAGGTCTCCAGCTACTGGAAAACCCATAACTCTACTCAAGAGTATAATTGAATACACAATATCTTCCTTTATGTATCCTCTTGTCTTGTATACTTTGTTTTCTTTCTTTCATAGAGGAGTTTTCTCTATAAGGTATGAAGACTGGATGATCTCAAAAGCTTCATCAATATGTTCCCTATAACATGTCTCAACTTGCTCATAGGTTAATCTAATGAATTGATCTGCCCTTGGGAGATGGAATACTTTTTCAATGTTCTTGGGTCAAAGATAAAGAATGATCTCTCCCATAATGCTCTTGACTACCCTTTCTTCAGGAACAAAATGCTTTGTAGGTGTCATGATTAATTCTGAGGATTGTACTAACACTGAGTGCAATGCTGCACTGACAAGCCTTGATCAAATCAATGTGGATATCATTTGAGACATCTTAGTTGGTTTGTTGCATAGTTTTAGGAACTTCCCAAATCTCTATGACCTAAATCCATCTCTTGAATCTTTGAGTACTCATCCTAAAATTGTGATTTTGTAGGAATGCCCTGAAACTTGAATACTAGTTATTTTGGTGCCATTTCCTCAGTAAGGAAGGATGATGAATATGTCATTGAATCCATACAAAAGCACATCCACTTGTTTGGAATTGAACAAAAATGGATTAATGACCCCCTAAAATTGCCTCACATAATAACAAAAACTCCAATTTTCTTGAAAAGCATCTAAAATCTAGTTTATACCTTGAAATGCAAAAAGAAATGGTGCACCTAGTGCACCTGATAGGTGTGCCTAGTGAACCCTTTTAAAAATAAATCTTCATTATAGTGAGGTACACATTAGCACACCTCCTAAAGTGCACTATGTGCACCTCTTTTTGGACTTGTACACTTTTCTTTTGTGTTTTTTAAGGGTGTGCACTAGTGCACCTGGTTAGGTGCGCTAGTGCGCACCTCAAAATGGTGTTTTTCTTTTTGAAACTATTAAGGTTTTGTTATATATGTATACATATATTTTTATTTTTTATTTTTTCAAAGAGATGAGGTGCGTAGGAGGAATGAAAATGGGGTGTACCTTGTGGGTTCATAAGTGCAATTGAAAAGATCAGAGACTGGAGAAACAAAAGGAAGATGTGAATGAGGGAAGGGGACTTGGGCTTTATAGACCCAAGGACTCCACCTTCTTTTTTGTTGGATAGATGTGCAACTATGCATCACAAAAAATGCATCTCTTTTCAACTTTGGCACACTAGTACACCAGTTGAAGTGTGCTACTTTGCCTCTTTTTTATAAAAGACTTATCTTTTGCTAGAACTAATTTTTTGACAACTAGGTTTTTGAGTCAAGACCTGGTTATTGACCAAGGACTTTAGAAAAAAACTCTATAAAAGGCTTAGAGCCTAAGCTAGGGTTCTAAAAAGCTAAAAAATAAAGTAGGCGATCCCCATTTCTAGGAAAAATGGGGTATGCATTGTGAAACCACAACAAATAGCCTCGACAAAAGGAGGAAATGACAAAGCCATTTTTACATTAAAAAACATTCATCTAACATGAGTCAAACACCAACTAAATCATGAATACTACAAGTGTATTTTGAGTAATTTTATAGTCAAAATGTCAGGATCCCAAATCTCCAAGTTTAGTGTGTCAAGTGTATTCATTTCCTTTGACATCTTGAAATGTAATTGATCAAAAGCTCCTAACAACTTGTAGACAATCTTCCACCCCATCCAATCCATTTGTTAGGTATCTTCATAAAAGTTATTCATCAATCATTTATTTGATGAGATGAGAGAATATGTTCTAAGGACTCTTAGCGGGTTGTCACTTTTAATTTGAAGTCTTTGCTAATCCTTTGAATACTTTCTCCATGTATCTCTTAATATCACCATTTGATTCTTTGATGAAACAATTTTTTGGTACATGATAGCTTCTTTAGAGAGTATATCCATATAATTGGACTGCCCCTTTTAGACTTTGTAGAATCTTTTTTTCTTAACACCATTATTTTCTTTTTGTATCCTGACCATGCTTAGACTATGTGGCCAAGACATTGGTTTTGTTTCTCGGATTCAATATTTTGTTAACACCCCTTGCATTCTTATTTTAAGAACCCTTTCAAAAACTCTCACATCAAACAATGATCTTATCAATCCCTTTGCGAAGACCCTTCTGTTTGAGTCAGTGGGGTTTGGACTATCCCTCGCTTCCTTTGACCTTGGTTCAACAACACCTGAAATAACAGATCTTTTAAATTTTCAAAGTGTTGAAAACTTTTTGATTTGCAATTTTGAATTCAAGACTAAAAGTCCCCTATTACTTCAAGTAATATCTATTCCTCAATTGGTATAAGGAAAAAAATCATTAAAAAAAAATGACAAAGAAATGTGTCTTCTCAGAAATTAGGACCAAAAGAATAGTTAGTTAGATACATCAAAATAAAATACTTTGACTGCACCTACCCCTTAGATTGATGCTACTTTGAAAAAAAACATGTGACTAAAAGAAAACATACAACTAAAAATAAACACACTTGCCAAAATAAACACACTTGTAGAAATGAATTTTTTTGTTTTGGCAATTTCTTAAGCCTCAAAGTAATGATTTATAAATTTTGCATTGACTAGAAGCAAAAATAATTCCCCTTGTAAGGAACTTAGCCTAAAAGTGTTTTCTCCCAAAATTTCTATGATTTGATAAGGACCAATCCACAAGCGTTGAAACTTTGTGTGGCTACTTGGCTTTTCTTTCACCTTGTCCCAAAGTAAAATAAGGTCAGATATCCTAAAAGACTTTATCATGGCCCTCTTGTCAAACCACCTCTTGATGGCTGCTTGATATTTTTCCATATGCTCCAAAGTAGCTATCTATTTTTTGTCCATCTCCAAAAGATTCATCAATCTAATTTGTACCTTGTTAGCATCTTCAACATACCCACTCATTAATTTCAAAATAGGAATTCTAAGGTTAAGAAAAAATATTGGTTATTTTCCATAGACAAAAAAATATGGAGATGTCCCCAAAGAATTCTTGACCCTGACTCAGTTTGTCCATAGTGCATATTTGAGTTGTGTATGCCAATCTTTAAGACTCTTGTTCAACAAATGTCTTATTACTGTGACTAGGTTCTTATTGTAGATTCAACTACCCCATAACCTTGTGGATAATAATTTAAAGAGAACTTGATAATGACCCAATTTTGAGTTTATAATACTGATGAAAAAGCTGACCCATTATCACAAACTAAGGAGAATCGCATCCCTTTTTGAGTAACAAATCATTAAGGGGACACACTATCTCAGAAAACCCACATGAATTTTTGCACAAAATTTATCTTCCCAAAGAAAGACTTTAATTATTTTTTACTATGTTGAGGTGATAACTATAGAATGGCCTCAAATCTATCTAGATCAATTGATATTCCAAGTTCAAAGATGATATGTCCTAGGAGCTTCCCTTTGGTAACCCCAAATGAACATTTCTTGGGATTGAGGGATATGTCATATCTACGACATCTATTGAACACCTTTTTTAGATTAGAGATATGAGTGCTTTGGTCTTTTGAAAAGATAGTTAGATCATCCATGTAGATGACTATACACTTATTTTTCAATCCCTTAAAAGCTTCATCCATGACTCGTTGAAATGTAGCTCCTACATTAATCACTCCAAATGGTATTCTTTTGTAGGAAAAAGTTCTCCATTTAGTCATGAATTTCATCTTCATCCTATCTTCTTCATCAAACATGATTTTATTATATCCTAAATATCCATGTAAGAAAGACATCATATTTGAACTATTACAATTCGTAGAACTTCATCTAGTGATAGCAAAGGGTAATTATCCTTTTGAGATACAAGGTTCAGGTTACAAAAATCCATGCAAAGATGAATTTTTCCGGTCTTTTTCCATACATGAACCAAATTAACCACCCATGTAGAATGATGAATGGGAAAGATGATCTTTGCATCTGACAACTTCTCAACTTCGTTAATTATTAGTTGTTCAATGATAGGATTAACAAGCCTTTGTCTTTTCTAGAAAGGTTTTCCATTACGTTTTAAAGGAATGTCATGTGTAATAATCTCAGGATCATACATTTTTAGCTCCTTGTAACTCCAAGAAATGAAATCCTTATACTCTATAAGTAATTTGAGCATATCCCCCCTTTCTTGTGCATTATATGCCTTTTTTATCCTTACCATTCTAAGATCTTCATTTGTACCCAAATTGTATGAATCGCATTCTTTGGTCCCTTTTTCTTGGATTGTTCTTCTATTAAGTGCTAATTTTTCATGATCAAAAATGTGTTCCAACTAAATCATTCCCTTAGGAATAGTGTTAGTTTTCAAATTCAAGATCTTGTGTTAATCTTCAAGTTCATCATCTTTATCTTTATTGTTAGGAGTGTCATCAATTTCTTGCCCTTTGAAGTGGCCATTGAGCATGATGAATTGAAGTATATGTTGATCATCCTAAAAAACTTGGAAGTCTATATTGCTATTAGGGATAGATGGAACAATGACTAATTTGATAGAAAACCATTTCAATTTCATTCTCTCAATAGGTTGTAATGCACTAGCTAAAATGGTGAGGGCATTTGCTATCATGCTTTTCTTCCTTGGAATAGATTTTATATTCAGAGCTTCAAAATCATTGATTAAATCCCATACTCTCTTCCTATATACAAGAAACCTCTTCTTATTGCAAGAATATACCAACTTAACTTGTCTTATAACCAACTATGAATCTCCTTTGAGTATGAGAGTTTTGATTCCTTTCTCCAATGTGAAAAGTAGTCCTCAGACCAATGCTTCATACTCTATAACATTATTAGTACATCTAAACTGTAATCGATATGCTATGTAGAAAGACTTACCTTTTGGGTTGATCAACTCAATACCTATGCCAACTCCTAATTTCCAATTGGGGCCATCAAAGTGAAGTGTCTATAATGGATCCTCATTGGGTTTCCTAACCTTATGCTTTTCTATCCTTAGCTTTTCTTTCACTTGGCCCTGAAAGGATTGTTTCTTGGGGATCCACTGTAATCTTTCTTAGGGTGGACTTGATGGTTCTCCACTATTGTTCCTTAACATGCAAAGTGTACATTTTTATTTTTTATCCTAGATTTCCCCTATCAAGTCTATGATTTCATCCATTTTGGGTTTAGGATGGATTACTACTGAAGTCCATTCTTGACCTTTCACGTATCATCTTCTTCTTTGAAATTTAATCATTCCTAGTGTATGAGAAGACAAACCTCCACCATTTGAAGAGGTATCATTGTGTGATGCATTCAGGTCTTCAGTTTCTTCTTCATCCTTTTCCATAGATTCAAATATGTTCATGGGGTTTTCATTCTCTATGGGTTCATCTTTTGGACCATTTCTATTCTCTAGCCTCATCATCTATGTTAATTCATCGGCAACTACCTCTTGGCAAGATGAACATTCAAACTCTAAATAAATAACTTTATGCAATCAAAAAAATCTTGGAAGAAGGAGGATACTAGAGTTAGCTTGTTCTCCTAGACATTGTAAGTTAGCCATTATGTTGTCTGTGAATTGCATTACGATATCATCCTTTGGGATTGAAATCTTGGATTCTACATGTCTTTGTCATCTAAAATTTTGATTGAAGTGGTATCAAAAGCCATCACTTTGTAGGTGCCCAAATACATTTTTTGGAATGCTATCTCATTCAGAGCATTGTATTTTGTAATCATTGTTGTTAACTTTGGCTCTGCAGCTATATTAATTTGATTGTTCAACCCTTTCCATGGTAACCATAACTGAGTGAAATCTATAGAAAACCATACTCTCAAGCATTTGGTCCATTCTCTACTTATTAGTAATCCATATGTTTCTAGGATATACACCACATACATATTGATGGTGTCTTGAATTTGGGGGTCTACCATCAATTGTATCTGAACATCTTTCAACACACCAATGCCTTTCACCTCTATTTTATCCAATTGTACCACTATTCGATTAGAGGGTTGAGGACTGAATCCTAAGCTTTGTGTTATCGATAGTGGCATAACATTACAAGAAGCTCCTAAATCAATTAGAAAATTATGAAGATTCTTCCCATATATCCTAATGCTAAACAAAAATGGAGGCACCTTCACCTTGCCTTTAAACATAGTTGGCATCACCTCCAAAGAGTTGAATTGTTGAGATACTATCTTCTGAGGGACAATATTCATACTTTGGGGTGCCTTTGTATGATCAAGCATCTTCATTAGTGCTTCTCATTGATGGGGATAGTTCTGCAGCATGTCAAACATGGACATGTTGGTTTTTGTCTTTTAAAAATCTTCCATTGCATTATATTTCTTAGTAGATCAGGCTAGATTTTTCAAGATTGATGGCACATTCCCTTGATTCTAATGTTGTTGTCCTCCATAGGGTAGCCTAATTGGTACCAAATTATTACTGACTCTTAGATTAGGACGAGTTGGTTGTAATCCAAGAAAATTTTTATCTATCATAGGTTCTTTTTGACTTCATAGATTATACACATTTAGATTGTCATTGTGAAAGGAAAACATCTCTTTTAGTTTATTGTTAAGTTCTTGACTAAATGGGAAAGAGAATTCCTCATTGGCTAGTTACTTTTATTGTGCAATGTGTGTAGAATAGTAAGAGTTTAGTATCATAGCATTAAATTGTACAGGAGGGACATTGTCATTCACTTGTGAATTTGGAGTCATGTCTTGATTTCCATTATAGTACAAACCATCATTGTTGGATGAGTTTTGACCATCATCAAACTGATTGATACTAGTATATTGAACATCATTGTTGTTATCATCTATAGGAATGCTCCTATTATTTGGATGAGTGTTCCATTGTCTATTCTATCTTTGGAGGCCATTATTATGATTAGGAGGACCAAAATTGTTTCCTCCACTATTGTTCCCAACATTGTTGTTTCCAACATTGTTATTCCCAGTGGAATTATTATTGTAATTCTCATTGTAATTGTTGTTATTGCAATGACCATCATTGTTTCTCTGAAAGTTATTAATGCTATCCTTGTGACAATCTTAAGTGAGTAGCTCATTGCTCATTTGTGACATGGTCTTCTTCATTTGACCAAACTCAGAGGAAAAATTATTGTCTTCCTCAGTGGGAGTTGTTTCCTTTTGCTTGAGGAAGGAAGATTTTGGAGGTTCATACCATGGATATGTTAAAGTAGGGTTTTGTAGAGTGGGTGCCTATTGTAATGGAACTAGATTCATAGGTATGAATTGGCTAGGCATCATAGGTGCTCTGATAGGATATGTGGGCATTGTTGTAATAGTTTGAGCTAGAAGCATCAATCCTCCTCCATTAAAATTGTCTTTCTTGGTGAAGGTAATCACTTTTGTGAAGACTTTATCCAATGTGTCGATATTTGTTGCCAAAAATCTTCTTAGAAAAATAGTAGTATGATGGTCAATAACATTTAGATAAATCTAAATAGAAGCTTCAACTAGTGTAATGCGTGGCATTTCCAACTTCTAGTATGCCATGTGAAAGTGGTGGTTGAAGCATGAAACCATCTCATTTGGGTCCTTTTTTATTGATATGAATTATTCATTTATCCTGGTTAGATTGATGAAAATTTTGAATTGTTCTAGGAACAACTTTTCAAAAGTAGCCTAGTCTCAAATACATCCAGGTGGCATATTGACATTCCAATTAAAGGAAACTTCCCCCAAAGAGTAGAGGAATAAGAAAATAACCACATTCTCATTAGCAATCTGGTTTCAGTTGTAAATTTCCTTAAATACCTTGAGGTGATCTTTAGTAGTTCATGTCTCCATAGATGAACCTTGAGGAAAATTTCTTAGGATTCTTAGGAAGATCATTGAGTACACTAGTCAAGTTGTTTAGTAAGTCTATAAAATTTGCAATAAAAGGGCATTGGAGGATTTAGTGGAATGACAGGTAGTTATTGTGGAGGTGGAACTAAAGAAAATGAAAAAATATTGAATGGAAGTGGTGAAATTCAAGGGATTCCTTTGTCACTGCAATGCTTGTGGAAATGGCTAAGCTTGAGGAACTCATGTGCACTTGGTGAAGAATTTAAAGTTCACTAAAATGGGGATGATGGATCAAAATTCTCTAGTTTGTATCAATTTTGGAAAAAGTGCATCTTTGTAAAAGTACACTTTCTCACAAACAAGGCACACCTTGAAATTTGGCATACATAGCGCACTTGTGCACCTATCACACCTGCATAACTCGGATGCTCAAAAACATAGAAATTTTTTAGAACTTTATGAAAAAATGAAAATTTTTGAAGTTTTTCAATTTTTCTTCTATTTTGAATGTTAAGGGCCCCCTCCTAGTGCTACTTCTATTGAGTTGTCATTTTGCACGATGCTTATTGGCAGGAATCCTTTCAAACTCCTCTCTTGAAAAGATAATCTGAGGATCAACTGTAGGATTCTAGGTGATCTTGTGACTTACTGGAATCAACTCAATTCAAGATAAATATGAATTTTCATTAGGAGGCCTTTCTTGGTTCTAAAATGATTTGGGTAAGATATAGAATCTTCTTGCATGAGAAAGATATTTTTTTGTATTTGTTATTTTTAAGATGAATGCAATCTAACAATACAACTATATGAATTCCTAATTTAACCAATGGGTTAGTAAAGCAAATAGAAAAGATTAGTTGATAAGAAATTTAAGTAAATAACATGAAAGTAAATCCTAATAGACATAAGCTATTGACACAATACATCTGTGAGTTAAGATTTCAAAAAGATCAATAGGTAACTAATGAAAATAGGAGCAACTCTTCCTTAATTCCACTAATGCAATTATTAATGGAAATTTAGTAACCATAAGATGTTTCACTTTTCATCAAATCATAAGGCCATGTAGAGTGCACTCACACTAGACAAAAAGCTATGCAGGAACCATATGTTGATCTCTTCTTGAACTAAGTACATCAATGGAACTTGTAAAAACATAGTAAACACTAGAATTAAAAGATCACACAACCAGAAATAATGCAATAAACTTTTGACTCAACTACATTCCATGAACATACATCCACAAAATATAACACACTTAGGGAAGAATCACTACACTACAAATGTAAGCACCAAAAGCATATATTGATGCAAAATAATGATAGCCCTAATTACATATTACAATCTTGAATTTATAAGAAATCATCTCCTCAATTTTTGATTGGAGTGAGATATTTTTTTTTGCAATCATATGCTTCTAAAATAATAAAACAAATCTATTTATGTAAAAATTATCTATCTAACTAGTGCTAACTAGGACTCCATCCATTTTTATATCTTTAATTGGATGCATGAGCCTTTATATGTTATAATACAAATAAAGAATGACAAAATAAGAAAGAGAAAGCCTTCAGTTGATGTAGAATTAACTAGAAGTGGTAAAAATAGAAGCTTGATCTTCACTAGGCATTTGTTGGAGTTAAACTACCATCAAAATGTGTTTCTAATGCATGGAAAGCTCTAAATTTAGAGCAGGTGATTAACTACTGATATACCTCTGAGTTCTTCAAAATCTTCCAGAACACTACTAAAAAAGTGCACTTGCATACCAACACACCTAGAGTAGTAGTACACCTCAAAAGTGCGCTCCAAAATTGAAAACTTTCACCCAGTGTCAAAATTCAAATTCTGGCATCTGGTTTTTGTTCCCTTCTATAATAGAGATATGCCTAGATATTTCAATTTCTTAATTATCTCAATGAATTGAGCTGCATCAAAAAATTTAGGCCTTCATATTTATCTTTCACCTTTTTCCTGTTGTTGTCCACTTCAATACAAGTTTCTACAAAATCTTTGAGTTTTACGTCAAGCTCTAACAATGCTTCTTCCATCCTAAATGATTGACTGATATCCTCATCATTAGAAGCTTCTTGAAAAGTTTTCCAAAATTTCTCAACTACTACCTCTACTAGAATTTAACTTATCTTTTGCATCATCCTCAAAAATATCTAAACACACATCAGTATAATGCTTCTCAGCCTTCAAAATTTGCTCTTGAGCCTACTCCTTGAGCCTATGAATCTCCACATGTAATGTCTCCATTACCTTATTACCATCTGCAATATTTTCTATCCAATCATTGATTTTTTTTAATTCCTTAGCTATATATATCTCCATCAACATCTGATACCTTTGTCCTTTAATAGATTGCAATTCTTGGAAGTCTTTTCGCCAAGTATGCACTTCATCCATTAGACCAAAATATTGATTCAAAATAGCTACTAGATTGTCCACATTCTTCTACATGAAATGTAATAACTTCAAATTCCAACTAGGCTATACCCTATCTCTTCTCTCAAAAGTTGTGTTTAAAGTCCCCTCCAAATGCTTAGGGTCCAAGGGACAAACAACTTTTCTCACCCAAAGGCCAAAGGTTCACCCAGATGCCCAAACCACCCTACAAGAGTTAACACAATGGAAGTACACACAAAGAACAATAATCAAAGGAGGAAGAAAAGTGAAATAATTTTATTGATTCATCAAAATATCTTCATACATGCCTAAATGTAAGGCCTCCTGGGTTACGACCAAATACAAATGCATTTACATGCAAAGATCCAACAACAAATTTGCACTTTCTAGTTTTTCTCTGCAATCCTCTTCCCAAAAACTTCTATAACTCTAAGCCTAAACACTCGATCTATACTTACAAACTGGATTACAAATCATTCTAGAGCATTACATAAGAGGAAGACCAACCCGACAATGGTCTGGACACATCCCAAGACAAGATCTTATCATAAATGTCATGATTGAAATACATCTCGCAAGTTAGCTTGCCAAAATCATGACCAAATGCTCACACTCAACATAAGTAGGAAAACTTGACACATGAATGGTCACTTGGCATACACTGGGTAACTTTGCACATGAAGAGTCACTTGGTATACATTGGGTAACTCGGCACATGAAGAGTCACTTGGCATACACTAGGTAACTTGGCACATGAAGGAGCACTCAGATAACACTAGATTGCTATAGTAACTTGGCACCAACTAATAGCTACAGTAACTTGGCACCAACTGAGTGCTATAGTAACTTAGCACCAACTAAGTGCTATAGTAACTTGGCACCAACTGAGTGCTATAGTAACTTTAAACCAATTGAGTGTTATAGTAACTTGGAACCAACTAAGTGCTATAGTAACTCGGCACCAAGTGCTATAGTAATTCAACACCAACTGAGTGCTACAATACCTCAGCACCAACTTGTAGAATGAACAAAAAAATGAGCAAGATAACAAGGCAACCTAGGATGCCCCTACATTAGACATCTTGGGTTAAAATAAATGATTCTCCTAAATCATTGAGATGTTACAATTTGAGTTAAATCCAACTTTGATTGAGAAATCCATGAATCATATTCAATAGGCATGTTCTTCCACTTCCCCAACTATTAATAGTAATCTTTTCCTCTTGTGCTCTTGCGAACTCTCTGATCCAATATCTATTCAATTTCTTCAATTTGCTTCTTAGGATAATCTTCTAATACAATAACTTCATCATCTAACTCATGATACTTATACAAGTTAGCAATATTGAATATAGTACATATATCCATGTCATTAGGTAACTCAACTTCATAAGCAATACCACATTCAAACTTCTTTAAAATCTTAAAAGGTCCAAATTTGTTCATCTTCAAGTTACTATATATTCCAACTATGAATCTTCCTTTCTTCATATGAACCATCACCTCATCACCAACTTGAAAATCATGGTGTATTCTAGACTGACTAACATTCTCCTTATACTTCTGATTACTTTGTTCCAACCTCAACTTCACTTTCTTATGCAAAGACTCCATAAAATCAGCAAATTCTTCTCCTTCCACACTTCTCTTTTCTTCACTAGCAACATCTCTCAAATTTGATACTCCTCTAGGCTTCATTCTAGTAACAATCTCAAAGGGTGTGTTCCCTATACTCCTATTCACAAAATTATTATATGCAAATTCAGCTTATGCCAATACCATCTCCCAATTACTTGGCTTATTCCAAACTAAACATCTTAGAAAACTACCTAAGCTTATATTCACAACCTCTATCTGTCCATCTATTTGTGGATGGAATGTAGAACTAAACTTTAATTTAGTACCCATCTTCTTCCACAAAGTTTTCCAAAAATAACCAACAAATTTACTATCTGTGTCAAAAATAATGCTTCTTGGTAATCCATGCAATCTCACAATCTCTTTAAACCAAATTTCAACAAAATGCCTTGTATCTAATGTCTTCTTACATGGTATGAAATGAGCCATCTTAGAAAATCTCTCCACTAAAACAAATATGGAATCATACCCCTTCACTATCTTAGGTAATCCAAGAACAAAATCCATATTGATGTCACTCCAAGGTTTTTCAAGAACAATAATAGGTGTAGACAAACCAATATTTTGACTTACTCCTTTTGCAATTTGACAAATTCTACAACTCTTTACAGAGTTCTGAACATCCTTATACATTTGTGGCAAATAATACTTCTCTTTCAGCAAATTCCATGCCTTATCAATTCTGAAATGTCCAACCAATCCACCACTATGCTTTTCCTTAATCAGATTCAACCTCATAAAGCTTCTAGGAATGCACAACTAAATTCAATTGAACAAGATATGTTCTTGAATGAAATACTCAACATACTTATGTGATCTATCAGATTTGGTGCTCTGCACTCTCTCCATGCCTTAGAAAAATTAGAATCAACATCATATAACTATTTCATTTCATCAAAACCAAGAACTTCAACCTTCATTTCAGTCAACAAAGAACATTTTCTACTCAATACATTAGCAACTTTGTTAGTAACTCTACTCTTATTCTTAATAACAAATGTGAAACTCTACAAGTAATCAACCCACTTCATATGTCTCTGATTAAATTTATATTGACTTTCCAAGTATTGTAAATTTTTATGATTAGTATACAACACAAACTCTTTAGGAATCAAATAATGTCTCCACTTCTTGAATGCTTGAACAATAGCATAAAAATCTTGATCATACATATAATACTTCCTTTTAGCATCATTCAACTTCTCACTAAAGAAAGCAACAATTTTAACTTCTTGACTTAATATAGCTCCTATTGCATTACCAGTTGCATCACATTCAACTTGAAATACTTTGTTGAAATTAGGCAAAGACAATATAGGTAATTCAACAACCTTTTGTTTCAAAGTCTCAAAACTCTTATCAACTCCATGTGTCCACTTGAATTCCTTTTTATCTCCCCTCATTGTCTTAGTCATAGCATTACAAAAATAACTAAAATTCCTTATAAACTTCCTATTAAGACTAGCCAAACCATGAAATGATCTTACCTCACCCACATTCTCAAGTGTAGGCCATTCCAAAATAGCTTTAACCTTCTCTAGATCCATCTTCAATCCATCATTTGAAATTAAAAATTCCAAGTCCACAATCTCCTCTTGCAGAAAAGAACACTTTTAAAGATTAATCAACAACTTTTCCTCTTTCAACCTCTACAATACTTACCTAATATGCTCAAGATGTTCTTCCTTAGTCTAACTAAGTATCATAATATCATCCAAATAAACAATCACAAACTTACCGAAGAATCTTTTCAAAACTTCATTCATCAACCTCATGAAGGTACTAGGTGCATTAGTCAAACCAAATGGCATAACCAACAATTCATACAAACCATCTTTTGTCTTGAAAGCAGTCTTCCATTCATCACCTTCTCTAATTCTGATCTAATGATAGCTACTCTTCAAATCAACTTTGGTAAAATACTTTGCTTCACTCAAACAATCCATTATGTCACCCATCCTCAACATAGGAAACATATATTACATTGTTATCTTGTTAATAGCTCTAGAATCAGTACACATTCCCCATTCTTCATTTTTTTTAGGTGCTAATACTATAGGTACAACACATGAACTCAAGCTTCTTCTAATCAAACTTTTCTATAATAAGTCATGCAGTTGTCCATTAAGTTCTTCATTCTCTATAGGTGTCAATCTATATGGTGCTTTGTTTGGAAAACTAGCTCTAGGAATCAGATCCATACAATGACTTATACTTCTCATTGTAGGTAAGCCATCAAGTATATCCTCTACAAAAATCTCTTTATACTCATTCAACAATTCAACAATTTCTTTAAGCACTCGACTATCACTATCTGCTATCACTCGGTCATTACTAGCTTCTACTACTTGGTCATTACTACCAACACTTAGTCCTCTAGGAACTATGGAAAAACAAACTTGATTCTTCTTTATTTCTTTTTCAAATTATTTTCTATTAACCATGCAAACTGTTACTGCAGTACAATTGACCTTATCTAGACTTTTACTCAAAGGCAACAGTGTTTGTTTCTTCCCATTTGCCCATAGAGTATATGTATTCAATCTTCCATCATGCACAGCATATCTATCATATTGCCAAGGTCTACCCAACAAAATATGACAACAATCCATAGGCATAATATCACACAAAACTTCATCAAAGTAATGTCCAATCTTGAACTTCACAAGGTATTGCTCACTTACAAATATCTTATGATCATCTTTGATCCATGAAACATGATAGGGTTTAGCATGCTTCAACCTTTACAATTGGAACTTTGTAACAAACTCTTCTAATTCCAAATTTGTAGAATGTCCACTATCAATGATCACTTTGCAGCATTTTCCAACCATCTTACATCTTGTCTTGAAAAGACTTCTCCTTAAAATAGGTTCCTCATCACTTCCCTTCTTACATAAGGTTCTTCTCACCATTAGATTTTCTCCAGCATCAGGTCCACTTGGTGAACCCTCATCATCTCCTTGAATCAAAATATTTCTATTACCTTGCCCATTTTCAAAGAATCTACATTCAAAAGATCTATATCCCTCTTTCCCACATCTGAAACAATTACCATGAAAACCACCTCTAGAATAAGAATTACCTCTTCCTCGGTAAGAATTAGTACCTCCCTAGTAAGAATTAACACTTTTCCATTCAATCTTTCCTTTTTTATCATTCTTCCATTTTGATTTACCTTTATCCTACACAAAACTTTCAGATCTACCACCTTCACCATAAGATCTACCTCTACCTCTTTGTCTTTGTTCATGCTTTTTTACTAAGATCTCCTTAGCTTTCAAGGCATATTGATATGCTTCTTCAACACTTTCCAACTTTACAAAACTTATTTCATCTTGAATTCCATATCTCAATCTAGTTATGTACCTTGCAATTTTCTCAACATCATCATCCACATGTCCAGATCTGATGTCCAATCTATAGAATTCCTTAGTATACTCTTTCATAGTTATGTCCTTTTCTTTCAAATTTTGCATCTTTCTCAACAAGCTAACTTGGTAATCAATAGGAAGGAATTTTTTCTTTATCTTGTTCACCAACTTTTGCCAAGTTTTGATCTTCTCCTTTCCTCTCCTTTGTTTATCAGTTTACAAATGTTCCCACCATAGTGATGCATGACCTTTCAACCTAATGACTATAGTCCTAACCTTTCTATTATTAGGAGTGTTTTCATACTCAAAGAACTTATCCATATCATAGATCCAATCCATCATAGCATTGGTATCCAATTTTCCATTATAAGGAACAATTTCTACAACAAGCTTTGAATTTTCCCTAGATAACACTCACAACAATCTTTCCTCATCTTGATCTTCTTTAGGTTCTGGATTATGGTTTCATGCTACTACTTCATCATCACTTCCATCATCAAGATGTGCTTCTCTCCTCTGGGTTGTCTCCATAGCATCAAATCTGGCAACAATTTCTCTCAACTGATCCAATATGACATTATCAATATTTCCTCTACTACGAGCCATCTTTATAAATTAGGTTTCTACAAGATCATAACTCTCTACAAGTTATAAGTAAAATCCATAGATCTGCCACCCTACAACCAAATCTGAACAGAGTTCTGCATGATCCAATCTCCAAAATGATGAACCTCAAGCTCTAATACCACCTAACACAAGGAAGGGGGACGAAATAACTAGGGACAAAGGCACACCTAGATGCCCAAACCACCCTACAAGAGTTAGCACAATAGAAACAAACACAAAGAAAAACAACCAAAGGAGGAAGAAGAGTGAAATACTTTTATTGATTCATCAAAATATCTTAATACATGCCTAGTTGTAAGGCCTTCTAGGTTATGACCAAATACAAATGCATTCACATTCAAAGATCCAACAACAAATTTGCACTTTCCAATTTTTCTCTACAATCCTCTTCCCAAAAACATTCTTAACTCTAAACCTAAACACTCTATATATACTTGCCAAAATGGCTTACAGATCATTCTAGAACATTACATAAAAGGAAGGCCAACCCAAAATTTGTTTGGACACATCCCAAGACAATATCTTATCATAAATTTCATCATCAAAATACATCCTAAAAGTTGGCTCATAGAAATCACGACCAATGCTGACACTCAACATAAGTAGGAAAAGTCAACACATGAAAGGTCACTCAGCATACACTGGGTAGCTTGGCACATGAAGAGTCACTTGACATATACTAGGTAACTCAACACATGAAGAGTCACTTGGCATACACTAGGTAACTTAGCACGTGAAGAAACACTCATACAACACTAGATTGCTATAGTAACTTGGCACAAAGTGCTATAGTAACTCGACACTAACTAAGGGCTATATTAACTTGGCACCAACTAAGTGCTAAAGTAACTCAACACCAACTGAGTGCTATAGTAGCTCAGCACAAACTAAGTGCTATAGTAACTTGGCACCAATTGAGTGCTATAGTAACTCAACACCAACTGAGTGCTATAGTAACTCGACACCAACTAAGTACTACAGTAACTCGGCACCAACTTGTAGAATGAACAAAAAAATGAGCAGGATAACAATGCAACCTAGAATGCTCCTGCATCATTTTCTCAACCATCTCAAGATATGTTCTAATGGAGAATTACTTTTTGAGGATGAAGGAGTCTATTCTACAATGTCCTTTCCCTTATCTCCCCTTTTTGGAATCCTCTCCTTTTGTAAGAGATCTGTAATGGGAGTCTCTATATCTGTGGAGCCAACAGTTCTCACCTTTGTGTCTTGGGAAATTTCTTGAGGTTGTTCACATATCTACCCTTCTTCCAACACTTCCTCAGCAGATACTTGTTCTAGCTCTTCCTCTTGTCCCATTTGGACTTGCTCTTCTTCATTTTTTGGATGAAGAGGAGTGGATGATCACTTATCAACACAAAATGTGAGTTGCAATTGGGATGATGGCACTAGCTCAGGTCCTTGTGGTTTGGGTGGCTACAGACTCCAATCCTCTTATTGAGGTTGATTTTTTGGATTATCTCTTATTTTATCTCTAACCAATTTAGTACCAATGAGCATGAAATCAAAATATGACATTTGAAAGACATCAATGCCTACCATGTACTACTCATCTATCCACTATTGCATTTCATCTTCTAATGTGGTAGTCTAAATGGGTTCACTAGGGATATGTGGTGGTGTGATTATGGAGCTTCTTCTTCATTCCTTTCCCATGGCTCTAGTAGGCTAAGTCCTCTAGTTCAAAGGTAAATTATCCTTTTCATCCTCTTCATCCTCTTCATCTACTTCTTTCAGAATAGGTACAAGGACTGATGGGAAAGGAATCACTTTCTTGATCACCTTTTGCCTCCTCTTTACCAAAGTCTTAATATTTCTTCTATTTTTAGGCATGGAAGGGGAGGCTTGTACCTAATTCTAAGGTATTTTTTGGACTTCCATTTCATCTCCTCCTTGTCCTCGCTCAGTGGGTGGAACTTAAGGACTGTCTTGGGTCTTTTCACCTTAAACATTTTTTGACTCTTATACATTCTCTTCCCCAATTCATGGAGGGACCTAAATTTCTCCCTCTTCTAGTTCATCTTGTTGAGGATAATTCCTCTTCCATTTTCCTGTACCTTTACCCTTCTAAGCCTAATAATACCTGACTAATCTATCAAGTTGGTGCACCATTTCTGGTCTTATTGGTGATTGGGTTGTAAATGTAGACGCTTTGACCTTTGCTCCTCTACCTTTAGTTGGAGGGGCTTGAGCATGGGAAATTACTCTCTTAGGAATTGGATCAAGTTTGAAAGGTTTCTTGATCCAATCATTTTTCAGCTTAATGATGTGCCTTTCCTTGTGGTTAATGTTTGACTTCTCTTCTTTGTCAATCTTGACATTCATGATAGGCTAGTCACCAATCTTATCCCTATTGAACAATGGATCAAGTAACTCCTCCATGTCTCTTTCCACAATCTTCAATCAAAATTTTATCTTCAAAGCCTTCTCTGCTAGATACAAAGTCATCCTAAAATAATCCCTTATGCAGACATCATATTCATTTGTTGCATTCATCTAGCGATCTTCAAGACCATCTTCATGCTAAAATGTTTTACTAGCTAAGTTTTGTACTCTCCCAATGTTTTCAAAATACAGCCAAGGAGAATTATACTCATCCAAAGGATATTGATCCCATTCACACTCAAAAGATGGAATATCTTGCCTTCGATCAACTTGGAAAGGTCTTATAGTCATAGGCCATGTCCAACATATTTTGTGTTGCTTTCTAACTCTTTCATATGCAGAAAAGAGTGGTCGAGAGATTTCTAGGAGAATAAGTCTATCACTGGGATATGTAGCTAGTTTCTTAGTATTGATAGTTGTACCCACTACCCTCAAATATGTAAATATTTAAAAATGAATATAATCAGCTCTAACTAGTGATATTTGTGTAGCTACCTACTCTGATATTATCTTTGCATAATCCCCTTCTATGAACTAGATTATTGTGAATATGAAAGCATCATTTACAATCCTATATTCTTTGGTTTTCTCTAAAACTCTCTTCTTTACTAGTTGAGGATATACAATATATAAGTCCATGCATTTCCATCCTACATGCTACCCCTCTTTTAGAGACCTAGATAATCTATTTCCCTTATGACCAAATAGTACACCAAGTATGATGTCATGTAAAATTTCTTGTTGTTCTTCAACAGCACCAGTTGCTCACCCAAATTATCACTAAGAGTAGAAGACCAATCAAGTGGCATCACTACTTTCTTTATCATCTCAATAAAATTCACCATAAAAATATTTAGGTCTCCAGCTACTAGCATACCCATAACTCTACTCAAGAGTATGATTGATCATCCAATATTTTCCTTCATGTATCCTCTTTTCATTTCTACTTTTCCCACTTTCTTTGATAGAAGAGTTTTATCTATAAGTTATGAAGACTAGATGATCTTAGAAGCTTCATCAATATGTTCCCTATACCATCTCTCTACTTGCTTATAAGTTAATCTAATGAATTGATCTACCCTTGGGAGATGGAAGACTTTTTCAATGTTCTTGGGTTGAAGATCGAGAATGATCTCGCCTATAATGCTCTTAACTACCCTTTCTTTAGGAACAAAATGCTCTATAAGTGTCATGATTAATTCTAAGAACTGTACTGACATCGAGTGTGATGTTGTACTGACAAGCTCTAATCAGATCAATGTGGATATCATCTAAGACCTCTTAGTTAGTTTGTTGCATAGTTTTACGAAATTGCCCAAATTTGTGTGACCTAAATCTCTGAGTACTCATCCTAAAACTGTGATTTTGTAGGAACACTATAAAACTTGAATATTATTGGTTTTGGTGCCATTTTCTTGACAAGGGAGGATGATGATGATGCCATTGTATCTACACAAAATCATGTCCATTAGTTTAAAATTGAAGAAAAATGGATTGACCCCCTAAAACTAACTTGCACAAAACCCAAAACCCTAATTTACTTGAAAGCATCTAAAACCTAGTTTATAGCCCTGAAATGCAAAAAAATTGGAATACATAATAGGTGTTCCTAGTGTGCCCTTTTAAAAAAAAAATTTCATTATAGTGAGGTGTGCATCAAAACACCTCTTGGGGTGCACTGATCCACACCTCCTTTTGTATTTGTGCAATTTTCTTTTGTGTTTTTCAAGGGTATGCACTAGCATTCCTAGTCAGGTGCACTAGTGCCCACTTAAAATAATATTTTTCCTTTTGAAAGTGTTAAGGTTTTGCTATTTATGTATATATATAATTTTATTTTTTTTGCAAAGAGATAAGGTGCGTAGGAGGAATGAAAATGGGGCACACCTTGTGGTGCATAGCTATGATTGAAAAGCTTGTATACTAGATAAATTAAAGGAGGATATGACTAAGGGAAGGGGCCCAATTTTTATAGACCCAAAGACTCCACCTTCTTTTGTGATGTGCAACTATGCAACTACACATCACAAAAAATAAATCTCTTTTCAAGTTTTGCATACTAGCAGACCAGTTGAGGTGCGTTGGTGCGCCTCTTTTTTTACAAAAGACTTACCTCTTCCTAGAACTCTATTTTTTGAGAACTAAATTTCTAATTTAGGACCCCAATTGTTGACCAAGGATTCTAGACAAAAAACCCTAGAAAATACTTGTAGCCTAGACTAGGGTTCTAAAAAGCCAAAAAGTAAAGTAGGGGTCCCCATTTCTAGGCAAAAATGGGGCATGCATTGTGAAATCACAACAACATCCTCTTCTGGCTTCTCTGGTATAGGTAATGGTTGATACAACCCTATATTATGCTTCACTACTTTTTTCATTTGACTAATTCCATAACTATGCACAAACATCCTAAAATCTTTCTCTTTTAATTTTGGCCAGCAATAATTCTTAGCAACCAAAGGAATGGTTTGAACTCGACCAAAATATCCAACCAATCCTCCACTCTTCTTCTCACTGATGAGATTCACTCTCATGGATCTTCTTGGAATGCAATGGCTCCCTCTTAATAGCATACCATCTTGGGTTTTGATATTTGACCACTTTCTCCTCTTAAATGTCATATGTTATATATATTATTTCTTGATATCACCAAAATTAGGAAGCTTCAATTACAAATTCTTGAAGTCATTCAACACAACCACCTCAATCTCCATCTTTATTAGCAAAATTTTTCTTTTACTAATAGCATTTAAAAATTTGTTAAAATTTTGACTCCTCTATTCTAAAACAAATTTAAAAATCTACAAAAACTCAATCCATTTCAAATGCCTTTGGTTTAGTTTTCCTCGATTATTCAAATATTTCAAATCTGAACGATCAATATACAAAAAAACTCCTTAAGAATAAAATAGTGTCTCCACCTCTTCAATCCTTGAAAAATATAAAATTTTTGATCATAAATAGAATAATTTTCTTTCGCATATTTTAACTTCTCACTAAAAAAGGCTACACATCTACATTCTTGGCTCAAAACAACTCAAATTATAGTACCGATAGCATCATAGTATACTTGAAAAACCTTGTTAAAATTAGAGAGTGCTAAAACAATCTTCTATGCAAATTTTTATTTCAAAAAATTAAAACTCTTATCTACTCATGTCATCCCCTTAAATTCCCTTCTATGCCCTCTCATTTCTGAGTCAAGTGTCCATAAAAAATACTTAATTCTTTAAAGAACTTTATGTAATTTAACTAGACGACCCATACAAAGATCTTACCTTAGTCACATTCCTTGGAGTAGGTCATTTGAGGATAGCCCTTACCTTCTTAGGGTAAACTTTTAGACCTTCTGTTGAAACAAAAAATCCCACATACACTAACTCCACAAAATGACACTTCTTCAAATTTATCATCGAATGTTCTTCCATCAAATTCTCAAACACCTTATGAATGTGTATCAAATGGTCCTCCAATGTCTTACTGAGGATCAAAATATCATCTCGGTAAACAATGGAAAACTTACCCAGAACCTCCTTGAGTGTCTCATTCATGAGTCACATGAAAGTACTCAGTTCATTGGTTATCCCAAAAGTAATGACTAACTACTCATAAAATTCTTCCCTTTTCTTGAAGGTAAAACTTTATTTATCTCCCTCTTTGATGTGAATATGATGTTACCCACTCTTCACATCTATCTTTGTAAAATATAAAACTCCACTAAAATAGTCCATAATATCATCCATCCAAAAAATGGAAATTTGTACTTTATTATGATCTTGTTGATAGTACATGAATCAGTACACATCCTAAATTATCCATTCTTCTTTTGTTCTAGTACATCTAGTACAATAAATTGACTTAGACTCTCTCATATCAACCCCTTCTACAACAACTCATGCACTTGTCTATTCCATTGTTCACTTTCTATTTGTGTCATGATGTAGACTACCTTATTTGGAAAAATGTCTCTTCGAATAAAGTCCATCTAGTAACCCATCTTCTTTATTGGTGGTAATCCAACAACTACATTATTTGATACAATATATGGAAAATCTGCAACTTCTATAGGTACTTCATCTTCTTCCTCTTTACCATCTTTTTGAATTACAATGAAAAAAAATATGCTCATATGTCATACCCTCTAAGAACTTATTTATATCAACAGAACATACTCTAGAAATATTAGATACCCTTTTATCTGTATTCTTTAATGGCTTTATCTTATGTTTCACTTCATCATTTGTTGGAGTGTAGGTATTTGCACACCTATCATGTACAATATACTTGTCAAAATTCCATGGCCTACCCATCAAAATATAACATATGTATATATTTATGATATAGAAAAGTACCTCATCCTTGTAGTGTCCACTCTTGAACTTCACTAGATACTAATCATTGACCATAGCCTTGTGGTCATTCTACACCTAGGCAATACAATATAGATGTGAGTGTTTCTACCTCTTGAGGTTTGACTTCATGACTATATAAATTTTAATACTAGATTATTAGTGCTTTCACCATCAATGATCACATAGTACAGTTATCTTCACACTTGTACCTAGTGCAAAGAAATCTACACCTTTGATTAGGTTCATTTTCAATACTCAACGACACTCTTCTACTAATTAGGAATTCACCTCTTTCAACATCTTCAAAATCCCATGATTTGGCATCTTGATTAACATTCATGATTCTAGTTTTGCATATGGTTCTTTGATATGTCCTTTCATGGTAATAGGGACACTCAAATTTCATATGCCCTTCTTCTCCATAGTGCACATGGGTTCCATAGAATCCTCCTCTACCAAATCCTTACCCTTTTCCTCTTCCTCTCTGATCTCTATTATTTTGATCATGAAAATGATTGAAATTAATTTCTCTTTAGTCTGGCTCCTATTAGTAGCCACATCCTTCATCTTTTGATTATCATTTTAGCTTCCATAAGATCGTCTATCATATATTTCACCATGACATCTACCAGTAATCTTGTTATCAATCTTGTTCATCATTTTCTCAACTCTTAGGAAGAATTGGTATACCTCTTCAATAATGTTTATTTAAACTAGACTCAATTCCTTCTAAATTCTTGGCAACAACCCATTGAGATAACATAACACTTTTTCTTTTTCATCTTTCACTTGGCCACTTCTAATGAGAACTTAATAGAACTTTTCTTTATACTCCTAAAAAAAATTCTTACCTACTTTAACCCTTTTATGTTCTTTAGAAGATCAATCTCATAATCCAACAGAATGAATTGTCAGTTCAATTTAGCTATCATCTGATCCCATCTGACAATTTGATCATTCCCTATTCTATTTCACTCCAACTGGGTCTTCTACCAAGAGATCTTTGCATGACCATTCAGTTTGGCCTTCCCAAACTTGACCCTATTAGGATCCTCAATATATTCATACTCTTGAAGAATTATTATAACTTATTGACCCAATCAATCAATTGCTCTGAGTTAATATTTCCCTAAAAGGTGGGAAACTCAAAGTTAAGTCTTTTTGCAATCTTGGAAATGAGCCTAAAAAGTCTTTCTTCTTTTTAGTTAAGAACAACCTCTTCTTGCTCCTTATCACCTTCTCATTCTCTTTCATCATCACTTTCATCTCTTGTGGAAAGAATCACCCCTCTACACATATGGTATTATAATTATTACATTCAACTCTTGATGACTCTAAAACCCTCAGGTTTAAAACGTATAGTGCATGTTCTCTTTGTGGAGGAATTTTGATTCTTTGTTGAAACCCTAGTGAAAACTACTTCACAATGGGTGATGTGTCTAGATAGTCAACATAAACAATGGTCCTAGTATAAACTACCTCATAGATGGTGATCTTTTAACACACTTAGGAACTCTTTCTCTAATACCACATAATGAAGCGTGCTCCTATTAATGCCACAAATAAACAGAGAAAATAGAGAACACCATAATTATTGTAAGAATATAAAAGGGGCTTCTTATCATCTCCACAAATGCAGAATAACATAATTTTTAAATGCAATATGTAGGCACACATGGGTTCCTTCTTTATAATAATCTAGAAGATAGAGCTAATAACTATCACCCTAAAATTTCTAGACATCATTATGGGCCTTAAATAGGCAATTTTTCACCACCTAGTAAGGTTGTAGACACTAAACTTAGCCATTGATGCTAACAAACCCCAACATTTGTAGGCGATAAATTTTTCATATGAGATCTAGTTTCAAACTATAAGTATTTTTCAAAATCATAATCTTCTAGACTAAAGCACATAACATTTGTAAGCACTAGTCGGCCTAGGTACCACCTCATTCTAGAGTGTTTAAGGACTTTAAATATGAGCTCAAAGGATTCACACTAAAAAATTTCAATAACTTTTTGAATACTATGGTATGATGATGAAAATCCATCAAGAGGATGATATGACTAAGATGAATATACATGTGCAAAATTAGAACATTTTAAGAATACATGACCCACATACTAAAGATAGTAAGTTTGCATAAATAACAAATCTCAATTAAAATAGCCCTTATTGAAAATGATAAAATAGAAGTATTCCTAGATGATGTAAGATTTCTTCTACATGGAAGATGCTCTTAGGTGTCAACTACATGCTCTAAATTAAGATTTACCTCAATTTAGAATATTTTTAGATGCCACCTACATGCGTTTATTAGTTTTAGCACTATTAATTTTATTATGAAGAGACATATCTATTTATTGTAATTCATCTTATTTTTATGTCATCTTGAAATTTGTAGTCCTTCTATATACAATATAGAAATTATTAACTTGCTACGCTTATTTGCAACAAGTATTTTAGTTTCAAGTTGAAAACATAATAAAATATGTCAAATCTATCAAAACATATTTTTATTAATAAAATTGCACTATCCAACTTAGAAACATAATGAATCGTGAAAATCTCCAAATAGTTTCCTATAACCTCAACTACAACAAATACATGATACTCTATCATGAAAAAAGATGTTATAAAATGCATAAACATTTTTATTAGAGTAAAAGAAGGTTTTCAAGTGACCAAAAACCCCTTATGGTTAGATTTTAAAAGAAATATAGAACTCCACCAAGATGGATAGCTTCCACCAAGTAATTCTTAAAAGGTATAGCATCCCAGAATTAAAAGATAGGTAACAACAAAGAAAGATAAGGAATAGAAAGCACAACTGACAAAGGGAGATAATTCACATGTACTAGTCTCATCACTATGACTAGGTCTCTCCATGAAAGAGAAATTTAGTGGTTTTAGTTTTCTAAACCATAACTCAATATAGTCACAGGTCACTAAGAATTTAGAAATAAAATTATTATGTGAAAATAGTTGCAATATTTCTAGGGAATAGAATCTCCGAATACTAGCAAAAAACCTAAAATAGTAAAAAAATCCACCAGAATGAACCCTTGAAAACTATATGTTTCCATCTAGTTTTGATGCAGGAGCATCCTGAGTTTCCTTGTAATCCTATACTTTTGGTTCCTTTTGCCTATTGGTGTTGAGTTCTTAGTGGATGTTGAGGATTTAGTTGATGCCAAGTCATTCCTTTGTTTGTCAAGTTCCTGTGGTTGCTGAGTGAACTCTTTAGATACTAAGTCATGCATTCTTAGTTGATGCCAAGTTCCTCTGGATGTCGAGTGAATCCTTTGGTTGCTGAGTTCCTATGGTTTTCGAGTGAACTCTTTGGATGCCGAGTCATTCTTAGTTACTTCTAAGTTCCTTTGGATGTTGAGTCAATCCTTTGCTTTCCAAGTGATTTCCTTTGGTTTCCAAGCATTGGAGTATGCCAAGTTCATAGTTGCCGTCGAGTGATTGCTTTGGATGCCGAGCTCATGTGGGTTCCAAGTGCTAGTTTTTGTGAAGTCTTCATTTGCCAATTTGTCTATGTTTGGTTCCAGTTTGGGCCATATTGGCTCGCATTTAATTTTATTAGGTAGTTAATATCTATTTTGAGCCTACCTGTGGCTTTCTAGAATCTTCTATTAGACATTTTATCAAGTATTTAAAGAGATCTAGGTTTGAGTTTTGAAGTTAGTTAGTTAGAGATGGGATGTCATTAAAAGGAGAGTCAGTCAGAACTTAGAGGATAGAGTAGAAGATGCAAACTTGACGTTGGTTTGTCTAGATTGAATCTATTTTTAATTGTCCATAACCCAGAAGGCCTTATAGTTGGGCATGTAAGAAGATATTTTGATGAATCAAGAAAAGTATTTGTTCCTCTTCCTCCTTTGGTGGCTGTCCTTTGTGTTTTCTTCCATTGTGTTAACTCTTGTAGGTTGGTTTGGATAGTTGGATGAGCCTTTGGCCCTATTTATTTCTCATCTTTTCCTGCATCACTTGGTATCAAAGCCCAAGTTTCATCCTTGTGAAGATTGGATCATGTAGAACCTTGATTTAGATTTGGTTGTAGGGTGGCAGATCTATGGATTTGACCTATAACTTGCAGAGGGTTAGGATCTTGCAAGAACCTAATTTGTAAAGATGGTTCATGGTAGAAGAAATGTTGATGATGATATATTGGATCAGTTAAGATAAACTACAGATAGATTAGATGCTATGGAGATAGTGCAAAGGAGAGGAGCACATCTTGTTGGTGTAAGTGATGATGAAGTAGCAACACCAAACCATAATCTAGAACCTAAAGAAGATCAAGATGAGGAAAGATTATTGAGAGTGTTGTCTAGGGAAAATTCAAAGCTTGTTGTAGAAGTTGTTCCTTATGATGGAAAATTGGATACCAATGCTGTGTTGGATTGGATCTCTGATATGGAGAAGTTCTTTGAGTATGGAAAAACTCCTAATAATTAAAAAGTGAAGATTGCTGTCACTAGGTTGAAAGGTCATGCATCACTATGGTGGGAGCATTTGCAAACTGATAGACAAAGGAGAGGAAAGGAGAAGATCAGAACTTGGCCAAAGATGGTGAACAAGGTAAAGAACAAATTCCTTCCTACTGATTACTAAGTTAGCATGTTGAGAAATATGCTAAATTTGAAACAAAAGGACATGACAGTGAAAGAATGTACTGAGGAATTCTATAGATTGGACATCAGATCTGGACATTTGGATGATGATGTTGAGAAAATTGCAAGGTGCATTAATGGATTGCGATCAGGAATTCAAGATGAAATAAGTTTTGTAAAGTTGGAAAGTGTAGAAGAAGCATATAAATATGCCTTGAAAGCTAAGGAAGAGGTAATTTCTATTCTAGAGGTGGATTTCATGGTAATTGTTTTAGATGTGGTAAAGCAGGGCATAGATCTTTTGAATGTAGATCCTCTAAAAGTAGGCAAGGTAATAGAAATGGTGTGATTCAAGGAGATGATGTGAGTTCACCAAGTGGACTTGAGGCTAGGAAAAATATGATGGTGTGAAGAACCTTATGTAATAAGGGAAGTGTTGAGGAACCTGTTTCAAGAAGAAGTATTTTCAAGACAAGATGTAAGATGGTTGGAAAATGCTACAAAGTGATCATTGATAGTGGAAGTTCTACAAATCTAGCATTAGAAGAGCTAGTTACCTAGTTGTAGTTGCAGAGGCTGAAACATCCAAAACCTTATCATGTTTCATGCATAAAAGATGAGCATAAGATATTGGGAAGTGAAAAATGCCTTGTGAAGATCAAAATTGGACATTACTTTGATGAAGTTTTGTGTGATATTATGCCCATGGATTGTTGTCATATTTTGTTGGGTAGACCTTGGCAATATGATAGATATGTTGTGCATAATGGAAGATTGAATCAATATACTCTTTAGGTAAATGGGAAGAAACAAACATTGTTGTCTTTGATTGAAAGTCCAAATGAGGTTAATTGTACTGCTATAAAATTTTCATAGATAATGGGAAACAATTTGAAAAGAAAATGAAAAAGAATCAAGTCTGTTTTGCCATAGTTTCTAGAGGACTGAGTGTTGGTAGTAATGATTGAGCATTAGAAGCTAGTAATGACAAAGTGACAACAGATAGTGATAGCCAAGTACCAATAGAAATTAGAGAATTGTTGAATGAGTATTAATACATTATTGCTGATGAAATTCTTGATGGTTTACCTCTAGTAAGAAGCATAAGTCATTGTATGGATCTAATTCCTTGAGATATTTTTCTGAACAAAGAACCATATAGATTAACACCTGTAGAGAATGAAGAACATAACAAACAAGTGCATGAGTTATTGCAAAAAGGTTTGATCAGACAAAGTTTGAGTCCAGGTGTTGTACCTAGTATATTAGCACCTAAATAGAATGGAGAATAGAGAATGTGTATTGATTCCAGAGCTATTAACAAGATAACAGTGAAATATAGGTTTCATATGCCGAGGATGGATGACCTAATGGATTGTTTGAGTGGAGAAAAGTATTTTACCAAGATTGATTTGAAGAGTGGCGATCATCATATCAGAACTAGAGAAGGTGATGAATGGAAGACTACTTTCAAGACAAAAGATGGTTTGCATGAATGGTTGGTTATGCCTTTTGGTTTGACTACTGCACATAATACTTTCATGACATTGATGAATGAAGTTCTAATTAAGATTTTTGGGTAAGTTTGTGATTTTTTATTTGGATGATATTTTGATATCCAGTAAGAATAAGGAAGAACATCTTGAGCATATTAGAGAAGTATTGCAGAGGTTGAAAGAAGAAAAGTTGTTAAGTAATCTGAAAAAATGTTCTTTTATGCAAGAGGAGATTGTGTATTTGGGATTTGTGATTCTAGCTAATGGATTGAAGATGGATCTTGAGAAGGTTAAAGCAATTTTGGAATGGCCTACACTTGAGAATGTGGATGATGTAAGATCATTTCATGGTTTGGCTAGTTTTTACAGAAAGTTTATAAAGAATTTTAGTGTTATTTGTAATGCTATGATTGAGACACTGAGAGGAGACAAAAAGGAATTCAAGTGGACACATGGAGCTGATAATAGTTTTGAGACTTTGAAACAAAAGGTTTCTGAGTTGCCTATATTGGCCTTACTTGATTTCAATAAGGTATTTCAAGTTGAATGTGATGCTAGTGGTAGTTGAATAGGAGATGTATTAAGTCAAGAAGGTAAGCCTATTGCTTTCTTTATTGAAAATTTGAATGATGCTAAAGCGTATGTGTAGGATCATGGTGTGCCAAAAAGTGGCAATATGAAAAATTTATGGTTCTAAAATATCTCAAACCATTTCAAAATCTATTCCAACTTTTTTCCCACCCACCCTGATACTAAATGAAAACAATTACTATCTTTATAAGGTCTACTATATTTTTTGATACCAAACCTATATGGTCAACTTTAAAAAATCCTTAAAATGTGCTTTTGGGCTATTTTTATGTGATTTTTACTTCAAACATGTAGCTGAAATTTTTTTTTTTCACCAAAATTTGATGAAATGAAAAGGGTTTCTTAATAATGTTCTTATGTTTCCATAAATATAAAGTTTTTCAAATTATGATTTTAGTAAGTATTTATTACTTATTTTCTAATGGACTTACGTATAAAGTGCTGATTGACACACTACTTGAAAAACAACTATAACTTTCAAATGGTACAATAGTTTTTAAATCCAAAAGATGCATCACATTCTATGTTTCTTCTACTATAAGGACAAAAAATGAAAAATTGAATTTTATAGAGTTTTGAATTAGTTAAGGTGGTTAGACACAAGATTTTTTTTATTCCAAAACTACTAAAGTCAAAAAAGAATTAATTATTATCTATCTAGAATAAAAATACACATAAATATCTATCACATATAGGAATGAGTCTGCTATTTATATCTAGAATATTATTAAAAAATATGATCATTTTATTTTGATTAAGGTGGTCAGACATACGTCCACTTCTTATTTTTGTTCTAAAATTTTTGTAATATTGCATTAAAATTCAAAATTTTGACCAATCAATTTTTATTTTTTTGAGATGAGTCCTAGTAGTTTAGAAACTAGATTCAATTTGATAGAGTTTCTTTTCTCTCAACTTTTTGATGTAAATTTAATAACAAGTAGAAAATTGCATGTCAACTTGATATAACCCTAATTTTTTGATTTTTTATTGTCACTTAAGAGTATAGTTTGGTTGACCATGATCCTACACATACTCTAAAAGGAAATATTATGTTTGATCAATAATTTTATGCCATTGTTCAAGCATTGAAGAAGTGGAGACATTATTTGATTCCTAAGGTGTTTGTGTTGTATACTGATCATAAAGCTTTACAATACTTGGGCAGTCAACATAAATTGAATTAGAGACATATGAAGTGGGTTGAGTACTTGTAGAGTTTTACATTTGTCATTAAGCATAAGAGTGGAGTTACTAATAGAGTTGCTGATGCATTGAGTAGAAGATGATCTTTGTTGACTAAAATGAAGGTTGAAGTTCTTGGTTTTGAGGAAATGAAGTAGTTGTATGATGCTGATCCTAATTTTTCTGAGGCGTGGAGAGTGTCCAGAGCACCAAATCTAATAGATCACATAAGTAAGTATGATGAATATTTCATTCAAGAAGGTATGTTGTTCCAAGACATTCAGTCATGTATTCCTAGAAGTTCTATGAGGTTGAATTTGATTAAGGAAAAGCATAGTGGTGGATTGGCTGGACATTTTGGAATTGATAAGACATTGAGTTTGTTGAAAGAAGTATCATTGGCCACAAATGTATAAGGATTTTAAAAAAATTGTAAAGTGTTGTGGAGTTTGTCAAGTTGAAAAGGGGGCAAGTCAAAATACTAGTTTGTATACACCTATTACTATTCCTAAGAAACCTTGGATTAACATCAATGTGGATTTTGTTCTTGGATTGCCTAAGATAGTGAAAGGGTATGATTCCATATTTGTTGTAGTGGATAGATTGTCTAAGATGGCTCATTTTATCAGATGCTGAGAATGTTGCTAAACTTTTCTTTAAAGAGATTGTGAGATTGCATGGAATACCAAGAAGTATTATTTCAAATAGAGGTAGTAAGTTTGTTGGATTTTTTGGAAGACTTTCTGGAAGAATATGGGTATTGAGTTGAAGTTTAGCTCTACATTTCATCTATAGACAGATGGATAGACAAAGGTTTTCAATAGAAGCTTGGGTAATTTGCTTAGATGTTTAGTTGTGAATAAGCCAAGTAATTGTGAGATGGTATTGGCACAAGCTATATTTGCATATAACAATTCTGTGAATAGGAGTAAAGGGAAAAAACCTTTTGAGATTGTTACTAGAATGCATCCTAGCGGTATATCAGATTTGAGGGATGTTGTTGGTGAAGAAAAAAGAACTGCTGGAGGAGAAGAATTTGCTGATTTTATGGAGTCTTTGCATAATGAAGTGAAGTTAATGTTGGAACAAAGTAATTAGAAGTATAAGGAGAATGTTGATTAGTCTAGAAGACACCATGATTTCCAAGTTGGTGATAGGTGATGGTTCATCTAAAGAAAGGAAGATTTCCTGTTGGTACACATAGTAAGCTGAAGATGAAGAATTTTGGACCATGTAAGATCTTCAAGAAATTTTATAGTGGCAATGCATATGAAGTTGAGTTACCTGAACACATGGATATATCTCCTATTTTCAATGTTTTTTATTTATACAAGTATCATGAGTTAGATGATGAAATGTTTGTACGTGATGATTATCCTAAGAAGTAGTTTGAAGAAGTTGAATAGATTTTGGATTAGAGAGTTGGCAAGAGGAAAAGAGGAAAAGATTACTGTGAGAATCTCATGAAGTGGAAGAATAGACCAGTTGAAGATGCTATATGGATTTCTCAATCTGAGTTGGATTCAGCTTGGCTTGTGACACTTGCATGATTCAAGAGAATCATTTGTCCAACCTTGGCTGTCTAATGCAGGAGTATCCTAGGTTTCCTTGTAATCCTACACTTTTGGTTCCTTCTGCCTATTGGTGTTGAGTTCTTAGTGGAGTCCAAGTGTTTAGTTGATGCCAAGTCATTCTTTTGTTTGCCAAGTTCCTCTGGTTGTGAAGTGAACTCTTTTGATGTCGAGTCATTCTTAGTTTCTTCCAAGTTCCTTTGGATGCTGATTGAATCCTTTGGTTGCTGAGTTCCTATAGTTTCCAAGTGAACTCTTTGGATGTTGAGTCATTCTTAATTGCTACTGAGTTCCTTTGGATGTTGAGTGAATCCTTTGGTTTTTGAGTTCCTTTGGTTGCTAAGTGATGTTATTTGGTTGCTGAGTGTTGGAGGATGCCAAGTTCATAGTTGCTATCGAGTGATTCCTTTGGATGCCGAGCTTGTGTTGGTGACGAGTGCCAATTTTTGTGAAGTCTTCATTTGCTAAGTTGTCTATGTTTGGTTCTAGTTTTGGCTAACTTGGCTTGCATTTAATTTTACTTGGTAGTTAATATCTATTTTGAGCCAACCTAGAATCTTCTGTAAGCCATTTTGGCAAGTATTTAAAGAGGTCTAGGTTTGAGTTTAGAAGTTAGTTAGTTAGAGACATGAGGTCAGTAAGAGGAGAGTCAATTAGAAGTTAGAGGATCAAGTAGAAGATGTGAACTTAAAGCTAGTTTGTTTGGATTGAATCTATTTGTAATTGATTGTAACCTAGGAGGCCTTACAACTGGGCATGTAAAAAGATACTTTGATGAATCAATAAACTATTTGTTCCTCTTCATCCTTCGGTGGTTGTCCTATGTGTTTTCTTTTGTTGTGTTAACACTTGCAAGTTGGTTTAGATAGCTGGTGAGCCTTTGGCCCTAGTTATTCCTCCTCTTTCCTTGCATCAAGTTTGAAGTACAACAACAACAAAAAAAGTCCAAAGAAAGCCTTTAAAATATAAGAGGATTTAAAAACCGAACATCCTATTGAAATATATATGTGTGTGTGTGTGTGTGTGTGTGTGTGTGTGTGTGTGTGTGTGTGTGTCTATACATACATATATATATATATATATATATATACATATATGTATATATATATATATATATATATATATTATATATGTATATGTATATATATATATATTATATATGTATATGTATATATATATATATATATATGTATATATATATATATATATATATGTATATAGATGCATATATATATATATATATCTATATACATATGTATACAGATACATATATATATATACATATGTATATAGATACATATATATGTATATATATATATATATATAGATACATATTTATATGTATATATATATATATAGATACATATATATGTATATATATATATATAGATACATATATATGTATATATATATATATATAGATACATATATATGTATATATATATATATACATATATATGTATATATATATATATATATGTATATATATATATATATATGTATATATATATATATATATATATATATATATATATATATATATATATATATATATATATATATATGTATGTATGTATCTATATATATATCTATCTATATATATATGTATGTATGTGTGTGTGTGTGTGTGTGTGTGTGTGTGTGTGTGTGTGTGTGTGTGTGTGTGTGTAAGAGGAGAGTCAATTAGAACTTAGAGGATCAAGTAGAAGATGCGAACTTAAAGCTAGTTTGTTTGGATTGAATCTATTTGTAATTGATTGTAACCTAGGAGGCCTTACAACTGGGCATGTAAAAAGATATTTGGATGAATCAATAAACTATTTGTTCCTCTTCATCCTTCGGTGGTTGTCCTGTGTGTTTTCTTTTGTTGTGTTAACACTTGCAAGTTGGTTTGGATAGCTGGTGAGCCTTTGGCCCTAGTTATTCCTCCTCTTTCCTTGCATCAAGTTTGAAGTACAACAACAACAAAAAAAGTCCAAAGAAAGCCTTTAAAATATAAGAGGATTTAAAAACCAAACATCCTATTGAAATATATATGTGTGTGTGTCTATATATATATATATATCTATATATATATATATATATATATATATATATATCTATATATATATATATATATATATATATATATATATCTATATATATATATATATATATATATATATATATATATATATATATCTATATAGATATATATATATGTATATAGATATATATATATATGTATATAGATATATATATATATGTATATAGATATATACATATATATATATATATCTATATACATATGTATATTAGATACATATCTATGTATCTATATACATATATATGTATCTATATACATATGTAGATATATATATACATATATATATATATATACATATATATATACATATACATATATATATATATACATATATATATATATACATATATATATATATATACATATATATATATATATATATGTATGTATATAGATATATAAATATGTATGTATACATATATATGTACGTATACATATATATATACATGTGCATGTATCTATATACACGTGTATGTATCTATATATATATATATATATGTGTGTGTGTGTGTGTGTGTGTGTATGTATCTATATATATATATATATATGTATGTATCTATATATATATATATATATATATATATATATATATATATATATAGATACATATATATATATGTGTGTGTGTGTGTGTGTGTGTGTGTGTAGATACATATATATATGTATATATATATACATATATATATCTATACATACATACATACATACATACATACATACATACATACATACATACATACATACATACATACATATATATATATATATATATATATATATATATATATATATATATAATAGTCTAGTGGGTGGGAACAACCATTATTAAAAGCTAGATGAAGAGAGATAGAATAACCTGAGAGAAAATAAAAATCACTCTCATCAGCCATGAAACATGATATTCTAAGACTCAAAATCTTCAAGTCCCAAATAAAGAACTTCAAACTATTAGAAACACCCAAAACGAAAATAATGTCTAGAAAGGTTCCCCAAAATAGAAAATAGGTAATCATACAATAATAATTTTTTAGACAATAATCTACCAGCATCTAAGAAAAGGATGGATGAAACTATTTATAGAAAAACCCCATAATCCATATGAAGAAAATAATATGGAAGAATAGAGGGATATTCAAAGCCCACATTTCGATCAAGCTAGGGTATAAGAAACCCATATCCATGACCTACTCCAAAATATGAGTGTTACAAAGAAAAAAAGATCTTTAAGGGAAATAAAACCCCTCCTTATCTAACTACGGCTTAAAAAACCCTCAAAAAATGAGAGGGATAGGATGTCCCATCTCAAGAGAGGCAAGATCCCTTACAATAAGAGCCCAAAAAACCTAAGGAGCACCAACCAAAAAAATTCAAACAAATTGGACCCATAAATAGTAATGGTATCATCAAATTCAAAAAATAAGAGGACCAAATAGGTTGAAATTTTTTCAATAGAATAAACAATAAAGTGAACAACATAAGGGGTCACTTCAGAAACCCCAAAAAGAGAGAACCCC
The DNA here is from genome assembly GCA_028749045.1 of Cupressus sempervirens. Lineage (NCBI taxonomy): Eukaryota > Viridiplantae > Streptophyta > Pinopsida > Cupressales > Cupressaceae > Cupressus > Cupressus sempervirens. Next base: position 248,425,929 of record CM053787.1, on the reverse strand, counting down.
TTAACATAGAGGATCACCCAAATAAACTACCTCCTAGCAAAAAAGTATGACCCAGAGGCCAAAAATTCCCATTGAATAACACCACAAAAATTTTTAGGGAACTTAAATGGTTTAGTTTAAATTCAAAGTCTAATGTTCTTGTAGGGGAGGGGACACTAGTCCCATCTATCAAAGGAATACAACAACTCCAACCGACAACATCACTCTAGATAGGAAGGGCCTCTAAAGTCCTCCATAAAACATTACAACCAAGAATGCCATGACATTGAAGAGACTTGGGTAAGAAAACCCCACATATAGAAGGATCTTGAGAAAATAGAGACAACAGTGCCAACAACCCCCATTCTATTGTAGATCTTGAGAAAATAGAGACACTAGTGCTAACATTCCCCAATCTATTGCACTAAAGACCTCTGACACAACAATGAAGACACCATAAAGACCCATATGTGTCTTTATCCTTATTTGATAATGCTTCTAAATCACCACAATAGCTCAAACGCCTAACTACTCACTTGTCGATATTACTAAACCCTGAATTCTTTAACAATTATTGTAGCAACATTATGATAAGTTGTTGTAGTTGCAAATGCATATACCAAAAGTACCTAAAGTTAATTCTTGCAAAGAATGGATTAAAATTAGGGCACCATTTTTTTGTGAATAAACTACAAACTTTCATTAACCAATACATCATACTCTATCATGGGAGGATAAACCCAAAAGTGGTTAAAGTTAATTGTCACAAAGAATGGATTAATATTAAAGCACTATTTTCGAGTGAATAAACTACACACTTTCTTTAACCAATATTTAACATGATGAACCTTATGTGGAAAAGTGAATGAAAAAAATATCTTGTTAAGGCTATTTGGCAAGCTATTTCTTTTTTACACAATAAAAAATGTTATTTTTCTTGAATTCCAATTGATATGTTTTTTGAAATATTTATGGTTAGGTTTGATTTTGGCATTTGTATGGAAGGGAGGTTTTGGAATATTTATGCTAAGGTTTGATTTTACCATTTGTATGGAAGGAAGGTTTGGTAATGATAATGGTGAGGTTATTATTAATACTCCATTTTTTTTTAATTCTAGTTTCATAAAGGGTCCAGAAAACAAAGCATTTAGGGTTGGAATTAGCATTGACATTATCCTTGACTGGTCATTTGAAAATATGAATCAAGTCAGTAGAAGATTTTCTCTCTTCCCTAGAGATTTTTAATATATATTTCTTTCAATAGGTTCTAAGAAATAATTAGGAGAATTTGGTTCCAAACGTTAAACAAAATAGGATGGGAAAGAGGGGGCTAATTCCAAGTGAGGAGTAGTTTTAGGTGAGGAGTAATTCCAAGGGATTAGAGACATTAAAATAATACACTCCATACATCATTTCCAAAGGAAAAGGTCAAAAAAAGGTTGTGTGTAAATTATTCTTTCTTTTCACATAAGGTGCATCTATTCAGTAGACAAAACCCACATTCAAAGAGGTTGTCCAGGGTCAGGATTTTACTATGCATCACTCCCCACAAGAAGAAGTTAACTTAAAGGAGGAGCTTAGGAGTCCAAATAGGATTCCACTTGCATTCCCTATATTCAATTTAGATTTGGGACTAGAAGGTAATTTTGACAAGGGAGTCATTGTTAGCATATCTCTAGATCTAATAATATCTAGAAGTCAAAGTAAATAGCTAGGGGTTCAGAATAATATTAATCAAATCCTAAACTTCCTATTTTCTTATATTTTCTATTATCGACATTTCTTTATCTCTTTCCCATATATTCATAAGATCCACCCAACTTGCTCTTTATTCTTCCTAGACCTAGTAATGTCCAACTCTCTCTCTCATAAAGTTCTTTTTAACTAGTCTAGCATAAGACTATTAAGAAATGCATCTTTTAGTTATTAATCTTCTTTCCAAAATTCATACTTGAAAATTGATGTAGTCTTGTTGCCTATGATTTTTATGCTTCCATTTCTTAGGGTGTTTTAGTTTTGTTAATATATTTCAAGAGGAAATAGATGATAATAACTTTTCTACTCTCTAGCATAGTACCACATGGGGAATAGGTCATATAGATGTCCTACAAGATGTTATTTCAATCAATTTTTTCTTCAATAAGATGCTAGCTTATCTTAGAAATAAGGGATCTACTCATTTCCTTGAATTTCCTTAATCATAGTCCACCTTGATAAACATGTTTACAAAATATCCTCCATTTGACCAGGGACATCTTCCTTTTGTCCTTGGTACTAGCACACAAGATGTATTTTTGTATTTTTCTCAAGGTTTTAACAATTTTTTTGGCATGACTATCATAGACATAAAGTAAATAGATATGCTCTAGAGGTATGCCTTAATGAGTTCTAGTTTTCCACCTTGACTAGGGAGTTTTAGTTTCCATTTTGTGAGTTTTTTTTTGGAATCCCTCCATAATATTGTTTTAAAATGATAAGGGAGGCTTCTTAGGAGAAAAATAGAGGTTGGCATAGATGTTTGGGAAAAATGATATGCCACCATTAAGGATCTTGGAACTTTTATCTTGTAGGGCATAATTGGTATTGAAAAGGAACAACTTAGTTTTTTGGAGGTTAATATTTTCTCCTAACATAATAGCTTAATCATTGAGTAGAGTCTTCCCCTTTTATTTCTCATCTTCTAGACTTCTTGACACATGACACTCGCATCTAAAAATTGGTTGTGTAAAGGAGGTTAAAGTGTTTGTTGGTTTGATATCTTTTCTCTAACAATTTTAGGTGAGTTGAAATTTGAATCATTATAAATGAGAAAATATAGGTCTAAAGCTAATTTTTATTTTTGATTGTTCTAGCTATAAATGTTATCTATAACATAGTCTGAGATCAAAAGGAAATAAATTTATTTCCCTATAGTTTACTGGTGGGAACTAGACCCCCAATTTTTAGCATTTTTCAATAGCTAAAACAATTGTCTTTAAAAATTAGGAAAATATATCAATTCTTATTCCAAATAATTATTAAAAATTATAATCCTAAACTTCATCCATTTCTACACATTTCATTAGTTTACTTCATTTTCAAATTCAAAATAATAATAGTAATTTTATGTCATTGAAGGTTAACAGTTATACTTTTGTTAGCCTCTTCCTTTATAACAGGGTGACAAAACTTGAATATCATTAAGGATAGAAATATTTCTAACAAGGACCTCAACCACTAAAATAAAATTATAGTGGGATAAAGGGCCTCCTTGTATAAGGCCAATTAATGTTGAAAAGAATCTAATTGGAGCCACATAGATCGAAAGAAACTACTTCCTGGTTTTAACACAATTCATAATCATATTAAGGAGCTTCCCCTTAAATCCAAATCTCATTAGAATTTCCATCAAAAAGATCCATCTAGCCATGTCATAGGCCATAGAAATGTCCAACTTGAGAGCCATTAAATGTAAAAATTTTGATTCCATTGTATGAGCCAGTTCATGAGAGGTAAGAACTACATCCAGAATATTTTTTCCTACTATAAAGCATTTTTTTAGTTTTGAAACTAGTTTATCAAGGATAGGTTTCAATATATTAACAATCAATTTAGATATGATCACAAAGGAAGTATTGTAGAGGCTAATGTACCTATAATCCATGAAACAAGAGGGGTTAATTTTTTAGGGGATTACGGCAGTATAAGTGTTATTTATGTCTTTAGCAAGTGGACCAATTCTGAAAAAGTGACATAGAACCTTGAAGAGCATATTGGCAATAATATCCTAGTAATCTAGAAAGAAACTTCTTTTGGACCATGGGATTTACAAGCTTGGAAGGAGAAGATGGCCAATTTCACTTATTCTAAAGTAACACTTGTCATAAGGTTTTGTTTATCTAATTGAGATACTAGCTTCAGAATATAGCTTAGTAGATTTCTAGGGTCTTCCAGAGAGTTACCTGATCCTCTCTTCATAAAATAATTTATTTCCTCTATGTTTAAATCATCTTCCTCTATCACTATCATTCCATTTTATTTAGTTGGAGATACTATTCAACTTATACATATTTAATTTGATGAAAAAATATAGAATTCATGTCTCCTTCAGTGAGACATTGAATCATAGACTTCTACTTCTAGAACACCTCTTCGTTTAAAAAAAAAAATTAACCATTTTTCAATATATTTTTGAAGTTGTTTCATTTTAACCATCATATTTGTTTTCTTTTCGAATAGGTTGTCAAAAGATTTTTTATTCTAGCTCCTAACTTTAACTTTTATCCCATTAAGTTTGGTATAGAGCTTGATCATTGGGAAGCTAATCTTTGTAGTATTCCACCAATCTTTGTAGCATATATCAGTAGAGGAAGTTTGTGGCACCAATAGGAGACTTTCTTTTTATAGTGGAATCAAATAGAATAGCATTAAAACCATAGTCTTCTTGTTAAGAAAGAAATTGTAAAACAAAAGTAGAACTTACTACAATAAAGAGGGCTATGCTTCAAAGTAATAAATTCTGACTAATACATACAAGAGATCTTCTATGTTTACAAAACCCATCTTTAAGCTTAACCAGTTTCACTAATCTCTTATATTTATTCCATGAAAATAGGCTGGGAAATATCACTTTGCTCTCATAATTTATATGAAAGGTCTAAGCTCTTTAGCTTCCCCATATGGAAAAGAGGAACATCTAGGGCATGCACCAAAATAATGATACACCACTAAAAATATTACTAACATTAAAGTTTAAACAAAAATATTTCAGATCAATCTTAAATGTCAATAATATTTTTGAGACAAATCTAGTTAATTAAAAATTCATACCAATGGAATGATTTGTAAAAATCACTTTAGAACATAAACATTTTAGAATTATCTTGGATGTTAATAGGTTTCTCCAAATAAACCATGATTAAAAACCTCTAAGAAGAAAAAGGAAAAGGGTAGTGGATCATTAATATACACCTTCATCCAACTACAGTAAGTTTTAATAAGCCAGTCGAAGAGATGCAGTAGGAGCAACTATATTTTTTCTACAGCATATACTCTTAATAAATATAGATGATGAATAATATAATGATAATACAAAAAATTTAAGTCATTTTGCTACACAAAAATGATATCTTAGATGAAAACCCAAATTATTTGCCTTATAAAAAATAATTTTTTTTCTTTGGCTAAATGGAAAGAGGAAAGTTTGACTCTATAATAAATATCTATTGGGTTTTGTTATTTTTGATGTTGCAGAAATGAAATTATTGCTGTGGTTTCTAGGTCATCTTATTCAGGAATCAAAATTATGCATTTGTAAGTTCAAATTCCTTTTCGAATCTCCCCTTTATTTGAAGGCATAAAAAGCCCTTTTCACCTAGTGTGAGATCACAAAAAGCTGCATAAAATCGCCTTTCCTTCCTCTCATGTCAATGAATCCTCTTTGTCCATGATATTCATAGATCCAGATTGGTTAATTTGATAGCTAGGGTTTTAAAAATTCTCCAAATTCACTGCTTTATGGAGGTTAAATAAATTTTTTAAGGATTGGAAGTGTGTTTCACCAAATTCATCAACTATTACTCAATGGATTCTTTTTGAAATCTAAAATCCATGCATCTCATGTCTTTGGAAGGATATGATTCAACAACTAGGGCTTGAGGCTTAGAGGGTTTAAATCAAGATCTAGGGTTTCGATATTTATTCTTTAGATTCTCAGATGAAGAGGACTTTCAGCGCTCGGCGCTCGATTTGATGGAATGCCCAAGAACATTGACAGTTTTTCATCTAGCTTGAGGTCTATGACATAAACCATCAATGGATCACATCATTTTTTTATACAGGGTTATTTTTACCCTGAACGATACAATGTCGAAGATAATTTTCTCTTATCTATGAATAGTAAAGAGTGTCGAAAAATAGAGACATTGGCAGAACATTTACTTGCTACAGAGCATTACTTCTACAGCTGCCTCTATTCTTGCTCTAGCAGACAGCCACAATATCACTGAACTGAAAACTACATGCCTTGAATTTTCTGTTGAAAATCTTGCAGGTGTCATGCATTCAGAGGGCTTTGAGTATCCGAAGGAAAATTTCCCTTCATTTCAATCAGAGCTTCTAAAAATAACTGGAGGCTTTTGAAGCGATTCGACTGTAATGGAGGGAGGCTTTTGAAGCGATTCAACTGTAGTGGAGGAAAGAGCATGGATGTGTTGGCAGAACTTTCAGATGGTACAAATATTAATGGAAGGAGATTAAGATGTAGAATATAGCGTTGAAATGTTTGATTAGTACTTAGATGCCTATATACTGAATGCTGGGAATTGTCGCAACCGTTTTTAATTTTATGAAAAAAGCTTCTCTCTACTATGTGGATTGATATAAGAATGCAAAATGTCGCATTTATTATCCTTTGCTTTAGAAAAAAGGATCTTCTCGGGACAAAATTAAAGTAATATGTAAACAACAAATTGCTTTATTTTTTTCTAAATTTGTAACTGTGAAATGAGTATATTCATTTAATTATTACATATCTAGATTTTTTCATATATAGAAATTATTAATATAAAACTTTGTTCATGAATGAGTAATGTTATTTTTTTATTCATGGTTCAATCTTGTATAATGTTAATCTTTTGTATTTTTATCTCTCAAGAAAACAATTCTTGAATTTCAAGATGATAAATTGAATATGAAGACAATTATTCAATTTCCTATTGAAATTTTAATAAATTCAATTTATAAATGTAGCAAAAGTTTAAAGATTTATTGTTAACATATATTTGATATGTCATTTTGAAATGTCCCCTTTTCTAATTTGATATGGTATTTCACACCTCTAATCAGATTTTCAAAATCAAACAACTGCTATCACAAAGATCCACCAAATTTCTTAAGAAACCTCAAATCTGGTATGTCGAAAATAGTGCCAAAAAGCTTCACAACTTCACCTGTTATTAATAAATCTGAAAGTAGACATTTTTACAAAAATTTGAGCAGCATAAAAGCCTATAAAATGTCATTTCCAGATCTATATAGCCTTTACAAAATAGCTCACAAATGTAGGACAAAAACTATGCTCATCGGGCTCCCGAAATTAACACAAAAATGCTCGAAAACACCACAAAAACACTAATAAACTATCTCAGAAGTTTAATCACATCCCAATACATATATTCAGCTCTATTTTAACAGCTTAAAGTCTGAAATACAACAGCAACCAAAACTGATATGAAATGCTCAACTGAAAACACCAAACTCATGCAAAAAACCACACCCAAAAACTCACAAATCTACACTGTTCAGCACAAAGGCAAACTCTGTATGAGAATGCACATGGAATGGCTTCAACCTCCCGTCCTTAGCCTTCCTGGAAACCTGCAAACTCTCGTTCTTGGGTCTCCCTGGAAACCTGCAAACTCCCGTTCTTGGGTCTCCTTCTCCACAGGTTTGGCAGCCTCTGAAGAATAACAAAGAGTGAGCAAAAATCAAGTTCTGGAATCAGCCCAAAATGCCTCCAAACCCCTTAAAAGAGGGCATAACTGTAACTCACGTCCAAGAGAGGTTAATGAAACTTATTTTAATAATAATTTTCATTTATTAGTCCAACGGTTTCCAAAGATTAACCCCCTTTTTTCGAAACTTCACTTTCTTGGGCCTGCCTGCCTTAGCAAAGATTTTCTTTTTTAATTATTTGAAAAGGGGACATGACAAGTCCTCCCCTCCCAATCATTGCTTGTCCTCAAGCAATGGTTGAACAATAAACCAATCAATCCACCTGGATCCCAAATGTAGTCATGAACTATACTACTACCAATTAACACAGGCTCCTGCAATATCCTCTGCAATATGACCAAGAGGAATCCATAATCAAACTGACAATTATAGCTCAACCAAACTCTGAAATCACCACTACCACAATCAAAAACCCATGAGGCACAAACTCTTAGAACATCAGAACCTAAGCAAAGTGGACAAATCAAACTACGAACATAGTAAATACCATCAACGCATCCCACTGGCCTATACAGAATGCACAATCCAACTCTGCAATAATGGTGAATGCTCTCGAATGAAACTGTACCAAGTATGGAGAATCCACACACTGTAAAACTCCTGCAGTCAACACAACTTTGCAAATCACCGGCCACTATCTCATAACCATAACTACCATGCACCCCTGATGGTGAAAAGCCACCACAAGATAAATAGCAAGAATTGGAACCCAAACCAAATTTTCCTGCCATCAACTCCTCAACACAAGGATCAAATGCTAACTGATGTACATACCCTGCAATATAATGTTGATTAAAAAAAACCAACCTCAGTCAATAGCTCACCATGAACAAGTGATACAACCCACTGTGACTGATCACTAGCTAAGTCAGGAGATGTCATAGCCAAAGGAGTAGAATCAATAACAATACCCACTAAAGCATCATTCCCAAACTCCTGCTCTAAGTCACATATTATCAAGCTGTCAACTGCAGAACCTATCACCATGTCATGACCATCACAACTCTCATCTTGAGGCATCAAACTGTCCCATAACTGATGATAAGAACTAGGAACCAAAGTACATCTCTATATCATTATCTCATCAACATGGTCATCAAAGGTAAATTGATGAGCGTACCTCATAGTGTAATGCTGATAGAATGCACCAATCTCAGTCAATGGCTCAGACTGTAATCCAAATGAAACTAACTGCAATTGATCATTAACCATGTTGGAACTAACTACTACCTCCGAAGATATCACCAAGGGAGTAGTATTACTAGCAGGAACCATGCCAACTGCCGACTCACCAACATCACACATGATCTTTGATACATCTCTAGTCTCCGTGCCTTCAGTACTAGAGGCCACCACCCTATCAGGCATACAATAATCTGCTACAATACCCAACTCAACTAAACCTGACTCTAGTGGGAATGAACTTGATATGCCAATGTTAGTATCAAGGATGGATGCATCCCCATCTCCACTATCTCTGACAATCTCGGCCATGGTCATCCTCGGATCACCAAACACCACAGCTTGTGACTGTATAGAATCAGGTAAAGATTGTAGTTGCTCTAACTCCATGGTCACCTTAGCCAAATGAAACTGTGACTCCTTGAAATCCAACTGTGTACTCTCAAGAATCTCAGAAGTCACCTCAAGCTGCTCAGTAAGCTCACTCACCTCATCTTCCTTGGCCAACAATGCATCATATGCTGTACTACCCCACTCCATAAGATAATCTCTGTCAGCTACCAACTGCATATAATTCTGTCTCAAAATCCGAATAGCCTCCCATAAAGAGTTGATCTCTGTCAAGGAAAGATAACTTCCTTCCTGCTCATCACTAGTAGGAGAACCCCATCCATAAACTGCTAACAACTGACGAGCAGCATCAAAATGTTGGCAAGTGATAGCAATGTCTCGATCACTAACTCTCAACTGATTAGACACATGATGGCACTGGCTTGACTGTCTCCTACAAACCTCCTCTAATGCACTGTCTAAAGGAGTATCCTCAAAGTTACTAGTCTCTAGAGTATTACCATCCATGTCATGTGAATCAACTCTAAAGCTCATATCAACATACGGAGTATCAAAAACTATAGCACTGCTGTCCAACTCCTCTGTACCCAAAGAAACTAAGTCTTCAAAATTGCCCACTGCATCCTCTTGGATGTCATCAATGCCAATATGATCCTGGGACTCATCTGTACACACTGCCAAATATGAAAGATCATCAACACATTCCAGCAAGTATGGTCGACTGGATATATGAACAAAGCCTAACACCGGTGTATAAAAACTAATACCAACATCGGACAAGCTGCTAGCATAAGAAAAGACAACACCGTGCAATCTGCTAATCAAATCCATGATAGCACCCAAACAAACATTGCTACCAAAAAGTCTATTTTAACATTTAAAAGTCTGATATACAACAGCAACCCAAACTGATATGGAATACTCAACTGAAAACACCAAACTCATACAAAAAAAACACACCCAAAAACCCACAAATCTGCACTGTTCAGCACAAAGGCAAACTCTGTATGAGCATGCACATGGAATGGCTTCAAACTCCCGTTCTTAGCCTTCCTGGAAACCTGCAAACTCCCGTTCTTGGGTCTCCCTGGAAACCTGCAAACTCCGGTTCTTGGGTCTCCTTCTCCACAGGTTTGGCAGCCTCTGAAGAATAACACAAAAATCAACAAAATCAAGTTCTGGAATCAGCCCAAAATGCCTCCAAACCCCTTAAAAGAGGGCATAACTGTAACTCACGTCCAAGAGAGGTTAATGAAACTTATTTTAAGAATAATTTTCATTTATTAGTCCAACGGTTTCCAAAGATTAACCCCCTTTTTCCGAAACTTCACTTTCTTGGGCCTGCCTGCCTTAGCAAAGATTTTCTTTTTTAATTATTTGAAAAGGGGACATGACACATTTTGCAAATGGAAAATGGCTTCTATTACAAATTTGTTAGGGTATGCACATTTGATTAGAAGTTTTATTACATGAATTGATAGTTTCAAGGAACACATGTTAAAATACCTCCAGTTGGATGTCAAAAATAAACCCCATAATCTAAAGATATAATGATCCACATAGCTTGAAAAACAGTATCGAACTCAATGTTTGAAGAGAGTTCATGATATTAAGCCATCACACTACATCCCCTACCTCTAGTTGCCATAAACATAAGTGTATATGGACATTAAAAGTGATCTTTCTCATGTTGGTTGTAAGAATGCAAAATGTCGCATTCATTATCCTTTGCTTTAGAAAAAAGGATCTTCTCGGGACAAAATTAAAGTACTATGTAAACAACAAATTGCTTTATTTTTTTCTAAATTTGTAACTGTGAAATGAGTATATTCATTTAATTATTACATATCTAGATTTTTTCATATATAGAAATTATTAATATAAAACTTTATTCATGAATCAGTAATTTTATTCTTTTATTCATGATTTAATCTTGTATAATGTAAATCTTTTGTATTTTTATCTCTCAAGAAAACAATTCTTGAATTTCAAGATGATAAATTGAATATGAAGACAATTATTCAATTTTCTATTGAAATTTTAATAAATTCAATTTCTAAAAGTAGAAAAACTTTAAAGATTTATTGTTAACATACATTTGATATGTCATTTTGCAAATGGAAAATAGCTTCTATTACAAATTCGTTAGGGTATGCACATTTGATTAGAAGTTTTATTACATGAATTGATAGTTTCAAGGAATACATGTTAAAATACCCCCAGTTGGATGTCAAAAATGAACCCCATAATCTAAAGATATAATGATCCACATAGCTTGAAAAACAGTGTCGAACTCAATGTTTGAATAGAGTTCATGATATTAAGACATCACACTACATCCCCCACCTCTAGTTGCCATTAACATAAGTGTATATGGACATTAAAAGTGATCTTTCTCATGTTGCTTGTAATTGAAGGGTAGTTACCCCTACGTTTCCTTAACTTGAACTATGGTGATAGCATATGGTGTTGAGACTCGAATAATTTGGAATGTGTATATATATTATTTAACCTAGTGCCTTTTCAATTTGATTTCCCTTTTGATAAAATATACTAGTTTCATATAATAGGATAAGAAAAAATGCAAGTGGCTATTATAATTTCATTTAATGTTTTGTATAATGTAGAAGCATAGGCCTAGCTTTTATTTTTAAGCTAAGAGTGATGAAATAGACGGTTGCACCTCCAACTCTTTGTTTTCTTATACCATGATCAAGATATGATCTTTGTGCTTATTATTTTTATTATTAAATCATTTTATTTCAAGGTTTAATATTTATTAAATAGTGGTTCTCTCTATTTATTAAATATTAAAATATATTAAATATATTGATAATAAAATAATGTTGTATTTTAATTAAGACAATTATTACATAAGACTAATGTGATTAATAATTATTATATGTGGAGATTATAAAATGCTTAAATGATAAATAACATTTTTAAACTCGAAGATACATTTAGGGTTTTCTATTGAGTGCATGAAGGGCTTTTCTTTCCTTCAAGAGTTCCTAAATGAATTTGGAGGACTTTTAGTGCATAATGGGGGAGTAATAAAAGTTATTAAAAAGTTAAAGAATTTATTTATATGATAAAAAATTAGTTGATCATCCATTTAGTCATTTATTTTGGTGACTAATTAGTAATGAATGATTGTTTAGTCATTTGTTTAATCATTTATTTAGTCAGTCATCTTTATCCAACCTTCTGATTTTACCTAATAACCAAATTGGTCATTTATTTAGTCACTTATAAATTACAAAACATTACTATAATTTGATTAGTTTTAGTCTAGAAATTTTGCTCTTTTGACAAATTTTTTTAGTCACATAGTCAATTTTGTTTTTAAAATTTCTAATAGCTCTTTAGAGAACAAACAAGTGATACCTCCTTTGAGCCTATGGAAAGATTCTATGATGGACATATCTTTGATCAATATGATGAAGACATGGATGCATGTTACTCACTTGACAAGCAACATAATAATTCTAGAAATACTTTTGAAAGAAATTTTAGTCCTTTTAAAGATTCTTATGATGATATTTTGCAAACACTTCATGCCACCAAGCTCACCACATTTCCTAAGTGTAGCTCAGAAGAAAACCCATTCTTTGATATGTATTATTCTTATCATTGACATAATGAGCATAGCACTTCATATTGCATTAAGATGAAACATTAAATCCAAGATCTTATTGATGATGGGATTATTAATACCTTTAATGAATCACGTGGTGAGGATTCTTCTCTTAATGAACCTATGTATAGTGATGGTTTCCTTGATACCTCTACTTTTTTCAACACTCATGAGCCTCTTAAAACTACAAAGATTTCCAATGTCCCTTCATGAAAAAAAGAGCCTAATTATTTTGCATTGACTATCCATAACCTTAAGGGATACCTCCAAAATAAAATCAAGCTAATCTTCACTTGGGTGCAAAAATTTTTCATACTGATAAGACTAAAGATCCACAACCTTCATTTGATGCTATGCCTACTATGCTTACTTCAACTAGTCATTGGTTACCTCTTCAAGATTATATCATGTATATCCACACTATCCCTTGTCTTTGGAAGTGGCTCCATATCAAGAGGACTCTCTAAAATGTAAATCTATAAATAATGGTCAAGATCAAGAACCCTTTCATCTCCTTCAAGATGCCACCTTTCCATATCCCATGTCTTGTCCACGTTCTAGGTATGATGAAGACACCAAGTCCAATACTTCCATTGAGCTTACTAAAATCATGAGAAAATCAATTTTCCTATGTTATATAAAGAAACTTTTCAAGATTAATGTATCCCCTCACCCTCTTGTTCTACTTCTCCATATCCACTTCAAAATATGCTCAAGCTTCTATTGCTCTTATCAAAGAGGTCTCTCCAATTAAAGCTACTCATGAGTATATTGGTGGTCTTGGCCATATTACTCTCTCTAAAGATGTTGATATCCCTATTGCTTAGCCATTTGTATCTCCTAAGTCTATTGTTGGTCCTTGTCCATCAATGGTAAAACCTTCAAATCTTCCTTCCATATTGGGACCTTATGCTACTCTATCTCCTACTTTCACTCCTAGATCATCATCTACTTCTCCCATTATACATCAAGATAAAAAAAAAAGACACCCATCCTTGAAAAATTTCCATCCACTCAACCATCTAAACAAGTCATATCAACCTTATTCATCCACAAATACCAAGTCTTTTGGACAAAATTTGGATGATAAACTTAATAATAAAGAGAATAATCCATTTAAAAATGAAGAACACTATGTCCTATATAATCAACATGTGACTATAAAGAAAGAATAATTACTGAAGAGTAACAAAGGTGCACTATCCAGAGAGCTAAATAAAAGGAAATATGCATTCCTAAATCCATTATTAAAGAAATATGCTCTAAAAATTCTAAAGGAAAATAAAAATATAAAGCTATATGGATTCCCAAGTCTCTTTTGAAATACTTGAAGCTTGAAAATAAATCAAGGTTGACATTTTATTTTACAAAGGCTTCCACTTCAACTTCTTCTTAACATCTTCCTAAAACTATTTTGATGCGTTCCACTCCATCTTCCTCCAAGATTACTCGACCAGTTCATACATCTAATCCTTGTGATATTTCCTCCATTATCACTTTGTCATTCTATAACCCTTTAAGTTATGTGTCAATGTTAATCTTTCCCACTTTTTCACCTACCTTTATACAATCCTTCCAAGCCTTTACTTATGTGCTACACATAATCCTTCAAGATTTCCAAGGCATGAACTCTTAGCCTCCATATAATATTCCTAATTTCATCCCCTTTCCATCACCCTATTAGAATCTTTGAGAATAACTTTCTATGGTCATGGCTTATCATTAGTTATTCTTTCAATAAGAGTCCATTTATCTAAAATTCCAATAAAAAATAGCCAAAAAGAAAGAAAATGTGTGCTCATAAAAACCATTTCTTGTGGCACCTTGGTAGCAAAAATTAAGATAAACTAATCAATCCTATGGTGAAAACCACTTCCTATGCACCTTGGATAAGTACCATGATGAAAACCTGGCAATCAGGGGCTATGCACAATTCTTCTATCATTCATTTATTCCATTAGCTTCCTTATTTTCTTTCTCATTCACTCATAGATTTCTTATCTAGCTTCATTCTGATTTATCTATCCTTTTTCTATCATTTCCAATTGACCCCTTGGTCTTGATCACACAAAGTAAAACTTGGATCTCATTAGCCTCTTTACATGTCTACTCTTTTAGATTACACAATTTCATGCTATCTTACTTAATGGCTTTCACATATTATCCAATATTTTATCTTTCTTATTAGATTCCATTTCTTATCCTATATGTTATCTCACTTATTGGATATCTACTTATCCTACATGTTATCTCCTTTCACAAATTTCTTGGTTTATCCCAAATGCACTTCATTTGGCCATTTTACACTATTTCCCTAGCTTGGATATTCTTGAGGAGTAAGTCCTTAAGGATCAAATTCATCTTGCTTCATTGATCCTTTCTTATCCATATTATCCACCACTTTTCTAATCCATCACATCCTAGATCTTGGTAGATATTATAACAAAATTATGTAATATTTCTTAAGAGCGAGTAAATCCTATCAAGTGGTGAAAAAATGAAAACATGCACTACTTGAGTCCCTTGCATCTATGTGTATTACCATTTCACTTTGTGCTCATGATCCATTCATCTCATTTTTTTCCCTACCTAGCTTGGAAATGACTCTAACATCTAGGTGTAAGGGGCACAAATTGTATAGCTAATTAGGGTCTCTTTTTTGTATAGCTATTTATTTGGCAGCTTGCTAACTAGTGTTTCTCAAAACTTACCCTTTGACATCAAGTATTTCTTATTACTTATTGGATACTTTGGCTATATTCTAGGATTGTATGATACCTCTCATTGTCACACTTGAGCCTTAAAGAGATAATCATGTAACTTTCTCATGTGCACTTAAACACTAAACATTCGTTGAGACTTGTTGGCTTTAATTTCTTTGCGTGTTTTCTAGGAAAAATTATTTACCAAGTGTTTCCTCCTAGATAGTGTCACAAGGATGTAATGGACTAGAATCTAAGGGCATGGGGCTTGTTTTCTCTCACTTTCTACCTATGGGTCTACTTGTTAATATTACATTTCTTGAGCTTAATTCTTGTCCCACTTGACACTAAGGACCCACAACATATCATCCTTGTCCATTTTTGCAAATGCGTGCTTATAATCATCCTGAAATTTTGTGTCTTGGTGCAAGTATAATCTTGCTAAATTAAACCTAGGGAATCCAATTGTACTATCATCTTGACCTTTATGTCTTTGATGCATAGCTATTAGATATAGATCATATTCATATCCTCGTAGTTATAATAGTGATGATTACATGATCTTATGATGTCCCTAATAAGGCTTAATGATAAAAACTATGACCTACTTATATAACCCTTTTTGAGATTATGTGTGTTGCACAGACATTATAACATTTTTATGTTTTTATATTTTATTTTATTATTTAATGTTGTATCTAGGAGTACCTAGATGCACATGAAGCATGGAGAGATTCGCATGTGATATATCTGATGAGTTGTATTGTAACATTATGATAATACTTGATGTAATTATTTAATATTCGATAAAAATAATTAAATGTCCAATATTGAATATGGAGTCAATGTGTTAGGAAACACATGGTTTATGTAATAGCACTTGGTGGTTTTGTGGAACATTCTACTATATAAGCAACCACTAGGGCAATTGTAGAGACAAGACAAAGAGAAAAGGGAAAAACACAAGAGTTGAACAAGACAAGGCTTGATAGGTTAGCCAAGGGAGCATTTGCAAATTTTGGAAGCATTGAATAGGATGTGTGGATTCATTGTTATTCACATGGCTTTCTTGGTTGTGGCTATGACTTTGAAGGATTTGATGGTTGCATTGAAATGGTGTTTATTCTTAATAATACATGGTGATGGATGCTTTTGGAGTTTGGGTTTTACTCTCAATGATGGTTTCCCACGACATATCTTATGTCACATTATATGGGTATATTATCTATTCTCTTACATGTGTATTTAAATTTTAAATTTATATTTTATATCTATTATGAGTTATTTGTAAATAGTAATATATTTTCATGCAAGTTTCCTTACAAGTGGTATCAGAAATATGGTTCTATTTTTGTAACCCTAGAGTGAATTAATAGGAATGCATGAGAGAATAAAAGAAAAGGAAAGCATTATAGGTTTCATAGATTTTTTATAGCAAATCTTACAGATTTGGGTTTTCTATTATGATCAGATGTCGAAAGATCTTAAGCGTGTAAAATTGTTGGACAAATAGATTTATTGGATATTTCATTTAAATAGTTGGACAAATAGATTTTTTGGATGTTTCATTTATATGTTGCATTTGTAGTTGACATAAATTTATTAGTTAGAGGTGCGTATGGATACTTAGAGGCGGTGGTGATGTTGATTTCTCTTGGACTATAGAAATATTTTGTGGGATGGTTGATAACTTCAATAGGAAGTCTGAGGGACATTCACCTAATTTGGAATTGAGAGGAGATTATTCTTACATGATTCTTGGCTAGAGAATTGTATATCCTGAGGAACATTCTAATTGCCCAGTCTTGGTCTACTTGGTGGTTACTACTTGAGAGGTATAGCTCATTTTTTGTCTCTTGGGTGCATTATATTTATGCTTTTTTTTCATGGATATGAATCTTAAGCTATGGTACATGAGTTAGATGTAGAGGATTCATTTGAGAGATGGCTTTTAATTGGTTATCTCTTCGTGCACATTTTTTAATGTTGTTTGAGTTTGGGAGATGGTTTTATATTGGACATATTTCTTTGATAAGGAGTGACTATTCCTTAGTTTAGGAATGGTTTATGAGTTTTATCTTCTTGTGAGAGGCTTACATCCATGATTAGTTATATGATATAGTTTGGGTGTTGTTGTGGCTTCTTTGTTGGGGTTATATGGAGGAGATAATACTTGCACAATTTACATCTACAGAGGTGTGTGTAGAAGGACATGATATAGGTTATGATATGCAAGGTTTCTATTGGTCTTGGTTATCTTCTAGGTTCTTTGGTTTCACTTACATTAGAATTGGGATTGGTTTAAGATTGCAATCAGTAGTTTGTATTTATGTATGTCATATGAGAGATGACATGGTTATTTATTTATCTCTTTCCTTTATTGGTTGTGGAGAACTTGGGATAGTATTGGAGACTTATTATGGGAGTTGTTCTTGCAAGTTATTAGTTTATATGTTGTGGATATCCTTGATACTAAATAGATTCAATTCTATGAGATGTTGTGAGTGGATTTGCGATATATTTGACATTATCATTTGTAATGGGAGCTTCATATATATATATATATATATATATATATATATATATAGAGAGAGAGAGAGAGAGGCTTGCAATTGAAGGTCTTATAGGTCTTATATTGGATATGTTGATGATGTGAGATTCACTTGGTTACATTTTTGAGGTATGGATAGTTGGATGGGTTTGGCACTTGTGGTTGATATTGCAGCTATGGATTTTGACAACTATGGATATATTTTATTACCTTTAGATTATGATTTTTTGTTCTTGGCATTCTAGTTGGTACATGAATTTATGATCATTATGTGATAGGTTGGGTGGCTTTCTCTTTCGATGCCTTCTATGTATGTCAAGTGGTAGTGGCATAGTAGCAAGTGGTTTCATTCATGTTTGAGATGTTGGATACTTTGATTTTTTTTTAGGTACCAAGATGGAGAGCATGGTGTACTTTGATCCATGATGGTGGATTTTCTAGGAGGATTGTTTCCTTATTCATTTATGTGGCTATGGATTGACCCTATGCAATGTATACAACAAGTGGGAGATTGTTGAGATTATGTGTGTTGCACATATTGTATAATATTGTTATATTGTATGATTTTATTTTATTATGTAATGTTGTATATAGGAGTACCTGTATGCATGTACAACATGGAAAGATTTCTATGGGATATACTTGATGAGTTGTATTCTAACATTGTGATAATACTTGATGTAATTATTTAATATCTAGGAAAAGAAATTAAATATCCAATTATAAGTGTGGGGTCAATGAGTTTGTTAGCACATGGTTAATGTAAGACCACTCAGTGGTTTTTGGGACTTGCTACTATATAAACACCCATAAGGGTAGTTATAGAGACATGACAAAAGAAAAAAGGGAGAAAGGCAAGAGTTCAATAAGACAAGGCTTGATAGGTTAGCCAAGGGAGAATTTGTGAAGGTTTGAAGCATGGAATGGGTTGTGTGGATTCATTCTTATTCACATGGATTTCTTGGTTGTAGTGATGGCTTTGAAGGCTTCCATGGTTGTGTTACACTGGTATTTTTTCTAAATAATACATGGTGATGGATTATTTTGGAGGCTGGGTTTTTCCCCAATAAGGGTTTCCTAGGGCATATATTGTGTCACATTATGTGGGTATTTTGTCTATTCACTTGCATGTGGATTTAAATTATAAATATGTTTCATATCTACTATGGGTTATGTGAAAACAATAATATATTTTCTTGCAAGTTTCCTTACAACCCTTGCAATTGCACCTTTTAATAATAGCTTGCATTTTAGAATTCATTTTAGCTTAGCTTTGCATTTTGTGTGATGAGAGAGTCCTCTTTATCTTTCATTAAAATCTATACTAATTGTCTTCATCTCTTCTTCATTCATGTTGATCATGTCTTCATATTTCTTTTAATATTTTCAACTCACTACTTCTCTTCTTTTCATATTTCTCAAAAGGGTTAATCTTATCATCATATCTATCTACCATTTTGGATCCTTTATATATCATTTTGAACTAATATTTTAACTCCTTGGATTTGTGCAAAAAATTACACCCCTAGCTAATTTTTAAATCCTCAATCAATTTTTGGGAGTATAATCTAATTTTATCTTCATGGTCAAAATTGTATTTAAAAATTCCTTCTTTCTTACTCTCTTACATTCTTCTTTCTCATTTCATTCTATTTCATCTCACATTCAGTTCATGTTTCTTCATGGTTTGAGCTATTTCTCATGATATATATTCTTGATGAAACTAAGTCAAACTGGGTTATAATATCACTACTTAGTGGTCATTCTATTTGGTCTTAATCACTTATTAGTCATCATGGACCATAGTTTATCTCAATTTGATAATATTTAGCTTATTTTTGTATCTCCTCTATCTCATTTCAATTTTGATCCTGAGGGGGTAGGAATATTCTGTCATTGTTCCAAATTTCTTTTCTATGGCCATCTATTTCTCAGGAGAATATTCTCGACCTTTCCATTTTCTCTTGATCTATCTTTTTTCTTTTGTCAACTTTTTGATACTCATCCGAGGTTTTGATTCTCTCTCTCTCTCTCTCTCTCTCTCTCTCTCTCTCTCTCTCTCTCTCTCTCTCTCTCTCTCTCTCTCTCTCTCTCTCTCCTTCCTATGTTCAATACTACTACTAATAGACTCAACATTTTGGATCTACTATCTCTCTGCACTTCATTCTTTAAAGTTAGATCTCTCCATTTTCTTGCTTGGTTTCTTCATTATTTGAAGTAATATGTTTCTAAATCGATCACACATTGGTCAAAGAGGGGAAAATATAATCACCAAAAAATGGTCATCTAGAATATGAACTCCCTTTTTAGTAATTTTGCATAATTTATCTATTTCTTATCTTTGATCAAATCCTCAAAAATATATTTATTTGATTATAATTTATGGTTTGACTAATTTATTATAAGTCACATATTTAATTAAAAGAACATACTCACTTAATTAAATAAACATCCCCACTTCCCACTTATCTAAAGTTCGCATACATAAAGCATTACTCCCATTTTAAAAGTAATTTTAGAAAGGCTTTTTGTCTCACAAGTAGTGCACACTTTCCAAGGTGGGTGTAATCTTTATTCTCCTCAACACATCTCTCACCTTTCTGAACTCCACTATTGTTCTTCATTAGGTGATATGCTTCTTCACATAAATCACTCAAGATGCATTCTCCTCCCTCGATTATGCCTCTTTTGACTCTTAATCTCTACTGTCTATTTTCTCTTTGAATGGGAAATGTCTCTATTCATTCCCTAATCTTAGTTTATCATGCTAATATTATGGTGTAGAATTTCTAGGTGCTTTTTGAGCTTTGAAGGACTTGGATCACTCTTGCATTTGCATCTCATATTTTCTTTCTCAATATTTCATCATAGTATCCTTAGTTTAGATTTTCTTTTATTCTTTAGATTATCTCATCTAATGTAATGAGTGGGTTTGTAACTCTTCATTTTATTTTAGTTTACTTTGCACTTGCAATGGATACCCATTCATAGATTCTTGGATATAGGACCCATTACCCCTACTCTTTGAACTTCTCATTGTATGGCACACCTTTCAAGGGTTAGATAGCTTGGCTCATTCGAGAGCCACCATTTCACTACTTGCACATTTTCACATCATAGATAGAGAATTATACGATTCCTCTTGTGATGCCCTATTTCATGGGTATTCCTATTTATAGTAGTTTATATAAGTTTTATTATTTTGTCTACACACAATGCTAAGCTCCTTTGCAATAATTAATTGGTGCTATTCTTGAAAATAAAGTCTTTATTAAGGTTTCTTCAATTAGACTCATTGCCTTAGAATCTTTTTTTATTTTTTTCTCTCAACTAAGTCTTCTAATTATTTGTGAGGGAAGCAAAAAGATTAGGGTCTATAGCATCTACAAACCACTATTCACAAGATCCCACAAATCATTTTGGATCATAGTGGTTTTAAGTTTCCTTGGACAAATATTTCAATTTTATCCATTAATGGAAGTTGATTACCACCAAACTATTCTTTCATCTCTAGGTATTGTTAGAATTCTTTAGAATAACTGAGAGGGGGGGTGAATCAGTTATTCAAGGTCCAAAATGCCCTATTAATACCTTTCTAATACTTTTATACCCTTTTCATCTATTCAAACTTAAAACAGTCATATAAGCAAATTACTGTAAATCAACATGCAAAGATAAAACATTCAAGATCAACACATAACACAATGATTTACGTGGAAACCCAATTTGGGAAAAACCACCAGTAACATGGTACTTGATTCTCACTCTTCTGGAGTGATGCCCTGTTAAAAGCCTGCCCTGTTAAAGGCTTACAACACACTATTAAATGTGACCTTGTTAGAGGATTTCACCAAACTGTTAGGAATGGGCTTGGTTAAAGGTCTTTAGAACATCCACTTGGAATGTCACCCTGTTAAAGGATTTATCTAATGGCTGTTAAACCAACCTAAGTCCATAGGATTCATCTTACTGTTACAATTGCTAGAAAGTAACGATAATGGTCTTTTGATCTTACATAACTTACAATATACTTTGCAGATTTTAGATCACTCTCTCAATTCAATCCTTATGCTTGGCTTCAATCACTTTAGTTCTGACTTGCTTGTCTCTCTCTCAAGCTTTGTCTCCTTGAGTTTTCCTATTCATTCTGCCAATGCAATCATCATTGTGGTCGTCTATCCAAACAAAGTTCCTCAGCATTTCATGCTTTAATGCTTGACCAAGGCTCTCTCTCTCACTATCCCTTCTTTTTCACTCTCTTCCACACTATTTTCTATTAACTTATGCCTTCTTATATACAAGTCTGATTTTCCTTTGCCGCTCAATTCTCCCTCTCTAATTTTAGGGTTTCAAAAATGGATTAGGTAGGATACAATGTATCTACCCCATATCTTGTTTTCTTCACCAACTGTACCTTAAAAACATTCTACATGGTGTTCTGTGCCACCAAATCATCATTCTTATCCTCCTTTTAATTCACAGATTTATAGATAACAACTTTTTCGGCTTTGATTTGATGAATCTTCGATTTTCTAAATAATGCAGCAACTCAACATTATTTAGTTATTGGTGCTCGGCACCTCTATGTTACTCGGCATCATTGAGTTACTAGTGCTCGGCACCTCTGTGTTACACGACATCATTGAGTTACTAGTGCTTGGCACCTCTATGTTACTCGACACCTATACTTGCTCGGCACTTGAACTTGCTCGACACTTGAACTTGGTTTGAGCTATACACAAGACTTAGTTAAAACCTTAGATCTTTGATATGTTTCAGTGTGCTCATTCTTTGTATCTTTTAGTATGTCATCCAATACACTGTTTCATTAATGGCTTGACTGATCCTTATACTTCATTACAACATCATAAATTCAACCTTTCTCTAGGTGTTCTAGTTACATCTTATTGATTGCTTCCACCTTGACAATCAACTAATTGATTGTATTTGGATCACTAAAGCAATTGTCATCCCTGCAAGTAGCAAGTTTGACATCAATGACAAAACAATGATTGAGGACATTCTTTACCAGTTCCATATATTATTCCAACAATTGTTCTTATGATCATTTCAATCATTTCCAACAATCTCCCTCTTTGGCATTGATGGCAAACCAAACTGATCAAGTAATCAATTCAGTTACCACCAAGATTGTATTGATTTGATGCATTTTCACTACTGATCACATATATCTCCCTCTTTCATATATATCTCCCTCTTACTTTGCATTGATCAATTTTTTGCATATTTCTCCCTCTTTGACATAAATGCCAAAGATGTAGCATCTTTATCATACAAAATATAAGCTTTGGCTTCTTGTTGTCTTTCTCCCTTTGTCACCATGCTTGTGACTGATTTGGAGTTTCTATTCCTGCTGACATCCTTTGCACCAACCTGTTAATATTTCAATGATTTATTCCTGTTGATGCAAGGCAGCTTCCTTGTTTCCTTAAACTGCTTGAGTTAGGGGTATAACCCCTAGCTTGCCTCTAACATATTCATAGGCATCCTTGGGAAATGGTTTGGTGAAGATATTTGCAGTTCGTTCCTTTGTGTGAATGTATTCCAACTTCACTTGTTTGTCTTCTACCAATTCTCTAACATAATGATACTTGATTGCAATATGCTTTGTTTTTTCATGCATCACTGGATTTTTGGATATGTTTATAGCACTTGTATTATCACAATACAATATCACTGGTTTTGTTACTTCTTCTTTCATTCCATTCAATAGATGTGTGAGCCATACAATGTTTGTACAATTGATTGCAGCTGCCACATATTCTGATTCTGCAGTGGACTGGGATATACATATTTGTTTCTTGCTAGTCTAGGTAACCAGCCTTTTGCCTAAAAATAATGCACCTCCACTTGTGCTTTTTCTATCATCAATGTTTCCTCCCTAGTCTACATCTGTATATGCGTTGAGTTCAAATTTTCCATTCTTTTTGTAGTATAGACCAAAATCATCAGTCCCTTTGAGATATCTCATTATTCTTTTTACTGCTATGAGATGATTTTCTTTAGGATTAGCAGAGAATCTAGCCACTATTCCAACTGCTAATGCTATGTCTGGTCTACTATGTACAACATATTGTAGTTTTCCAATCATGGATCTGTACATTGTTTGATTGACTTCAGCTGACTCATCATTTTTGGATAGCTTATTCCCTGTGGCCATTGGTGTGCTGACTGGTTTGGATTCCTCCAATCCAAATTTTTTAAGAATTTTTTTGATGTATTTTGATTGTGTAATAAATATTCCATGTTTGAGTTGATGAACTTGCAATCCAACAAAAAATTTGATTTCTCCAAACATAGACATTTCAAATTCATGTTTCATTTTTTCAGCAAAGCCTTTGCAAAGTACTTCCTTATCACCAAATACTATGTCATCCATAAAAATTTCAGATACAATAATGTCTTTACCTTCTTCAACTTTGATGTACATGTTGCTATTATCATCAGTTCTTTCAAATCCAATTTGCACTAGATACTTGTGAAGTCTCTCATACCATACTCTAGGTGCTTGTTTCAAACCATAGAGTGCTTTATGTAACTTACACACCATATCCCTATTGTTTTCATCAACAAATTCTTCTGGTTGGTCAATGTAGACTTCTTCTTCTAGTATACCATTTAAGAAGGCAGATTTTACATCCATCTGATAGACTTTGAAATCTTTGTAGGCAGCATATGCAAGTAAAGTTCTTACTCCTTCCATTCTTGCAACAGGAGCAAATGTTTCTCCATAATCTATTCCTTCTTCTTGAGCATAACCCTTGCATACTAATCTGGCTTTATTTTTGGTAATCTCACCATTCTCATCTAGTTTGTTTCTGAATACCCATTTGGTGCCAATCACATTCTTGTCAGTTGGTTTGGGAACCAGACTCTAGGTTTTATTTTTTCTTATTTGATCAATTTCTTCTTTCATAGCTTTATACCAGTCGCCATCTTGTAATGCACCGTATACTATCTTGGGTTTAGATTTGCTGATCAGACATGATGCATGTCTTAGTCTATTCCTTGTCATTGGTCTTGCATCTTTGTCACCAATTATTTGTTCAGTAGGGTGATGTCTTTTTACATATTTGGATAATCTTGGCTTTGTCCTAGTTTCCTTGTTTGATCTTTCGGATTCAGGATCACTATGATCTTCATTATCAGGTTGTTCTTCATCATGTATGTTGTCTTCAGAATCAGATTGTGTATTTTCTTCATTCTATAACTCAGTTTCTGAATGTAGCTCGACATTTACTGCTTATGAATCAGCTGAAACTGACACTTGTTGTTGACTTTCAATTTGATTGACATCATCCTCATCAACAGTTATTCCTTCATAAGAATATACAAAGGTTCTATATTCTTCCATTTTCTTTGGTTCTTCAGCTTGGACTTCTGTGTGCTCATCAAAATTTACATTTGCACTTTCCACAATTTTGTTAGTGTTAACATTCAAACACTTATATGCCTTACTTCTTGTGGAGTAACCCAGAAATATACCTTCATCACTTTTTGCATCAAATTTTCCATTTCTAACATCTTTAAGGATAAAACATTTGCAACCAAATACTTTGAAATGTTATACATTTGGTGAGTAACCATACCATAATTCAAAGGGTGTTGTATTTGTACCTTTCTTGACTTGTACTCGGTTCAATGTATGAATAGCTACACTTACAACTTCTCTCCAGTATTTTAGAGCAACATTATTTTCCATCATTAATGTTCTGGCACAATCAATTACAGATCTGTTTCTTCTTTCAGCAATTCCATGCTATGGGGGAGTTCTAGGAGCTGATGTATGTCTTTTGATTCCATTGTCATTACAGAATATCTCAAATTTATTTGATGTAAATTCACCACCTGTATCTAATCTTAGACATTTCAAGCTTTTTCCAGTTTCCTTTTCAACTCTGGCCACATACCACTTAAACATTTGAAAAGCATCAGATTTTTGTTTTAAGAACATAACAGTCATCATCCTGGAATAGTCATCAACAAATAACATTATGTATTTATCTCCTCTATAGCTTTGTATTTCCATTGGACCACATAAGTCAGTGTGAACTAACTCAAGTATCTCTTTAGATGTATAGTTTTTTCTTTTGAAACTTGACTTTGTCATCTTTCCTAGCTGACATTATTTACACATGACATTATCAGGTTTCTTCAACTTTGGTAGCCCTCTGACTTTCTTCATTTTATTGATTTTGACCAGATTGTCAAAGTTGACATGACATAATCTTCTATGCCATAGCCATTCATCATCAAATTTTGCAAACAAACAAGAAGCATCATCAAGGTAAAACAAATCACTCTTTGTTTGATCACCTTTTCCTATTAGTTTACCATCATTGTCATAGATTTTTACAGTTTTGTTTTCAAATTCCACTTTGCAACCTATATTGCCTAATTGTGAGACACTCAGTAAATTGTAATTTAATCCTTCAACATAGTATGCATTGTCATATGAAATTTGGTCTGTGAGCTTAATGGAACCTTTTCCTCTGATTTGACATGGAGCATCATTACCAAATCTAACACTATTTCCATCATACTGAATAAAGTTAACAAACTTACTTTTGTCTCATGTCATGTGATGTGAGCATCCACTGTCTATGATCCATCTATTATTCTTGTTTATACATGCCACCAGTGCTATGGCTTCTTCTTCATCAGATTGGTCCTTCATGGCTACATAAACAACTTCATCATCATTGTCATCAGAATTCTCTTCAACAATATAACACTTCTTACCTTTTTCTTTTTAATCTCTCTTCTCATCATCTCTTCTGTTCTTGTATTTTTTGCCTTCCTTGAAATATTTTTTCTGTGGACACCTTGCAGCAATATGACCTACTTCATTGCAATTGAAACAAATGTTAGGCATCTTATCTTTGAATCTTCCTTTGCCCCTGTGAAATCTTCTAGCGAGAAATGCTTCCAATTGTTCCACATCTTCCTCCTCAGTGCTACTGTCACTAGATACATACTTCATTTTTCTTCCTTTCCTTGATTTCACCTGTTCAACATCTTTTAGTGATAACTTGGCCTTAAAAGAATATTCAACATTTTCAGGTTTGTAGTTGTCAAAGTTAGATAACTCAAATGTAGTGAGTCTACCTATTATACCTTCAAAGCTTAGATTATTACCTGGTATACATCTTAGCTCTTGTATTGCTGATACTCTAATAGGATAGATAGGGAGTAAGGTTCTTAAGAACTTACTATTAACAGTATCTTCATCCAGTTGACCATTCAAGCATCTTATTGCACTTACCACTTTCTTTATTCTTGCACCATACTGAACGTCATGCTCATTTTCTTCCATTTTCATGTCGTCAAATTTTCCTCTGAGACTTTCTCTTTTTACTCTTTGTACATTCTGATCTCCTCCATAGATGTCTGATAGGGCTTTCCACATTTTGAATGCAGTGTCACATCCTTTAATATCATCAAATTCAGCATAGCTGAGTGCAGAGGCAATCTCCAGCATTGTCTAGTTGTGTTCTTGTTTGTTTTTCATGTCTTCAACAGTAGGAGCACATGTTGGATCTACATGTTTAGTCACAATTGAATTTTGGGCATAATCTCCTATGGATCCAAGATGTAGCTTCATCAAACTTTGCCATGCAACAAAGTTGTCTTTGTTGAGCTTGGGAACTTCTCTCTTTGGCATTTTGATCTTTTTTGCTAGTAGTCCCTTTAAACTGAATTAGCAGTCAGGCTCTGATACCAATTGTTAGAATTCTTTAGAATAACTGAGAGGGGGGGTGAATTAGTTATTCAAGGTCCAAAATGCCCTATTAATATCATTCTAATACTTTTATACCCTTTTCATCTGTTCAAACTTAAAACAATCATATAAGCAAATTATTGTAAATCAACATGCAAAGATAAAACATTCAAGATCAACACATAACACAATGATTTACGTGGAAACCCAATTTGGGAAAAACCACCAGTAACATGCTACTTGATTCTCACTCTTCTGAAGTGATGCCCTATTAAAATCCTACCCTGTTAAAGGCTTACAACATACTGTTAAATGTGACCTTGTTAGAGGATTTCACCAAACTATTAGGAATGGGCCTGGTTAAAGGTCTTTAGAACATCCACTTGGAATGTCACCCTGTTGAAGGATTTATCTAATGGCTGTTAAACCAACCTAAGTCCATAGGATTTATCTTTCTGTTACAATTGCTAGAAAGTAACGATCATGGTCTTTTGATCTGACATAACTTACAACATCCTTTCTAGATTTTAGATCACTCTTTCAGTTCAATCCTTATGCTTGGCTTCAATCACTTTAGTTCTGACTTGCTTGTCTCTCTCTCAAGCTTCATCTCCTTGAGTTTTCCTATTCATTCTGCCAATGCAATAATCCTTGTGGTTGTCTATCCAAAAAGAGTTCCTCAACATTTCATGCTTTAATGCTTGACCAGGGCTCTCTCTCTCACTATCCCTTCTTTTTCACTCTCTTCCACACTATTTTCTATTAACTTATGTCTTTTTATATACAAGTCTGGTTTTCCTTTGCCGCTCAATTCTCCCTGTATAATTTTAGGGTTTCAAAAATGGATTAGGTAGGATATAATGTATCTACCCCATATCTTGTTTTCTTCGCCAACTATACCTTAAAATCATTCTACATGGTTTTCTATGCCACCAACTCATCATTCTTATCCTCCTTTTAATTCATAGATTTCTAGATAACAACTTTGCCAGCTTTGATCTGACGAATCTTTGATTTTCTAAATAATGCAGCAACTCGACATTATTTAGTTACTAGTGCTTGGCACCTCTGTGTTACTTGGCATCATTGAGTTACTGGTGCTCGACACCTCTGTGTTACTCGTCATCATTGAGTTATTGGTGCTTGGCACCTTTATGTTACTCGACACCTATACCTGCTAGGCACTTGAACTTGCTCGGCACTTGAACTTGCTCGGCACTTGAACTTGCTCAGCACTTGAACTTGGTTTGAGCTATACACAAGACTTAGCTAAAACCTCAGATCTTTGATATGTTTTAGTGTGCTCATTCTTTGTATCTTTTAGTATGTCATCCAATACACTGTTTCATTAATGGCTTGACTAATCCTTATACTTCATTACAACATCATAACTTCAACCTTTCTCTAGGTGTTCTAGTTACATCTTATTGATTTCTTCCACCTTGACAATCAACTAATTGATAGTATTTGGATCACTAAAGAAATTGTCATCCCTGCAAGTAGCAAGTTTGACATCAATGACAAAACAATGATTGAGGACATTCTTTACCAGTTCCATATATTATTCCAACAATTTTTCTTATGATCATTTCAATCATTTCCAACAGGTATGCCTCTTACACAATAACTTTAAATATGTAGCAAACATAAATGCCCAAACTGGCTAGGATTAAGAGATAAATAGCTCTAATATCAAGTAGAGATTTTAGTAGAAAAGAACACCAATAATTATGCTCCCAAAACTATAATACATGTTTTTCCAAAACATTATAGTGTAATGGATGCTCAAATATTGTTTCAATGTTATCCAACTATGCAATCAAAATCAAATCAAATGGAGGCAATAATATAAGTGTTGGGGTATGTAATAATATTTATTTATTTATTTTAATAATTGAAACAATCTAGTTGCATCCAAAAATCTTTAAAAAAACTATATTGAAAAAAAAAACTATAGTAGGAGTTCAAAAAGGTGAGAGATGTGTGGAGGAGAATTAAGACTACACTAACCTTGGAAAGTGTGCACCACTTGTGAGAAGAAAAGGTGAGAGATGTAATAGTAGGATAAACTAGTAGATTAATTAATATAATAATAGTGGTTCATATATGTATATAACTATATTTAAGATTATCATTATATTAATGAGTAGACATGTCTAACAAAAGGACATGTCAGCTCCTGATTGATTACTCATACAAATAAAAAGAGGTCTTTGTTATTTGAAAAAAATATACCAACATAAAGTGGCAGTGCTATTATATTTGTGGTGATCTAGATAACTAACATGGCATTCGAGCCAAACTGCATATGAGATATTGATTAATGAATATCTTGCATCATGTGCATGAGAATTCATTGAGCACAAAGGATGATTGCATTCATACTATGTTGGTCATCAAGTCATACCTTAGACATCAAGAGAATTAGACTCAGACTTGAGACATTGATCAATCAGTAAAAATAGTGCTAGAAGTTGTCACAACCCACTTCTCCTTGTCCAAATAAAATAGTATTCCATTTTCCATGTCGATCATCTAATCTAATTCTTAATAATAAATTTCCTTTATATATGCTAATGAATAAAAATAATGGTAATATAAACCATTATTAATTAATGAATAAGTAATCGTAGGAGTTATGGGAGCATATATTTAGCCATATTTTTCTAACAAAAAAATGACAACCATTATGGAAGATTTGAAGCTAAAAAATAGAGCGTCAATGCTTTCTTTTGAAGCCTCTTGGGTACAAACTTTTTAGAAGTAAAGATCTTTTAATATGCACCAAAAAGTTAACTATCCATCTATTTCATCTTGTGCAAAACCACAAATATCAGCATCTAGAATTTCATATAGGTCATGTAATGTGTTGTATTGGCACTCGCAGTTTTATTTCCAATGGCCTGAGGATTCTATAATTCTCTATTTTAAAAGGGGAATTGTCTTCCTTGATGACATTGGCATCATTGCACTCTTTGACATTATTTTGTGTGTGATTCTTTTCTTAAGAATCTTTGACCTTTTGGCAAGGAACATGTGATTTTTCATCACAATTTAGTTGGAAACCTCATTGATATCAAGAAAAAGGCAATTTAATGGAGTTTTCTAGTGAAACTCTACTATTTCATTTCTTGGGGTTCAGAAAATTTGGAGAGAACACTCAGCTTGACCATGTACTCATGCAAGGACTTGTTCTGTAATGTTGGTCTGGAGAGCACAGGTGCAACTATAAGGAAGACTATCTAGGTTCTTATTCATCTAATATTCCAAGTTCTCCACTCTACTTGAATTTTCCTTTTTTCCAATACATGATTGGTCATATTTCTTGTGTGGATCTTTGAAATTGGTAGGTTATCAATTCCATATTTAAATATTTTTTCTTTTGGCTATTCTTGTGGTTGATAATAAGTATTATGGGTAGTCAAAATTGTAGTGTTGTTTCGTAGGATCTTTGAAAAGTCTCCTTGCTGATTAATGAATGCATTTTTTTTAATGGAAACAAGGGTGCTTTATATCCCTTCTCAAATCAAGATAGAGACCTATAGTCACAAGAAATAAATTGAGACTTTGTAGTGAATCTCAAACATTGACGCCATCTCATAAGGAGGAGTATTTGGTGACGCGACGCGTTCCCCTGCCCACAGGTGGTTAATTATGTGGTGTTCCATGTTCACTAACAGTCATGGGTTTTGGTGCAACGGCAAATGGGCCCTACAATTGGTATCAGAGCCTAGTTTTGGCCTAGTCATGGGTTCAAATCTCCCTGGTGCCTTCCCGACCCGTGTAAGCACTTGGTATGCATGTCGAGGGGGAGATTTTTGGGTGATGTGATGCGCTCCCCTGCCCATAGGTGGTTAATTATGTGGTGTTCCATGTTCACTAAAAATCATGGCTTTTGGTGCAATGGAAAATAGGCCCTACAAGGAGAACCACTTACCACAATCATTATTGGGAAAAGAATGTATAGGAAGTAGATAGATTGGGGAAAGAGATCCTTTAGAGAACCACAATTAGTAATTTCTATATATACTTCTCCTCAATTGAATTTCACTTTAGTCAAGGAATTTGGTGAATTATTTTATCATAATTTTCTATTGCCTTGATAACCAGTGAAACCCTTGCTTCATATACATGTTTCATGGTTATAAATCTCTCTGTGGATGCCCATTCTGGTTAATGAAAACTTACAAAAAAAAGAGTGCAATAATTAAATGAAACAAAAAGGTTAGTAAACTACCTTCAAATATTTCTTGCCTTGTACATTGATTGGTAAAAGAGTAATTGCTTCCAAACTTATTCATTATCTTGCCAAGGCAGAGTGATATACCTCCAAGAATTGTTTAATTCTATAGTGCTAAACACAACATTTCATATTTTAGTAAATACTATGACCGAATTGGAAATTTGGAGTGACCAGATGTAAAGGAACCACCAACAAATGTGGTTTGAATACATTGTGCTAAAATATGAATGAATGACCAAACAACCAAACAACAGTATCAAATGATGGGATTGTCTTCCTTATATATTAGAAATTATTTTTCTTAATGATACTTTTGTAATTGAGAAAGATGTGAAATAGAAAAGATGGCATGCCTTTGAATTTCATTTAATATTCCTACTATAATGAAGCTAGATAGTTTAAATAGTTGGAATAGGAACAATAAGAGCTTACATCCTATATTTTAGACATATAGAGATGAATTGATTTTTGGATATCATCATTTAATTATTATTGTGTTTGGTTAACAATTAAACTAATTATTAATGCATATTATGAATACCATACATGATAGAAAAGTAGGAATAATATCCATACATAATTTATTCAATTCGTGTTCATGTTTTGAGAAAACATGTGATTAAAGTTATGTTTATGAGCTTATAGTGGATGAGAAAATAATTATTTCTTTAGAGTTAATTTATATTGTTTGATTTTCCCTTGTTTGTTCTAGTTGATTTCTAATAGATATGCAACTAGGGTAAACTATATATTATGAGCTAATCATTTTATCCTTCATCCTAATTATCATATTGGTTGGATATGTGTTTTTTCTTTTTTAAAGATGATATGTTTAAATGCAAAATTGGTCCCATCTTATATATTGATTTTGTGATGGTTTTACATTACATGTTGATGGTATTTTATCAAATACTTTATGATGCTTATCGTACATGATTCATAAATGATGTGTATGTTGTGAATTAGAAATAAGGATGATTAATGTATTTTGACTATCATAAGTTAGATATTGTCCTAAATATGAGTTTTTGTGTCTTTATCACATATAGATTATAACAAATGTCTTGTGAGTTATCTAAACCCAGTTCTTCTTTTGGCATATTTATTGATTGATATTTTTTCAATAATTTTAAATGAACTCATGCTTTAGCTTATTGATGATATGCTATATTTTCACATTTCCAATACTCTCCTCTTAGTTTTTCTTGTTGAGAGTATCTCATTGCTCAGCTAGGTATCTTTCATGTCAGGAAAGATTCTAGTGAAGCTGAATAGCTTCTTAGTAGCATGGTAAAGTACTCCTATAGTATTATTTCCCTTATGTTCTTAGAAAGGTTCTAGAGCTTCTGTCAAAATGTTCAGCATAACTGGTACATTATGATATTCTAGTAACAAAACTATAGTTTCTTTAGATTTGAGCATATATGTATATGTACCATTTTTTAAAGTTAATGATAGTTAATCAACTATTATTGACTTGTCAATATCCCTTAGCTTTGACTCGTGTTAAATTTTCCACATTTTATGGAGACTTCTAATATAGGATTGGTTTTGGAGGGGTAGACTATTAAATATGTTATCAAACCTCTTGGTTCCATACTTGGGCCAGTAGTTCACTATGCTAGACACACAACTGTAAGTCAACTAGTTTACTCTATGTTGTATGAGTTAATGACATGGGTTGCATGTTGTGTCTCTTAGTTATAATTACTTTCGACATAGAAGGATATGATGCTCCTTACGCATGTCATGATTTTGATTTGAAATTGCATACCTTTAAAGATTGCCAAAAATGGAAAGTTTGTGGAATTATTGGTAATTATCCTATATCACATGGTTATGATTTTATTTTGATTTAAATCATGTGGTGGTGTAATATGCATAATTATAGATTGCACCTAAAGTGTTTGTTTCTTGCAAGTGTGATGCAAGAAGAGTGTAAAATTTTGTTAACTATTGAGATAGTCAAATGATGGTTGACTTTTGCACTAGGCTATGCATGCCTACCAAATGAAGATCTGGTTTGTAATAGCACTAAAAATGTTATTTTATTGTGTAAGTGACATGCAATGCAAATGTGGTGCAAGAATATATTTTTATTATATGCCAAATTCATGAGGTTCTTTGAATAACCTAGTATGATAAGTGGGAAGAACATGGATTTCATTTGCAAAAGTATTGCATGTTCCATTATCCATTTAAAAATGTGTGACTATCAAGATACATTGCATCTAATGCATATGATGTTTGGTTATGTTCTTAACAACCCTTGGATGCAAGGTGTTTTTAAACATCTATGCCCTCTTGGTGACTAGTGAGAGTCATTGTGCCTTAAGTGAATTGGGTTTCTATTTTATTATGTTCAATTTCATGAACTTGGATGTGATGGACTAGCTTGAAATTTTATGTTCTTTGTGATGACCAAGTCACCAATTTCTTATGTGACCTATTTATTGCGGCTCTTGTTCACTTATATTTTTGGTTTTGTACCTCCTTTTTAGACTTTGACTTGAAAATTGTGAATCTTGTTATCAAGATTTCTTGATCTTGAGGTGGCTAAGGTGTGTGCATACTTTTGATAATGCTAGTCCTATGATTTGAAAGTAATGTCATATATCATGTTTACTGTAGAGCATTGGTAGGATGTTGAAAGGAATATATTGTGAAGATCATTTCACTCTTCATTTTGCATTTATTTTATTTTATTTTTGTTTTATTTTGGAAAGCCTACCTTCTGGTGGGGGTGTTGAATGTGGAAAAATAGGGAGGGATAGAAGTGATGCTTTCATTTTCTGCTCTACCTACCAGTGTAATACTAGTACTAGAAATTGCTTTAGCCAAAGCTATTTTTCCCTTGTTTCATCTCCCTACCACATCCATGATTATGGATATATGGGCATATGTGGGGTTAGACATTTGTGTGAGGTAGTGTATTTTATGGCTACACCAAATACCTCCTGTCTTGGTTATTGTATGGGCATTCCATTGTTGGGAATACTACGTGTTAGGTAGGATTCCAAGAAAGTATCTTTTGTATGACTAAGGCATTTTTGGGTTGGTTAATTCTATGATTTAGGTAGAATCCCAAGGAAATGCTTATTTGTAATATTTAGGTATTACAGGGTTGGGCATTCTATGAGTTAGGTAGGATCCCAAGGAAGTGTAAGGCTTCATGGTTGGGTAGGAAAGTACCTCAACCATATTTTATGAGATTATTGAATGGTGTTAAGGCCATTCATGACAACTTGTGCTTATATGTTGGTTAAGAAAACTATGGTGATGAGATGGGCTTGAAGGCCTAAGATCACTAAAATGATAAAAAAATTGGATTTACTGATCCTTGTAGGTGAGTGGTGAGTATACCCGGATGATTTAATTAATGGTATAGATCATATGGTAGATGGCATTGCACTTGGATGATGTGCTTTTTTTTTTTGTTCAACATGTAGGTTGACATTTTTCATGATGCCCATTGAGGTATGATGCTTTAAATTATACTTCATTTATTTATTGAAACATGAATTTCAATGGATGGATAATGTGTAGGTTACCATCCTTGGATAATGCCATATGTTTTTTTCTTAAATGGATAATTATTTTCTAACCTTTAATTATGGTGAATGAAATAGTTGTTGACTATTCAACTAGATTTTGCTTGCGTATTAATGTATTCTTGCAATTGATGATATGGTAACTACTTAGTAGGACATGGTTCTTACATATTATTGAATAAACCTTGACATGTTGGTCAAATTCTTGAGTATATTCATGTATGGCATATCTATGCGATGATATGTTGTGTTTGACATTTTGGTTGATAATTGGCTTATGAAATAGAATTATTATTGTACCTATCTTTTTGACATGTATGTTAGAAACTATGATGAGGTTTCATAATTAATTGAGATATATTTAATCTACTTGTGTAGTTGACTTTTTACTGACCTAACTTGATTTTTTTTTGGGCTTATGTGAAAAATGTATGGAAATGCAGTCTCGCTATGAGAATATAAACGGGTATGTATAGATCATTCTTTGATTATTGTTAGAAATATATTACATTGGTAAATTATGTATATGTAATGACCCACCATATATATGACTTCTACTTTATAGAAACTCATTGACTCATTTTATTATTCAACTTGGTCAATGAATGATGATCGACGATTCTATCATCATGAGTTATTTGTTTCAGAATCCTAGTTGATATTTTGTTCAACATAGACTTGGTCATTATGTATTCAACTTATACCTTTTCTTAATATTTTGGTTGGGATTTGGTTTTATTAAATATCGATGCAAAACATTGGGTCAATGTTATTTAATGTGTTTGACTATGTCACTTTCATATTAGCCATTTAATTATGTTATTGATTAGATCTATATCCATAATTCTAAGCTATATGATGCATTATGTTGTAATCATATTATATGTAAACTTTTGCAAGCATTTGTATGTATAATGATGATTAAATGATGATGAGTACATTGATGAATATATATGTGGATGTCTTTTATGTATTTCATGATTATTTAAATGATGATGAATTAGATGTAACATAATTACATCACTTGATTGTGTTTCATGGACATTGACCTATTGATGTGGACACTTAACTCCCTTAGCTCAAACCACATGTAGATGGTATGTATGATTGGTTATTATTGCTACTCATGATCAAGGTTTTATTAAAGACGAGTTAAAGGAAAATATTGATTTTTGACAATTATAACTGAAAATTATCTTCTTTATCTATTGACATTATGGATGAGCTAGATGTATTGTGAGTGTATGTATATAAGTATGATAGGATGTGGATATAAAGTACCCACTATCAGGGTCAAATTCATGTGATGCGAATGTATATATGTATGGATATATATGTATATGTGTATGTATACATATACATATATGTATATATAAGTTTATATATGTATATGTGTGTCTATATATATTATGGAGATACATAATTTCTCATTTTTAACATTTATGTATTATTTTTATGTATGCACATGTTATATGAATATTTATTTTTAATGTAAATATTTATTGTGTATATATATAATGTATGTATGTCTGTAGATATATTATGTAATACTTGGCCTAAATTACACATTAAAAAATTTAAAAATTAAATGTACACCTATACACATTTTTTTAATACTTGACTTGAATTACACAACTTAAAGTAAAACCTTTGAATTGAATGGTACCCTAAATTAACAAAGTTCACAAAATTATAATGCTAGAAATGTAAATAACTTGCACACAACTTACAACCAATTAAAATGAATTATTTATCCATAGGTCTTACTACCCTTAAAAAAATTTGTGTTGATGTATACAAAATAACATGCCCCTACCTTCCTATATCCACTTTAGATGTATGCATATATAAACTAGAGACCATGAAACTTGAGTAGTTTACAAATTCATGTGATGGATTGATGTTAGATTTAGATATTCCCCCTTAAGCCATCATTTTAAGATCACTTTCAATATTTTCATTTAGATTGTAATGTTTGATTATAGATTCTCCTCTAGGTTTACGAACATCCTAAACTAGGACCCCTTTCCACACATGTATGAACTATGTAAATGACATCTAAATTTAGAAAAATATGATTGATTAAGCTTTAGTTTTAGGTTTTCCCATTTTAAGAGATCGTATTAGGTCCTCTTAATTTATTATGATATATATCAATACATATTTAATTTTAGATTCTCTCTTTTAAAGTCATCCTATTAAGACCCCTTCAAATATCCTATTAGATTCTCTCTTTTTGAGACAACTTATAAACATCTAGAACCTTATGACCTAGCAATATATCCTAGTCCACCCATGATACTACATAATCAACAATAATGATTGTATATAACCCATTAATTTATCCATCTCTTATTACCTCTCTTTCCTACCACTATATTTTTCTTGGAAGGGGTTGTAATGGGTCATGGGACCATCTATGACCCTTTTGACTCATATTTGAATGGATTAGGACAATCCCATAGTATTGTGCCCCTTAGTATAACATACCTCTAAGACCCAAAAATTTAACTCAAACAAATAATATGACCCTAGATCTTCATAGGACCCTAGGACCCCTTTAAATGTACACATGCATGTGCATATGAATTGGAGACCATAACACGTGTAGTTTAGAAATTGTTGTGATCTAGATTGATGTTCAATTTTGAAATTTTGCACATTGTCATCCTAATTAGGACAAAAAATTACCATAATTAGATCCTTATATATAAACACACACATTAAGTTACTACATGATATATTCAATTAAAGATAATCCTCTTAAGATATACTAGATTTCATATGTTTGATTTTATATTCTCCCCATTTAAGTCAACATTCTATATTATCGCTTCAAGACATCATAGTAGGAACCCTTTATGCATGCATGCACATGATATCAATGTGTTTAATTCATATTTAGGATTTAAGATATTTTGTATGATCATTTCATGTGTGTAAATCACTTATATGAAAGTACATGTTCATTTATGTTTTAGGACTTATAAGTCTAAAAATAAATTTGATATATGTGTATGCTCATTTCATGTTTAAAAATAAATTTGATTCATGTTGTATATGTTAATTTCATGTTTTTGTGGCTTATATGTGTATGTGTGTGTGTTCATTTCACATATACATATGACTTACAGGTGTGCATATGAATCATTTCATGTTTAGGATTTCTAGTTTCTTAAATTCCATATTTATAAATTTAATTATTCTTAAATGTTATTTTAATAAATTTGAGGTTTACACATACACACATACTAGAAAGATTGATACATGATGGATCATAAGCCTCCTATTCCACTTTGGCAATAGCCTATCTCCCCTAAGTAGTAGTCTATCCAATCCAAACAGCAACCTATTCCCCTAGTAGAACCATATTCCACCTCATGAGCTATATGATCACACTAATAAGGAGATTCAGAGACTTCAAGAATCCTAAACTAGTGGTATATCCTCTAGTGTCTAGAATAGTACATACTAGAGTATTTTAGGAAGCCCGCCTATATTTGAGATGAGCTTTACCATACATGCATTCCTTAAGAGTAATAGAAGATAGGTCTCTTTAGGCCTTTCTCTATAGGAGGTACATGACTTAGTTCCCAAAGAAGAGCCTAAAGAGGAATTGTTTCCATTATTATCTTCCACATAAGTTTTTATTCAAGGTGTATTCTCCCCTTAAGTGTAAAAATACATATAGATGGTTGAATTGATATATATATGATTCCTTGCTGCTCATAGTCATTATCAAAATAATGACCAGAGTCTACTCTATTTTGACTAGAAACTTTATGCCAAGGCTCAGTTACACATGGTGGTGAACTATATTGATTTACTAGGGTATTTAGGATGGACTTGTAGCAGACTAGGTGATAGGTGGTTGGGTCATTAGCCACATACACACAAGGAAATTTTTGGTGGGCACCTATTATTTCCCATAATATAAGGTCCCTTGGTTGATGACCCTATGTGTAGCATCTAGTTTTGAGGGGTGACTTAGGGAGTTGGATATATTAGCACAGTTGCCTTATCCATATCGAGTTATGAGGTTTTCTAGTATTTGATGACTTATCAACATTGTAGAGCATCATCTTATTCTTCATTTTCAATAGACATGTATAGTACAATAGGCATCCCTTAACTAGAGTGTTGGCACAAGATACTATGACTTGTCTTGTCATGGCCTTGACAATTCTATTTCTGTCACCTTGGAATTCTTTGATTAGCTTACTCTTCTGAATGGTTTGATATGTGTTTAAATTAGTTTAATTCTGACATTATTATGTGAACTCTTCGAGAATTCAAAGATTTCTCAAAATCTAATTTTCAGATCATATGTTTTATGTTTTCAGTTTTGTGTAATTTTCGAAAAAATTGTCATCTGAATCAATCTGGATTCAGGAATCAATTTTATAAATCAATGATGAATGGTTTTAGTTTTATTATTGGTCTGGTTCAAAATTTTCAGACTTGCATTTGGGGTGACAGTAAATTTTAACAGCACCTTGAATCTTTTGTTTATCAAATTTAAGAATATATATATATATAGGCACATAATTATTTTATACTAATGCACTTATATTCATATACGTATATAAATTTATACATTGTTATAATTATATGAGTATTATATATATATATTTATATATGTATATATAAATA
This sequence comes from Cupressus sempervirens, assembly GCA_028749045.1. NCBI lineage: Eukaryota > Viridiplantae > Streptophyta > Pinopsida > Cupressales > Cupressaceae > Cupressus > Cupressus sempervirens. The sequence continues at coordinate 248,385,844 of CM053787.1, read as the reverse complement.
TATAGTTGTTTTTATATTTGTGTGCTTGTGTTTATATATATATATATATATATATATATATACTTGTCGTTTGACAGAGTTTGTGTGTTAGTGGGATTAATATTAACAAGTATTAATGTTAATACTAATATTGATATTAATATTAATAATAACTAATATTAATATTAATATATATGTTGATATATTAATATTAATATTAATTAGTATTACTGTTAATATAGATATTGATGTTAATACTAATATTATCTTGTGTTAATGTTAATGTTAATATAAATCTAAACTATCTAAAGTTAATACCTAAACTATCCTATCTCATGGTATTCAACTAAGTCTAACCTAAACTAGAAGCAAAGCCTAAGATATCTATGCATATTTGAACATGGCATGTCTTGGACTGGGCATGGTGGTTGAGATAGTGGGTTTTAAATGCTGGCAGGTTTTTCGAGCCACGAGCTGGTACTATCTTTGACAAGTGTCAAAGAGTGCTTAGGAAATGGGGTATTGGGTTAAGCTCGTAGTTATGAGCATTTTATTGCATGGTTAATTTGTCATTTTTGATGGGTGTTGGTTGCATTTTGATTTTAGTCAGTTATCAATGATCTCCTAATGGTAAATGTGAAATCTTTGTGGAACAGGTTTCTCAGCGCTAAATTGAGGGAAATGTTAATCATGGAGTAGTGTTCGATTCGTCTCTATTCTTTAAGTCCTCATAATTTTGTGATTTTCATTCTTCTATTGCTCCATGGTTGTGTTTCTCAGTCTTTGCCATTGAGAAAGTTTCTTGGTGTCTTTGGAAATCAGCATAAAAGTTGGAAGCGTGGTCTAAGAGTTGTGGTAGAAGGCTTTATAGGCATATTCTTGTGAGCATCGATTCACACTTACAGGCAGGGGGCTTTTCTTGACTCTTTCCTATAGTTTTAGTTATGTTTCATCAGATTTGTGAAGTTTTGTAAATGAGAAATGTGGAAGTTGTTATACGGGGTTTTGTTTTTTATTATTTGGGTTTTATCCAAACATGCCTATGATAGCAAGTCTGCATGTGGATGGAAAATAGCATGGTTTTGATGGCTGTTGAAAAGCCGGGTTCTGTATGTTTTCAAATTTTTGTGTATTTTTATTTGTTTAGGTAGAAGGTGATATCTCTGTGTACAATACGTCTAAGTTGTGTGTGTCTTGGCTATGATTACAAGTACATAGTCTTTAAAGCTGTGGTCATGAACCGAGGGCATAAATGTGTTAATGGGAGTGAGATATATTGTTAAATGGTTAGTAGGGTATGAGTAACATTGATATTTAAAAAAATAGTCGATGAGATTAGGGTTTGAAATTTTGTTATGTTTATGTCATGGGTTTTAGGCAAATAGAGCTATATAGCCATATTGGCATTTGGTAGTAGCTTTTACATAACTATGTTGCAAATTTAGGCATGATTATGATATCAACAGTTGGGATTATTTTTTTTTTTTTTTAAAGATGGTTATTTTTGTCTCAACATAAATATTATTATTATTAGAGCTAGAAGTAATCAATAGATTCATCGATACTTTGATCTTCCATGATATTTTAATTGCATGAAGATTCAGTCAAAATTTGTAACTTTAAGTTATTTTGTTTCTAGAATGGAAAGAGGCATTTATGAAATAGTTTTTGGAAGATGAATCATATTAGTCTTAGAGGCACTATGTGTGTGTGTCGCAAATTTAAAACTGAAAGGTGATGTTATGAATTGGAAATTGTTCATATTGGGTAACAGCAAGTTATTTGATATAAAAATAGAAAAGTTTATTTATTTATTATAATTCTGTCTTTAAATTCATAAAGTAATTTATGGGTATATTGGTGTGTGTGTATGTGTGTGTGTGTGTGTGTGTGTGTGTGTGTGTGTGTGTGTGTGTGTGTGTGTGTGTGTGTGTGTTTATTTATATGTATCAATGTATATGCAATTTCTTGTGAATAGATTGTTAGAATTTAAATTTATAATTATAAATTGAATTACAATGATTTCTAGTTTTGGAAATGGAAATTGACTTAATTTTCAGTCTGATGTCAGTTTGTAACAATATTTTATTGGTATTGTTAAAAAGAAATAAAAGTACAGTGAAGCCTAGAATAGTCAATTCTTTACTATTAGTTAATATAATGGGAATGTAGTTCGAAAGTTGGATGTTTGTGAGAAGTAAAGGGACAAGGCTATTTTTGGGATATGTATTGTGAAACAATACAACTATGGTTTCATTTGGTTTTATATGATATTTCTATTGCTGATTCAATTGTTTAATTGGAGAAAATGAAATAAATGTATTGTTGCAATTGGAAAATGAATTTACATTTTCTTCCAATTAGAATAACTAGAATTATGTGTCTATTAGATTATGCAAGTGTGATCCTTTAGATTGGGTGGCTATCATAAAGTGAGTAACTTGTGGTGATAGAATTATGTTGTCGGATGCCCTCCGAGACTAGTGTAGATCCTTATGGGAAAGTTTATGACAGTTAGTTAATCAAGTGGTAATATTTAAAATTTCATGGGTTGGGAATCATATAATAAGATAATTACAGTATGGTTTCACCTAGCATATTGAGTTCTATGAGTGGCTGAACGCAGATTCTTATGTTGATACCCATGGACTACTGGATCATTACTTTGTCATATTCTATGCGAGTATATTTCTGCATATGTGCGTGAAAAGAAAATTGTATTTACAGTACATCTATTATTTGGATTTAATGATTATAGTTTTGTTATTAAATCTAACGTGCATGTTTACTAGAGGTTTTATCGATTTAACTTGTGATCTAAGCCATGTTTTGTGTGTTGTGGTTGTCCTGATTTGATTCCAAGTTCAAGATATGTTTGATTACAGACCTAGAAGAAAATTGACTGATTAATATTTAGATTCAGTGTTTAACTTGAATGTAATTCAAAAGACATCGTATTTCTGATAAGAGAGTATAAATATATAATATACTCAGATGTAATAAATAGTAATGTTACATTGCTGATTATGAGTTCATTACCATACTTGTTGTATAAGGTTATTTGGTAATGGAAATTGTTATAAAAAAAAAAAAATTGTTCATTTTTTTAAAAAATCTCTTATGTATGTTTGATTTTAAGTTGTTTGGTTATATTTATGGTTATGTGTTGGTGAGGGTATTACATGTCTAGCTAAGGATCCATTAGATACATAATAGCACATCTTGACATTCCCATATTAGATGTTCGAGCTCGTGTGAGTAGTATTAGGGTTCATCCTCTACCATATTCCTCTCATTGTTAAGGTGGTGGTCATGCTGGTAGTGCACACTATAATCCACCTACCAACCACTCTTTTTTTGTAGAGGGACATAAATATACTATAGACCCTTTAGCTAGTGTAGGGAATGCTCAAATTTCATATGTGGGTGTTGATAATGTTGGGGTCAACTTGATGAGTAGAAGATGGATGGACTTGTTGACATGAGACAATTCTACTTCTATAACATTCATCTTCTTATTCCACTTGGCACATCATTATCAGGACATATGTCAGTCACCATTCAAGCTAGCATTGATGCAGAGGTGGGGCTAGATAAGGCCCAACAAAATTTGAATATATTGGTGGAAAGGATTGATGCTAGAAAATCTAGTCATATTATCAAATGCCAACATCTATATAGGTAAATCTTATTTCTTTTGTTCATTAAAATTTTAGTTGTTTTTAATAATTTATGTCTATACATACCACATGTGTAATTATACATTTTTTTATTTGATATTATCTAAGTATGTATTGTAGGGGGGAATGCATCTTGTTATGTCATCTTTGATGCTAGATCATGTATGTCATTGAGATGCATTAGATGATGTCAGTAGTGGATATGTGGTTTAAATGATTCATTAGACACACATACACACATATAAAATGCACAATTTGTAAATAAGAGATTTAATTTATGATTATATATTGAGATCACTTTCTCTTTATTATATAGGGGTCAACACATCCCTTAGATAACCTTGACAGTTAGTGTTCAAATTGCATTTTGATGAGACATCAAATTGAGAGTCACGCACCTAGTGATCCATATTTTTTTTATAGAATATTTGATCTACTTTCATAGATAGAGGGACATTGATAGATTCCGATCAACACTTTCTTTGCATGTTATTTATATTTGATTTGATATATAGATATATATGGACACTATTTATATTTGATATTATCTTATAACTTCTAGATAGATATATTTTTGTCATTTATTTTATCATTAACATATTGTAGACTTGAGAACCATGTTTGAAACATATTTTTATGTTCTAGTTCATATACATTTGATGATTGATCTACATATATACATTTCAGATTTATTTATTTTACATGTTGGATTATATTCTTGTGTGTGTGTGTGTGTGTGTGTGTGTGTGTACATACACATGCATATCTATACACACACACACACACACACACACACACACACACACACACACACACACACACATTTGATGATTGATGTATATTTATGTGCTTAATTTGATTCTATACAAGTTATATTGAGATATGATTAAATGATATTCAATCTTGAATTTATAATTTTCATATAAATGTGTATATATGATGGTATTCATTATAAAATATGTTCAGGATGATCATTAATTTAATTGCATGTGTTTGATTTAATCCAAGTCAAATGCATGTCAAAAAATTTCATTTATGTCCTAATTTGGATATGCACTTTAGATATTTAGATATAATTTATGTCCTAATATTAATAAGTATCTTAAATAGTTACATAATTCTTAAAGAGTAAATATATAGTTTATCCTCTTAAGACATGTCCTAACTTCATCCCCTTGAGCCCAATGTTCTAATTTGTTCCCCTTAAAAAAAAATTCTAAATAGTTATAGATACTAATTTGAATAATCTAAAGATACAAAATACAATTGGAAATGGAGTTGTTAAATGGAAGAGTAAATATACAGTCCATCCCATTAAGACATGTTTTCTCATAAAAGAGTAAAAGTTAAAGGAAAGAGTAAAAGGTAAATAATCAGCTACAAATAATTAGTTCTAATAAAAGAGTTAAACTTTAATAATTAGATACAAGTCACATCTTGGATGTAACAAGTTAAATGAAAGAGGAAAAGTTTGATTGCAATTTAATTCATCTCCTTAAGACAAGTCTTAGTTTCATCCCCTTAAGATAAATGTTAAAATTTCTTCCCATGAAGATGCATGTCCTAATTCATTACATATACTCCTAATTTTAATAATTAGTTAGAAATCAAAATTTTAACTTGAGAAGTTACATGAAAGAGTAAAAGTTTAAGTGCAATGTACTCTATCCCCTTAACACAAGTCCTAATTTCATCCATTTAAGGAAAATGTTTAAATTTATTCCCCTCATGATAGATGTTCTAATTAGTTCAACCATATTTCAAATTGTTAAAATAAAAAAGGTTACTTGGTAGCTTGGGAGAACAAGTTTAAACTCTTCTTGCAATTTCTACTAGATTGTGGGTCTAGACTAGCTAGGGTTTGGATCTTCAAAGATCTTGGAGAGATGTTGTTGTATTTTCTTATGTATTTGCTCATAACCTAGAAGGCCTTATAGTTGAGAATGATGGATCTAAATCTTTATATTATTGTTATTTTTCCTTTGTGTGATTATTTTCTAGGGGTTAGGACATCTACTCTAGGGATTATCCTGCCTTGTACTACATCAAGTAGTATCAGAGCTAAGTTTGATCTTGTTGTAGATTGTTCTTTTTGGAATTTGAGATATCTTTGTTGTGAGGTAGAAGATCATGGTTTTGACTTACAATTATGGAGGACTTGAAGATGGATCTTGATATGAAGAGATGGTTGCAAAAATGAGAGGTTGATCTTGTTGAGTGCAGGTTGGATCTAGTTGAAGATTTATTTTAGAGGATTCACAAAGATCTTGGAAGATTCCTTTGAGAGGATTGGACTTTGATTGCAAATCTCCATGATGTGGTGGAGAAGATGATTTCAAAGAGATTTTCTCATTTGGAAGCTAGTTTGTTCGATCAAGTTAAGGAAGAGATAGTTGAGTTTCATAGATATTTTTGGAGCTCGAGTCTACCAATCTAGAAGAGAGTGGTTTGGTTGGTCAAGAATATTGTGTAGATGAGAAGACATTTTTCTATTAAGGAAGAGGTAAAGAATGAATTCACTAAAGATGAAGAGGATTTTTTTTCATGATCAGTTAGATGACATGAAAATTGTAGAGCATCTTGTAGTGGATGATGAGATTGTTGATTGTTAGAATTCACATATATGGAGTTTTCTACTAATCTTGAGTTGGATATTGTTGGTATGGATTCACTAGTTGTTCATATGGTTGAAGATATACATGATATTTTGGATCTCTAGGTTCCGGATCTGCATATGGTTGACATAGCTAAGGATTTAAATATTGTTGACCTAGTTTTGGAGCTTCATGATGACATGAATTTCATGTTTGAGGATATTACAATTGCTGGTTATGATCAGTTACAAAGATTATTGGTGAAGAATTATGTTTAGTTATATCATAGGTGTGAGTGTGCTAATTAGGTTGTTGAGATTCATTTTTATTTGGATGTTAGTATGGATGAACAAGAGATGGTTGGTGTGTAGATTTGTTCATTTTTCTAGGATGGATTGGAAACCTTTAGTGAGGATGAAGATGCTTGTAGAGATTTGTTTAGGCATCAAAGTGTGGGACAAAATTTTCTCTCTACCTAGGGAGTCTGATGTAGGTGCATCTTGCATCATAAAATAAAGGGGCACTTCAACTTTTTTATTTAAAAGAACAGAAAAGAAAAGGAAATTTCTTTTTAAATTAGAAAAAAAAAATTGTGGAGAGAGAAAATGATAAAAGATATAAGAAAAATAATAAAAATAATAAAAATGGAGAATAGCAGGGAAAAGGAATTTAATAGGTAAGATTACTTAATGTGACTTGTCGCTTGATGGTTTATTTAATGTAACTTGCTAGGTTGACTTGTCGATTGGTTTGGTATAAGTAGAGGGTCTTGTCTTGCCATGACTCATTCAACATGGCACATGAAATTGAGCATGGACTCCAACATGGAGGAAGTCAACTAGAGAGGTGTAGCTGTGAGGAGAAAAGTTTGAGAAGACCTTGTAGCTGTAGCTAAGGAAACAATAATGTCGATTGGTGGCTTGCGAGCACAAGTTTAGATTCTTCCTGGGGTTTCTACCAGGTTGTCATTTTGAGCTATTTAAGTTTTGGAACTTGTGAGATCTTTGAGAGTTTTTACTGAATTTGGTTGTAACCCTTAAGGCCTTACAGTTGGGCATATTGTGTATGAATCTTATGATTATGAGAATTGACATTATTTTGGATCTAAATCTTTGCATTATTTTTATTCTTCTATTGTGTGATTATTTGTTGGGGGCTAGGAGATATCCTCTAGGATTCTCTTGCCTTGTACTACAACAATTCAACAAAATTTCAAATTTTCAACTGAATTTCAAATAGTTCAACCAAATTTTGTACATAGTTTAAGAAAAATTTCTTGCCTGAATGTTACAAGTTGTTTCTGTCTTGTATCAAGTGGGTCAACTCATTGATGGATATAATTTACTATTCTCTTATGGTCATCAACATCAAGCTTGCACTTACAATTTCCATCTCTTTTGATTGGATGAAGAGTTACACAAGTGGTAAATGATTGATATACTGATAAACCTTGCTATTAGGTTGGTAATCAATGAAATGAATGCCTATTTTAAGTACTCTTTTTTTCTTCAAATATGTTCTTTGTACCATAAAAGAACCTGCATACACATTTTAAAAAAATATCATAGATTATTTAGTTACTGAATACATATACATATTTGATGAAGGGCCAAACCACCCTTACCAATGCATAATCATAAATACAGTCATATGGAGACAAAGAGATGACAAAATTCTTCATAAAGCATCCTTTAATACTTGAAATTCATTACAATATTCTCTAAATGAGAGAACTCCAAATTCTTACAATATGAGAGAGCTTCCAAAGAGAAAGCTTGCAAACCAAGAGCTTCCAACTAGCTTGCACATCAAGATCATCTACAAGAAGAGATTATAACAATATATCTTGAACCCAAAGGAATTCACCAAGAAGAACTTCCCAACCAAGATCTTTCATGTTCAAGGTTGCTTACAAGAGATTACAACATGAGAGCTTCACTACAAGAGCTTACAATTGAAGATCTTATACTTGAATAGCTTATCCTTGATGAGCTTGATTAAAAATTATTATAAGCCTTGCATAAATAGGCACTTCCAACCCAAGGCATTACAAACAACACCAATGTGGGATAAAAGGTAAATACAAATACCTTTAAAAAAATATTGAATTCCCATCCAAATACAACTAAGCACCACCATATTGCCCAATTATAAAATTACATTTCTTTTGTGGATCACAACAAATATTAAATGCATGATTTAAGGAACTTTCCACAGACTTCTAAGATGCCACCTACACACCTCGATAAATGGAATAACAATTATTTTTCTATTTTTCTATCTACACCACCTATACACATTGAAAATAGAAATTCCTCTTTTTCTCCTTTTTCCCTTTTTTCATTTTATTTATTTTATTTTCCCTCTAATTTTCATCACTTTCTCTCTCCTCCACTTTTTTTTAATACACCACCTTTTTTGTGATGCAAGATGCTCCTGCATCAAAAACCCATTGTAGGAAAATTTTTGTGGATATTAATTCACAAAATGCAGTAACTAACAATGACATTTTTTTCTTCTCTTCCACACCTCATTGAAACAAGTATCCACCATTGATATATTTCATTCTTTCTTCTTTTCCAACACCTACCTAAAACAAGTGTTTACTAGTAAAAGTACTCCTTTGCAATGAACTTTGTCCAAGTATAATTCTCATCCTCCTCTAAATTTTTGGAATTAAATACACCTATTACTAAACTCAAAAATGCCATACCAATCTTCCTTTTCATACCACACATCACTAACAAGATCCTCATGAAAACTATCATCATCTTCCAAATTAATCTCAAATACAACATCCTATAACTCATAGAAATTTACCTCTTTGACATCTTCATCTTTTATTTTCTCTTCCATGTTGTCAAGAATGCATGTAACTACTTTTCTTCCTTGATCTCCAACTAAGGCACTATACTCTTCTTCTTTTGCTACAATCTTCAAATCATCTTGATCTACTTTGGCCTCACAAATCTTGTCACCTTCATGCTCTTCATCTTCTTCAACTTTAGGTTCAAAAATATATGTATCTTCACAAGGGATTGTCAAAATCTCTTTTCTGGTGATGCACTCTTCTCTTCTAAAACTCATTTTCTAATTCATTCACTTACTTCTACAAATCAAAGCATGCAACTTGTAATGCCTCTTGATTTCTTGCTCTAATTTTTTCAAGTCTAGGAATCCTCAAAATCCATCCAATCAAAAATGTCATCTTCATCTTTCTCTTCTCCATGCTCAAGTGTTCATGCAATACAAGCACCTCCTACAAACTACCTCACAATTAGCAATCGGTCTACACAATCAAGAACTTCTTCTTGACAAATGTCACCCAATCCAAGTTCCTAGTAGAAACTACCTCACATTCGGCAATCTATCCACACGCTTAGGAACTCCATCTCTGATACCATTGATGAAGGGCCACACCACCCTTACCAATGCATAATCATAAAAACAATCATATGGGGACAAAGAGATGAAAAAATGCTTCATAACACATCCATTATTACTTGAAATTGATTACAATATTCTTCAAATGAGAGAACTCCAAATTCTTACAATATGAGAGAGCTTCTAAAAAGAAAGTTTCCAAACCAAGAGCTTCCAACTAGCTTGAACACCAAGAGTTTCTACAAGAAGAGATTACAACAAAAGATCTTGAACCCAAAGGAATTCACCAAGAAGAACTTCCCAATCAAGATCATTTGTGCCAAAGCTTTCTTACAAGAGCCTACACTAGGAGAGCTTCACCACAAGAGCTTACGCTAGAAGAGCTTACACTTGAAGAGGTGGATTACAAATGATCATAAGCCTCACATAAATAGGCACTTCCAACCCAGGACATTACAAACACAACCAATGTGGGATAAAAGATAATTACAACTACCTTAAAACAAATATTAAATTCCCATCCAAATACAACTAAGCACCACCATGTGGCCTAGTTAGAAAATTAGATTTCTTTTGTGGATCACAACAAATATTAAATGCATTATTTAAGGAACTTTACACAAACTTCAAAGATGCCACCTACAAACCTCAATAAATGGAATAACAACTATTTTCTATTTTTCTATTTATGCCACCTATGAAAATTGATAATAGAAATTCCTCTTTCTCCTTTTTCCCTTTTTTATTATTTATTTTTTAAATTTTCCTCTAATTTTCATCACTTTCTCTAGAATCATGCCCATGCTATGTCCTTGGTAATCCAAGAACAAAATCCATCATGAAATCCTCCCATGGCTTCTCTAGTACATTTAATGGTTGATACAACCCTATATTTGGCTTCACTCCTTTTGCCATCTAACATACCTTGCAACTTTGTACAAAATTCTTCACATCTTGGTGCAACTATGACCAGTAATAATTCTTGGCAACCAAAGGTATGGTCTTATCTCTTCCAAAATGTCCATCCATTCCCCCATGATGCTTATCCTTGATGAGATTCCCTCTCATTGGGCTTCTAGGAATGCACAATGAGCTTCCTTTGAACAACATACTCTCTTGGATGATGAAATCCAACCACTTTGTCTTATGAAGTGTAACAAGTTCTATACAAGCCTTCTATGGTTCACCAAAATTAGGATCACCTGGATACAAAGTACTACATTCCTTGAACCCAACCACCTCTATCTATATTTTTGTTAGGAAAGGTTGTCTCATACTAAGAGCATCTACAATTCTATTAGACTTCCCACTCTTGTGTTTGAAAAAAAATGTATAACTCTACAAAAAGTCAACGCACTTTAAATGCCTTTCATTTAATTTTCCTTAACTAATAAAATATTACAAAGCTTGATGATCAGTATACGAGAAAAACTCTTTAAGCATAAAATTCCTGATCATAAAAAGAATTTTTTTTTTTGCATCATTCAACTTCTCACTAAAACGAGCAATAGGTCCACCTTATTGGCTCATAACAACTTCTATTACAGTAGCACTAGCATCGCAGTCTACTTGAAACACCTTGTTAAATTTAGGAAGTGTTAAAACAGGTTGCTTAGTAACTTTCTATTTCAATAGAATAAAACTCTAATCTACTCCTATAGTCTACTTAAATTCTTTCCTATCCCCTCTCATTGTTTCAGTCAAGGGTCCACAAATACTGCTAAAACCTCTTATGAACCTTCTATAAAAAAATTTTAGTCCATTAAAAGATCTTATCTTTATCACATTCCCTAGAGTAGGCCATTTAAGGATAGCCTTTACTTTTTCTAGTTCCATTTTCAGAACTTTTGTAGAGACTATAAGTCCTAGGTACACCAACTTCTCCTTTACAAAACTGCACTTTTTCAGGTTTATCGAAAACTTTTCAAATACCTTGTGAATATGAATCAAATGCTCCTCCAATGCCTTAATAAAGATCAATATATCATCTAGGTAAGCAATGAAAAAATTATCTAAAAACTCCTTTATTACCTCATTCATGAGCCTCATAAAAGTGCTCAGTGCATTGGTTACCCCAAAAGGCATGACTAACCACTCATACAAACCTTCTTTTGTCTTGAAATTAGTCTTCCACTCATCACCTTCTCTTATATGAATTTTATGGTACCCACTCTTTAGATCTATCTTTGTGAAATATTAAGCTTCATTCAAACAATCCACAATATCATTCATCCTTGGCAATGGAAATCTTCACTTGATCATGATCTTGTTGATAGCATGAAAATCTATGCACATCATCCATTCTTCATTTTTCTTTGGTGCTAATATTGTTGGTACAACACATGGACTTAGACTCTCTTCATGAACTTGCCTATTCAGCTCTTCACTTTCTACTGGTGTCATTATGTGTGCTACCTTGTTCGGAAAACTAGCTCCTAGATGTAACACCCCACCAAGGGATCCAAAAGAATTAACCTAAGATTTCACGAAGTTTGCCAAAAAAATTATTTATTTTAATCATGAAAGATAAACCATTCATATCAAACATATAGTAGCAGAAGCAATAACATGTAATCATCTAAATGCATACATAAGCATACATAATAGGTTACATTCCTTAAGGATCCCAAGACATTGAGCCACATTTAATCTAATTAATACTAAGTCTAACAACTACCATATCCACATGAAAGAATAATTAAAAGGTCCAATGTCCATATTATACATCTGTTCCAAATGCCTATTTGGAATGCTCAATCATCCACTGTACATGTCATAGGGTATGAAAGGCTTTAAAGAGTATAAATATGAAAAGATACATCATCCTCATTGAATCCATGATACAAGTACAATAAAGTAAATGAAACTATTAACATACATGATACATCCATCCATCAATAAATATATAACAACCATCATAAAAGATAACCATCCATCATAAAACACTACCAATCTAAGTGTGTGGTTCCTCCCAACCGTCAATAGCATCATTAGACCATTGTGGGCCCTAGCCATCCCTCCGCACGTAACATCTCAAGCCACCAAAGAGATCATCGGTACTATCATAATAGGAATGTCACTCCTAGACATGCTACAACATATGCATAAAGAAATCTAACATACAAGAATAAGGCATAAGATGATCCTACAAAGTAGATAACATCACCTATCACACGCTAATCATCAATATAAAAAATTTTGTTAGAAAATAACATCCAACATAATATATAACATCTACCATAATGCTCCAAGAACAAAATGAAGGTGAATGCCAACAAAGAATGTGTTGGAGGAGATAGTCTCAGGTCAAAATTCACATGTCAAAAGTACACCATCCAAAAATCACCAATCCTCATTAGTGAAAGTAAATAATTACAATAACAAATCCAATAATAAGTACACCATCAAAGGTACGCAAACTCTACAGAGGAGACTCAGGCTACATTCTAGGGAGTGTCATCACATGGTCAAACTACTTGAGTTACCCTGGATTGGTCTCTCAATAGACCTGACACTTTCAAGTGTTGAGTTACCCTAGACTAGTTACTCTAAACCTTGGACCCTCAATGTGACACATGTGGAACCAGAAACCCCTCTCACGAAGATGAGGCAGCTAGTATACTATCATCCCATTCCCATCCTTAGTCTATACAACCACTCAAGGCGTGGGTAGGGAAAATGTCCCTAACCTATCTTTTTACTATGTTTCTCCAAAATTATTAATTACTAGATTATTACTTATTACATAACTTGTCATAGGTTACCCTGGTATTGACCACTTTGGGCCCTGGACCCCTACTGCAAGCCACTCCCAAGACATGTACCTAGACAACCTCTCTTAAGAACATAAAATACAGTTGTGTCCCATACCACAAAACTCATATTAATCAATCTCGGTTCCTTAATAGGCAACCTGACCATAAGATGGTACTTCCACTCAAGTGCACATAAATGTTCCACAAAGTAAACCTCACAAATATAATTTTTAATTTGAATCACATGGCATATCATGACATCCATCCATATAAATAGAATAAAAGAAATCTCACAAAACCTCTGGTGTACACTTATTAAATCACAAATCAAGAATCATATAAATCACCTCAGTCTTAAACAATGACTAGAAAGCATCAAAAGATAAATCACAATTTTCATCAACTCTCAACAAGCAACCAGAAAGTATCTCAAAATAAAACTAATCATAGACTTTGAAATGACTAATTCAAACATGACATCAATAAGAACAAATCATTATCATGTATTCATTTCCGTTAAATACTTCCATCTAATTCAATCTCAATTAGATTTCACTTAGTTAAATTGATTTATAACTCATTACCATACTGTAATTATTAATTAACCTCAATTAAACTAAATTTAATCAAATTAATTAATAATTATATAAATCTATTTTATACTATTATTCACTAATAATTTATTAATCTTAAAAATTATCAATAAATAATAACTCATTAATATTTTTAATAATTAATAATAAAACTTAAAATTATTAATGATCAGCCTAGAAAACTATTCATAAACTTATTATTAATGTTTAACTAGCTTTAAAAACAATTAAAGTAATACATAACATGTTAATAAAAAATATTGACCAATAACATAGTAATTTAAAACGTATTAACACATATTATTATAATTGGATAAAACTATAGTCATCAAACAAAACTAAATTAAACATATATGAGCCATAGCTTTAAAAGAAAGGCCATGCAGTTTTGAAATTGTAGGCCTACTTACATTCTACTAACTCAACATATATATATAACCTTATCTCCATCTGGGTGATACCCATGACTTCCATAGTCCACGCACGCATTGGTCAGAGGGATTGATTGACTGTAACTATCATTCAAGGGTGAGCTGGCATCATGGCCAGAGGTGGCGTGTCCAAGTCAATGATGGAGTGGTCAGCGTGCGATTGGTGTAGGATCCTCTTCAAATTCCTTAGCGTAGGCTCTTACCCACCCTTGGCTCAAGAATTCGCACAATGCTAAAATTCCTTTGGATATTCTAATTTATAAAATTGTGCAAGCTTATCTGTGGCATCAAATATTCAAAGATCAACATTGAAAGCCCTATCAAAGACACTTAATATACCTATGTGGATTGAAAAGTGTTGAAGTTAGAATCCTAAAATCAATTCTGTGACTACAACAAATGTTAAGAATGTGACCATTGAGATTCTGATATCTCTTTTTGGATGTTTCCAAACAACTTAAAACAAGCCTCAAAATTCTATTTTTAATGATGCTGGTAAGACTATACGCACAGAGTTTGTAGTTGAAACCTAAGAAACCCTATCGAAACACAATTTTTCCACAATGAGGTGAACCAAAACCGATTTCCCAACAGCTATTTATAATTTATCAACATCTTAATACAGAGTTTATATTAATATTTTGCTAATATTGTGATGGTGAGAATTGCACAGAATGGCTTAATACAATTACATATTGAAAAATGTTGCACCCTTAGCAATATCCTTCACCCAATATTCAACTATACCTGATCTACTTCTGCACATATTACACCATTATCATACGCTTTGTCTCACAACTATACCTTAGCTTCATACATATACATTTTCCGTATAACATGTATTTCATTTTTCCCCCCATGTGAAAAGGTCATTTCTCACTTTGATATTTGCAAGACCTTATCTCAAGTCAATCCTATGCCATGACACTAATATTCACACCTCTAGGTGCATTAATCCTTCCGATAAAAGATTTTCCTTATTCTATAAGACTTCACAAATTTGGTAATCTAATTCAAACCCGATCAGACTAAGAGAAAACAATCATACTAGTATATATGTAGCAATCTCTTTAGCAGTCCAAGTGTTGCTGAAGGCAAAAAATCATAGGATGAATGAAGGTAATAATAGCAACTATACACTCTCAGACAGTTTTGTGCATTGTTCTTCATTGCTCAAACCCAGTATATAGTAATAAAGATCTATGGCAATGATTCGGCCATGAAAACACTAGGGTGGAGGCATTTAGAGTTATTGTAATTTGCTGAGCACTTGAGTTTGGTTCTGCATATACCATTAGAATGCGTAACCCATATATTGGTAATATAGAAACTAAATTTGCATACAGCGATGAGCCTATGAAAAACAACAATGAATGTGTCCATGCCAAACCATGGTAAAGATGGCGAATATTGTTTAACCATATTCAGGATTCCTAACGAAGAGATAAACCATCATAGAATATAATCTACTCTCAATTCAGTTGGAATAACATGCATGTCTAAATTCTACATTACAAGATTAATGATTTGTTTTCAGGGACACACATTAATAGGCATGATGAAGACATGAAAGAGAGAAAGAGCATAATAGAACATGCAAAAATCTCGAGTGTCTACCTGGACATTGATGCTAAATTGTTACTCAGAATCTATAGAGAAAAGTGTCTTCCTTCTCCAACATTCATAAATCCACCAAAAATTGAACCCACCAAAGTGACTAAGAGTTGCTGAAGATAAGGAACTCATAGGAAGCATGTAGAAGCCTATGAACCTATAGAAGCATATGAGCTTCCCCCCACACACTAGGAGAGCCTATATATAAAGGCCTCTAAGATGCATCTAGAATGTCTCTAAAAACAACTAGGAGATAAGATAAGCATTGACAACTTCGCATAAGCCTTACTCAACCCTCTAGATAACGAGATAAGAATGAGAAGGTTGTAGACACCATGTGCTTAATTAGTACACTAACTCCTATGATGTAGACAACATATGCATAAAAGAGGTGCACATACTCCTAGGTGAATAATTATTAAAATAATTCACATTACTTTTTTTAATATTCACCTAACCCTTTTTAATTAATTTATTAATTTATAAATCTTATGCACTTATCATCCAATCATGACATTTTTAATAACTTAATTTATTTTCCACTTTAAAACTTATTTTTGAAACTTAATTAATAAAATATTTATTAACTTAAATAATAATATTATTTAACATTTATTTAAAAATGAACACTAAACATATTATTATTAAGTTAAATAAAAATTATCACGTTCCAATTTTGAACTTATAATTTTAATCTCCAAATTTAGTTCTTTTATTTAATTAATTTTTCATTTAATTAAGTCATTAATTAAATCTTTTAATTAGACTTAATTAATAGAAAATACACTGATGACTCACAAAGTAAATTACAAAAATACATCATAGCAAACTGCAAACTAGGGTAGGCACTACACTAGAACTAGATCCTTTTGGTGATTGATCTTCCTCATTGGGGGCAATCCATCATGTATATTATCTAATACAATATCAAAAACTTCTCCCATCATATTTGTAACTTCTACATGTACCTCCTCTACTTCTTCTTTACTTTTGTTTAGAATTATAGAAAAACACACATGCTCATGGCTCCTACCTTCAAGAAACTCTTTTGCATCAACAAACATATTCTGAGAGCACTACATACCTTTTCTTCTTTATCCTTCAATAGTTTCAACTTATCTTTGACTCCATCCTTGGTCAAAGTGTCATGTCCCCATTTTTGGTGATAGTTCGATTTAATTAATTTAATTAATCTGGTTGTCCAAAATAATGCATATTTTATAAGGACGACTAATTAATTATTTTAATTAAATAAATAAAGATATTAAGTTAATTATTTATAAAGTTATCAAATAAATAAATATTAAAAGATAACTTTATATTTAATAAAGTGACTTGGATTAAAAAAATATTTAATAAAGTCACTTAAGAAATAAGATCAAAAATGTTCTAGAAGTCTTTGGAGATGATGGAGAGAAAAGAATAAATAGGCACCCCGAGGCTCCATTCGAATCAAGCAGTTGTTTATTTTCTCTCTTGTTATCAGATTGTGATTCAATCACATGTGCATTGTAGAACCTAGGGTTTCTGCAATTGTCACAACTGGCCATTGAGAACGATAACTCTCAATCGGTACGCAATTTTGAGGGTGTGAAATATCATCTGAATTATTGCAGATTGGAGGTGACATTTAGTCATTTCATCAGGGAGATTATCGGTGGCTTAAGGCCCACTTTAGGGTTTTTGCATCACCATTCATTTAAGGAGCAGCAAGGATAGAGTTAGTCATCGTTTCACAAATTATTGCAGAGATTGGAGAGAATTCAGAAGGAATTAACTACAAGTTAGGGATTCGATCTAGAACAACAAGACAAGAAGGTGCAATTTGTATAAAGACGTTATCGGCATCGATTTATTTCACTTTGCATGAAAATTTGAGTGGCCGGATCAGATTTGACATACGAATTTCGGGTCAGGCTAGGATGACCAGTCAATGAAGGTTTAGGAGACGAGCTCCAGTCAGCATCTGCTGTACTCAAAATATATAATGGACGCACTCAGTATTCAGACATTTCTCAATGACAAACCGAAGGCAAGAATAAATTTATTGGGTGTGGTTTAAATTGGATCACACAGTCCTGATGGGTGGCGGGCTAACCATTGAATCCACATTCTTTGTGGACTGTCGAACTACACCGGAAGACAACATAGCCAGCACTACAGTCCGGCATTCGAATGACCGGTATTGGCAACTCCGACAGCATCCATGCACATTGTCAGGGTTTCGCACGACGACAGAGACAACACCGTTTTATCAAAAATCTTATGGCAATAACAATAACATCTTGGTCCATGAAATATCCTTGATTAATCGCAAGTTGCGATAGGCCGCACGAATTGTGTGAATTCAGGTTCGAACTCGTGCATCAGTCATATCAGTGTTTAAGTGTCTTGCGGGCTCAGTAGTGATTTCGAGATCCACATTGCAAGAATACTCTGCAGCTTAAGAGATACTGGGCATTTCACAGGATCACTGGAAACAACCTACAGATACCATTGAACCAGTTCGCCATTTGGAGTAAGTGTGAAATGGCATTCAGCACGATTTGGTAGAGAGTCGACAGGAATAGACCCAAACCCATCAACAACTACATCAGCAGGCTTGCAGTCAGACTTGGAGAAGTGCATTCGTTGAAACCTTAGGTTTATGCCATTGATTTCTTGTATAAGATACTATTTGCAAGCTCGCATTCAACCAAGGATGGATCACCAACTGGAGGGAGCCGTGGCTAGGACATAAACAAAACCAGGTTCTCAATAGATCTTTAGAATCAATTAAATTATCAAGCATTGCTATTCTTCCTGTATTACTACCCGTATGATAAGCTTGTTATTGATACTTGGGTCTATAATTATTGCACTATTACGAAGAGTTTAATATTAATGGTGTTCCAGTTATCATTGCATTTCTTGTATAATCATCTTTTTTGCAAGTAGTATCAGAGTTGGATTGCAAACTATTTGACGAAACGTCAAACCATTGAAGGGTAAAGAGTTTTTGGGTGTTGGAAGAAGTAACAACCAATTGGCGTTATTTCAGTGGTATCAGAGCGGTTTTCTTGCCATCCTGTGGGGTGAGAACCAAATTATATGAGTGATCAGCACTCTACATCAACCAAGATGGACAGGTACAACACAAAGTCTCCGAGGACACAATCTTGGTCAAGTAATAGACATAGTATTCAGAGTCAAAATTGTGGAAAGGAGGACTATTTAGGCATTCAAGATGAGCTCAGAAAAATCAAACATAACATGTCTGAACTGTTGGTTAAGCACCACCGTATGATTGATAGGCTGTCCGACCCAGCTAAGGTGAATAAATCAACTGGACTTCATTTTGTCAAATCTTCTCACAAAGCGTTGACTGATACAATGAGAGATGTTACTAGAAACCTTAATGAGGAATTCGAGGAACAAGTGTGCAACCGGTCAGAGGCTTCAGTTCAGTCACAAGAAGAAGTGGTGAAGGATATTACGCTGATGGATAGTAACTGTCAACTTGATACTTCAATTAAGACAGTTGTATACAGGTTTCCCAAGGGTGATGTCTCAGATACTAAAAGTGGTTAGGTTCCGATAGTCAATGATTACAGTGAAGTGAGTTCAGATGATGATAAGGATGTTTATGGTGAGATACCAGGTAGAGATGAGCAAACACTGCGTATTCATGATTTTGCTAAGAGAGAGTACCAAGCTCAGTTAGATGCTTCATCACATGAGGATGAGAATGGCAGTACTTCACATGATTTGTCCAGCCAGCTGAAGGTAAGAAAAGATAGTATTGTGGCTTCTTTATCTCATCATGATAGGATGCGGGAGATGTTAGAAGAGCACATCCAGATGATTCATTTACAAGGAAGACATAAGGGAGTTCAGGCAAATTCTTCTTGCTGTGACTTACATGCAATTGGTGAAGGAATGGGAACGATGAAGTTGAGCTATTTACATCTTCTATTAGATCGTGACCATCTTCTAAGCCTTGCCAAAGACTATTCATTTGCCTTGAGGAGGAAGGAGGAGGAAGTTGTTAAGCTTTCTTGTGAGCTTGAGGACACTTGAGCAACTTTGGCATTACTGGACTGGGAGAAACATGGGAATGAGCATGGCATGGAGCTAAGCTTAATTTCATCTGGCACATCTGACACTCAGTTTTTTGCAGTAGGCTGTTCATATGTGGTTCCTGATAATGATACGAGTTCGTCTTGCATTCACATCCAGGATACAAGGTCAATGTCAAACAAATATGAGGAGTTAGTTGGTATTGGTCACATTACTCAGGTAAGTAGTTTGCTTGAGTTACCAGTTGTTCCTTGTTTACGGATATGGACTCAAGAATGTTTTAGCAGCATCTGGGATTCAATTGACTAGAGAACACTTAATGGTAGCAATGATTGTTTAAATACTATCATGGACTGGATTAGCAGAATACCCGGTGTTGTCTTTCTTTGTGCCAGCAGCTTGACTGATGTTGGTATTGGTTTTTATACACCGGTATTGGGCTTAGTTCATATTTTCAGACGACCATTCTTGCTAAAAGGTGTTGAAGATTTTTCATATTTGGAAGCATGTACAAATGAGTCCCAGGATCATTTTGGCCTTGATGACATCCGGGAGAATGAAGTCAACAATTTTGAAGATTCGGCTTCCTTGACAAATTATTTGGGTACAGGGGAGTTTAACAGCAGTACTACAGATTTTGACACTCCGGATGAGGATATGAGTTTTGGAGATGATTCGCGAGATATGAATGATAATATTCTAGAAACCAGTGACCTTGAAGACAGAGCACCAGAAGAGGCTTGTAGGAGACAGTTCAGCCAGAGCCATCATGTGACTAACCAGTTGAAAGTCAGTGAGCGAGACATTACTATCACTTGTGAGCATTTTGATACTGCTCATCAGTTGTTGGCTGTTACTGGTTGGGGTTCTTCTATGACAGATGAGTCCAACGGTGGTTACTTTTCTTTGGCAGAGATTCATGCCTTGCGTGAAGCTGTTCGGATTTTGAAGCAGGATTATTTATGATTGGTAGCCGATCGTGATCACTTGGTTGAGTGGGGGAGTACAGCTTATGAGGCACTCTTGGATCGTGAAGAAGAGGTGAGTGAGCTTTCTCAGGAGCTCATAGTGACTACTGAGGTTTTAGAGGATACACGGCGGGATCTACAGAAGTCGCAGTTTCAGTTGAAGGAGGTGACCGTGGAGTTGGAGCATTTGCGGTCAAAACCAACCCCAGACCCAGTTCATTTGTCTATTGAGGTGGTTGGTGGTGAGTATACTCCTGCAGTCGTTACTGAGGAGCATGTTGTTCAGGGTTTGGAAGAAGTTGGTCTTAATGAGTTTGTGACACCAATAGAGTCAAGTCTCCAGATTGATTCTTCTCAGATAGTTGATAGTGTGGTACAGTTGAGTATGCCACCCTTACAGGAGGACCAGTTGTGGTGTAGAGGGGAGTATGTTAATGTTTCCTCATATAATTTTTACTGCACTAAACCGTTCATGGAGTATTTGCTGGATAGTGCATGTGTTCATTTGGACTAGCATAAAGTGACAGAAGGTGTTCTCATCCAAGATACTAGTGTTATTTGTAGATTGGTTGAGAAGATTATAGGGGTCCTTGCTACTATGCTACCTCATAGGGATCTCGAGGAAGGGTTTGTTGAGCAGAATGCACGGGATCCTATCCAGCCTACAGTCACTCGGAGTCAGAAAATGGACCCATCTATTGATTCCCAATTTAGTGATGATGAGCCAGCAGCAGAGGTTGGAGGTTCTTATTGGCGTTATGCGGTAGGGTACGCTTGTCATTTTTCTTTTGACACAGAAATAGAAGATTTTATTTCACACAGATGTAGATTGGCTCCAGTTTCTTACCATCCATTAGTGGATAGATTGGCACCATCTTTTGAAAATAAAACTGGTAGCAGCAAGTTACTCAGCCTGTAGCATCGACACACTCGGAGCAGTTTTTCAGAGATTGGATTTGATGGCAGTAATTCAGGTACCTATGGCTATTGTCATATCTATAGTGCAGTTGGGTGTAGGTGTCATTCTGACAGGGGCTTGAATTTTGATAGAGTTGATGTTTCAGTTGGGTTGAGATCTACCAGAAGGTTTCTTCTATCGCCATCTACAGTTGGTTTTCAGATAATTTCATCAGAGTTGTCAGTTGTTTGGATGTTGAGTACAGTTTCTCAGATACTGGTATTGATGATTTCTCCACGGGAGTATGATGAGGATTGGGATGACATACAGATTTACATTTGGGACCCAGGCATACTGATTGGTTTATGGTTCAGCCATTGCTTGGGGACAAGCAATTTCAGGAAGGGCGGACTGTCATGTCCCCATTTTTGGTGACAGTTTGATTTAATTAATTTAATTAATCTAGTTGTACAAAATAATGCATATTTTATAAGGACGACTAATTAATTATTTTAATTAATTAAATAAAAGATATTAAGTTAATTATTTATAAAGTTATCAAATAAATAAATATTAAAAGATAACTTTATATTTAATAAAGTGACTTGGATTATAAAAATATTTAATAAAGTCACTTAAGAGATAAGATCAAAAATGTTCTAGAAGTCTCTGGAGAAGATGGAGAGAAAAGAATAAATAGGCACCCCGAGGCTCTATTCGAATCAAGTAGTTGTTTATTTTCTCTCTTGTTATCAGATTGTGATTCAATCACATGTGCATTGTAGAACCTAGGGTTTCTGCAATTGTCACAACTGGCCATTGAGAACGATAACTCTCAATCGATACGCAATTTTGAGGGTGTGAAATATCATCTGAATTATTGCAGATTGGAGGTGACATTCAGTCATTTCATCAGGGTGATTATCGGTGGCTTAAGGCCCACTTTAGGGTTTTTGCATCACCATTCATTTAAGGAGCAGCAAGGATAGAGTTAGTCATCGTTTCACAAATTATTGCAGAGATTGGAGAGAATTCAGAAGGAATTAACTACAAGTCAGGGATTCGATCTAGAACAACAAGACAAGAAGGTGCAATTTGTATAAAGACGTTATCGACATCGATTTATTTCACTTTGCATGAAAATTCAAGTGGCCGGATCAGATTTGACATACGAATTTCGGGTCAGGCTAGGATGACCAGTCAATGAAGGTTTAGGAGACGAGCTCTAGTCAGCATCTGCTGTACTCAAAATATATAATGGATGCACTCAGTATTCAGACATTTCTCAATGACAAACCGAAGGCAAGAATAAATTTATTGGGTGTGGTTTAAATTGGATCGCACAGTCCTGACGGGTGGCGGGCTAACCATTGAATCCACATTCTTTGTGGACTGCCGAACTACACCGGAAGATAGCATAGCCAGCACTACAGTCTAGCATTTGAATGACCAGTATTGGCAACTCTGACAGCATCCACGCACATTGTCAGGGTTTCGCACGATGACAAAGACAACACCGTTTTATCAGAAATCTTATGGCAATAACAATAACATCTTGGTCCATGAAATATCCCTGATTAATCGCAAGTTGTGATAGGCCGCACGAACTGTGTGAATTCAGGTTCGAACTCGTGCATCAATCATATCAGTGTTTAAGTGTCTTGCGGGCTCAGTTGTGATTCCGGGATCCACATTGCAAGAATACTTTGCAGCTTAAGAGATACTAGGCGTTTCACGGGATCGCTGGAAACAACCTACAGATACCATTCAACCAGTTCGCCATTTGGAGTAAGTGTGAAATGACATTCAGCACAATTTGGTAGAGAGTCGACAAGAACATACCCAAACCCGTCACCAACTACATCAGCAGGCTTGCAGTCGGACTTGGAGAAGTGCATTCGTTGAAACCTCGGGTTCATGCCATTGATTTCTTGTATAAGATACTATTTGCAGGCTCGCATTCAACCAAGGATGGATCACCAACTGGAGGGAGCCATGGCTAGGACATAAACAAAACCAGGTTCTCAATAGATCTTTAGAATCAATTAAATTATCAGGTATTGCTATTCTTCCTGTATTACTACTCGTATGATAAGCTTGTTATTGATACTTGGGTCTATAATTATTGCACTATTACGAAGAGTTTAATATTACTGGTGTTCCAGTTATCATTGCATTTCTTGTATAATCATCTTTTTTGCAAGTAGTATCAGAGTTGGATTGCAAACTGTTTGACGAAACGTCAAACCATTGAAGGGTAAAGAGTTTTTGGGTGTTGGAAGAAGTAACAATCAATTGGGGTTATTTCACAAAGTCTACGTATTTTCTCATCCATCATTTATGGCATGTTTGTCAAACTACCACTACCTACCCAACAACATATGACACATGTCCATAGGTATGATATCACATAGTACCTAATCCTGGTAGCTTCCAATCTTGAACTTCACTGAGAATTGACCACGACCTTGTGGTCATCTTGCACCTCAAAAATATGGTATGGATGCAAGTGTTTCTATCTCTTTACCTTCAACTTAATGGCCATCACTTTTGACACAAAATTGTTGGTACATCCACCATCAATGATCATGTCACAACACTTATCTTTAGATTTTCACCTTGTGTGAAAGAAAATCCTTCTTTGATCTAGTTCATTCTCACCACTCAATAAGACTCTTCTATTTACTATGGCTTCTCCTCTTTCAATGTCTTTAGAATGTGATGATCTGGCATCTTCATCATGTTGGAATGTCTTAATGGGAAGACTGCTTCTGAGAGGGGGGGGGGGGGGGGTGAATCAGAAGTACTAACTTTTTCTTTATTTTTAAATCCTTAATAATATATAACTCAAATTAACATGCATGCATATAAACATTAAACAATAATAAGAAACAAACATGCATCACCACATAACACTTGAGACTTTGGCGACCCAAAAACCCTCTAGGAATAAGAAGGTAAAACTGGGGTGGGGATGATACCCACAAAATTACTGCAACAACTGATTTCAACCACTTCTGATGGTTTTCCCTATTAAAGGCTACAACACACTGTTAAATGTGACCCTATTAAAGGATTTCTACACCCAATTAGGAGTGTGCCTTATTAGAGGATTTAAGAACATTCAACTTAGAATGCCACCCTATTAAAGGATTTACATAAGGCTGTTAAACCCACCTAACTCAATAGGATTTCCAAATTCCTAATAAAATTGTGAGAGAGTATTAGAATAATACACCTAATCTAATGCAATCTCTGATGCTCATCTCAGGCTCTTGATCTGCTCTTCTATCTCTGATCTCTGCTAGATCTGATCTACTAATTATGTTCCTTGTTCTATTTTGATCAACTAGATGTGTAAATGTCATCCTTTCCACTAAATTTTTGACACCAATGTTCTGCAACGTTCTTAATAATAGGCTTTTCCTTTCCTTCTTTTCTCCAAACACTTGTTTAATGGCATCAGGACTCCCTTATAAATATTACTGGTTCTTTATGCATCCTTGGATAAAATGTTCCCACTCAAACCCTTGAAATTCACCCATTGGTTGCATGCAATCTCCAATTTTCTAATTGGCTACATGAGAATTACATAGGTGGATGGGAGGATTTGATCTTATCTCCTTATCCTACTATGAGTCATGCATAACCATTTTGCATCTTTGTTTGCAATTGTAAAAACTTTCATGCTAATCACACATTGCTCGACACATGAAGTAATATTCATGATCGACACGATCTATTCTGGATTTCTCAACATCCAGCATGTTTCTTGCATTTCTCGGCTCCTATAGAATTACTGCATTACTCGACACCTAATAGTTTTCTGCATTGCTCGGCTCCTGCTGATTCTTGAATCACTTGGCTCCTATTAACTTCACAATGCTCAGCTCTTGTTGGATCCTGAGTTACTCAGCACATATTGGTCTCATCTTCTCGGCACCTACTATGACTTGCTCAGCACATACTATGACTCAGCATGTGTTAGAGTTCTGGCAGGGCTTCCATTTAATACTTGACATGTATAGTGAAGATGTTTAAGTGTTTTGACACTGATTTGTCAATCTTACTTATTTGATCAACAATATCCCCCTTTGACATGAGTGTTAAAAAAACTTAATTGATCATTCATGATCTAATCCTTATGCGTACATTCTTCACTTACAAAATTTCAAAAAAATATTGTGATCAACAATATACCTTATGACTCCCCCTGAGTTGATCATGTCATGAATTTTGATGTCTTGTGCCATTGTGCCTAATGTTTTATGGTTTTGACCTATCCTTAACTTCTGAACCTTTTATCTCCTTATCTTCTTGCTATATGTATTTCTCCTCCTTTAATATATCTCCCCCTTAGAATATTATCTCCTACATTATCTCCCCCTAGAATATTATCTCCCCCTTTTTGACACTTATGTCAAAGGATTCTAAATGATAATGCCATGCTGGGCCAAAAATGTCTGATTTACCTCAAGGAGAATTTTGAGAGCTGCATCCCAGTTATTCAATGCAATATCCAATGATGTGTGTTCGATTGCAAGCTCTGTTGCTAGATCAACAAGTCCTTCATGTGTAGAAATATTTGTATCCTTCTTTAGGACTATTTCAGCATTCATTTACTCCTTATGTATTAACTCCAAGTGAGGAGTGATAGAGGCTTGTATTTGCATCAGTTTTTCTTTAATAGTGGCCTCTTCTATTGATAATGCAACTAATTCCCTCTGAGTGTGAAGTGTTTGAGAAAATTCCTTTTCACTTTGTGTAGGATTTGAGGGTAGTTGCATATTGGAGAGCTTGAGTTTTCTCTCAAGGTTCAAAATTTTTGGATTTATTTCTTGTGTGAACCTGGAAAAATCACACAATTTTCTATAAATAGAAAAGATGTTCCCTAACACAATCTTTACATTATCAAATTTCTTAGCTAGATCAACCTATCCTAAAATAATGTTATTAGCTATCTTTTGGTTGACCTTGCCTATAAACTTCTTTTCTGACCATTCCATTAGTTTTACATTTGTATCATGGTTTTCATTGTTCACTTGGTCAACTAT
The DNA here is from genome assembly GCA_028749045.1 of Cupressus sempervirens. NCBI lineage: Eukaryota > Viridiplantae > Streptophyta > Pinopsida > Cupressales > Cupressaceae > Cupressus > Cupressus sempervirens. The sequence goes on along the minus strand of CM053787.1, from coordinate 248,358,835 downwards.
ATTAGATAGTTGGTCAAGGATTAGCCTGCTTGAATCTGGAGGTTGAAGGATGCAGGTATCCATGAATATATATTTGATCTCATTTATTGCTTGCTTGTATCTGTAGTCTTTTCTCATTGCCTCTTGCCTCCTTCTCTTATCCAATGCACTATGTATTTCATTCATCTTTTCCTTAGTTAGAGTGCTTGAATCATAATAGGGTATTTGAATTTCTTCATCAAGCTCAAGAATACCATAATGAATGGTCCTAGCTACCCTAGTAGAACTTGAGCTTGGTGTACTAACTTGTAAGGTCAACTTGTTAGTACTCAACTACTGAATAGGTTTGGTAGGAGTTCCTATTTTTGGCAATTCAACCAAAGTTTGTATTGCAAACTCCTCCTTATCTTGTGTTTCTTCTTTATCCTCTTCTTGTGTCACTGCTGCTAGGGGTGTACTTTTTATTTGTATTAATGTACCTATTGTAGACACCTAAAAACCTTTAGAAAATAAAGTATTTTTATTTTCTGAAAAAGTCCTGATGACATCATCATTTATTAATTAATTAATTATTTAATTAATTAAATTAATTTTCATGCCATTAAATCCCTTTATCTTAATTAAAAATATTTAATTAAGGAATCCCTTCCAAAAATGTTTAAATCTTATTTAAACATTATTTCCTTATTTATTAATTATTTAATTAATAAATTGACCAAAAATCCTAAAATAAATAAAAAATTTATTTTTTGCCCAAAACTTGGCCAATTTCTTTATGACCAATAACCTCTTCCAAAATCTTCTAATCCTTCTTTAATTTCAATTAAAGGCTAATCTCATCATTTCCTACCCCTAATCCCAACTCAAAATATTTAATTAATATTAAATATTAATCCTCATGTTTATTAAAAAAGTTTTAATAAATATCTCCTCAACCCAAACCCTTGAAATAAATAAAACTTTATTTATTTCCTAAAAATCTAATTTATCCTCATCCTAAGAAGTTCTAGACTCTTCTAGAAAGTCTTCATCCTCATCCTAGGAAATTCTAGACTATTCTAGAAAGTCTTTATCCTCATCCAAAGTCTAGACTCTTCTAGAAGATGTCTTTAAACCTAATCCTAATCCCCTCCTAACCTTGTCACATTCCCTAAACATGGGTTAAAACTTACTAACCCAAGCCAAAGTTAACAAATATCTCCTCCTTCACCCACCCTCATTAAATGCCATCCACTTGCCTATCCCTAAGCTAATCCTAAACCATCCTAATCCATCCTCTAATCATTTTCACAAGCCTAAACAAGCTTAAAACCTTCCTAATCAAGTCCAAGTCAAAATTTTCTCTCATCACCCTCAAAATATCTCAACCATAAAACTTTATGAAGTCCACTAGGTCATAAATGACTCTTACAAGCCATTTTATTGCTCTTACAAGTCATTATGAGGGTCTTTATGAAGATTTTATCCCTTGAGCCTCCTTTGTTGACTCATCCTTCCCCTTTCCTCCATCCTCTCACCATGTGACATGTGTCACTCCTTGATTGGTTGTAAGAAAGCACAATCCATGTGCTCTCCTCTCATGCAATCTGAGCCCTCCATCAGCTTTTTCCCATCCTTGCATCTTAGCCTTCAATCCCTCAAGCCTCTTGCCTATAAATTGGATCCTTCCCCTTTGCAAAATAACACAATCCATGAAGTAAAGTTATAATGCTATTTTGAGAGCCAAATCCATACTAAAGCCATCTATCCACACCAAAAATCTACTATCATCCATTGAAGCCCTTTTTGAAGCATAAAGCTTGAGCATACATCCTATCTATTTAGACAAAGCTACTCAACAAGAGAGCTTCTTATTGAGAGAGCCCATTAATGGCTCATATTCTCAATTAAGAGCTCATCTTAGTCTATCTTGAAGTTTATGAATTTTGTTTAGTTTGTAGAAGCTTTATTTAAATTTGGTTTCTATTAGCATACTAACATTTTCTCATATACACCTATGACTTCTCCTACTATTGCAGTTGACTCTTGATGAGCTTGCATGGAAATTCTTTGTGGTGATGGAGGTGGTAGAAATGAAAGTCTAGTAGTTTGAGTAATTTGAGGTAATTCTTGTCTGACACCTTGGCTTCTTTGAGTTTATCTACTAACTTTTGGAGATCATCTACGTTGACCAATATGGGACTTGTACACAATTGTACTTGAAGAGTTGTTTGGTCAAGGATCTTAGTGAGATCCTTTGTAGTTAGTGGATTGATATTTTGACTTGAACTGTCAACAAAATCCTTAATCTTTAAGATTTTTGCAGGTGTGGTAGTAGAGCAAGGAGGACTAGGAGGTGGGAGTTGTCTGCTTTGCACACTTTGCTTCTCATCAGTACCCCTGTTTCATCTTTTCCTTCCTCCTCTTCAACCTTTTTCTCTACCTCTGTCTTCTCTTCTCTCCTCTTTCTTCTCTCTTCAAGTTTAGCAGTAGCTTCTTCTTTGTATTCCTCTTCAAGGACATCTTCAATTTTCTTATATAAATTCTTCCACACTCTTGTGGTTCTTTGTACAACTTATTCAATTTTGTTCTGGAGAATGGAGAATGCCCTATACTTAGGTGTAAACCTACTGTTATGCCTTTTGACTACTTGAATTATCTGTTCCTTTGTCAAATTAGGTAGTATACTTGCTAGGGTTGATTCCCTCATATCCTTCTCCATTTTCAAATAGAAATACCATCTATCTTCTACAATTTTAGACAATTCCTTTGGCAATTGTCCATCTAGTTCAAGAGGTGTATACTTGAACTATGTCATCATTGCATAGACTGATTCTTCTATTCTATTTTTTTCCTCTTTGGTGAACTTATTGAAAACAATCTTTTTCATTTCACTGAAGTTTCCATTCCTAATCTTTTCACATAATGTATCAACTGAAGACTTAGGAGCATGACTTACCTTTTTCGTCTGATCTTCCTCATTAGTATCAGGTTGACCTACATATCTTATCATTTTCCTTGGCTCTTCTTGTGCCTTCTTGGTTGTCTTCTTCTTCTTTGTAGCTTCCTCTTTGGCCTTTTGTGTAGTGGTCCTTGTTGTAACTCTGGTTGTTGGCTTCTTAGGTATTGGCATGGAATCTTTCTTTGGTTTAGGTTAAAAAGTAGGAGGTATCGTTGCCTTCCTTTTGATAGGTGCTTCCTTGGCTTCTTCTTCCTTGGCACTCTCATCTTTGTCTTCACCTTGGCCTTGTGACAATTCAAGTGGCCCTTTTTCTGGCTCGTCCTTATCTTTCTCATCATCACCTTCTTATTTTCCTTCACTAATATCCTTTACTTCACCTACTAGACTTGTTTCTTCAACACCAAATTTCTTCTTTATCTTCTTCACTAGCTTGTGCTTCTTCTTGACTACTGTGGCTATCTTGAGTTCTGTAACAACTCTTCATCTAATAGTGTCATAAGTTCCAAATTCCTTGGCAATTTTGTCCATTTCTTCTATGAGTAGTGCTATGATTACTGCTAAATCTTGGTCAACATCAAGCTCATATCCCAATGGTCTAAGCCATATTGCTCTTGGAAGGACTACTTGGATGTAAGTAAAATCAATGTCAACAAGAAAGCATATGTCATTTACATTCTTTTCTACCAATGAAACGGGTATCCTCATTCTTTTCTTCATTGCATTCTTGAAATCATCAAAATAGATAGACATTTGATCATCAAAGCTATCTCCCATTTGTGCAATGAAATCATTTATTTGATCAACAATTGTTTTGTTCTGACTCTAGTTGACTTTGCCTAATGAAGGAAATTCCTTCATCACATAGAAGAACATACAAACTATTACTGACCCAAATTTACATTGTGCTCCCTTGGACTTTCTAATAGCTCCAAGATTTTCATTAATCTGTTGCAACATGAGCTCTGCAAGTTCATACGTGTGGTCTTTCTTTACAAGCTTATATGCCACATCCACTGCTATGCAAGGTACACTATTCAACCTACTGGATTGATAAAACTTATGTGATATGATCCTTATAGCAAAGTCTAGAAGGGGATCAGTTATGGTGTCTATGGTCATGCCTCTATTATTCCACCTTGCTCCTATGTTCTTCTCAAATGTTTCCTTTTTCTCACTTCTCAATGTCTTTGGCTAATCTAGGGTTGGAAAACCTGTGACCCTCTGAACCATTTTCTTGGTAATCTTGACTGGTCCTTACTCTAGCCAGAATGATCCATCATGGATTCTACTAAGCACTATGTGTATCCACTTAGTTTTGAATATGACTGGAAAAACTAGGGCTTTGGTTAAACCCTTCTTCTCTATGATTGAAAATTCATCCTTCAATATACCATTGTCATAGAGTTTGTAAAAGGCATTAAAGATTTCCAAGTTGCCTATGGCTCCTATTTTGTAGTTATAACACTTTTGCATCTTGAACCATAACAACTTTTTCAGGGATGGTGGATAGGGCACCAGTGGGATCATTTTTATATGCAACTTTTGGGATTGGCATAAATTTGGGTTGCTTAACCTCATTACCAACAAGCTAAATCTCATGGCTCTCTTTCCCTTTAGTGGACTTTGAACTAGATTCCATCTTTAACCAAACTAGGATTTGATGTATAAACTTCACAAACTGTACAACTTATTACTTGAAGAAAATACTTGGTTAAATGCTTAAATCACTTGGATAGGTGTTGAATTGCTGCAAATTGCTACTTGAAAGCTTGAAAATTGCTCAGTTGTGCTCTAGTTAATCACTCTTTGTTTGAATGGCTCAAAATGAATCAATTTTCACCTTTAAGTGACTCAAGAACCTTGCATTTAAGGCATCTTTGTACCTTAACCTATCAGTTAGCTTCCAAAGGTTTTTCAACTCGGCATCCACTCGGCAGTTATTCTCACTCGACATCTACTAACTTCGTTAATAACTTGGGCACCACTGCAATTTTTTTCTCAGCTTCCACTTGACTTCTTAACTCGGCTTCCAAAGAAGTTTTACTTGGCAATCAAAGACATGTCAGCATCATCATTCAAGTTTTTTCTTAGCATCTTATCTCATGCAAATTTATGCTTCACAGTGCTTCATCATAGTTTAGGGCTGATTTATGCTACTTCCTTATATGTATCAGCCCCATAGGCTCATCTTGTAATTAGTTGGATGAGATATGATCACTTGACCTCTTGGGTGAAGTGACCCTTCCATTGGATGTACTTGGTCCATCCTTTTTCTACCATGTCTTCTTTACGTTTGTTTTGATGTGTGCCTCCTCATCAACCTTTTCTTTGCCCTTATTTACTTTAGTCTTGGGTGCCTTGGACTTTGTTGGACATTTCCTATTCACATGTCTAGTTTTCAAGAAACTAAAGAAAGTAGTTTAGTTCAACCATCTTTTATAGTTCCCCTTGATGTGTGTTCTTATGTAGTTCTGGGGTATATGTCTATACTCTTGACAATAGTGACAACTTTGCCTTGTATTGTCGTCCCAATTGTAATGATGTACATAGTTGTCCCTTCTTACTTGCTAATTTAGTGTCCACATAGGTTTTGATATACATTCAAAGGCTCTATGTCCATACTTTTTGTAACTGTGGCAATGTCCATCAAATCTTTGTGGCCTTGCAACTTTAGCCCTGCAGTCTTGTGTCATATGTCCTTGCATGTTGCACTTGTGATAGTAACCCTTGCTTTTGGGTGTGTTTGGCTGATTGATCGTTCTACTCCTACAAACATTAGCAGTATGGCCCCTTTTATTACTGTAATGACAAGTGGGTTTAGAATCCTTACCTTTGTCACTTCTTTGCTCAACACTCTTTGATGATTCCCCAACTTCAGTGCTGATGTATCCAAGTCCTGATGTATCATGGGTTGATCTTGTAGATTTTAGCAACTATTCAAAGTACTTGATAGCTTCACTTGACTTGTCAAGATTCTTTGCTGTTTCTTTTTCTCTATTCAATTCATTCTACAATTGTTCATTCTACATCCTCAAAGTAGAGATCTCAATATCTTTCATATTGAGCTCGTGATGAAGATTCATCAGTTGGGCAAGTGTATCCATCTACATGTTTGAGATCTTTGCTAATTCAGTACATTTTTCTTCAAGTCTGTTTGCAAGATTTCTTTTGTCATCTTCCATCAAGACTCTATCCTCAATTGCTCTTTTCATTTTTTTATGATTTCACATAACATCATGGCTTGTGATTCATGCTCTATCTTAAGAGTTCTTATCTCTTTTGCTTGAACTCTATTTTTCTCCATCAGTTCTGCTGTTACTACATCAAATTCTTTGGAATCTCCTTTGGAAAATACTTGGGTGGTGTCAATCTCCTTGTAGTGAATATCATTTTTGGCTATAGCTATTTCCTTCCTTCTTTTTAAGGATTTTCTTAATTCCTCTCTAGCTTCCTCCACCTTGTGTAAAGAAAGATGCACATCTATCGCCTAGTTCTCAATGATCTTCCCAAGTTTGAAGACTTCCATACTCAGATCTTTTCCTCAAGCTGTTAGGCTTCTTCTTGAGAGAACTAAAATCTAATACCAATTGTTGGAATTTATTAATGGGAAGAGTGCTTCCTAGAGGGGGTGTGAATCAAAAGTACTGGCCTTTTCTTTATTTTTAAATCCTTAATAACATATAACTCAAATTAACATGCATGCATATAAACATTAAACAATCATGAGAAAAAAACATGCATCACCACATAACACTTGAGATTTTGGTGACCCAAAAACCCTCCAAGAATAAGAAGGTAAAACTGGGGTGGGGATGATACCCACAAAATTACTATAGCAATTGATTTCAACCACTTATGATGGTTTGCCCTGTTAAAGGCCTACCCTATTAAAGGCTACAACACACTATTAAATGTGACCCTGTGAAAGGATTTCTACACCCTGTTAGGAGTGTGCCTTGTTAGAGGACTTAAGAACATTCAATTTAGAATGCCACCTTGTCAAAGGATTTACATAAGGATGTTAAATCCACCTAACTCAATAGGATTTCCAAATTCCTAATAAAATTGTTAGAGAGTATTAGAATAATACACCTGATCTAATGTAATCTCTGATGCTGATCTCGGGCTCTTGATCTACTCTTCTATCTCTAATCTCTGCTAGATCTAATCTTTTGATTATGTTCCTTGTTCTGTTCTGATCAACTAGATGTGTAAATGTCATCCTTTCCACTAAATCTTTCACACCAATGTTCTACAACATTCTTAATAATAGGCTCTTCCTTTCCTTGTTCTATCCAACCACTTGTTCAATGGCGTCAGGACTCCCTTATAAATATTAGTGGTTCATTATGCATCCTTGGATAAATTGTTCCCACTCAAACCCTTGAAATTCACCCATTGGCTCCATACAATCTCCAATTTTTTGATTGGCTGCATGAGGATCACATAGGTGGATGGGAGGATTTGATCTTATCTCCTTATCCTGCTATGAGTCATGCATAATTATTTTACATATTTGTTTGCAATTGCACAAACTTTCATGTTGATCCTGCATTGCTCAGCACATGAAGTAATACTGATGCTTGGCACCATCTATTTTGGATTGCTTGACATCTACCCTATTTTTTGCATTACTCAACTCCTATAGAATTACTATGTTACTCGGTACATATTAGTTTTCTGCATTGCTCGACTCCTACTGATTCTTGAATCACTCAACTCCTATTAACTTTGCAATGCTTAGCTCCTGTTGGATCCTGAGTTACTTGACACATTTTGGTCTCATCTACTTGACACCTACTATGACTTACTTAGTACATACTATGACTCGGCATGTGTTAGATTTCTGGCTTAGCTTCCATTGTATACTCAACATGTATAGTGAAGATGGTGCAGTGTGTTGACACTTATTTGTCAATCTTACTTATTTGATCAACACATCAACATGTGCAGCTCTAGCCTAGCCTTCTATTCTTTGATCTTTCCTTCCTTGGTACTAGGTACATTCAAATGATCTATGCCCTTCCTCTCCAAAATGAAAAAATTTCCCATGAAAGCCTCCTCTTTCAGATCCTTTTCCTCTACCTCTTCCTCTTTGATCTCTATTATTGTGAACATGGAAATGATTGGAATTATTTCGCATTTTTTTCTGACAACTACTTCTAGCCTCATCTTTGCTCTTCTGATCATTATTACAACCACTATAAGATTGTCTGCCAGATCTTCCACCTCAACCTCTTCCACTATTCTTGCTGTCAAACTTCTTGCTTAGTTTCTCCTCAACTCTTAGGGAAAATGGGTGTGCCTCCTTAATACTATTCATTCAAACTAGACTTAGCTCATCCTAAACACTCATCCTTAACCCATTAAGATAATAGATGACTTTCTCCTTATCAGCTTCTACAAGGTCGATTCTAATGAGAACTTGGTAGAAGTCCTTAGTGTACTATTCAATAGATTTTCCCACTTGCTTCAACCCTTGCATTTTCTTCAATAGATCAAGCTCATAATCCATGAGAATGAATCATTACTATAGTTTAGATATCATCCATTCCCATCTCATGATTTTATCCTTTCCCTTTCTATTTTTTTCCAAAAAAACCTCCTTCCACTAGATCTTTGCATGTCCCTTCAGTTTCTCCTTCACAAACTTGACCCTATTAGGATCATCAATATCTTCATACTCAAAGTACTCCTCCAGTCCATTGATCTAATCAACCAATTCCTTTAGGTGAAGATTTCTCAAAAATGTGGGAACTTCAAACTTAGGTCTTCTTCCAATCTTGGAGATGGCCCTAAAAAGTCTTTCTTCCTTTGGGTTTAGAAATGCCACTACTTTGACAATTTTGTCTACTTCTTCCTAATCCTCACTTTCATTTCTCATAGAAAGATTTATTCCTCTATGCATTTGTTCTTGAAATGCTTGCATTTTTCTTTGGAGTGATTAGAAACCCTCAGGTGTAACACCTACAATTCTTCCTCCACACTCTCTTCATGGAGGCATTTTTGCACCTCTACTAAAACTCTAGTGCAAATTGCCTCACAAATGGTGATCTATCTACACACTTAGTCCAAACCATGGTCCTAGTATGAACTGCCTCACAGTTAGAGATCTATCCACACACTCAAGAACTCTAGCTCTAATACCACTTGATGAAGGGTACTCCCCTTAAAACCATAAACTCATTATAGAAACAAAGAAATAATAGAAAATGCAAGAAAAAAATATGGACTTCTTATTTATGCTGCAAATGCAGAATTATAAAATTCACAAGTATAATATGCTAACCCACATGGGTTCCTTAATTATAGTAATCTACAAGACTAAAATGCAAACTACCACCTAGACCTATCTTAGACAATGTTTAGGCCTTTCTTAAATAGGCAATTCTTTACCACTTGGGAAGGTTCTAGATAATGAAACTTAATATCTAGGACCAACAGACCCTAACAATTCATATAGAGTTATAGAATTAGTTGATAGCACATACTAATTTTGATTACGTAGACTTTATATATGATAACAATCTAGTTCTACAGATTTTGGTTCACTAATTGTGTGAGTAATGGCAAGCAAAAGTGGAGGGGGAAGTGCAATTTTTCAAATATTGAAACCTATTTTGGGTGAGATTCCTTTGGTTGGCAGGGATCATAATCATGGCCTACTTCATGGATCATAGAGAGGGGATGGAGAATGTCAAGGAAATTTAGAGGTCAAAGAAGCAATAGAGAATGGAGATGGGGACCCATGTGCCCCTAGAAAGGCTCTAGATAAATAACCTCTGATCCCCAAGGTAGGCCTTCCTAGGGCATAGATCGCAAAATGATCCTCACTATTTGGAGTTAAACCAACTAGAAAGTCTTCTTTTCTAGTAGTTAAAGTACTCCCTAGGGTGAAAAAAGGCACTTGTGCAATTGTTATTCCAAATGAGCTTGTTGATCACAATATTACTTCTATGGCTTTTACTCTAGTGGGTAAGTTCATTAGGAAAAGGCCAAATATAGACATTGTTAGATCTTTCACATAGAAGAAATGGAACCTTAACGGTCAATTCATAGTCACTATAATGGCCAAAAGATTTTTGTCTTTCAATTTTTCTTGTAATGAGGACCTTTCAAACATATTTTGTAAAGGGCCTTGGGTAATTGGACTCTCGACTTTGGTCATCTAGAAGTGGATATTGAAGCTATACTTGAATGATCCCTTTTTTGTGCAAGCCCTGGTTTGGGTTAGACTTCCAAAGTTTTCACTAGAGTTATAGAATGAGGATGTGTTTGTGGGAGTGGCTAGTTCTTTTGGTGAGCTTCTCTCCATAGACCCAATAACAACATCTAGAAGAAGGCTAACCTATGCTTGTATCTATATTGGAGTTGGGGAGGGGGTGGATATGCCAAAAGCAGTAAGCCTCCATTCTAAATTGGGAATACATGTTCAAAAGCTAGACTATTAGAGTATTCCTTTTGCCTTCTTTTATTTTGTGAAAAAAAAACCTTAAGGCCAATCAATTACCTAAAGATAAAGAGGAAAAGAACAGGAAAAAATTTCTTCCAAATTTGGAAAGGGAAGGAAAAAGGTTTGGAAGTAGAAGATCACTAAGGGTCCTAAGACTAATTGCTCAAAGAATCAGGAGGTCATTGTGGAAATCCTTAAAAAAGAAGTGAAGGTCTTTGATTAGGATGGTTCACAAATCAAAGAGTTGGAAAAAGATATGAAGGTTTTAGATCTGGTTGATTCTTAGAACAAAGTGGTGGAGATCCTTGTGAAAGAAGTGAAGGTCTTAGATCCACATGATGCCCAAATCAAAGTGATGGAGGGAGGACCAACTAGTGGAAAAAAGGGCTTAATAAGGAGAAAATCAAACCAACCTCTGAAGGGGAGAGGGGTCATTGTGAATCTTCCCTCCAAGTAATTCTTCAAAATTCTTCCCTAGGGGAGAAGGAGAAGGAGCCATTAGTGAGAGATGAAGATGAGATAGTGCAAGAAACTCAAGTGCCTCAGGGGACCAAGGGGGTTCCCTCATCACCTATGGGGGATCATTAAGCATCCATTAATTTGGGAACTAGGATTCTAGATTTGGTTAGAAATTCTTCCCCTAGACAAATTTCAAGAATGGAGGAATGGCTTGAGATTTTCTCAGATGAAAACAAGGGGATTTGGACCAAGTTTAAGAAGAAGAAAAGTAGAGTTCCTTCCCCGATGTCACCAGTAGTGACTAGGAGTCGAGTTAAAGTCGATGTGTAGGTCAAATCAAAGATGCTAGGCAAAAATAGTTTAAGCCAAACCATTGAAGAGAAGGATAGAAGGAATTTGGCTGATGGGAGGCAAAGAAACATCAAGGAGTGCTTTTGATGTAGAGCCAAGGAGGTAACAATAAAACTTCTCACAAGGTTGAATGATTGCATAAGGTTCACTAGGCTTCTTAGAGGCATTTAATGACTTCAAATGCACAAATATGGAATAGACCTTCAACTATCGATTTCAACCCTACAAAGTGTTTTATCAGACTCAAAATGACATTTTTAAATAGGTCTTACAATCCCAAATCCCAATTTCATACACAAACCAAGTTACCCTCCTTGACTAGGCTATTCTCTTCATTAGGGTAGTAGATCCTATTTTATTGTTTTTTCTCCCAAACTTTACAAAACACAAAGAAAATAAATAGGCTTTTCATATACCCTTTTTAGGGTTTTATAACATATCCAAAATTTAGATATCTCTTCTTTCGAAAGATTGTACAGAACAGGGCAGTTTGTCTCAAAATTAAGCCTAATTAGGCCACTTTTACAAAGAAAGTACCCTTTAGACATAACTCTAGACTTCCAAACTTTCTACAGTATGATAATTTGATGTCAAACTAATAATTCCATAGTCCTTTTACCAAGTTGACCTTTCTAAGCACACTTTCCAACAAACCCTCTCATTAAATGATGCAAAATAAGCATTTTACAAGTCTCCCACTTCTAATCACTTATAGAATCCATTCAAAGATGGAAAACCATATTTAATAAATTCCCTAACTCATCCAAACATAAAAACATACCCTTATTAAGGCAAATGTTCTACTATTGTACTTGTAGCAACATTTTCCTCTTCGTTTACCAATGTTAGTCACGGTGATCACCCCTTAAATGTTTCTCCCTAAACTTAAATTAGTTAGCAAAATTTCAAATATGTTACAATGGATCCATTCCATAGGAAATAGTAATTAAATACCCAAGGAATGAATCAGATCATTACGAAACCCTCTCAAAAAAGTTAGTTTCTCAAATTGTTACAACACTATTTGGAAAAATAACAAAATAAAGAGACTTTTAATGCTCCAAGATCCCTTCAAGCACTCATAAAATTACTTTATAAAGGTATTAATTCAACCCAAAAGAGTTTAATTATGAAGGCAATGAAAATACAATGAAATAATTCAAAGAAATAGTGTAAATAACAAGAAAACTATATTTTATTTACTCCCAATCTGTGTTTTCCATATAGTGCTCCTCTTCTCTTCTTATTGTCCAAATCCTAGGCCTCTCCAGGATTTTATAAACTTTAGTTGTAACTTATTCCATTTGGTTGGAATGATTACAGCTAATAAAACATTAAAATGATCGCAAAAAGCACTAAAACCTAAACTAGTCGTTAGGCTTATTTTCAAATTTGAAACTTTTAATGAAAAGACTCCAACTAATTCCTAACTAATACTAACACCTTTCTATGGACCTTATGACTTATTTGAACCTATTAAAAAGCCTCTCTAGACCCCTAATGCATTATTAGCCCATTTACATTGCATTTTAGATTTAAGGTCTCTATTAGGACCATAAGGATATTTATCCATTACATTGCATTTTTCATTACAAACAGCCATAATAGGCTTCAAAATATTCCAATTTATAGGCTTTTTTGTCAAGATCTCCTCCTTAGTCCTTGGTGTCTTCATTGAGTCACTTGTCCTCCTAGGAGCTCCTACACCATCTTTGTTAAAAATGAATGAAGATAATATCCACGAATATAAGGGGGCTAAATGGAGCCCATAAATAGGAGGTAGTAAGGAACATGATTAGGGATCATAGACTTGATTTTATGTTGATCCAAAAAGCTAAAATGAAGAAGGATTTGGTGGATAAGATTTCCTTTAGTAACAACATGGATGGAGAGGCCAAAAATTCTAAGGGAGCATCTACAGTATTGCTCACACTCTACAATAATAAACATTTCCTAGTAACTATCATTTATAATGAAGGTAAATCACTATTATGCAAAGTTATGCACATTAATAGAAAAGACCCTTGGTTTCTTTTAAATGTGTATGCCCCTAATTCTAAGCATGAGAGGAAGGATTGTTGTATCAATATTTGTACTATAATTTAGAATTGCAACCTTAACAAAGGAATAATAATGGGAAATTTCAATACTCCCCTTTATGATGAGGAAAAATTCTGGGGGTTCAACCACAAACTTGGATAGCAAGTTGGATCTCTCAAATTTCATAAATATTTTGGCTCTCCTGGACATCGATCTCTCTAGTGGGGTCTTCACTTGGTCCAACAAGAAAATAGGGAGTGATTATATCTAGGTTTGACTTGATAGAGCTCTCATATCACCAAATTAGTTAAATTCTTTCTCTTGCAAGCTCTCCCTTCTTCCCAGAGTTGGGTCTAACCCCTCTTGTAGCTAGGCGAAAGTTTCCTTTTCATTTTGAAAAGATGTGGACATCCCACCAGACTTGTTATCTACAATGTTCAAGGTTGTCAAGAAACTAAGAAATGTAAAATTTAATATCAAAGTTTGGAACAAGAAAGACTTTGTTCATATTTTCCAAGCCAAGGAGGAGAAGTCTGATCATCTTCATACTATTTAGGATATAATACAATAGGATGGATATAATGATCATAATAGGAACATGGAAATGTCAATTCTCTTTGATATTCATAACATTATTAGTAGAGAAGATAACTTTTGGAAATAAAGATATCCAGAATTAATTGGCTTAAAGAAAGTGATCAAAATGCTAGGTTTTTTCAACTTTCTACTCTGAACCATAGAGCAAACAATAGGATTACAGGTATCAAGAAGGGCGAATATCTTTTGACTAATAATAGTGATATTTCTCTTGAGGTTGTTAATTTTTCCTCTTAACTTCTTTCTTGGAATCCTATGTTATCTATGGAGGACCAAAAGAAAATTATTTCATCTATTCCCCTGTTGATTCAACCTCACTATAATTTTATGCTGAGGGCAATATCAAAATATCAGGAAGAAAAACAAGCCATTTTTTCTCTCCTAGCTAATAAAGCCCCAATTTCAAATGGCTTTCCTACTTTCTTCTTCCAGGTTTATTGGGAGGTGGTTAAGGGGGATGTGGTAAAGGCAGTGTAGGAATTGTTTGGATCAAGGAATCTTCAAAAAGAGCTCAACTCTAGCTTTCTAGTTTTTATTCCTAAAATCTTTGGGGCAAATACTATGGATTAATTTAGGCCCATTAGTCTCTACAATTCTCTCTATAACATTATTTCAAAAGGTCTAACGACTAGAATCCTTAAAGTTCTTCCTTTGACCATTTCCCCATAGTAGATGGACTTTGTCCTTGGCAAACAGATCCTAGATTCTATTATGATCATTCATGAAGTCATTCATTTATTGGAGGCTAGGATCAAGGATGGCCTTCTCTTGAAATTGGATCTGTCCAAAGCTTATGACAGGATGAATTAGACATTCCTTTGTTCAGTTCTCCATGCTTGCTTTGATCATCAGGTATGTAAACTTATCTTCCAACTTGTTTGTACCTCTTTACTTGCTATCATGATTAGTGGGGCTCCATCTAATTTCTTCAAACCATCAAAAGTCTTAAGGAAATTAGATTCCTTATCTCCCATCCTTTTCATTATCATGGTTGAGTGAGTGTATAGGGAGATTGATCAAGAGAAAAAGACAAGAAGGAATCTTGAAAGGAACAAAGCCCACTTTAGGGCAAGTTTCTTTTACTCACCAACAGTTTGTGGATGATATTATAATAGGAGGAGAAGCTTTAGTTTAGGAGGCCAAATTGATGAAGAGATTACTATATTTTTATACTAGCGGAATAGGCTAGCTAATTAATTGGGCAAAAAACTCAGTTTTCTTTATCTTTATCAACACACCTATTGATAGAGAAAGAAATATTACTAGTATTCTTAGCTGTAGGGAGGGAGACCTTCCTTTGAGCTATCTTGGACTTCCATTGGGGACAAAGCTATTGGACTCTTTCTAGAGTGGGACTAATGATAGGTTTAGTAAGAAGTTGGTAGGTTGGAAAGGCAACACCCTCAACCAAGTTGGAAAATGTCCTTTGGTGAAGTCCACTCTTCCAACATATGCCTTGACTCTCTTTGGGATCTTGGTAAAACATATTGACAAAATGGAAAAGATCTAGAGAGATTTTATGTGGTCTAGCTTGGAGGAACATAAAGGATACCCTCTAGTGGCCTTGGGATAATGTATGTCTCCCCAAGTGTTATGGAGGGCTAGAAATTAGAAAACTTAGGCATCTCAATAATTCACTTCTAGCTAAATAGGTATGGTGAATATTTAATAGTATTGGGGAATGGAGGGACATTTTGGTGGAGAACTATATTAGGGGGCCGTCTCTAATGTATTTTCTCAATGACTCTGACATCCCAAATGGTTTAGTTATTTGGAATGAGATCTTAAGCAAAAGAACTTTAGCTAATTCTAAGGCCAAATGGAAAGTGGGACATGGAGAAAAAATCCTCTCCTAGCATGATAATTAGCTAATTCAGGGTCCTCTCATTAATAACCCTACATACGATAATTGGGCCAATATTGTATAAGGTTGTTCAGAATGAAAGTAGTGTAGAATGGACCAGGGATGGAGAGACCTATCTTTGATCTCAAATGATCTTAAGACACTAATGGTGATATTGAATTCATTGTTTTTGAATAATAATAAGGATGATGATGTAGGAGCATCTAGAGGTATAAGGGCAATCCTGTGTCACCCAAAAAAAAAAAAAAAAAATGTACTTAGACTTAGTTTCTATTTCATTTCTTTACATTTTTGGATACCCATTTGGCTCTAATAAAGGTTCCAACTCTCATAGTTCAACTATCAGTGCGTTTGAAAATCCTGAAAAAAATAGGAGCATGTATTTGGGCCATCATTTCGGTAAACTAGAAGGTGTGAATTGTCCAGATGAATGTAATCATGATTTAGAGCATTCTAGAAAAAGAATCATGTCAATAGACCCCACGGTTTGAAAGTTATTGCAGTTTTTTGGGTTTTGGAGACCTCCTAAGAATGCTTGAAAGTCAGGTTTGGGGCATTAAATGACCTCGAAAAGGGTCAAAAAATTGAGGATGAGTGAAAATCCTCCATATGGCTATAGATCACTTCGAGAGCTTTTCGAAAATGTAAACGGTTTGTCAATCGGAGCTACA
Source organism: Cupressus sempervirens (assembly GCA_028749045.1). Taxonomy (NCBI): domain Eukaryota; kingdom Viridiplantae; phylum Streptophyta; class Pinopsida; order Cupressales; family Cupressaceae; genus Cupressus; species Cupressus sempervirens. The sequence goes on along the minus strand of CM053787.1, from coordinate 248,342,480 downwards.
GTTCAAAAGTTATGCCTCCTAGAAGTTCGGCTACCATTTCTGGATTCTTCTAGATTTGCACCGACTTCTAACGCAGCTTCTGGAACCTTCTATTTTGTCGGTCGATGCCTACTAGCACTTTCTAGAATGTACTCTTAGTTCTTAACCCTTTGAGGTCTATTTAAGGAGATTTCTGGCATTGTAAAAGGCAGTTCGGATGGGAGCTTGAGAGGAGGTGCTAAAAGGAGAAATATTCTCCAGATTTATGCTATTGTAAGCCCATAGGGCATGTTTTGAAGTTTATTTTCTCTGTACTATTTGTACTAGCTTATTTTCTCAGTTAATATAATTCCCCTTTTCTATTGTGTCCATTCTATTGTTGGGTTGTGTCCCCATGAGATGAACTAATATGGGATGGTAATCCTAGTGGATCATACTCGTTGGCCTTGAGGTACAACTCCCTTTGGAGCCTAAAGGAGAAACCTCTTTGGGCTAAGGCCTAGTTGCCTAGCCTAACCCCTAAAATTAGCATTTTCTTCTGGCTAATGCTTCAAGATAAAATTATCACTATGGATAGTTTGGAAAAAGAGGTTACTATATCCCTAACAGATGTATTCTTTGTAAGCATCACATGGAGATGGTTAATCACATTTTCATCCATTGCCCTTATTCAATGGAGGTCTAGGAATATCTCACCAAGAACTATGGGGTAAGTTGGTGCAAGAAAGGAAATGTTTTCAACTTCTTTTGTTAGTGGGATAGCATGTACAAAGGTAAAAAATCACATAGTATTAGCTTATGGAATTTGCCCCACTTTTGTTTGGGACAGTGGAGATATTGATGAAGGAGGTAAGAGTAAGGAAAGGAAAAAGGACAAGACATTGAAAAGATAGGAGGTGAAGTGGAAACTCCCCCCTCGAAGGATGGCATAAAGATGATTTTGATGGAGTGGCTAAAGGTAACCCTGGTCCTTGGGGATGTGGGGACATCATTAGAAATAGCCATGGTGTGGGCATTGTTTCTCTTTCCTGTGCCTTTGAAAATTAGACAAACCACTATATGGAACCTGGTGCTGCTCTCCACATTGTTAAACTAGCTCTGGAGGTGGAAGTCAAAAACCTATGGCTAGAGGGGGACTCATATAATATAATTAGTTGCATTAAAAGAGTTCTCCAACCTATCTAGACCATTGCAAACATAGTGGAAGAAATCTATATAATTCTTGGAAAATTTGGGAGTATCCATGTCAACCATGAGTATAGGGACTCCAACTTGGTGGCTGATTCATTTGCCAACAAGGTAGTCAAGAAAGAAGCAATGATGATATTGAACATTGGAGTGAATATTCTATCAGTCGCAAAAGGCCTAATCAATTAGGAGAGGATCCAAGGAGGTACAAGTGAAATCCCTCCCCATTTTTAGAGATAGGTAGGCTCCTAGTTATGTGCTTGCAGATAAAATCAAAAGGACTATGAGAAAAAATTTTGTTATAAGGAAGGGTGGAGATATTGATGAAGGAAGTAAGAGTAAGGAAAGGGAAAAGGACAAGAGATTGAAAAGATAGGAGGTGAAGTGGAAGCTCCCCCCCACCCCAAAGGATGTCATAAAGACAATTTTGATCAAGTGGCTAAAGGTAACCCTGGTCCTTGGTGATGCGGGGACATCATTAGAAATAGCCATGGTGTGGGTGTTGCTGCTCTTTCCTATGCCTTGGGAAATCAGACAAATCACTATGTGGAACCTAGTGCTGCTCTCCACACTGTTAAACTAGCTTTGGAGGTGGAAGTCAAAAACCTATGGCTAGAGGGGGACTCATATAATATCACCAGTTGCATTAAAGGAGTTCTCCAACCTATCTAGACCATTGCAAATATAGTGGAATAAATCTATATAACACTTGGAAAATTTGGGAGTGTCAATGTCAACCATGAGTATAGAGACTCTAACTTGGTTACTGGTTCATTTGCCAACAAGGTAGTCAAGAAAGAAGTAGTGATGATATGGAATATTGGAGTGAATATTCTATTAGTCACAAAAGGCCTAATCAATTAGGAGAGGATCCAAGGAGGTACAAGTGAAATCCCTAGTTAATTATGAGAACTAATGAAAATATGTTTGAAAGCCAATGCATTTATGGAAAATACGAGAGGAGTTGGAAGATGATGCATTTAGTATCTAATTACCACACTTTATGGGTTTCTTATTTTCTTTACCATTTCACTAGAGTTGAAAGAAAAGGTGGTTTTAGACTGAAAAAATAGAGGATAGAGGAAGGAGAGGAGAGGACTATCTTTTTGTGAAAGGTTATCACTCAGTTTATTGGGATGGTGGGAGAATGGAGCAGAAGAGAACCAATGGCAGAGGTAGTCAAATGGAAACAAAGAACCAAGGTCTAGAAGAAACTTGGAAAGGGTGGCATTGAAAACTACATCACCAAGCTTCATTGACATGCTTTAGAAATTACCAATCTCATGGTAGAGTCTTGGAAGGATGGTAGGGTTAAGATTGATGGGGTGCCACATCATGTAAATGTGCAGGTCATTTCCCATGTCACAGAAATACCTAATGAGAATTTAATGTTCCACAGAGGTAAAAAATAATTTTGTGAATGTGGTAAAGGATTTTGCCAAGAACATGGATAAGAAGAAGGAGCTAGTGAAGAGTGAGACTTACTATGAGATCGACTCAATCAAGAAGCTATGGAGGTACATGTTGAGGGCCATCATTGAGTTTATTTCTTTATACATGAGGTTTGATAGGGTTAGAACACATCATTTTGTTTTGCTCAATCATTTCCATTATGGGGATAAGATTTCTTTTCCTTTTTACCTATATTCTTCCATGAACAAGAATATTTTTGGGTATAAGAAAAAATCTAGTGCCAATTCTACCCTACATGAGGTTTTACTTCTTTTTGTCTATGAATATTTCAAAACTCAATCTAGGAGCAAATCTCTGGCTCAAGTTTTGGTTACTTTGGTGGAGGTGGGGAGTTCCAATTTCTCCTCAAACATGGATGAAATCCAGAGCTTAAACTCAGAGGAGGAGGAAGAATATCATTCATTGGAGAAGAAAAATAGGGGAAGAGATAAGGATACCCCTACTCCAAGTAAATTTCCCTATAGGAAAAGCCCTAGGGGTCATGTGTCCAAAATAGTTGGTTAGGGCAAAGAAGAGTACAATGAGGAAGGAGAAGATATGGACATGGAAGATGAGAAAAAGGGGGAGGATGTAGAGATTATAGAGGAGCCAGTCACTAACCCTAAAATGAAGCAAAAGAGGAATAAAGAGGAGGACATGCATCTAGAGGGGAAAAGTGATATAGCTCCAAAGATCTCTATGCCTCCTCCCCATCCCATTCCCCCATAGGAGTAGGAAAAGGAGAATATGGAGGAGGGAAGAAGTGAGGTTTTTTTAAAAGATAGGCATATGGGTTGGAGAAATTTCAATGCTAGAACCTCAAAAATAGAGATTGTGAGAGAAACTATGAATCCTCAAACCCTTGAAGAAAAAGAGGGCAAGATCCACCTAGAGGAACTAATAGAATTGGCGATGGTGGCCATCATAGACAATGCAAGGGAAGTGGGCATGAATTTTCTTAATAATGCAAAAAACAACATGATTGATAACTTTTGATCTATTAAATAGTTTTTTCATGAGTTGGAGGAGGTAAAAGATAGAATGGGACAAATGGAAAGCTAGGGGAAGAGGAATGAGAGAGAGATCCCAATAGACCAGTGGGACTAAATAAGGTTGGTTGAAAAAATGAAGCAAAATCTAGAGAACTACAACCATAACACGACCAATAATATGCTCACTATTCTTAATTCTCTCAATCAATTGTCAATCTTGATGGTAAGTTGAAAGCTAGGGGTTTTGTTGTGCAGAAGGATAAGAAGGAAAATTTTGAAGATAGGATGGAAGAGGACAACATACTGGATGTAACCCAAAGCCACCTAGATCGAACCTTAGAAAAAGTCAGGAGCTCATGGCAGAGGAGAGTTAGAGAGCCTATGAAGTGATAGAGAATATCTAAGACCTCAAAAGGAAGGCAGGGGAGTAAGTGAAGAATTTTCAAGTTTTTTTCTCAGTTTTTGTAGTCTCTGTAGGTCTTTGTCATTTTGACTTTTTGCCTATTTTTTTGTTCTAGCTTATCTATTGGCTATTGTTCTATTTTTGAGCTTGTTTTGTTAATTTGCAACCCATTGTTATTTAAGAAATTTTGGGTTATAGGATTCCTATAAAACCTATCTTTCTTAATAAAAAAATTCATATAGAGGTAGTCAAATACATCTTTGACAGTTATTTATAAGATATTTTTGGTAGCCCAACTTTGGAAGGTCATAACTCTCAAATTGTTGCTCTGATTGGATGTTATAACCTCTTTTTTGAAATGCTAGCTCATGATCTATAGGCTTGGAATCACACTAGCACCCTTCCATTGAGTTTTCTAACCTCATCTAGGCAATCTAAGGCCTTCATTGATGAGCTTGAAGATTTTTTTACAAATTTTTCCACCAACAATCTATAATAACTTCTCTAATACTTAAGCTAAAGAAATGATATTTTTATGGTATGCGTATAAATCTAAAATGAACCTTCTTGTATAAAATGAGAACATTTTGAGTTCATATGAAAAAATTTCTAAAAATAGCAAGTTCCCATAAATAGTAACCACCTTGTCTACTGGTCCTTATTAAAATAGAAACAACTTAAAAGGAAATATTTTTTGGTATTGCAAGATTGCTCTTACACCCAAGATGCCCCTACATTAGACACCAGGGGTAATTTTAGAAGTGACTCCATCACATCTTAGGTGTTCAAGGGAAAACCAATATGGTGAACCTCCTCCCTTACTAACCATGATGAATCCTCTACTAGCATCATTTTCCTTTTGACTAGATATTCCTCATAAGTTGTTCTCCTTGTACTTTTGCCAATGTGACTATCCAGTATCTCCTCAATCTCCTCTGTACTTGAACTAGCTCCTGGAATACTCCATTATGCTTCTATAACTTCATCTCCATCACCTCCTTCATAATACTCTATCAAATCTGAGATATTAAATACTGGTGAAATATTCAATTCAGCAGGTAACTCCACTTCATAAGCATTGCCAAAACCATGGCTTTTCACTATCTTGCACATTACAAACTTCTTCATCTTCAGCTTTTATATGTACCCACTAGAAATTCACCTTTCTTAAATGAACCATGACTTCATCTCCAATATAAAATTCCTTATACCTCCTTTTCACATCAGCCTTAGCCTTATATTGTGTATTCATCTTTATAATGTGTGTCCTCACCTCCTCATGGATGTTCTTCAAATATTTAGTAAATTCTTCTACTTTAGCACTACTTATCTCTCCTTTATCCAACTTCCTCAATTTAGAAGCATTTCTGGGACTACTCCCATACACAACCTGTAATGGTGATTTACTAGTACTCTTGTTGATAGAATTATTATATGCAAATTTTGCCTGTTGTAAAATCATATCCCATCCTTTTGACTTGTCTCCAACCAAACATCTCTACAAGTTTCTCAAGTTGTGATTCACAACTTTTGTCTATCCATCAGTTTGTGGATGATGTGATTAACTAAACTTCAAATCTATTTTCAACTTCTTCCATAATGTACGCCATAAATACCCAAAAAGTTTTTTATCTCGATCTAAAACTATACTCTTTGGCAGACCATGTAGTCTCACCACTTCTTTGAAAAACAACTTTGCTACATGAACAATGTCACTAATCTTCTTTTGAGGAATAAAATCTGCCATCAACCAAATAAGTCAATAAGAATTCATAAAACCATATATGTATACAATAAACTATGCTAACCTATGGGAAACATAATTTTATCACTTATTTTAGTCTTTTTTAGCTTCTCTCTTTTCACGGTGCAACATAATAAATAATAGCTAACACCTAAATTTTTAGATCTAGTGCCACCAAAGTTTGTTCACTAACATTTCCACATTCTTGATTAATGCAACCACCATAGTTTTGATCAATGCAATCAAGACAAACAAATATGTATTCTATAGTGTATAATGACAACCTATTACTATCAGTACTCAAAACTATCAAGCTTGTTCTTCTCTACCCTCTTGCATGCATCCATTGATCTTCTATTGACACCTAAATGTAAGGTCCACCCATACTTATAAAAAAATGAGTTAAAAATTTACATATTAGTTATCATCTAACATGCTAGATACAAATTTGACTCAATTTAAATATTGAAATTAATTTTTAACACATTTGTTACATCTATACCTAGTACCTCCCAAAACACTCTAAATGGTATGACTTGATCCACTTGTGATGACGTGTTATCTATATTTGTTAGCACTGTAAAATCCATTTTGCACCACTCAACCAGATCATGGGCAGTATTAATGTGATATCCTTTATACTCAATTTGATACTTTATTAAAGCATGTTTGATACAAGATCATGCGCCATCATCCTCACCCTTTCCATGTCCACTCTAAAAACCACTCAAAATAGGTGGTATATATTGGTATTGATGATATCTACATAATGCATAAACTAGTCTAGCTGACTTAAATTTTTCCACACATGTATTTAACCATAGAAAATGTTTTTTTTCTATTTTTATGCCTTTATTTTTCAAATCTTAAGAAAATGTCTTAAAACAATGTTTCACAAAATATTTGTTGTGCTCTTTATCATCACTAATGTAAAAGTAATACATTTTTAATGACTCGTGCTTGATCTATACATTCTACACCATTCAAATTATTTTTTGCATGTTGAAAAGACAAATACACTATAATAGAAACTTGCTTTGTACATTAGTATTCCATTTGAAGCCCTTTTTTGAGAAATTAAAGAGTAATTCACTACAAAGTCAACAATAGCTTAAATAAATTTGAGTGAGAAAGTTTCTCTTAGTGTTTGAATGTTTCTTCTTATCACTTTGCAAAAAAAATGATGGATATTTGGTTGGATCAATGTATAAAAAATTGGTATAAATTCTCCAATAGGTATCTCATCCTCTACATTTTCCAACCATGTTAATTATTTTCCAACTTTTGTTTGACACTTTATGTACTTATATAGATCTTACATTTTACTATCCTTATCACATTAATATATTGATCTCTCAAAGGAAATTTAGTTAGGTTAGGATATGTTTAACATGTTCCTCTTATGCAATTTATTTCATTGTTTGCATGGACATCTAAATTGTCACATAAGATTGATAATATGATATGGCTTTTTCATTTAGGAAAATAATTTTGAAAACTACCACTTTCTTTTATTAACTTTAGGAATCCTTGATAGTGGAGATTAAATTCAACATGAGAAAAACAAGATCTATTTTCAAGAGATTTATTTATCTTCACAAAAAAGAGCTTCAATCTTTCAAACATTGTTTGTCTATTATTTGTTTCATCATTTAAATTACAAAATAAGAGATACAATTTATGTTGTGTGGCATCCAACCAATATTTTTCATGTCATAAATATTCCTTAGGCTCAATCGTCTACTTGATGATATATCTTATATTTCATGACTTAGATGATTATTATAAATCTAAAGTTGAATAAACAAGTTATTAACAATTTCTCCAATCCTATCAAATACTATCATCCAAATTGTTTCTCCTTTTCAGATAATGTGATATTATCTTCTAACTATAACGAATATGAGATGAAAGTGAATAGATTTATCTTTTTATTAAATTTTTTTATTTAAAATAAATCTTAGTATCATTCTTCATGCAACATATCTATTTGCAAATCTAGGTTTTTTTTTGAATTTTTAGAATGCAATCCTTCCTTAACACTTTTGACAATATATTTTTGTAGTTTAGAAGTCCTCCTCTTTTTCATACATGCATCTATACCTAATTTTTTCAATGGATCTTTTAATTTACCTTTAAGAAGTGAAATTGACAAAAAATGAGTTTTCTCCATTCTATCAAGTTTCTCAATTGTGCAATTATTTCCTTAGAATTTTTGTTCAATTTCCTCTTTGTAGTATGTATAGGTTGTGTATAGTATTCTCTAAATATTTCCAAATCTATTTCAATTAAATGATCTATATTTCTATGATTATTTTTTCTCTACAAACTTTGAGCTAGATTAACATTCTCATTTGTTGCTTGATCTTTGGGTTCAAGAAAAAATAAATATTATGATATAGTATTCTTAGGGGACATATATGTACATAGATAACTTGAAATATTATATAATTTTATATTCATCACAAAATCTACAAATATTATAAACTTAACTTTTAATTTGAAGTCAAGAGCTTGATGAAGATACTTCTTTAACTTTGTTATGAACCTTCTTCAATATCTGTTTGTTCAACATCAATTTCCTCCTATACAACATTTCCTTCATTGTATAGTACACACATGATAAGAAATAAAATCAAGAACTTGCAAGGGGAAATGTCTCTAAAATAAAATAAAAAAGTTATCAAGCTTGGCTCACAAGAAATCTAGAGAGTGGTTGTACTTGCGAGAGATGTGTGGACCTATTTGAGCTTGGAATGAAACTTCTCCAACCTTGGGAAGTTACCCTCTTTTAGTCCATTCTACACATGTACATGTTTGAATTATTTAGTATTTTAATCATTAAACCACACTGTATCTTAAATTGAGTTATATAATAAATTGAACCTGAAACCTAACACTCTAAAAAAATATCTAAACCCTCACATAAATTAAATGGACCCCTAACCATAAATATAAAATATGTCATTTCTTCAGATAAAATTAAACATATATATTTAAAATTATAAACCCTAACTCCAAGCATGGTGATACCTAAGTTGATAGTAACCCTAATTTAATAAACTCTAATTATAAATATTTCTAATTTAAGAAACTATAATCCTAAGTTAATAGTTACCATAATTTAATATTTATCATATTCTTAATTTAATAAACCTAGTCATAACTACATAAAACTCTAGAATTAGATTGTACACTATAAATAAAAAATGTACTAGAAAAAAGATTGTACATGTGTACCTTATCTCCTAGTATGGTATCTTGCTAAACATTTTATATGATTTTCATCTTCTTATTCCTTCATTGTGTCTCATGCAAACTTACTTTCTCTTTTATTTTTATTTTCGATCACAAATTCTTGTTACAAATTTTGAAAAAGGGCTAGCTGAATATATTTCCTCTCAATTGAAGTGTGAATTATCTAATTTATTTTTATTCTAAAATGAAATAAATTAATGTTTATTTATATGGGAAGAAAGAAATTGCAAAAAAATTTGAAAAGGCCAACTATAATTTTGATCAAAACTGTCTATGTTTTGTTTAACCTATGGTTAAGTAGGCTAGATAGTTTTGATCAAATCTATCTCAAATCTATTTCTATTGAAACTATGTAAGTACTTTCGATTGAAATTTTGTTTCTATTGAAACTAGAAAAATAGATTTCTTTTGCAAAGGCTATAAGATTTTCAATTCTTTTGATGGACTACAAGATCAATTACTATGTTGAGAAGGAACACTAAATACTTTCCATTTTGAATGACACAAGTACTCAAAATGATCTTTCTAATGATTATGGATTTGATATTTTTTGAAATTTTCATGTGTATGTTTTTAGACATGAATTTAATATACATTTGTTATAAAAAATAAACTTCTATAGTGGATTCTCACGGAAATATAGTAACGAAGTGATTTTTTTTAAAACAAACACTAAATACTCGATATTCTTGTACTCTTCAATCAAAAAAATAGTTCTTTAAATTGGGAAAATATATAATATGTTCTATTAAAATCCATGTATATCTAAATTAGAGTAAGGTCAACTATAAACATTGATAAAATATGCAATATTAAGGGTAAATATATCAGACCGCCTCCATGGATTTCGTATGGATGTTGAAAAGCTAAATTCAAAAGAATTGCATTGATATCTATTGTAGAAAAAGAGTTATGGGAGTCAAAAATAGTGTCACTATTTAAAAATCAGGTTTTTTAAAATGTATCAATTTTGAGGGAGTAAAAAAATTCAATCAAATCAATTAATAAAAAACTATATTTATAATGTACACAAAAATCGTAAAATAGTTTAATTTACTTCATCTTAAAATTCCTAATCCTTAAACATCAATTTGTGTCTCAATGTGAAAGTGTTTCCAAAATATGATAGTTCAGTGTCAATTTAGGCAAAAAAGTGTAACTAGTTATTGTGGGTTTCACCCAAATCATAGGATAGATAGGTAATAGAGTTAGAAATATGTCTCTTACAACTTTTTCACTTATGATTCTTCTAGATACTCTGACATCTCATTAATAATTTCCTTATTTGGATTATTATATTGCACAATGTTCTCATCATCTTTCATTCTCATGTCATCAATCATTCTCCTAAGGCTTTCAACATTTTCCCTTAGCACATTCTTCTCTTCCATGAACAAGTATGATTTTGTCTCACATCTCCTTAGTAGTACCAAAATTTTTGATATAATCAAATTGATCACCAATCAAGGTAACCAATCTCTACTATTAAAGAGTTGTGTTCTTATTTGTCTCTCATCTACACAACTGTCATATGACAAGAGGGTAGTGGTTTTTATTGATTTTCTAGAAAGGATAAATTTAGTGGAAATAATTTGCAAAAAGACAAATTTCATTTATTAGGTACCCTAAGTTTGTCAAAAAAAGAAGTACTTTTCCTGGTGGCCATGTTAGTCATACTTTATCAAAATTGGGTTCCATTCTAGGGCCAATTTCCAATAATGATATATAATTATTTTTCTTTTAGTGATGACTTAGCCAATGGAATATAATATTTGTACATGGTAAATTAAAAAAAAAATTAAAATAATTTTATAGGCTTGTCTTATTCTATGGTCACGTTATGAATAAGTGGTAAAAATTTAGGATATGTTATATGTTAAGTACATATGTACTTGACAAGTGTCTCTATTTTGAATACTTTCAAATTAAGTTTTTATCTTTGTAATATTTGGCCTCTAATAGATTTGATTATGGATAGGTGTCATTATTTTAAAGACTTTCTCAAAAACTAGTTGTTCTCTACCATTAAGGTCCAAAATAGGATTTATTCCATTGATTTAGGATCATCTAATGGTTATTAAAAAATAAGTTACTTTGTTTGAGATGATATAAAAATATGGTGTCTAGTTACTTATACTTTTGGTTGCAAGTTTCTTCTATAATTAAAGATTTGCAAAGATTTTATAGAATTTTCATATGACAAAACAAAACTACCAAAGAAATTAATTATTTTCCTAGTTTGAAAAAAACAATTGCTAATAGGAATTAATTCTCCTTATTTAGCTTCAACACATCTCTCTTATACATATTTAGATATTTAGCTTATGTATTCTGAACTTGTTCCTCCAAATAAATTTTCTCTAATAAAAATTGTTATAAAAATGAGAGGTGGTTGAATCAGGTTTCCTTAGGCCCTTTTAAAGAATTCACTACACTTATAACAACTTTAACTCATTAAAAAATAAAATTGGTAAACACAATAAACTTAATCAACCTTATGTAGTAAACAAATTTGCACTTCCTATAATGGCAATTAGCTTCATTAACTAGATTATGAGTATTATAATATGTAAGAGAAAATAATATTTAAAATAGTCATGCACACATTAGCCCAATATTTCTTTTGTAGAAACTTGATTAGCATAAAGAATACCTAGAAATTGTCACCTAAAAATAATTCACTCTTCTAAAGTGAAGATTAAGAGCCAACCCTATCTAAGGTTACAAGAACACTTGGGTATATGTAGGATCATGGTCAACCAAACTATGTTCTTAAGTGGCGATAAAGAATTTGCAAATCAAGGTTATGCCAACTTGTCATGTAGTTTTCTACTTGTTATGAACTTTATATGAAAAAATTGAGAGAAAGTAATCTCTAGTAAATTTAATTTAATTTCTAAAGTACTATGTCTTATCTGAAAAGAAAAAATATTTGATTGGTCAAAATTTTAAATTTCAATGCAATAGTACAAAAATAAGAAGTAAATGTATGTGTAACCACCTTAATCAAAATCAAATGATATATTTTTAAATAATATTCTAGATAGAAGAAGTAGACTCATGCCTAGATGTGGCACATACTTTTGTGTGTTTTTATTCAAAATAAATAAATAATCATTAACTTTCTAATTTAGTATTTTTACAATAAAAAACTCTCGTGTCTAACCAGTTTAACTAATTCAAAACTTTGCAAAATTTAATTTTTCTTTTTTTTTTTCCTTATAGTGGAAGAAGTATATAGTGTGATACATCTTTTGGATTTGAAAAATGTTGTATCATTTGAAACTTATAATTGTTTTCCAAGCTCAATGTGTCAATCAACTTTATACTTAACTCCATTAGAAAATAAGTAATAATTACTTACTAAACTTGTAATTTGACAAACCTTACCTTTATGGAAAGCTAAAAGCATTCGTAAGAAACAATTTTCATTTCATCAAATTTTGGTGAAAAAGATTAGTCAGCTACATGTTTGAAGTAAAAAAAAACACAAGAATAGACCAAAAACACCTTTTTAGGATGTTTTTAAAGTTAACCGTATAGGGTTGGTATCAAAAGATATAGTAGGCCTTATAAAGCTATTAATTCTTTTCATTTAGTATCAGGATGGGTGGGAAAAGGTTGGAATAGATTTTTAAATACTTTGAGGCATTTTAGAACTACATATTTTTCATTTCACCACTTTTTGGCACACCATGATCTGCAACATACCAACTTGTTAGTTGTTGTAGTGTTAAGGGATTTTAGCTAGAGATCATCTAGACATTTCCACCCTTCAATGAATCACCTCTCTCAATGACTTACAAAAATTCAATGGAATGTCACCTTCAAAAAAAGATTTACAAATAAATATTGTTAAATCCACTTGGTTACTATATTTTTTGTTAAAATTGTTAAAGAGTAACACTCAAATTATCCAATAAATGTGCAACTCACTTTTCTATTTTATATCTTCATTCTATCCAAATATCCTCTCTCTAACTAGAAATTACATCAACTCTTAACTCAACTTCAATTTGTGCTTCAATGCTAATTGGTATGATATCCTTTAGCAAATTTTCACCAACTTGATTAGCAAATAGACCATAGATTTTCCTTTTCTCTTCGTTAAATACATGTATATTTTTATTGTTTCATGATTACCATTATTGAATTTCATACACATGATCATCAACCAACTCAAATACATTGAACCTTATGCTAGGTAAAACATTTCTAGATCTTTCCAACTGTATGTCCACCTTAGAACTTGAACATTTCTTGGATCTCAAAATATGTCAGAAATATTCACCATCAAATCATGTCTTAATTATTGCAACTATTTATCTTAATAATTGAATTCATCATTCTCGTAGAGTCTTCTAGAATGGCTTGTTGACTAATGGAAGTATAAATAAGATAACCAAGATATTAAGAGGTAGGGGTGAATCATAATCTTAAGCACTTTGACTTTTCACCAATTCATTCACACATTAATCAGTTATCCTATGCATGTAAAACTTATAATGATAAACTTGCTATAAAATGTAAATCTAATGTATCAAATGCATGAAAATTAAACACATAACAAAATATTTGTCAGCTTGAAAATCCTCCAACATGAAAGTAAAACTAGGGTGGGGATGACACCCACAAATTTCCCCTACTATAGTAATAAAGTTAGCCTATTATTGTTATAATATTGATCATAAAATGTGACCTACCTTGTGAGGGTCTTCTCTATTAAAATCTTAAGAGACTACTAGGTCTCACCTTGTAAGAGGATTTAACACTTAAAGAAAAGTAAAGACCTTGTTAGGAGATTTACAAAGATCTATTAAGACCACTATGTTAAGAGATTTACCATGATTCAAGTCAGTTAGAATTGATTCAATACCTCATTCTTAGTATTCTCTGTAAGCTTATTTTGAGTCTTCTCCTTACAAACTCATCCTCTCCTTTGAGTTGATAATACTTGTCTTACCCTTTACTATTATGATTAGGTGACTTTCTCTATTAAAAGATAACAAAACCATTTTACAAACTTTTGATCTTATCTTGATCCTTGACTTTACTATTTTCATATTACTCCTTGTTCACATGCATACACATTTCTTCTGCATTCCATACTTCTCCTCTCTCTCTCTCTCTCTCTCTCTCTCTCTCTCTCTCTCTCTCTCCCTCCCTCCATCCCTCCCTCCCTCCCTGTCTCTCTCTCTCTCTCTCTAATTTAGGTTAAGATCTTCTCCATTGAAAGAGTTCCATAGGGAGTTTTCAGGATGCTTCTAAGATTATCCGAGCTCCATCTCAATCATTGTCACAAACATAGGGATATGTAATCCAGATCACTCACATGTAAAAATCTCTATAAAACCCTATACATATATTAAATGTTCCCTCAATGTTGGCTTGAAAATGTTTTACCTCAAAATTTGTTTCATTCTTGACTTTTTTGTATAATCTACATTCCTTGACCTTTATTGTTTTCTAATGCTTGGTATTTTTGTTTCCTAGTCTATATTGTGCTCACCACATACTATGTAACTTGACACTTGTATACTTCAAACTTCCCAGTCGATGCTAAGATTGGCTCATATAGAAAATACTCAGTGACCATACACTTACTTGGCTTCTATAGAGTTTGATACATACTTTCTTGTGTAAATGACTTGGCATATATAGAGTAGTTGGTTCATAGTAATGACCATCTAACTCTTCCTTGTAAATGATTAAGTGTTTGACACTAATAGACAATAATAGTTAGAGATATCAATAATCTCCCCCTTTGACATTAGTGGAAAAAATAATTTTTCATATATATTTACATTTTTACAATACAATTTGATAATGATCTCCCTCCCAAGTCTTGTGACTTATAAAATGAATAATGAATAAACAATGTAAAATGAATATGTCACAGCTATTTCCCATTTGAATCTATTTACCCCTTGTATTTGAACACTTATATCATGCCTACTGGGGTTAAACGGGTGGAATAAATCCATATTTGTCAATGAATTCCTTATGAACTAAGGTGATCATGAATAGTGTATGATCTCATGTAGTTCTTGTTGCCTCCAAAATATGATTCTGCAACTTTAATCTTGCAGCTAAATCAATTAAACTATAAAACATTGAAATGTTATGATCTTCTTGATAAGATCCTAGGTTGATTTCAGCTCCCTTTGCATGACCTTTAAATAAGGTATCATCAATAGAGATCAATTTGGATCTTGTCAGTTGACTAAAGCTTGGCTAATGTGCCTTTAGTGTTTAGTAAATAATTGTAATGATCTATGCTAGATCATGTTAACTGGGTATGCACAGGATCATGGTCAACCAAACTATGCCCTTATGTGGCAATGAAAAATCAACAAATTAGGGTTATGTCAGCTTGATGTGCAATTTTCAACTTGTTATGAAATTTATATTAAAAATTTGATAGAAAAGGATCTATAGGATTTTGAATTTAGTTTCTAAATTACTAGGCCTGATCTTATATATATATATATATATATATATGATTCTTCTTGAAATTTTTAATTTTAATGTAGTAGTACAAAAATTTCAGGACAAAAAATAAGAAGTAGACAAATCTCTAACCACCTTAATCTAAATCAAATGATAATTTTTTTTGTAAGATTCAAGATAAAAGAATTAGACTCGTTCATATATGTGACAAATATTTTTGGCTTTTTTATTGTAAATAAATAAATAATTATTAATTTTATACTATAGTATTTTTGGAATTAAAAAACTCTCATGTGTGACTACACATTAATTCAAAACTCTGCAAAATTTTAAGAAAAAAATCCTTATAGTAGAAGAAGCATAGAGTGTAGAGGATCTTTAGGATTTTAACAATGTTGTACCATTTAAAAGTTATAGTTCTTTTTAAATCAGTGTGTCAATCAACACTTTATACATAACTCCATTAGAAAATAAGTAATAACTACTTACTAAACACTTAATTTTATAGATATTAAATTTATGGAGAGATAAGAACATTCTCAAGAATCCCTTTTCATTTCATCAAATTTTGGTTAAAAAAGGTTCTCAGCTACATGTTTTAAGTAAAAAACATACAAGAACAAGCCAAAAACACATGTTCAAGACATTTTTTAAGTTGACCATGTAGGGTTTCTATCCAAAGATATAATAGGCCTTATATAAAGGTATTAGTTTTTGAGTTTGGTATTAGAATGGGTGGGAAAAAAGTTGGAATATATTTTGAAATGCTTTGAGGCATTTCAAAACTACATAATTTTTAGGTCACCACTTTTTGGCACACCATGATCCTACACATACCCAACTATGAAATAATATTGTTGGATTTCTTCATCTTATCTTGAATCAAGGTTATTTATGCCCCAATATAATTTGTAAATATTGGCACATCCTACAAAATGTTGTACAAATATTATACATTTTGAATTAGTTCTGTCATAACCTATATGCACTCTTACAAGTGCACTTTATTCTCGGCAATGGTTATGGAAAATTTGTCCACAACCTTATTCTCGAATTTTCTAATAGACCAATCCATCAAATTTTTATTTGATTCTATATTTCCAGCATTGACTTGATCAACTATGTTTATAAGCTAGGTGATAGTTGGTGCATCTTCATCAAAATTTTGTGTATCAAAAGCATCAACAAAAATATACATTACATCATAGAGTACTTGTTGGATACAATTGTTCAATTGTGTGTTGTCTTTGATTTTACAAAAATGTCATATTAGTTATCAGTTATAGTCTATCGAGCTTAGTTGGTTAGCAAGGCAAAATATAGAGTCTACCAAAATTAGAAGATTAGCAAAGCAAGTTATAGAGTCTACAAAGTGTTTCTAGAGGTTACATTGTGAAGAAAGTTTCTACCAAGCTCACTTAGGCACTGAAGGCTTCTGTGGCAAAGATTAGTTTCTATCAAGCTAGCAAGATTACAAAAGGAAAGTTAGTTCTTATCGAGTTCACTTGATCTCCAAATGATTTTGCAGAGTTCGTAGCATTTATCAAGCTTCACTTGGTTAACATTGGAAATCATCTTTTGGAGTATTGTTTACCAAGTAGAGTCAGCCAATGAAGGATTTCATTGTTTTGAGGAATAAAGTCTATTTGTTTAATGAAATATTTGTAGCCAACTGATGTATGGTTTATTGATAAATGTAACTTGTAAATGAGTGAACTTGACAATTAGTAATGTATAAATAATAGGTCAATTTGTGGATTCTAAAATGAGAAGGAATGAGTATGCAATGAGATGATTTTGTGAAGAGGAAGTATAAGAAATTTTGAAAGGAGAATTAGATATCCTTGAGGAGTAGCTGAGTTGTATTTGATTAGTGAGGATCTATTGAAGTAGAGCAAAGATCTATGTTAGCAAAGCT
This sequence comes from Cupressus sempervirens, assembly GCA_028749045.1. Taxonomy (NCBI): domain Eukaryota; kingdom Viridiplantae; phylum Streptophyta; class Pinopsida; order Cupressales; family Cupressaceae; genus Cupressus; species Cupressus sempervirens. Next base: position 248,325,096 of record CM053787.1, on the reverse strand, counting down.
CAGTTGCATCTCATTCAGGTCACTTATTGTTACTTTCTCACCATTGTAGCAATATTTCCTACATCTCTTAATAGATTTGGTCTAATAGCCATTTTTTAAATCCTCTAACAAGGTGGATAGTTCTACTAAGTTGTTCTAGAGTCCTTTAGCAAGGCCACTCCTAGCAGGGTGATTAAATCTTCTAACAGGATCACACCTAATAGTGTGTTTTGTAACCTTTAATAGAGTTGGCTCCTAACAAGGCTCACTTTAGAAGAATGAAAATTGGTAGCTAGTTACTTGGTGGTTTTTCTCATATTGGGTTTCCACTTTAAATTGCGTGTCTCTTGTGTTCATATTATTTACTTTTGCATGCATGTTAATAATTATGAATCAGTAACAAGTTAATCAACCTAGTTACAAAATTTCTCTATGTGGCTATCAAGTGACAATAGTAATTAAGTTTTAAGACATCTAAGGGAACTGTAAAATTGTTTATGGAATAACTGATTCACCGCCCCCCCACCCCTTCTTAGTTACTCCATTTGTATTTCCAACAATTGGTATGAAAGCTTTTGGTGCTCGCAGGAAGGATTTCAAGGATCTAAGATAAAGATCAAGATGTCTTACAAAAGGGAAATTCCAAGGCTCAATAGGGATAACTTTTCAGCATGGCAAGGTCTCATGAGAATCTATCTAGCTTCCATTGGAGATATAGGATTGAAATATGTATATGAAACATATGTAACTCCTTTTGGTACATTATCTACAAATGACATTGCTGAGAAGAAGACTCATAACATCATGCTAATAGACATTGCATCTGCCCTAAGCTATGAACAATTTGATGATATCAAGGATTGTAAAACTACCTTTGAAATGTGGAACAAGCTAAAAGAAATCTATGGAGGAGATGTTAATGTGAGAAAAGCCAAAGCAGAAAGTTTGAGAGGTCAATTTGATCAAATGAGGATGAGAGAGGATGAAAACATTACAAAATATGTTGAAAGAGTAAAAGAAAGTGTTAGTGAAATCAAAGCTTCTGGAGGAGACATCAAAGAGGAAATAGTTATAAGTAAAGTTCTTAGAACATTACTTCCCATTTATTCAATCAGAGTTTCTGCAATTCAAGAAAGAAGATGTGAAACGAATCATAAGATAAATCTAGAAGCCATAGTTGGAAGATTGACTGCATTTGAGCTAGACAATTATGGTAACTATGTTCCAACTACCAAGAACATTGAATCAACATTTGAAGCCAAGCTTTCACTCAAGGACAAAAGTAAGAAAATAAAATATTCTCAGTTAGAAAGTGAAGAAGAATCAGAATAGAGTTCTAACAGTGATCTTGAGGTGGTTGAAGCTCTACGAGCAAGGAAATACTTCAAGAGGCAAAGGAAAATACAAAGGTAAGGTTCCTCTAATCTATTTTTCTTGTGAAGAAATTGGACATATTGATGCTAGGTGCCCAAATAAAAAGAACAAGGATGAGAAGAAATGTCACAAGTGCAATGGCAAGAAGGACTTCAAATCATTCAAAGATAAAGGTAAGAAAACATGTTTCATAGCTAAGAATTCTAATGATTCTGATCATGAAGAAGAAGATGAAATTGTTTAGATTGCTATGAAGGATGAGTCTGATAATGATGAGGAAATGGCACTTATTTCTCATATAAGCAAAAATGATATATGGATTATAGATAGTGGTTGGTCTTGATGAGCATCATATGATTGGTGATAAAACTAAGTTTGAAAATTTTGAAGACTATGATGGTGATAGTGTGAGGTTTGGTAATAATGAACCTTCTTGCATAAAGGAAGAGGAAGAATCTTACTAACCAAATAGCTTGTATGTGATAATGCATATTGGGTAGAAGGACTAAAACACAATTTTTTGAGTGTGGCACAACTACTTAATAATGGATTCAAAGTGGAATTCATGCATGAAAAAGCAAGACTGTTGGATAACAAAGGAAAGCTGATTGGATCAGACACTCAAACAAAAGGTAACTTCTTTTATCTTGAACTTGGTAAATGTTCATGATTTATTGCTCAAATTGAAGAAAGTTGGTTATGGCATAGGAGGTTGTGTCATGTGACCTTTGATAATTTGGTGAAAATAAGTAAATTTAGGAAAGTAAGAGGCATTCTTAACATAAAGAAACTCGAGGTTGGTCTATGCAAGAATTGTCAAATTGGCAACATAGGAAACACTAGCTTTAAAAGAAAAAACTATCAGTATGAAGAAGTCTTAGAAATTGTGCATACTGATTTGTGTGGACCTATTGGAATTGAAAGCTATATTGGTGAAAAGTTCTTCATTATTTTTGTTGATGATTATTCAAGAATAATAACTTTCATGCACTTGAGAGAAAAATCAGAAGAATTTGAGAAGTTCAAATGGTATTTGGCCAGAGTTGAGAAGGAAATAGACAAAAGAGTGAAATGTTTGAGATTAGAATGAGGTGATGAATTCATTTCACATGAGTTCAATAAATTTTGCATTGAAAGACAGATCAAAAGATAGGTATTAGCCCCTGGAACTCCTAATCAAAATGGAATAGCTTAAAGAAGGAATAGATCTATCATGGATTGTGCAAAAACCCTAATGATTGACAAGAGCATTGCTATGAAATACTGGAAGGAAGCTATTAGCACTACAATTCATACCTTGAACCTAGTATAGCTAAAGAAGGACTCATTCAAAACCTCCTATGAGTTATGCTATGGCTATAAACCTAATGTAAGCTACCTAAAAGTATTTGGAAGAAAATGTTACATTTTTAAAGAATCTAGAAAAGGTAAATTTGATGTGAAGGATGATGAAGAAATATTTTTGGGATTTTCTTGCAAGAGTAAAGCATATAAATGTTTGAATTTGTCTACTCACAATGTCATAGAAAGTGCACATGTGAAAGTTGATGAGTTTGTAGAAAGAACTGAAGAAGAAAGCAAAAGGGAACCAGAAGACTATAGGAGATTTGTTTTCATTGAACCTGATACGGTACTAGATACACTTGTCAATCAAGAATATTTTGCTCCCAAATCCTTAGTAACTGAGCTACAAGAACTTGAGTCACATTCTGATGCTACCGAGCCAATGCCAATTGAGTCTAAAGGACCTGAGCAGCAAACAAAATAGCTAGAACCTGAAGTTGAAGTACAAGAGGATGAGAATGCAAAGCATTCAAAAGGAAAGGAACCTATATTAGCTAAGTATGTTAGGAGACATCATGAACTAGAAAAAATCATGGGAGATAAATCTGAAGGAACTATGACAAGAAGTAAGTTGAAAGGTATTTTTTTATTTGCTAATTTTGATCCTAGAAGTGTCAAAGATGCATTAGAAAATGAAATTTGGATTGAGGCTATGAATGAAGAAATAGAACAGATAGAGAAAAATAAAACATGGACTCTTGTACCAAAGCCTAAAGAAAAAAATGTGATTAGAATGAAGTGGGTATTCAGAAATAAGCTGAATGAAGATGGTAAGGTATCAAGGAACAAAGCTAGACTTGTATGCAAAGGATACTCTCAAGAAGAAGGAATAGACTATGGAAATACTTTTACTCCTGTTGCAAGATTGGAAGGTGTCAGGACCCTACTTACATATGCTACATACAAAAGATTTAAGGTTTATCAGATTGATGTCAAGTCAACATTTCTCAATAGTATATTTGATGAAGAAGTTTAGGTTGAGTAGCTTGAAGGTTTTGTTGATCCAAACAAGAAGGACATGGTCTACAAATTACATAAAGCATTGTATGGTCTGAAACAAGCCTCTAGAGTATGGTATGAAAGATTGCATAACTATCTTATACAAATTGGTTTTCAAAGAACTAATGATAATAGTAGCTTGTATATCAAGGAAGGACTAGATAATAAGATTGTTTTGGCAAAAAAATCGTGGATGATACTTTGTTCATAGGAAATGATGATCTTTACAAATAATTTTTAGAGAAAATGAACAAGGAATTTGAAATGTCAATGTTTGGTGAGATCAAATTCTTTGTTGGTCTTCAAATTTAGCAGAGTAAGAATGGAATCTACGTCACTCAATATATCAAGGAGATATGGAAAAATTTTGGTATGGAAGACTGCAAACTAGTTGGGACTCCTAGGTGTACTAGATTGAAACTCACCAAGGATGATGAATCAAAGGAGGTAGATCGGACATTGTATAGATCTATGATTCAAAAGTTGCAATATGTAGTGCATACAAGACCAGATATTACCCTTGTAGTTGGTATTTTAGCAAGATTTTTAGAAAAACCAAGAGAAAATCACATGATGGCAATCAAAAGAATCATGAGATATTTGAAAGGCACAAAATATTATGGATTATGGTACAATTTGGAGGTAATCTAGATTTGAAAGTGTTTACTAATGCAAATCGGGTAGGAAACATTGATGACAAAAAGAGTACAAGTGGAGGAGCTTTCCTTCTTGGAAAGAGGTTGGTTTCTTGGACAAGTAAAAAGAAAAATTGTACATCCCAATCCATCGTAGAAGTAGAGTATGTTGCAGTAGTAGTAAACTGTTCTAATATTGTTTGGTTCAGATAGTTATTGGAAGGTATGAAGGAAGAAATGAAACAACCTATTGTTATGTTTCGTGACAATACAAGTGCAATTAACATATTCAAAAATCTAGTGATGCATTCAAAAACCAAGCACATTGCAATAAAGTATCACTTTGTCAAAGAATTGGTGCATGACAAGGAGATTAGATTGGAATATGTCCATACAAAGGAACAAATTGTTGACATATTCACAAAGTCTTTACTTAAGCATGCATTTTTGTATCTAAGAGGTAAGTTAGGGTTCATTCTCCTATTTGAAGCTCACTAAGATGAAATTCTAGTGATGCATCAATAGGTATCAAGTTGAAGATCTTTTAGTTGATGTAGAATAGACATGGAAATATTGCATATGAATCAGTACATAAGGTACATTGCTATTTATTTGGTTTGTGTTATCTTTGGCATGTGTTGTCAAAGAGAGAGAGTATATTGTCATGTCTTTTTGAAATTTGATTTTTTTATGAAGAGTTTGATGTTTGTATAGAAGCTATGCAATTCCTTCATAGAGGGAGATTGTTGTATGTAAGAAGTTTATGGAATGAAATGTAAGAGGGAGAAGCATTCTATTAGAAAAAGGCTTGTTTTTAAATTTCATTCTGCTATGACATGTTTTGTTGCCATTAATGCCAAAGAGGGAAATTGTTTGATACAATTGTTTAATTGTGTGTTGTCTTTGATGTTACACAAATGTCATATCATTTATTAGTTATAGTCTACCAATCTCAATTGGTCACCAAGGAAAAAGATAGAGTCCACTAAGCTTAGAAGGTTAGCAAAGCAAGTTACAAAGTCAACCGAGCATTTTTGGAGGTTACACTATGAAGATAGTTTCTACCAAGCTCACTCGGGTGCTAAAGGCTTCTATGGTAGAGATCGGTTTCTACCATGCTAGCAAGGTCAGCAAAGAAAAGTTAGTTCTTACCAAGTTCACTCAGTCTCCAAAGGATTTTGTAGAGTTCATAGTGTTTACCAAGCTTAACTTGGTTAACATTGAAAATCATTTTCTGGAGCAGTGTTTATCAAGCAGAGTCGATCAATGAAGGATTTAATTATTTTTAGGAATAATGTCTATTTGTTTAATGGAATATTTGTAGCCAACTGATGTATGGTATATTGATAAATGTAACTTGTAAATGAGCCAACTTGACAATTTGTAATGTATAAATAAAAGGTCAAGTTGTGGATTCTAAAATGAAAAGGAATGAGTATGTAATGAGATGATTGTGTTAAGAGGAAGTATAAGCAAATTTTGAAGGAGAATTAGATATTCTTGAGGAGCAATAGAGTTGTATTCGATCAGTGAGGATCTATTGAAGCAGAGTAGAGATTTGTGTTAACAAAGTTCAGTTGCATGTCATTGAGGTCACTTATTGTTACTTTCTCACCATTATAGTAGTAATTCCTAAATCTCTTAATAGAGATGGTCTAACAACCATTTTGTAAATCCTCTAATAAGGTGTAGCCTGAATTGTTCTAAAGTCCTCTAGCAAGGCCACTCCTATCAGGGTGATAAAATCCTCTAACAGGGTCACATATAACAATGTGTTTTGTAACCTTTAATAGGGTTGGCTCCTAATAGGGCTCACTTTAGAAGAGTGAAAATTTGTAGCTAGTTACTTGGTGGTTTTTCCCATATTGGGTTTCCACGTTGAATCTAGTGTCTCTTGTGTTCATATTATTTACTTTTGCATGCATGTTAATAATTGTGAATCAGTAACAAGTTAATCAACAGAGTTACAACATTTCTCTGTGTGGCTACTGAGTGACAGTAGTAATTAAGTTTTAAGACATCTAAGCGATCTGTAGATTTGTTTATGTAATAACTAATTCACCACCCCACCCCCCCCCCCCCCCACTCAGTTACTCCATTTGTATTTCCCATAGTACGTACTTTTTCTTAAGTTCTCTTCTTAACAGTTTGTGTCATTTCTTCTTCGCAAAAACTTCTTCTAACAGAATTGTTCACTCCACAGTGAGATTTTCCAAGTCTAATCATCATATCTCAATTATTTCATCTAGGCCAACTTCAATATCTGGTGAAATATCCATTATTATTTTTCCTTTTCTTGATGAAGGAGTGTTGTTTCTAAACACTACTTTGGGAGTTGGAGATGTATTTTAACCACTTGTTGCATGAATGCTCGAGACAAAATTTGTCACACTCAATTTAACTTTACTTATTTTCTTGTTTTTCTCAATCTGAGGTGCTAAAATGGTTTGACCATGTACACTTATTTATTTTTCCTTAGTTCTTGTCTATTTAAATGTGAATCTTGATTGCTCATTCTATGGAGTATCAGGGGTGTTGGCATGTAATGGTGACATGTTTCCTTGTAATCTTGACACACATAATCTTTCTCGACTACATAAACCATCTTCAATATTTATATTATCTTTTACAGCTTTCTTGGTTGATAAACTGAAAGTCATTTTCTGAAGAAACTCAGTCTTCTATGCTACAACTTTGTTTTTATTTTGTAAGATCAAAAAAATTTTGTGCTTAGGAATGAATCTTCTTGTATACTACTCCAAAAATATGTTATGCTGATCCTAGGACAAATCAGACATTACTTTGACTAATGTGCTAGTACTTATCTTTTTCTCTTATTCTTCTGCCTGCTGTCATCTCCTTTCTAGTATCTCATACATATATTTGGATATCTTGTTCTCAATTTCACTAGGAGCTAGCTTATGATTCACAAGAATATCTATCATAGCCTCCTCAACTTTGGTTCTATCAGTATTATCAAATGTATCATAGTTTTAAAATGTAAAGCTAGATAATTATATAGATCTTCTTAGGTTTTCACATACCTCTTCAATCAACCTTGTTTTCCTTATGGTTGGTCCTTTGAATAATCTCCTTTTATTAGTTTGAGGGGTATTGGGCTTCATAGTCTCTACTACTTTATGTTTATCAGTCTTCTTGGCACTAGTAATTGCCCTAGTGATGATTGTTTGACTCTGTCTTGTAAATGACTAAGTGTTTGACACTAAAAGACAACAATAGGTAGGGATACCAAAATGGTCTAGATCTTGACTTTATGTTGTCATTTACTCAATCATTCACAAAGTGCTCCTATTTTACCAAATTGTATTCTTTCTTCACAAAAAACCTCCATCGCTTGGTTAATACTACACTTCACATACACTAAACTTTCTCTCTGCACATGTCTACTCAGTTAATACTATTTTTTTAACCTTTTCTTCTTTTTCATTAACCAATCACAATCTATAGCTCAGTGTACTTTAGTAATTCTTTATCTTTTCACTTTAAAACATCATTCCTTCTTTCATCAACCAAAATAACTCTATTATAAAACTTTTCAATAGTTCATCAAATCATGTAAATAATAAAACCAACATTATACTATCATAGTCCAATTTATCAATTCCCCAATTAGGCTCACATACTTCATATCAATTCTATATCTCATCTTCATACTTTTCCTTCAACTTCTCTATCACATTGAATTAAATTATTCAATTATATATTTTCATTGATGTTACATAACTTTCACACTCTAATCAAACACAACTATTGTTAATCAACCTCATTTGGGCACATAAGAAGACTTTAGTACTAGTCGAGAAAAATTCAGAAGGAACCAAGTTTAGTTGGTTATCAGAGGAATTCCATATGAACTGAGATAGGCTGGTTAGCAAAGGAATTATTTATTAACCGAGTGATTCATTTTTAGTATTAGTTGACTGACATCAAGACATTTTTTGTAATTAAATGGATAATATAAGATGACCTAGTGGATGTTAAATATTGGTTTTAAAGGGTATCCAAGCAATCTTGATATTGGGTTTCATATATATGAAATGTCAAATTGTGGATTCAAGTGTGGAAAATAGAAATAATGAGAAAGATGTAAAATAAGAAGGATATTTGATTTAAGACTGAACATCCAAAGAGCTTCAAAGAATAGTGATCTAAAATCTACAAATTTGGTTTCTTCATTAATTAGGCCCATCATTGTTACTCTCTAACAATTGTAGCAATGAAGAAATCTCTTAACAAAGTTGACTTAAAAAGCATTTTAAAAATCCTCTAACGAGTTGGTATTTCTAGATTGAAGTGTCTTAAGACCTCTAACAAGGCCACTCTTAATAAGGTCACTCAAATATTCTAACAAGGTCACACTTAACCATGTGTTTTGTAACCTTTAACAGGGTTAGCTCCTAATAGGGCTCACTTTAGAAGAGTAAAAACTTGTAACTAGTTGCATTGGTGATTTTCCCAACTTCAGTTTCCATGTTAAATCTTGGTGTCTCATGTGTTCATGTTAGTTTCTTAATGCTTTATATTTCTGTAACTAAGTTAATGGAGGTTAATATTGATATAAGATTATTTTGAAAAGAGGAACCTATAATGGAACAATCATTATATTGTCAATGATATCAAACTTTCTACTTGCTACTAAGACAATTTCCTTTTAGTCTAGAAGCTATCATTTAGTTGATTGATGAAGAGGATACAAAAAGAGGAGATAAAAATAACACCTAGAGAAAGGTTGATTTATTTGGTATGTACAAGAAGCACTAAGACCAAGTAAGACATTGATACTATAGTGTATTGTTTATCTACTTAAAGTCTAAAATGAAAGATTACTCAAATTAAGATTGGAGGAAGATCAAGTATGAAAGGTGTTTGCCAAGCCTTACTAAGTAGTCAATGCAATCCAAGCATAAAATAGTGGAAGACAAGTGAAAATGAAGAGGTATTGAGAAAAGATGAAAAATAGTGCAAAATGAGTGACTATTAGTATATGCCAAGTAAATTTTAGCTTGTGTCAAGCATCAGTAAGTTTTAGTTTTTGCCAAGTGAATTGTTGTTTTCTAAGTGATAGAATAATATAGTTTTTGAGTGATAAAAAATAGTGTCAAATCAAAGATTTGACAAATCTAAGATGACTATTTTGTTTTCTTATATTGTGTGAAGTATGTGGAAGATAACTATGATGAGTTGGTGGTACAGAGTTGAAGGTAAACCATTTTGAGGAAAATCCATAGAAGATTGTAAAAGAATTTCCTCAATGAACCAAATGAAAAATTGGATAGATTCATTGTATCCTACCTAACCCTAAAATGGAAAATTATGGTTAAGTAGAAAAAGATCTAAATTCTTTATTTATAGAGATATTTGTTTAGAAGGAAAGGTTTACATGTGTGAGAAGCTAAGGAAGATAAGGATTCTAAGGTATTGCTCCATTTAGTGCTCGACTAGAAGTGACTACAATTGGCATACAAAGAAAGAAGGCTTAAGAGTATGAATACTTGAAGGGTGAACAAGTTATCAAAGTTAAAGTGTTTGAAATCCAAGAAGAATGGAGGACTAGGATAAAGATATGTAATTTTCAAGTGAGTTGTAACTTTATCAGATCAAGCCTTACTATTACTTACTAATCATTATATCAATCTAGGGTGAATCCTTTGATTAAGGTTGACCTATTAGTTATTTGTAAATCCTTTAACCAGGTGACATTCTAATGGAATGGTCTTAAAGTCCTCTAAAAAGGCTCACTCCTAATAAGGTGATTGAAATCATTTAATAAAGTTACATTTAACCGTGCGTATTTTAACCTTTAACAAGGTTGGGCTTTCACAGGGCATGTAGTGCCTGCCCCTAGTTTATATTTTGTTATTTTTGCCAAGCTATTTTAGGCCACTTTTATGCTTAATGATTAGTAGCATTTTTTAGAGATTATCAAGTATCACTTTAGATTTAATTGATTTATGATGAGATTACTTGGTACTCTATATTTCATGAATGCATGATGATTATTCAGTGTTTTCAATTATTGATGAAGATTAGTAGATGGTTTATTATACGTGTTTTCTTATGGATACTTACCCCATACTACATGTGTATGGCATGCATGTATGTTTTCTTTACGTATGGCATTTTTGATATAATTAAGGAAGGGAGTCGTAGTCACTTGCTAGTCAGGATCTACACGATGCACAACTTCCTACCATTGCCTGTTTAGCTTAGAATATTGTGCTTGTACATGTGTGGCTTTTTATGCAGGTTGTACGTACTAGGTATTGACTTCCCTGAATTGCTAGGATGAGTGTACCCTATTGCATTATCTTAATTGTAAGAGAGGGGAGATAAATTCATAAGTTCAAATCCTATACCTTTAAGCCATTTTTCCTAGAAAATTAGGACAAGTATCTAAGTTGTGTACCCTCTGAATGCATTGGATGACGTTAATTCATGATTATAACCTTTAGTTTGATTCTATATGTGTTTTTCTATGATGGGCTTTTGTATTTTATTTTATGAGTCTTTGGTGATTTTTCTATTAATTAAGTCAAATTAAATAATTAAATTAATTATTTAATTTAATGGAAAATTATTATGATATTTTAATATTTAATTAATTGGGAAAATAATTAAATAAAAAGAATTAAATTTGTAGATAAAAATTATAAGAATAAATTTAAAACATGATAATATTTATTGAATTTACTAATAATATATTTTGAGTTCATTTTTAAATAAATGCTAAATAGTATTCTTATTTAAGTGAATAAATATTTCATCAATTAAACGTTCAAAAATAATTAAAGAAGTGGCAAAGATATTTATTTATTAAAGTTTTAATTTTGCATGATGTATGCACACGATTAAAATATAAGAAATTAATTAAAAAGATAAAACAAGTGAATTTAATAAAGATATTTTAATTGTATAATGCGTGCATGAAATTAAAATTTAAATAATTAATTAAAAGAGAAGTCAAGTGAAAAGTAAACAAAGTAATTTAATAATTCAATTAACATGCATGGAAAAGATAAAGAAAAGATTAAGAAAAGTTAATTAGAGTTGTAGTTTGGTGAGCGAAGAGTTCTCTCAAGTGATCATGCGATTAGTGCTGAGATTTTAGGAGAGAACTCGTTATCACCAATTGAGGGTTCATTTTTGAGGGACTGCGAATTTTGGAAGGAGAATTTTAGAAAAAAATTCAGAGAGAAGTTCTTGGATAGAAGCAGATTCTCTCACAATCTTTGGGTGGTTGTGTATTAGCATTAGGATCAGGTAGGCTCTTGTGTTTTGATCACTAAATGAATTATGTAATTCAATATATTCTATCTAATTCATGATTGTAGAAATTTGTTTCTCAAATTTTGTTGTATGAATCCTTCAACTCTTCATTTTGTGTATTTGTTATTCAAATCCATTTGTATTTAGGGATTGAAAGACCAATTAGAAAATCTTGTTGAATATATTATAGAGAATTATATTTTATTTTGAATAAGGTTGAATAGCAAATCAAACAAATGTTGAAATTTATTAGATGTTGAAATCACGTTCTAGGTTTGTTATGAAAACAAATTTTATATAATTTTTAAAAAATATATATATATTAAAATCAGGGGAAATCATTTTGAGGGTTTAGTTTTATTAAGAATTAAATTCAAATAATTTTTTTAAAAAATATATTAATGGGGATGGGGTTTTTCCCCACCCCCTTACGTTTTTACAATCACCATTAGAGTGCTACATGATAGACCCTATTGCCATGCCAGCAAGGGCACTACCATGGCAGACCCTATTGTCATGGCAACAGGGGTTATTAGCAACAAACCCACCTACGATTAATAATCACAGGCGTGGTTAAAAGGTAATATGTATATGTTTTTAAAAAATAAATAAATTTATTTGTATTATTTTATATGTTATTTAATAAATGTTAAATATTATTAACTTTATTGAATAATTTTTATAAATGTTAATTATTAAATTTATAATTATTATTAATTTTATTTAATAATTTTTATAAAGATTAAATATTAAATTTATAATTATTATTAATGATTCTAAATAATTTTTTTATAAATGTTAATTATTAAATTTATAATTATTAATAATTTTATTAAATGTTGTCTATAAAAAAAAGGTTTAAGCACTAAATTTATTAATTATTAATAATTTTATTAATAATTGTAAATTTAATAAATAATTGATAAACGTTTATGTATAGTTTTGTTGTTAATTATTAAATTGATTTAATTAAATATTATTAAATTAAATTAAATTGATAAGTAAAGTTATTCATTGGAGTTTTAATTTATTTAATTATCAATAATACTCATTTTAATAAATTGTAAATTATTCTATTTGAAAATCGATATGTATTATTTAATAATTTAAATAAATAGTTACCTTTGATTATTTTGGAAAAGTTTACTTAAATCAAATATGGGTAATTACACAAGATATTTAAAAATAAGAATAATTGTAAGGGTGAACTATGAGACTTATGTGCTTGAAACATGTATTAAATGGGAAACTAAAACCGTAACTATTTAACTCAACAATGTGTTTCCAAATCAAACCAAACTTTGAAAATTACATAGTTGTCTATATGTTGTTTATGCTTTGGGGTTTGAGGTTGACCTAGCCTTGACCAATCTTACGATGTTACCAAAGGCTCAGGGGTTATGTGTTTGTGATGTCATGCTAATGTTTTAATCTTGATCTTTTAACCCAACCATGGTAATGTGTTTGGTATGCTATATGATATGTGATTATTCTATCGATTGTTATTACTTTCTAGTGTTCCTATGTGAAGCTGAGGTGAATATATGTCCTACTTGACTTAACCATTTTTGAGTCATCGATCAGTTATAATTGAATTTCTTTTTAGCTACTTTGATGCGAGTAAGGTGTTTCTTTTTTTTTTCTTGGTGATGTCATATTGTGACATGTTTGACTTAATCATTATGAGTCTTCAATCAGTATTATTTTTGGGATGCTTTCCAGTCGCTCATAGAGAACTAGTGTGATAATTGTGAATTATATTTGGATGCTTTCTAGTCACTTGTATAGGGGTAAGGTGATTCTATATGATTCTTTGATTTATACTTTTATGACCCTAGGGTAGGTTATCTATATGTAATGTTAGGAAGTGGATTGCAATAGGGATCGAGGCCCTAAGTGGTTCCTAAGGTAACCCATTGTGCGTTGTTTAGTAAGTGAAAATAATACACTAAATAGGAGTAAAATGAACCTAATAAGAGTCCTTTTATGTTCTCACCCATGCCTCAAGTGCTAGTACAGACTAGGATGGGAGTAGAGAGAACACTTGGTTGCATCCTTGCATCTGCAATATGCCTTGTCAGTATAAGAGGATAATAGTGGCTACATAGGGATCACTAGGGGGGCAAGGTCCCGAGAGATTCCTAGGGTAACTCTAGCCTGATTCATGAAATGACACTTGCCTCCTTACATATTATGTTTCCTATGTATCTTCGTATGCCTCTACAATTAGATGTCAAATTATCTTAGAACCTTTGAGTTAGAATACTTTTAGGAGTTCTTGGAGTTAGAGAGTATTTTTGATGTTTGGATTGATATCTTATTTAGGACTTGAGACTATCTCCTTAGCATGGTGGGAGTGGACCATTTACATTCTAGTTTTTATGCTTAGCATTGAGATCCGTCCGTTGATACCATGTCTAGAGTTTCCTTGTCTGCATTTCCTTTCATTCTATCTTTGTATCATTATGACGGATGGTTATATCTTATGATGGATGGTTATATCTATTATGATGGATGGCTTCATTTATTGTATTTACTTTATATCATGGATCCAAGGAGGATGATGTAATCTATTTTTATAAATGTATATTCTTTTAGCCTTTCATACCCTATGACATGTACAATGGATTATTGAGCATTTCAAATTTCATTTGCCAAGAGGAATTCAGAATAAATGTATATTATTTAAATAGACTTTGGATTTTTAATTATTCTTTCATGTGGATGTGGTATTCATTAGACTTAGTATTAATTAAATATAAATGTGACTCAACGTCATGGGATCCTTAAGGAATGCAACATTTTGTATGCTTATGGATGATTGTATGTTATTGATTCTACTACTTTATGTCTGATGTGCATGTTATTCTTTCTTGTTAAACAAAAATGTTTGGTAATTTTAGTAAAACTTTAGATTAATTCTTTTGGATCCCTTGGTGGGGCATTACATTTGGTATCAAATCTCGAGTTTCTACATTGGGAGCTCTGTGTATATTGGAATGCCACTAGTTGTGAACTAGTTGAACCGAAGTAGAACTTAAACTTTTAGTTGTATATTTTTCATACTTCAACACATAGACTTGAAAGCTGAAAATTGAAACTTATCCTATTTTTAGAACATGTATATTATATCTATGCTTTAAGGTGGTATGCCATTAATTGTCTTTGTGAGCATTATGTTGTTCTTGTTTACAATGTTTAGGGGATCTATTTCAATATTTGTTAAAAGAATGAATATTGGATCAATGTGATTTTTGGTTTACTATTAAACTAGAACCATATTTCTCTAAGTGACCAAAAGTAGTATGTTTTGTGGTTATTAAAGCACCTTGTTATCTTAGATACTATTGTTGTAGTATTCTCAATAGAGTCATATCCTCCTACAGGGGGAAAGAGTTCAATGGGACCCACAAAAAGAGTTCTTTAGTTCTACCATTCTTGTAGGCTTCTAGGAGTAAGCCTAAGTCTAGGGGGTTGGATGTAGTGCCTGCCCCTAGTTTGCATTTTGTTATTTTTGCCAAACTCTTTTAGGCCACTTTTATGTGTAATGATTAGTAGCATCTTTTAGAGATTATCAGGCATCACTTCAAATTCAGTTGATTTATGATAAGATTACTTGGTACTCTATATTTCATGTATGCATGATGACTATTCAATGTTTTTAGTTACTGATGATGATTAGTAGATGGGTTACTATACATGTTTTCTTATGGATACATACCACATATTGCATGTGCATGGTGTAGGTGTATGCTTTCTTTATGTATGGCATATCTGATGTGGTTAAGGAAGGGATTCATAGTCACCTACTAGTCAGGATCTACACAATGCACCAATTCCTCCCATTTCCTATTTAGCTTAGAATATTGTGTTTGTACATGCATGGTATTTTATGCAGGTTGCAAGTACTAGGTATGAACTTTCTTGAATTGCCAGGATGAGCATACCCTATCGCATTATCTCAATGGTAAGAGAGGGGAGATAAATTCTTAATTCCAAATATTAAACCTTTAAGCAATTTTTCCTAGAAAATTAGGACAAGTATTTGAGTTGTGTACCCTCTGAATGCGTCGGATGACGTTAATTCATGATTATAACCTTTAGTTTGATTCTGTATGTGTTTTTCTATGATGTGTTTTCATATTTTATTTTATGAGTCTTTGGTGATTTTTCTATTAATTAAGTCAAATTAAATAATTAAATTAATTATTTAATTTAATGAAAAATTATTATGATATTTTAATATTTAATTAATTGGAAAATTAATTAAACAAAAAGAATTAAATTTGAAGATAAAAATTATAAGAATCAATTTATAACGTGATAATATTTATTGAATTTAATAATAACATATTTAGAGTTTAGTTTTAAATAAATGTTAAATCTTATTATTATTTGAGTTAATAAATATTTCATCAATTAAACATTCAAAAATAATTAAAGAAGTGGAAAAGATATTAAATTATTAAAGTTTTAATTTTGCATGATGTATGCATGAGATTAAAATATAAGAAATTAATTAAAAAGATAAAACAAGTAAATTTAATAAAGATATTTTAATTTCATAATGTGTGCATTAGATTAATATTTAATTAATTAATTAAAAGTGAAGTCAAGTGAAAGATAAAGAAAAGATAAAGAAAAGTTAATTAGAGTTGTAGTCTGGTGAACAAAGTGTTCTCTTGGGTGATCACACAATTATTGCCCCAATTTTAGGAGAGAACTCCTTATCACCAATTGAGAGTTAATTTTTGAGGGATCATGAATTTTGGAAGGAAATTTTTGGAAAAAGTTTCATAGAGAAGTTCTTGGATAGAAGCAAATTCTCTCACAATCTTTGGGTGGTTGTGTATTAGCATTAGGTTTAGGTAGGGTCTTCTGTTTTGATCACTAAATGAATTATGTAACTCAATATATTATGTCTACTTTGTGATTGTAGAAATTTATTTCTCAAATTTTGTCATATGAATCCTTCAACTCTTTATTCTGAGTCTTGTCTATTCAAATCCATCTGTATTTAGGGATTGAAAGACTAATTAGAAAACCTTGCTGAATATATTATAGAGAATTATATTTTATTTTGAATAAGGTTGAATAAGAAATCAAACAAATGTGGGAATTTATTAGATACTGAAATCAGGTTTTGGGTTTGTTAAGTAAACAAATTTTATTATCTAAAATGTTAACTAATTAATATGGATTTCCATACCAAATCTGCATTAGAATTTTTTAAAAAGAAAAAATTAAAATAATAATATATATTAAAATCAGGGGAAATGGTTTTGAAAGTTTAATTTTATTAAAAATATAATTTAAAATAATAATAATAATAATAAAATATATTAATGGGGAGGGGGTTTTACCCCACCCCTCCTTACCTTTCTACGACAACCATTAGAGTACCACATGGCAAGCCCTAATGTTGTGCCAACAAGGGCATTGCCTTGGTAGTCCTTGTTTTCATGACAGCAGGTGTTGTTGGTAGCAGACCTGCCTACGATTAATAATCACAGGTGTGGTTAAAAGGTAATATGTATACCTTTTAATTTAATTTAATTTATTTGTATTATCTTATATGTTATTGAATAAATGTTAAATATTATTAACTTTATTAAATAATGTTTATAAATGTTAATTATTAAAATTAAAATTATTATTGATTTTATTATATAATTTTTATAAATCTTAAATATTATATTAATAATTATTATTAGTGATTTTAAATTATTTTTTATAAATGGTAATTATTAAATTTATAATTTATAATTATTTTATTAAATAATGTATAAAAAAATTTAAGTATTCAATTTATTAATTTTTAAAAGTTTTATTAATAATTGTAAATTTAATAAATATTTGATAAACGTTTGTGTATAGTATTGTTGTTAATTATTAAATTAATTTTATTTAATATTATTTAATTAAGTTTAATTAATAAATAAAGTTATTCAGTGGAGTTTTAATTTATTTAATTATTGATAATACTAATTTTAATAAATTGAAACTTATTCTATTTGAAAATCGATATGTATTATTTAATAATTTAAATAAATAATTACCTTTGATTATTTTGGAAAAAAATACTTAAATCAAATATAGGTAATTGCACAAGATATTTAAAAGTAAGAATAATTGTAAGGGTGAACTATGAAACTTATGTACTGGAAAAATGTATTAAATGGGAAACTAAAACCATAATTGTTTAACTCAACAATGTGTTTCCAAATTAAACCAAACTATGGAAATTGCATAGTTGTCTGTACATTGTTTTTGCTTTGGGGTTTGGGGTTGACCTAGCCTTGACCAATCTTAGGATGTTACTAAAGGCTTGGGGGTTATGTGTTTGTGATGTCATGCTAATGTTTTGATCTCAATATTTCAACCCAGCCATGGTAATGTGTTTGGTATGCTCTATGGTGTGTGATTATTCTATTGATTGTTATTAATTTCCAGTGTTCCTGTGTGAAGCTAAAGTGAATATATGTCCTACTTGACTTAACCATTTTTGAGTCATCGATCAGTTATAATTGAATTGCTTTCTAGTCACTTTGATAGGACTGATGTGTTTGTTGGCTTTCTTCTTGGTGATTTCATGTTGTGACATGTTTGAGTTATTCATTATGAGTCTTCGATCAGTATTAGTTTTGGGTTGCTTTCTAGTTACTTGTAGAGAATTGATGTAATTATTGTGAATTATTTTTTGATGCTTTCCAGTCACTTGTATAGGCTGAGGTGATTCTATATGATTCTTTGATTTATACTTTTATGAGCCTAAGTTAGGTTATCTATATGTAATGTCGGGAAGTGGCTTGCAACCGAGGACCTAAGTGGTTCCTAGGGTAACCCATTGTAAGTTGTTTAATAAGTGAAAACACTACACTAAATGAGAATAAAATGAGCCTTATAAGTGTCTTTGTATGTTCTCACCCATGCCTCAAGTGCTATTATAGACTAGGATCAAACTAGAGTGAATGCTTGATTGCGACCTTGCATCCGTAGTATGCCTTATCAGTACAAGTGGATACTACTAGCCATATAGGGATTACTAGGGGGTCAGGGTCTTGAGAGATTCTCAGGGTAACTCTAGCATGATTCGTGGGATGAAAATTGCCCACTTAGATAGTAGGTTTCCTATGTGTCTTTATGCGCCTCTAGGATTAGATGTCAATTTATCTTAGAACCTTTGATTTGGAATACTTGTAGGATTTCTTAGACTTAGAGAGTATTTTTGATGTTTGGATTGATATACTATTTGGGAGTTGAGACTATCTCCTTAGCATGGTGGGAGTGAGCCATTTAGGTTCCATGTAGTTGGGTGGTAGTGCTTTTTACTCATATCATTGAGATCCATCTGTTGATTATATCGCTAGAGTTTCCTTGTCTGCATTTCCTTTCATTCTATCATTGTATCATTATGATGGATGGTTATACCTTATGATGGAAGGTTATATCTCTTCTGATGGATGGTTTCACTTATTGTATTTACTTTTTATAATGGATCCGAGGAGGATGATGTAATCTATTTTCATAAATGTATATTCTTTTAGCCTTTCATACCCTATGACTATTGGAAATATTTAGGATAAGGTAGGTTACTGAGAAGGGAGTGGTGAATCAATAACTTGTAAAATTTTTATTTTATTCAGCATTTTAACCATTCACCATTCATTTATCTAAACTACTGCATAACTAAAGGAAAAAACATTCATTGCACATGTACACAGAGATTTGGTGACCCAGAAACCTTCAAAATAGAAAGTAAAATTGGCACAAGGATGATACCAACAAAAATTTAATACTGTAGTATAAACTTGGCTGGTTAAGGCCTAAAATGATCACTTCTGGTGATCTACCCTATTAGGAGCAAGTAGGACTACTAGATCCACCTTGTTAGAGGATTTACAAACATACAGTGAAGTATGCACTCTGTTAGGAGATTTAGAGAAAGACTGTTAGGTCCACCCTGTTAAATGATTTATGAACTAATTCACCTATTAGGATGAAGCAATGGATCTTCTTACAACTATTTGCTGATAAGATCCTTTTTGCATTAATCACCTGATGTGATAGATATACCTTATCTGCTCCTATGTTGACCTTGTTGTGTTCCTTTTTAATTTTGCTGATAATTTTAATATCCTTTGTACATGCGAACATCAACCCTTTTTTTTTATACACATCATGACTTTTTACAAATGATATCATACATTATATATATACCATTCCAATATTTACAACTACAAGGCTAGCTAAAACATAAGTGAACAAAACATTGCTGAGTCTGCCAGTTAGTAGAAAACTCAAGTTTCTTAAGCTAACTTGGGGACCTTCTGATACTCGAAATTCACTACATCTCGGTAGAAGTAGAGGCTCAGTTCATACTAGCCACACAACACTGCTTGGAACTTGGTAACCATTGGTGACTTGGTAGATATAGCATCACTCGGTAGAAGCTAACTTCTTTGTTTACCTTGTTGTGCTCGGTGAACATTGAGTCCTTTATTTACCTTCCTTTGCTCGGTGAACACTGAGTTCTTTATTTACCTTGCTTTGCTCGATGAACACTGAGTTCTTCATTTACCTTGCTTTACTCGGTGAACACTGAGTTCCTCATTTACCTTGCTTTACTTGGTGAACACTGCTGAACTGCCCATTCACTCAGTATATTCTGAAATGCTCGGTGAGAACTGTTTACCTGCTAAACTTTATAAGGTAACCACTGAATGCTTGGTATACACTGTAGACTAAGTGATGAGCTCGGTAAGCATTCAAAATTGAATAAGTGTTTGCACTAATAAAAAATATATCATAATTCCAACAATCTGCCCCTTTGGCATTAGTGACAAAAACACTTATGAGCCAAAACTTATGTGCAAAATTTGATGTACTGATTTACAGCTATCTTCCCCATACAATATGCACAAATTATTTACAAGTATCTCTATCTTTACACAAGACTTCTTTTACTTACATATATCTCTTTTCTATTCTTTGGTACTCTATCTCCCCCTTTTTGACAATAATGCCAAAGTAAACAATATGTATTTACATAGAAACACCAAAATGAGAGATAAACTCAGAATGTACCTTGAGAATAAGAGCCAAAGTTTTATCCTAATTTTCTTGCAAAATTTTGTAGGTGGAGAGTGTTATCTGAACTTCAAGTGAAAGTTCAATCACATGATCTAAAACTCAAAAATTGTTGTCATGGATCAATGCATTGGAGTAGTGTAGGACCATAAAAATGGGTTAAATGCATAACATACTATGAGAAAATTACAAAACTCAATAATCATATGTTAGCACCCACTAGTCTACCATGAAAGCCAAATTAATTAAGAAAGCAATAGAAACCCCCTTTTTCATTTTTAGCTCCCATGTCCTTCTTTCTTCTCCAAATGATTGTAGCTCCAAAGTTTCCTATAGTGCACACAAAATTGAAGCAAAAGTATATGATGTGGATAATGCCATGAGAATACTTGAAGTTGTGATTTGAATGTGAGAGATGGAATGAGAAATCTAAAAGAAATTAGGATCTAAAGGCTTCGAACACTTCAAGAAGACAAGGGGCCCAAAAAGAGAGAAAGAGTGTCCATTTTATAATCAACACTCAGAGTGAGGGCATTGGATTTTTCACCCATAGATATGCAAAGTGGCAAGAGATTCCTATGATGCATATGACAGAATATGCCAATTGTAATATTCTATGACACAAGCAAGTCAAACTTGGCTAAATGTGGAAGAGAATCTATGACGTTTCATAAGACACCTCAACCCACTTAAAGCCAAGAATCTATGACAAGGAAGCCAAATAGAGACATGCGTAAGAGAATAAGAATATTTGATTATGACAAGTCTTCGCCAAGTGTCAAAGGAGAATCCACGAGGTGTCATATCCAAGTGTCATGATGGAATATTTGAATAAAAAATCCTCTTATTCCACAAAATAAGAATTAGTAGAAAATGGAATTAATGATGAAAAATGGAACTTAGGAAATTAAGAATTTCTATGGTTTGCAGATGATAAACCAATTAGTTAATAAAATTAATTAATTAAGGATGATAATTAGGAAGAATAATTAGAAATAATAGGATTAAATTATGGGTTATTTAATCCTATAGAGAAAATTAGTAGATAATTGGCCAAATTGATTAAATGAATGCGACCGTATCCTTTGATGAAAATATGACGATGATGGATATCAAATAAGATGATGAAAAGGTAGAACAAAGCCATTTTAAAATTTATTGATTGAAGTTGATAACATGCCAAGGACACATGACATGAATTGGTTGATATGTAACATTTAACCGACATTGTAAATGCTATAGGATTGAAATTGATTGATAAGGTTTTATCATAATAACATCAACGAACGCTATCAATATTATTAAAATAGTTATGATGCCACAATCCAACATTGAAAGCCTCAACAATGTCAAAGATTGAATGACATGAATGATAGTTTGACCTAGCACTGAGACCCATGACAGTACTAATGTCAGATTGATAAGATTGATAAGTTGATAGGTTTTTAAGGCACTGAAAGCCACAAAAATGCTTGGCAGGGGATAAATGATGATTGATTTGGGATGTTTGATTTGTTTTAGGTTGATTAGGACTGATTTTGAGTGATTATAGGTTCATTTGGGTTGATTTCGAGTTGATTTGATATGATTTCAAGTTGATATGAAATTGATGTGAAAGGGGATACAAATGATGAAATATGGTCAATTTGGCCAAAAGATAAAATTTAGTAGAATGAGAAAATGGGAAAAATTAGCATGAAGAAGTGATGAAATCATAGATGCAAACCATTTTTGAGCATCTACATTTTGCCCCTCTTTGATACAATGTGATTTAGAGCGTTGTATCAAAGAATAACTGATGAGAAAGCTACAACATACCCCAGTAGGGATGAAGTATATGGGGGCCCCCTAAATAAATTGACTAATATAACCATATGATAAGTCAATTTATTGATAACAAGTAGACAAAACCATAGCAATTGACGGATCACAAATCAGAGCTAAGATGTGAAAGTTATGAGGTCTAGAGTGCAAAACAGGGTCAATCCGTAGCCCGAGAATAATTGCATGGGTTACCAGTCAAGAAATACACAAAATGATGAAAATGATAGTTCATTTTGTTCATAACAAATATATGAATCCAAGGCAACTAACGGATTGTAATTCTCAGTTAAAATACAAAAGTTATGGGCTCTGGAGTACAACATAGGAGCTCCGGGAGCAGTTTTGGGTATCTTAGGTCCCTAACTGCGCCCAAAACTCAATCAAGTGCATCATTGATGCACTTGGTAAGCCCAAGTGCACCATGACAGTACCAAGTGTGTCAATGATGCACTTGGGAAGTCCAAGTGGTCTCAAAAAGTGAAAAATGTGCCCGAGAAGGCCCTGGGGGCCAAAATCAACATGACAAGGGGCAACTAGGAGCCCAAGAGTAATTGCAAGGATTAATACTACATATAGTGATCAAATAATGAAAATTATAACTCATTTTGTTCACAATAAATATATGATTCCAATGCAAATGACGGTTTGTAAATCGGAGTTGAAACGCAAAAGTTATGGCCTTCGAAGTGCAACCTAGGGGTTCTGGGAGCAGTTCTAGATAACCTAGGTTCCCAATTGCACCCAAACTCTACCAAGTGCATCAATGATGTAGTTGGCATGACTAACTACATCAATGATGCAGTTGGGAACCACAACTGTGCCCTGAAAGTGTAAATTGTGCCCTAAAAGGCTCTGGGGCCCAAAATCAGCCTGATTGGACTCAAAATGACCTGAAACTGTGTGTGCATGCCCAAAATGATGGAAAGATGTCAAAGCATGAGGGAAATCATAAAAAATGGTCATATTTGGTCAAATATGGTGAGACAAATGTTATACTAAGGTTGAACTAGGTGGAAAGCCATAGAAAGTTGATTGACCATGCAAGATGATGCAGGAATGCATGAATGCGAGATGAAGATGATTTGGTGAATTAGAAGACATGATCATGGTGATGGAGAATGAGATGAAGAAGAAAGATGAGATGAGGAGATGTTAGTATGATGGAAAGACTTTTGCTTCTAAAAAGTTCACTATATGTCAAATGGAGCTTTATTTTAATATGGCAAATGGAATGCAACACATCATGGCATAAAGGGCCAGAGCGCAAATGCAAGCCTTTTGCATAAACAAGCACGATGCAAATAGAGAATGACCTTGTCCTTCCTGAGGCATATGTACATGCCCTAGACTCTCAAAAGTATATTGGAATAGATAGACATGGAAAAAGATGACCATGAACCATCCTAGCCACTCTCATAGATTAGTTTTATATCATCGAGTGGCATAGGAACATGATCAAACAAAGCAAAAAATAAATCACTCACTAAACAGCGTGAACCAACAGCTATCCTTGTTCATTATTACTTGATTTTTAGTGTGTTAGGTGTTTAGATGGTGTTTGATAGGTTTATAATGTGATATTTTTGGTTGTGGATTCAGTTGATAGGTTTGTAGTGACATGTTGGATTGATTGTTGGTTCATGTTGCTCAGATAGTGTGATTGTCTTGAAAGTGTAGTGCTTTGAGTTTCAATTTGCAAAGTGCAAGTGTGAATGCAAAAGGGATGGTTATCTACAGTGAATATGTACAATGTTTATTGCAAATTTGGATGATTTTTGTGATTTTTAGGGTCTTTTGGGAATATTTGATTTTTTTGTGTGACTAATTTCTTCAGGACATTTTATGATTTGTAGGGTTTTTTCAAGATATTTGATGTTTTTAAGTATTTTTTTCGGATCATATTTGAATGTTTAGGATTTTTTTAGGACATTTTATGATTTTTAGTGCTTTTTTTGGGATCGTATTTGAATTTTTAGGATTTTTTTCAGAACATTATGTGATTTTTAGGGATTTTTTCAAGATCGTATAAGCATATACAAGTGTTAGCTCCAATTCGTTATGCAATAGATCCAATGGATAAAAAGCACTTAGGGGTATGCCCCTAGTTCAAATTCAAACTTATACACCATGTAGGTAATATGCCCCCAGACAAGATGCAAATTATGTACAAAGGCTAATGATAGAGTGTGTGTGTAGACTGGTGATGTTTAAGCAAGGTAACAAAGGACATTAACTAGTTTGTGAGACATGATAAGGAACCAAGGATGTCTTGCAATATGAAGGATATGATCAAGGAATGATAGAGGGGGAAAAGACTAGATGGAATCTTGATAGATGGAGGAGCAATAACTGATTACACATGGTGACTGTTTGCCAGGTTTTCACCATGGTACTTGCCCAAAGCGCCTGTTTGCCAGGTTTTCACTTTTGGACAGAAGTTTTCTCTTGACTCAAATTTTCATGCCAAAATGCTTGTTTGCCAGGTTTTCATCAAGGCATCCATTTTTTCATGACTTTTTTTCAATTTTTTCTTTTCTTTTTTCATGAGTTTTTATTATTTTTTTGATATTTTTTCATGACTTTTAGATGGAATCAAGAATGTCACTGAAAAATGCTGAGAAGATATATGTTGTTGATGCTGCTAGCTGATGAGCTCTGAATCCATGACTAACCATAACTACATAGGATTTTTTCTGAGTCTATAGCTAAAATCAAACCACTAGAAAGGCCTTGAGAGATACCATCATGTACCGTATGTAAGACAATGTCTATCTCTTGTGAATCAAGGCATTTGAGGATAATTGGGTCAATAGATGTATCATGTGGGATGTCACCGATGATGACATATGCAAAGGCTTGTTGGATAAAGGACTGATTTTGGTTATAGGACAAATTACGTAGCTGGATTGGGGGATAAACAAAGGGATATAAGGGAGGGTTGGGAGGTTTGAGACCAATGACCTTCCGCATGAATGCTGATTGAGAGAGCTCCAAAAGACTTTGTGGCATGTTGAACACTGGAACACTGATATTCATGGCATCATATTTTTCATTTTGTATCATTGAGAGCTACTTAGCTTTTGATTTTTTATGGTCTAATGGAACCTTTTGATTTTCACCAAGAGACCTATGCTTGTTATTTCTTTCTCTTTTTTCTTTGTAACTAGAAGGTGGAGTAGGCTCCCCAAAGTATGCCAATGTGTTCTCTTTAG